>ML677342.1:28383334-28445761 GCA_007922305.1 Dermatemys mawii | reverse complement strand
TGCGGTATACATGGACCATCTGAAATCCCCAGAGAGCTGGCTATCACATGGTTTTGCATTTTCCTCTATATTTTCATCTGCATTAAAAGACCCTTTCATATACATTTAAACCAAGACTTTCAAAAATGGGTGCCTAAAATTAAGTTCCAAATCTGTATTTTGGTGCCTGAACAATTGAACTGATTTTCAACAGTGCTGTGCACCTCTCAGCTTCAGTGACACTAATGGGAGCTGAATATTTGACATTTTTTAAAATTAGGCCAGTTGTTCAGGTGCTGAAATATAAACTTGAGAGGCCAAAGTTAGACTGCCATTTTTTTCAAATCTTGGTCTTGATATGTTCATAATATTTATTTTTCTATACAGAAAACATCTCTGTAGCAACTACAGCAGTTAAGTGATTATGAACGCAAATGATTAGTGTAATCCCTAATGGGAAGAAGGGGGCTATGGGACAGCATCTCATTGTTAAAATTTAAGGAAGTGTTGTTTATTTCTTCTCATAACACAAAAAGTAGGGGTCATCAAATGAAATAAATAGGCAATAGGTTTAAAAGAAACAAAAGGAAGTATTTCTTCACACCTCACACAGTCAATCGGTGGAACTCTTTGCCAGAGGATGTTGTGAAGGCCAAGACTATAACATGGTTCAAAAAAGAACTAGATAAATTCATGGAGAATAGGACTATCAGTGGCTATTAGCCAGGCTGGGCAGAGACGGTGTCCCTATCCTCTGTTTGCCAGAAGCTGGGAATGAGAGACAGAGGATGGATCATTTGATGATCACCTGTTCGGTTTGTTTCCTCTGGGGCACCTGGCGTTGGCCACTGTCAGAAGACAGGATACTGGTCTAGGTGGACCTTTGGTCTGACACAATATGGCCATTGTTATATTACTATGAGGGGTAAGGAGGAAGAAATCAAAACAGATTATAATATTGCACCAGGACAGCACCTCTTACAAGTGACAGATAAGGCTTGTGGACGACAGAAAGCCAGTTTAGGCATCAGGAAGTGAATAGGGAGTGAGAAAAGACAGACAATGGAACTTGACTCTGTTAACATTTTGAACATTGTCTTATCACTGAGGTAGATACTATTACGCTTCTTAAACTTTGAGAATGTCCTATGCTTATTGCCCTACCCCTTAATTCTTTTAATTGTAGTGCTTTGTTCTTAGATATTTATTTTGTTAAATAGCTTAATTTTTTGCCTCCACAATGTGCTTTTTGGGGCTGCTTAGAAAGAACTTGGATAACTTTATATGTGTCATGAAATCCTTCTTCACCTATGATAATTGTTACAAAATGTGGCATACGTTTAAGTGCAAATGATTCAGTGTATTGCAATTTATATTAAATCTTAATCATCTCCTGTCTTTCTGTCTGCAATAGCTTTTGAAGTCAGAAGAAGATGCCTCATATAAACCTGTGAAGAAAGCTTGTACTCAGCTTGTTGATAATCTGGTTGAGCACATTCTTAAATATGAGGAATCTCTAGCAGGTAATGTAATTACTTACAATCAATAGTATTAATGTATTTTTTGTTATTAAATATATGAAATCATACCCTAATGTTTGAAAAAAATCTATAGTTCTGTTTAAAAAAGGACAGTAGTGATTAAGACAAGGACTGTCTTAAGACATTTAAATTAAAGCTTCCTTTGTTATGATTAAATTGACCTTTAACTGCCATTGTAATAAATCTTCCTCTTGTCACTTGAAAAGAATGCTGCTTGAAAACATTTTTTGTTCTGGTGCTAATTGTTTTCGGTTCTATCACACTGGTGAAATATAGAAGAATGTTATAAGGTATAACAAGAACATGGCAGGAAGTTTAAGCTGGATACATTCAAATTAGAAATAAGGTAGATATTTTTAATAGCAAGGGGGATTAGCTGATTGAACAAACTGTCGAGGGAAAAGGTGGCTTCTACAACTCCTGATGTCTTCAAATCAAGACTAGATGCCTTTCTGGAAGATATATTTTAGTGAAGCATAATTTATTAGACTCATTATAAGAATAATTGGGAGAAATTTAATTACCTGTTATATACCAGAGGTTAGACAAGATGATCTTAAAGGTACCTTCTGGTTTTAAATTCTGAATCTGTGATGTGCAAGATGGTATAAATTACCACAGGTAATTTTTTCATACACACATGGTTGTGGTAATACATCTTTTTTAGAATCATTTACCAAGCACAATACTTGATAAGTCAAAGATTTTAAGAAATTTCTTTGCTCTTGTGGCCATTTAGAGCTCCTACATCTTTCAGTAGGTAACTCCCATTTGCGATAAATGGTAACTTTGAGTTTCACATTTTGTGTGAAGGAGAGGTTAGGTAAGATTTTAATGCATTTCGGTTTGACATATATTGTAGATATACACTTTAAATACTAGTCTTTATCTTTAAAAGTCTTCTAAAATTTTATACATTTCATTTTTTTTTCATGAAGGATATAGCTTGTAACAAAGTTATCTAATTTGTAAATTCAAGTCCAACTGCCAGCTTTTGATACAACTTGAAATAGTAAGAAGCTTTGCTTTGTTAGAGTAACAGAGAATGTTTGGATTATTTACAGACTAGCTGTAGATGTTGCTGCACATACTTCATTTAGGTTGTTTTATTTCTCATTAAGTGATAGCCTGGTCTATTGCATTGAGTCAATGCCTCATGGGTTCTATTCCCAGCTTTGACTTGCTGTTTGATCTTGGACGTAATCTCCCTGTGCTTCCATTTCCCTTTATCTAAAATGGGGATTTTAATGTTACTTAATCTCTCTGACAGTTGAATGATGTTACTAAAGGTATTTGACTATATAAAGCGTTATATCTGTTGTTAGTAATAGTACTATTATTCTAGACTGGAAACTTGGTTAAACTGGATGTAAGTATGTAAATACGTATCAATAGCTTCAAGGGCTGGGGAAAAGCCTTAGTAGAACTTTATAGTTCTTAAAAGCATTTCCTCACAAACATTGAAAATATGGAAATACAGCAACCTACAAGCTATACAAGTACCTTTAACTCTGCCTCAGTGTCCCACAACCCTGTCCAGATAAGAAAGGTGCATCTTGAAAATCCATTGCTAGTTGATATGTTAATTTAGTGAATGGTTTGGATTGTCTATAGCCCCATTCAGCTTGCCAGCATTGTAAACTATATCCAATGTGGTTTACACAGCAGAGTATGCATAGCATAATCACAAAGGATATATAGGGCCAGATTCTCATTGCATTGAGACCTGTGTACGCTATTCTGCAAGCTTACACTACTTTGGTTACTTTAAGGGCCACTTACACTGCCAAAGCAATATGAAAGAGCCTTAATGGAAACCAGAATCAGAAGTATGGGGTAAGATTTCCACAGATGTAAGAAGCCAGATAGAAAAGGGTTTAAAGGTTTGCATAATTCTAAATGTTGTATGAAGGAATTATTATGATTATGAATGGATGGGAGACAGATACTTTGTATTTATGCAAATTTAATATTATTTTCCTTTTATAACAGTGCTTTTGATCCAATAATCTCATTATATATTACAAACAGCAATTTAGTGTCTCAACCTATTAATTATTAACAGATGATGAAAGATTAACAACAGATGCTAAAACGTAGGAGCAGAGAACTGTTAAGCTGTTTGCTCAAGTTTAGATTAGAACTCATGTCAGACGAATCACAATTTTTTTTCCAGTTTTCCTGCCACCCACCCACCTTCCCCCTTCTTTTCCTATACAGAAGATCTTGATGTTGCTCTCTTGATGAGGAAAGGTAAACCTCACAAGTAGACTGTAGGATATAGTGCTTGCAAAGTGCTTTGAGACCCTTGAATGAAAGTTTTTGTGTACAGCTCCAAAAGACAGAACTCGGGGAAGAAATCAAATCAGTATCTTAGATGTCTGTATATTAATTTGAGAAGTATGAGGAATAAGCAGGAAGTGCTAGTAAATAAATGCTAGTAAATAGACACAACTATGACATAGTTGGCATCACAGAGACTTGGTGGGATAATACATATGACTGGAATATTGTTATAAAATGGTACAGCTTGCTCAGGAAGGATAGGCGGGGGGGGGGAAAGGGAGGAGGTGTTGCCTTCTTTATTAAAAATGTATACACTTGGACTGAGGTTGAGATGGAAACAGGAGACAGACTAGTCGAAAGTCCCTGGGTAATGATAAATGGGGTAAGAAAACCCGAGAGATGTCCTGATGGAGCTATATTGCAGGCCACCTAACCAGGAAGAAGAGGTGGATGAGACTTTTTTAAACAAACAATAAAATTATCCAAAGCACAGAACTTTGTGGTGATGGGGGCCTTCAACTACTGAAATATCTGTTGGGAAGATAACACTGCAGGGCACAGATCATCCAAAAAGTTCTTGGAATGTATTAGAGACAATTCTTCATTTCAGAAGGTGGAGAAAGCTACTAGGAGAGAGGCTGTTCTAGATTTGATTTTGACAAATAGGGAGGAACTCGTTGAAAATTTGAAAGTGGAAGGCAACTTGGGTGAAAGTGATTATGAAATGGTAAAGTTCATGATTCAAAGGAATGGTAAGAGGGAGAACAACAAAATAAAGAAAATGGATTTAAAGAAGGCAGAGTTCAACAAACTCAGGGAGTTGGTAGGTAAGATCCCATGAGAAGCAAGTCTAAGGGGAAAAACAGTTTAAGATAACTGGCAGTTTTTCAGAGAGAGATTCTTAAGGCACAAGAGCAAACTATCCCACTGCATAGGAAAGATAGGAAGTATGACAAGAGACCACCCTGGCTTAACCGGGAGATCTTCAATGATTTAAATATCAAAAATGAGTCCTACAAAAGGTGGAAACTAGGTCAAATTACAAAAGATGAATAACACCAGTATGTAGGAACAAAATTAGCAAAGGCAAGGCACAAAACAAGATCAAGCTAGCTAGAGGTATAAAGGGTAACAAGAAAACATTCTTCAAATACATTAAAAGCAAGAGGAAGACCAAGGACAGGGTAGGTCCATTAGTCAATAATGGGGGGAAAACAATAACAGAACATGTGGAAATGGCAGAGGTGCTTAATGACTTCTTTGTTTTTGTTTTCACCAAGAAGGTTGATGGTGATTGCACGTCTAACATAGTAAATGCCAGCGAAAATGAGGTGGGATCAGAGGCTAAAATAGGGAAGGAACAAGTTAAAAATTACTTAGACAAGTTAGATGTCTTCAGTTCACCAGGGCCTGATGAAATACCTCCTAGAATACTCAAGAGCTGACTGAGGAGCTATCTGAGCCATTAGCAATTATCTTTGAAAAGTCGTGGAAGATGGGAGAGATTCCAAAAGACTGGAAAAGAGCAAATGTACTGCCAATCTAAAAAAAGGAAATAAGGACAACCCAGGGAATTACAGATCAGTCAGCTTAACTTCTGTACCCAGAAAGATAATGGAGCAAATAATTAAGCAAACAATATGCAAACATCTAGAAGATAATAAGGTGATAAGTAATAGTCAGCATGGATTTGTCAAGAACAAATCACCTCAAATCAACTGGAGAGCTTGCTTTGACAGAGCAACAGGCCTTGTGAATGGGTGGGAGGTGGTAGACATATATCTTGACATTAGTAAAGCTTTTGATGCTGTCTCACATGACCTTCTCATAAACAAACTAGGGAAATGCAAGCTAGATGGAGCTCCTATAAGGTAGATGCATTGTGGAAGGGCATAACGAGTGGGGTCCAGCAGGGATCAGTTCTGGGTCCAGTTCGGTGATTTAGATAATAGCATAGAGAGAGCACATATAAAGTTTGCAGATGATACTACGCTGGGAGGGGTTGCAAGTGCTTTGGAGGATAGGATTCTCATTCAAAATTGTCTGGACAAACTGAAGAAATGGGCTGAAGTAAACTGGATGAAGTTCAACAAAGACAAATGTTAAGTACTCCACTTCAGAAGGAACAATCTGTTGCATACATGCAAAATGGAAAATGACTGCCTAGGAAGGAGTACTGTGGAAAGGGTTCTGGGAGTCATAGTGGACCACAAACTAAATATGAGTTAACAGTGTACCATTGTTGCAAAAACAAGCATAACTCTGGGATGTATTAGCAGGAGTGTTGTACTCCACTCTGTGCTGATTCAGCCTCAACTGTATTATTGTGTCCAGTTCTGGGTGCCACATTTCAGGAAAGATGTGGACAAACTGGAGAAAGTCCAAAGAGCAACAAAAACCATTAAAGGTCTAGAAAATGTGACCTATGAGGGAAGATTTGAAAAAATTGGGTTTGTTTAGTCTGGAAAAGAGAAGACTGAGCGGGAATGTAACAATTTTCAAATACATAAAAGGAGGAGGGAGAAAAAATGCTGCTCTTAACCTCTGAGGATAGGACAAGAAACAATAGGCTTAAATTGCAGTAAAGGAAGTTGGACATTAGGAAAAGTTTCCTAACTGTCAGAGTGGTTAAGCACTAGAATAAATTGCCTAGGGAGGTTGTGGAATCTCCATCAATTTTAAGAGCAGGTTAGACAAACATCTGTCAGGGCTGGTCTAGAAAATACTTATTCCGAGAGTGCAGGGGACTAAACTAGATGACCTCTCGAGGTCCTTTCTAGTCCCATGATTCTATAAGATGGCTAAACTGGAAGTAGTTCCTGCTTTTCTCCCCTCTGATCAATCCAGGTTCTCGAAGACTTGACAGACTGAACTGCTTCAACATAGTTAGCAGCAAAGCAGCTACTTATATAGTGCAAAGGGATTAGAAACTACAGAAATTGCGAAGTTTACAAGGGACGTCACAATCTACTGAAGTTCAAATCCAGTAGTAAAAAAGTCCAAAAGTAATCATCAGCTTTCCCAAAAATGCTCAAAGGCATGTTCACTAGCTAGTCTAATTAACCAAGCTACATTTTGTGGAAACTTCTCAGTGACCTAAAAACAAAACAAATTATTTCATATTAGGGAAGTTTTTGTTATAAGTCCAAGTTTTGTTTGCATTATTCTGTTTTACATTCATGACAGAATCATTGGCTGAGCCTGTGGGCTGGAAAAATAAGTGGTTTAAAAATTAATGAAAACATCAAAGGAGCTTTAATTATTATTTTGCATATTTTCTTGATAATGTGCTTACATTTTTGTCTGCTAATTCAAGTTTTCTTATCTAATGAGGAATTTATATGCCATTTTTTCCAAGATACATTATCAGTGAAAGTGATTTTTATATGTTGTGTTTATTACTATCCAGTTTTGTTATTGACAGAACAGTCCTTGAATTGAATATACTTAATGTATTTTCTAATTTTTTCAGACTCTGACAACAAGGGTGTGAATTCTGGTCGCTTGGTAGCTTGCATAACCACTTTGTTCTTATTCAGCAAAATCAGGCCCCAGCTAATGGTCAAACATGCCATGACCATGCAGCCATACCTTACCACTAAATGTAGTGTAAGTATAGGAAACTAAAGTCTTCTTTCATCTAAATAATTATGGAACTCAAGGATTATCTTAAATGCATGATGAAATTGAGGGTGGGTGTGTCAAAAACTGCAACAATATTTCCACTACATGGCTGTTTTCAGTCCTGAAGATATGAGAACACCTTTTATAATCCATAGATCCTCTAATAGGAGTGTGTTTCTTCAAAAGTATTGGATACAGAGAAAAGTCTGAGTTCAAGGTTTCTTACTTTCTTCTCAAAGGGTGAACTGCAAAAGTTTTGTTAAAAATTAAAAACCTATTTATTAATGTTTAAAAAAGAAAATAAGTAGAAGACTGTTATTTCAAATGTATTTAATCTTTATTTTAATATTTGCTTCTGGGTTTTGTACAGTAAATTGACCAATGTGCCATTATGGTATGAAATTTCAAATAGTCATCCAATTTTGCATAAACATATTCATACTTAATGCAACTATTCCCCTGTAAAGTTCAACCCACTTATTCACCATTTGCTCTATAGTTGATCGCCGTTCAATTTTATGCATCAATCCTGTTAATTTCAACCTTTTATCCTGCTTTTGATGTTTCCATTTACCACAAATACATAATCAAGCTTAATATTATAGTAACCGTTAGCTAGTTTCAATCATTTCACCTCAGTCATCTTTTTTTCAACAAAACTAAAAATCCCAGTTTGTCAGTTTTTCATATATAAACTCCATTCCCTTTGTTTGCTTTCTATTGACATTGCTGCTTATGGTAGCAAATTGGCAAGGAACCCATTGTGAATGTTGCTGTTTGTATAAGGTTTTGTATAAACTACGAGGGTGAATTCCTGACCCGCTGTTGAAGTAAATGGTAGTTCTGTCACTGACTTCAGAATTTCACTTCTGGTCTTTTGATCTGAGAATTCCTGTTACCATCTTAATTATCTCCAGGTCTCTTCCCCATTCACTTGCCCGTAGATGGAGGGCATCATTTTAGCAAGCCTGTCATCTAGCAATATCTACAAAGTACTTTTGGTGTTGTAAGATTAGATGCAGTCTCTTCTGATTGAATAGTATACCAAGCTGTCCTGAATAGGGTGAAGGGGATTTAAATGCTGCAACATCTACTCAGTGGACTGTACACAAGCTTCAATTATGCTGCTTGAGGTGAATCCTAAAATCATTTAGCTGGTAATTATAGCGGTATCCTATTGTGATTAATGGGATGCACATTGGGAAATTGTAACTTCTAGTGTCAAAGGGTTAACAAAACACTTTAGGGCATATGAAGTGAACTGGCAATTAATACTTGCTTTGAGAATTTCTTCTCTAGATTCCTCACCTATAGCACGTGTACTAGCTAGTAACCTTTCATCAGATCAGGTTTTTAAAATCATGGTTTCTGAAATGTCCTAAACACTGTTTTTATCTATGCTTGTAGTTAAATCACATTCTCCCCAAGTTCATCTTCACCTGTTTGCTAGTACCTAGTATCAGCAATGGGTCATTCTCTAGGACAGTGGCTCTCAATCTTTCCAGACTACTGTACCCCTTTCAGGAGTCTGATTTGTCTTATGTACCCCAAAGTTTCACCTCACTTAAACTACTTCTGTACAAAATCAGACATAAAAATACAAAAGTGTCAGAGCATACTATTGCTGAAAAATTGCTTTTCATTTTTATCATATATTTTATCAAAACTAAATCAATTGAAGTATAAATATTGTACTTACATTTCAGCATGTAGTAAGTGTGTAGAGCAGTATAAAACAAGTCATTGTCTCTATGAAATTTTAGTTTGTACTGACTACTTCAGTGCTTTTTATATAGTCTGTTGTAAAGCTAGGCAAGTATCTAGATGAGTTGATGTACTCTCTGGAAGGCCTCTGCGTACCCACAAGGGTACACATTCATCTGGTTGAGAACCACTGCTCGAGGGCAGACAAGTCAGAAGAGTTCAAAGATTCATTCTAGGGTTCCAAAGGAGTAGTCAGAATCCAAAGTCCTACTTTGCCTGTGTGGAATACTCCCAAGCTTCAGGATGGAGCAGCATTAGTTCTGATGTATCATTTTTGAGTTTCTTGGCTCAAACCACCCCAAACTTCTTCTTTTTTCAGTGCTGAAATAGGCTAGGAATGCAACCTAATTTATCATGCTGACCATGTTACCTTCGTCTGGAGTCCCTGTTCAGGTTCCTCCTTCTTCATTGTATATAATGCAAGCTTCTTTGTTTGTCCTTTTAAAATCCCTACTAACTAAAATTTCTGCTGACTACTTTTTGAAAATCTATGGCCCTTCTTTTTAAACAGAGAAAACAATAAGAAGCTGTTTAATACTTTTCTGAGTAGCTTTAAATAACATTTTTTATTTCACCTACTCTTCTCTCTTAAAACCAAATCCACTTGTTTGAGTACTTTCTCTTTCTCCTTTGAGAGGTTCCCCTTCAGTCCACCTAGATCTTTGCTCTTCCCATACCATCGTCCAAGTGTCTAGAAGGGAGAATCTCTTTGCAACATAAAGGGGGTACAGAGCCCCTTCCTCCCCACCCCATGCAGCCACTCTAGATAACTTAAGTGATACAGAGGGATTTACATGGTCCCTGTGCCTCTGGGTGAATATTATCAATTCCAACTATATTAAATCCATGACAGTTATCAAAATGTTGCATTTTATTAAATAGTGTATACCTATGTATTAAGGTGTATAGGCATACACCTTTTTCATGATATGTTGTCAAATTATTTAAATTCAAAAAATCTGGTTACTCTTTATTTCCTCCTATGTGTAGAATAAAATTAAGCGGCAACATTTCTGTCATGCTTAAGATACATCATGAAATGATTTTTAATAATTAATTGCAAAATAATTACGAAAGACAACATTAAGACTATTTTAACCATAAAATAAAACTTACCTTTCACGTCAGTAACTTTTATCTTTACCAGAACAATTATTTCACCTGGACTCTCTTATTTCCTAGTGAAAAAGTATTGGATTAGTAATTAAAGACAACATTTCAAATTTGATGATCATAGCATAGCAATACTTTTGAATATGGTAACAAATTAAAATTGTTGTCTTAAATCCTTAAACAAATTTTTTTCTGCAGGGAAGTGTTATAGCATATCTAAAACATACTTCACAGGAAAGTTAGATCTTTGAATATCAGTATATACTTTTACTGGAAAACTGAGATTAATTAAGTTATTCTCAAACCTGAAATAACATTTGAAAAGCTTAGCTCTTATATAGGAAAATGGTTAAAATGTTTAATCATTATATATGTTATTCTTACAGACACAAAACGATTTCATGGTGATCTGCAATGTTGCAAAAATCTTAGAGCTGGTGGTGCCATTGATGGAGCATCCAAGTGAGACCTTCCTTGCCACTATTGAGGAAGATCTCATGAAACTTATAATCAAATATGGCATGACGGTAAGATTTAATGTCTACTTTTTAAATTAATTTGATGTTTTTGATTCAGTTTGATATGGAATAAGTAGAAATTATTTAAGATGAACACATGAATATTTCTTCCCTATTCATGTGTAAATGGCAGTTATAAAAAAGACTATCCCTGTGATAAATGGCCAACTAACTTTCTTGATCTGCTGGAGTTTATGTATTTATTATTACACTTCAGTTGTTATGTACTTGGTCCGAGATTTTCAAAGTAGTCTCGAAGATTTAGACCTTTATCTTCCATTAGTTTTAAATTAATAATGTTTTTATATCTCTAGACTGCTTTGAAAAATCTCTATCTTGTCTTCTAAATAAACTATTATAAATATTTTCTGTCTTATTTTCAGGTAGTGCAGCACTGTGTGAGCTGTCTTGGAGCTGTTGTAAACAAGGTTACTCAAAATTATAAATTTGTGTGGGCCTGTTTTAATAGATACTATGGTAAGTTAAATATCAGAACATACTATTTTATAAAAGTTCATTTCAGGAGAGCAGCATTTGCTATCATTAAATCTTTTCTCTTATATTAGGTGCACTTTCAAAATTAAAAAGTCAACACCAAGAAGACCCAAACAGTACTATACTTACAGCCAATAAACCAGCACTCCTTAGATCTCTTTTCACTGTTGGAGCACTATGTCGCCATTTTGATTTTGATCAGGAAGATTTTAAAGGCAACAGTAAGGTAAAATACACTGTGTGTTTACCTTCTCGTTGTCTTGTGTTTAAAGTTATGGATGTAATGTAACTTGTAAATAGGTCAGAATAGATTTGGTCATTTGAAACGGTGAAGCAAAGTCTTCACAGTGAGGCTAGACTGTACTTGTAATTTGCAACAATTTATTTTGGGAAAGCTCTAGTGTCAATGAAGTTTGTTTCACTTTGCAATTCAGTTTTTAGGATTGTTTTAAGTAGAATCTAAAATTTAGCTATGTCTTCTTAAGTCACCAATATTTTTTGTTCTAATTTGGCCAGGTTAACATTAAGGATAAAGTACTTGAACTTCTGATGTATTTTACAAAACATTCAGATGAGGAGGTACAAACAAAAGCCATTATTGGTTTAGGTAAGAATTTCCTTTTTTTGTTTTTAATTGAATCAGTAATTGTGCATCTTGGGGATAGTATGTGTAGTTTGTTTTTTACAAGAAGTTGTTTCATTTAAAAAGCTTTCGCATCTTTTCAAGGGATATTTATCTAACTAAAGTTATCTGCATATTTTGGTTGCTTTTTGAATTTTAAATTTTTTGTTCATAGAGATCTTCCCTGCATGTCTGAAGATATTTTCTCTTTCCTGTGAGAAATACATTTTGATAGTGTATGCCTTCCTGACGTGTGTGTGTGTATATATATAATTCTTTACAATCTTCAGAAGTATCAGATTTCCAAACTAATGATATCATAGTTTTTCAAAATGAAAATGGTTTATAATCTGCTACTTATTTAGTTTTACACCCCGAAGGCATGAGATTCAAAAGATTACAAGCAAGCCAAAAACGTCTGGGAAAGTCTTAGGTGATGCAGCTATGCCTCACATCCTCAGCTGAAGTCAATGGAGTTATGACAGTTTACAACAGTTGAGGATCATCCCCTTAGATCTCAATTGACAATAATGTACATAGACTTTGACTGTTCCTTTCTGGATAATGGCCAGCAAGCAGTTTGCCACTTCTTGCAAGTTTTGACTTGCCTACAAGGCTCTGAGGCTTGGCCACATTCTTTCTGCTCTAGATGTGTACTTCCATAGAAGTGTGGAAATATTAAAGCCTTACTAGCAGACCAAACATAGTCTCTTAGGAGTACTACTTTATACTGCTTTAATTACTTACATGGGCCCTGGGACGATCATCTTAAAGACACCCAGAGAAAGACTAAAGGTGAGGTAGTTCTTCAAAGAAAATTATCAGATAGCAAATTTTCCTTCTCTCCTATCTGAAACATTTGGACAGAGTAAGCAGTAAGGAAAACTTAGTTGGGAGGTCAAGAAGAATTTTGCATGGGAATTGTGGGAGGTAGACTCATTTAAATCAGTGAGTGGAGGAAAGAAAGTTTAAAAAATACTACTTTAAATTTAAAATCCCTTTTAAAAAGTGCATCAGATTAGCTTAGAAAAGATCAGGTAACAAAACTTCATTGCACATTCATGCAGATAATAGTTTTCCCTACCAAAGACCATCCTTGCGCTTTTTGCTTTCTTTTTTTCCACCCTTTGGATGAACTGAGCTCTTTCTTGAGCTATGTCTTTTCCTGTCCTAACTTTTCTAGGTGCAAGAGACCAGCTTTATAGAACCTTGATTTCCTGGGCTTCAGCCAATCAGCCCCCCTCCACTGTTCCGTGCTGGGTTTTTCCATGTCTATATTTCTTCTTTCATTCTTTCCTTTTCCTTTTATTTTCTTTTTTGTTTTGCACTTTGTTGTTTTTACTCATTAAAGATCTGTACCACCTGTGGTCAAAAAGAAGTAAAGGGATGTTCAACATCTGCCATTCCTGAAAGGCACAGACCAACAGGAGTTAGGACAAATAAACCAAGTAATGCTCTAATATATGGCAGATTTCCCAATGTTCTCAAAGGAAAGCTGCATCCCTGCCACTTGTGCTTCTGTGTTAGGCTATACATCAGCAGTACTCCAAACCCATTTATGTTATCTCCGATGATGTCCGTTATTATGAATTAAAATTGGGGAGGTGGGTGAAGGGTGATGGGGAGAAAAAACAAAACAAAACACACAACTGAGTAAAAGAGACCAGTTCTTTACATTTTGGGCAGGGGGGAAGGAAAACAAACAGTTCTTTTCCTTCATAATAGTTTTCAAGAAAGAGTTTTACAGTCTGTATATGTCTGAGTCTCAGTGTTCCCACTGAAGTATGATTAAGCAAGACTTTAAACCTCTATTATAGGAGGCACATGTGTAATGTTCCCATTTTACAAATGGGATAAATGAGAGATTGAATGAGGTTACTTCTAGCAGAGCTGCGAATAAAATTCATTTTGCCATGATGCCTTTGAGAATTAATGTGCTGTGTATTTGACTTCATAAGCCCTAGATCACTTGCCCCTTCAGAGCCTGGAATAGAATCAAGAAGTCCTGATTCTCCAACATTATTCTGTTGTTGTTTCCAGTTTTTGAGTGATTCTTAGAATTGTATTTCATATATGTATGATGGAAGATTTTACTAGTTCACCTTGAAAAATGTAAGCACAGTAATTGAAGGCAACCAAGTGGGATCTTTCTTATTTTTTTCTTTCAGGATTTGCATTTATTCAACACCCAAGTCTAATGTTTGAGCAGGAGGTGAAGACTCTATACAACAGCATTCTCTCTGATAAGAACAGCTCAGTAAACTTAAAAATCCAGGTGTTAAAAAATCTCCAAACCTATCTACAGGAGGAAGATACACGTATGCAGCAGGCAGATAGAGAGTGTGAGTGATCAGTGCTATATTAAGGAAACATTCAAAATGTAACTTTTGTTACATTTAAAAAAACCTTTTAACTGGCTCGTAAGGGTTTTTTCATATATTATTCATGTATACATATATTACCTTAGATAAAGATTTCAGGAACATTTTTTATATACAGCCACACTGAGAAGTATAAAGGACAGAGTTCTCTTCTAAACTTCAAGTTTTAAGTTGCTGGGAAAGAATCCAGAATGTGCACTACATTAAATTCTTGCAGTTAAAATAACGAGTACTTTGCTTTTTTCTATTATCAAATTCTTCTCTGAAATTGTTAATTTTCAGGCATTATAAAACAAGAAGTCTTCAAGGCTGTGTTATGTTACCACTCTGAAGCTTAAATATGTCAAAAAATATGAGGAATAGTATGTAGAATAGAATAAGTTAGTGGTTGCTTGAAGATCTTGACAAACAATTGCTTTTGTTCCTTTCTACAGGGAAGAAAGTAGCAAAACAGGAGGATCTGAAAGAAATGGGAGATATTTCCTCAGGGATGAGCAGCTCCATCATGCAACTTTATCTCAAACAGGTTCTTGAGGCTTTCTTTCATGCACAGTCCAGCGTACGCCACTTTGCTCTAAATGTCATTGCACTGACATTAAACCAGGGTCTTATTCATCCAGTTCAGGTATGTAATGTTAATGTGCTATATTTCTTTTTTCTTTTACACAAGAGAATCTCAGAATTTCTCATGATTGCTAGATAAACTTCCAGTATGTGTGCGCCACCCTCCACCCCCAAATCTTTTACGCTAGTTGCTTCTTTTGGGGACACTTCTTTTGGAGACGCTGTTTTACATACAACAGACGTCTAGAATTCTTCTGTATTGAAAGGCCAACAGGATTCGAAAGACTAACCCTTTGTTGGCTTAGAAATTAAATTTGAGTTTCATCATTTTTAAGCAGCACTTTAAATGCAACATGGAGTGCACTGGTTTCTGTTACATGGTATCAGACCCCAGTTAGTGTTCAGGCATTCTTGCATCCATGGTCTGTTGTCTTTAGATTCCATTCATTAGATTCTTTGCCAGCATCTTTCCCCACAAAACACTACTTTGGATTGAAGTTCCAGAGCCAATGTTAGAGCTATCTGTAGTTTATTCACCTGGGAATTTTAGCTGGATAATGTTTTTTATGTATTACAGTGAAATTCTACAGAGGTGTGGCTAACAAGGGAAAACCTAATTTACTTACCTGTATCCATAATCTCCCTCAGATGCTTTTCGTAACCTCCTTTTTGTTTTGGAAGAATTCTGAGTAAAGATGAGGAGATATCTCAACTCCTCAACTGGATAATTCCCAGACCAAATTCTGTAACAAATTTATTTGAGACCCATATATTTTAAATATATTAATAGCTTCCAAGTTCCAGGCTTACCATAAGGCAAATTACTGGGCCCTATCTAGACTCAGAAATTGAATGTGTGCTCAGCAAATGTTTTCTAAATTTTTAAACACCACTTTTAACTCTGATGTCAGCACCTGGTGTAGACAGACATTGATGTTTCAAAACATGTTAGTGACTTGTGGTTAACCCTGAAGTCTTCTGGACCAAGGATCCTGGGATTGACTATGAACTAGTAACATATTTTGAAATGCTGCTGTCTTTTTCTACATAGGTGTGAAGTGGTGTTTAAAATAGATCAACAAATTGCTAATAACACCTCATTTTTCTAATATGGGGTCCTAGAGTGTGGCCCAGTGGAAGTGTGATACTGGGAATACCATCTGTGCTCTGGCACAAATGTTCATTGTTTAATATGTTATGTCCTTGGATCATCTCCCCTCTTTATAACTTGTGCTCTTGCCTAAAGGCAGCCATCAAACTGTAAGTTACATAAGGTGTCATATTGTAGTTGCTCAACTATTAACAATTTAACATAAATAATAATGTGAGATAAATTTATGCATGCAGCAGTGCACATAGCCACATACATTTTTGGTGCATAATGCCTTTTATATTTTCATCTGTTTCTTTTCTAGTGTGTGCCGTATTTAATTGCTATGGGCACGGATCCAGAGCCCTCTATGCGGAACAAAGCTGACCAGCAACTGGTGGAAATAGACAAAAAATATGCTGGATTTATTCATGTATGTAATTCTAACATTACATAACTTAAACAAAATGCTGCTTCTCTGCTCTCTCGAGTCTAGAAAAAGTACACGTCCAAACTGCAGGAATTAAAGAATATGGTTATATTTATCTGTTTATTAATTCTACTTGTGTTGGGAATAGGCTGACCAGACAGCAAGTGTGAAAAATCGGGACAAAGGGTAGAAAGTAATAGGAGCCTATATAAGAAAAAGCCCCAAATATTGGGACTGTCCCTGTAAAACTGGGACATCTGGTTACCCTAGTCGGGGAATTGAGTTTTGACCTCTTCATCTGAAATGACAGAATTGTGAAGGAGCAGTTTTGTTTCAGAGTTGAAGATTTAGAATGTCAGAAATGGGAGGCATTCCTAGTTCTCAATATTTGCTCTTAAGTGTTTCATTCAATCTTAAAACTCCCTTACTTATAATTATCAGTAGCATCTTGCTCATTGAGTATCACAGGCCAAGTAACTGTGATCATCTCTTTGTTCACAAGAAACAACTCTCCTAATATTCAACAAAATAGAGAAGAGAATGTCTTCTAAAAAAACATAGCAGTAGCACCTTAATATTTATATACTCGGGAAATGTCATATGTTACATGTACTTTTTCTCCATGGAGCATAACAGGATTTGGAAGCTGGAATTTAGGTAGAGGGAGCATAGGAAGGTGATTGTAGTTGGGTATCTTTTCCTAGAGAGATGAAGTAGCTAGGTGTGGGGCTCTTACTGTTGTGAGAGATTACCATTCACTCTACCTGGCCTTTCAGATTAACTTCCATCCCTGGCCTTTCCATTGTCTGTCTTTTCCCCGCAGACACTGCCAAAACCTCCTCATCTTTATGTGGAACTGAGTGCCCAACTGCCTGTCTCTCCAGTGAGCTGTGTGTGTGCTCTAGATTATGGGACTTTCCAAATCCTATAGCTCTCCAGTGCATTCAACACTAGAATTTGGAGTACTGTACTCTTTGTACTCAAGCACATACTTAATTTAGTGGAGAAGCTGGCAGGTGGAGTTCTGAATGTACGGTAGTCAACTGAGACCTGAATTACTCTTCATGTAGGTGAGGAGGATAGAAGCACAGGCCAAAGCACAGAGAGTAGTGGGTACATTGGATGATCAGGTATCCAGTTGATACTGAAACTGAAACAAATCCTGAGCATAACTAAAATCAGCTGAGAGACTGAGGCACATGCAGGTAATTGGGAGTTTCTGTTGGTCATCCTGTGCACTTAGAATGAGGCAAGAGGGTTAAGACATATGCAAGTTCCAAAATTCAAATTTGTTAGAACACTCTGTTAGGGAAAACTTTACAACTTTCAACATTATTCCCGTGGAAAATCATTTCAAATTTATGAAATATCTGCCTACTCTGAATCATCATTTTAGCTGGATGCTTCTATTAGGGCAATTAATAGAGAAACGACAATATTAACATAGAACAGTCATTACACTTCAGTTTCATCACTCCCTTGACATGAATGGGACTGCTTTTACCTTTCTTACAGCTATTTCGGTCTATTTGCAAACTCAAGAAAACAGTGCTGCATCAGTTTGTTTGGAAATTTAACTGCACACCCAGAATGGCTAGAGTTTGGGGTTTTTTTGTTTGTTTTTAAAGTAAAGCTTTAATTTTACAATAAATATCAGGGGTACTACAAATCCATGGGGAAAGAGTGCAGCAAGTGGTATGGTTTTGAAAATTGTGTTTTTAATTTGAGGCTAATAAAAATAAGATGAGGAAGACATTAATTTCAAATGAAATTTTTTCAATTTGACAAAATTATTTTTCTTTTGGTGCGACTGTTTTGAAAGCCACCGTTTAACCAAAAATAAATATTTTATAATTTTAGATGAAAGCAGTGGCTGGTATGAAAATGTCTTACCAGGTACAGCAGGCAATCAACACATACCCAAAGAATCCTGTAAGGGGCTTTAGGCATGATGAATCCTCCAGCGCTTTGTGTTCACATCTATACTCCATGATCCGAGGGAACCGTCAACACAGACGAGCCTTTCTGATTTCTTTACTCAACCTCTTTGATGACACAGCAGTAAGCATTACATAAATGTACCTCATTTAAAAATAAAATAGAATATGTTTTTTATAAAATACACCATAACAAGTTCAAATGATGAATGTTGGTGTCCTTTATGTATTTTTTTGAGACTTCGTGAAGTCTTTATGTTGGTTTCCTTTATGTATTTTTATGAGACTTTGGCCTGGCTAACTTTATTTCCCTAGTCTTTATTTGGCTGCAAAACTAAATGTATTTCCACTTAAATAATATCCTCTTCAACCATTTTATATCTACTTAAGCCCAGTTTGGATAGAGCAGGAATAATGCAAGTTCGTGTATAAAGAAAACTTTGCATGTGCGTAATGTTTTCAAGATGGAAAAGTTGCTTTGGATGAAGTACATGTTGACTTTTTGCCCTAAGACCCTTTGAGAGCAGTGCAAAAACTAGACTGTGTTGTGTGTGTGTGTGTGTGTATATTATTTATATAAAATGTTTATTTTTTTAAACTTACAGAAAACAGAGGTGAATATGCTCTTGTATATAGCAGACAATCTAGCGTGTTTTCCTTATCAAACACAGGAAGAGCCACTGTTTATAATGCATCATATAGACATTACCCTGTCAGTTTCTGGTAGTAACCTATTACAGTCATTTAAGGAGGTAAGTGCATTTATGATAACTTCATTGCAACAAGTTTATTAATATATGTTGACACCATAATGAGCACTTCTCAGTCATTCCAATGTTGCACACATGGACAATAAATAACATTACTTTGCAACCAGTAGCATAAATCACTCTCAGTTCTGGCAAGATGTGACAGATTTGTGTTCAGAAACTTTCAGGATTTTTGATTGATTTTGACAATCAGTGGACAATCATATTAGAGATGGAAGAAAATAAGACTGGCATTGTCAGATTTAATGGTTGTCAGGGAGCGGGATCCTAACATCCAGGTTACTTAGATCTAGGGCCTTTTAATCTTTCATGAATATCTGAGCCATAAGTAGTCTAACTTTATTGGTATTTTGCCCTTGCTACTCAGAAAATGTTTTGAATGGATCTGCATGTTGGCAAGGTTTCTATCTGTACCGCTCAAATATATTCATTTACTTTGCCCATATGGCTCTTCACTTGCACTTTTCTTCCTTATAGTGTGTACGCTGTGTGCCTCTTAATTACGGATAGTTTCACTAGTAATATTTTAAGCTGAAATAGTAGTTGACTCAGTCATACTAAGCATCATTCATCTAGGCCTCTGTGAGGGGGAAGTATTTTAAATGATAGTAGCGATTTTGAGAGACGAGCTCCATTCACTGAATTTAAAAACAAAATTGAATGATCTTATGTATATGCAGAACAAATGTGCAAGTGATATAAAAATTTAATTCCTCTATAATTTCCTCACCTGTATTCTGCCCACTAATCAGACTCCACTGTAGGATTACAAGACCTCTGGGCAGTTTTCAAACTGTTGCTTTTTAAAGAACAATTTGCCAATAAAACATTTTTGATTAAATATTTATAAAATAAAATAACATCTACATTTTATGTATAAGATATAATGCATATGTAGTATTGTCTAAAAGTTTGTATGAATGAGTCAGATTGCTGCTTTACAAATGAGTGCCAAAGTCATGAGCAACTTATGCAGGACAACTCGAATAAGTGACTATGGAACCCTTATACCATACCAAACTATCATATATTCCTTATATATCATACATTATAACAAACTATTTCAGAAATGTTTTAGAATTCTTATTTTATTACTAATATATAATATTACTAATAGGAACTAATAATTGTATCCTTCTACATATATAACTACGTAACGTATCAGAGAAAATGCAATTTAGCAATCTCTAACAGACCTAAAATAGCTTTTCTATACATAATAATTTATCCTGCAGCAAAAATTGAATTGTTTATAAAGCGTACTCCTGTAGAGAACAAGAAATGAAGTAAAATTGAATCTAAAACATCAAAACTCACATTGTTAAATGTTAGATTTGCCTGGGGTTTTTATTTTTGCTTGTCCAATTTTTTGAGAAATAGGTACACAACTCATGTTAATTGGTCTTAGCATATACTGAATAATTCTTAATAGTTTCTGTTAAGATAATTTTCCTAGTTTTAAAAATATGAACATTTCTTATAGTACCTAAAACTAAAATCTGTTAACTTATTGTTTTTTTTCTTGTTTCCTAAAAATACCATATTGACTAGATTCTTGCTCTGGACTCTTGGCCTAGGGTGAGATAGGCAGGAGTATACCTTTTTTCACCCTTTGAGGCATTGCAGGTGTGTCTTGAGTACAAAGTCCCAGGGCTTTGGGATCCTAGAAAGCATACAATTTTCATTCTGTTCTGACTACATTCAATAAAGCAGCTCCCCACTGGAGCCAGGACAGGTGCATCCAGTGCCTGCTGTCCTGTCAGTCCTGCAGCTTTGTTTAGAACGTGAGTCTATATTATTTGCAGTATTTGTCCATCCTGTTCTCTGTAGGGTCCCCAGTGCTCAGGCATTACTTGTTAGTGCACTGTTGTTTCTTTAAGTCCATTTAAATTTGATACCGTTTCATCTTTTGAAGTAATCAGAATCCAGACCTGAGGCTGGGTTTTCTGCGCTGCCAAAGTTCGGATGTGTCTAGTTGGCTCCTTGATGTTTCATTGATAGAAGATGTACAAATGGCCTACCTGGCTTTCACTGCATCAAATCTCTATGTGCAGTCAGGAAGGCAGAGATACTTACTGGGGGTATATGTTCAGCTATAATCTTCTGGTGATATTTTCCTTTTGAAAATCCCAGCCTTTCGTGCCTGAATGCTTCGCTCAGTTTCATGATTAAGACTGAGGATTACTTTTATTTTGAAAGCAATTTTCCAATTGCCAAACTGTGCTAGAGTTGACCTAGGGCAGCGTTTCCCAAACTGTGTTCTGCAGAACACTGGTGTTCCGCACGATGTGAATAGGTGTTCCATGAAAGAATCGTAATTTCAAAAAAGGATCTTTAAATTTTTTTTAATTTTAAATTTGGCATTTTTGAAGCCTAGTTTACAGCTCTCTTTGAATGGCTATAATGTATAAAGTAAAAAATATTTGAGCATAAATAACACAATTTTTTATTTAAAAACCAAAGAACTACAAAATAATGTTGTAAGTGTTCCATAAATATATACCAGGCTAAAAAGTGTTCCATGGCCAAAAAAGTTTGGGAAACACTGACCTAGGAGTTCGATGAAGTTAAACATTCTCATTTGAAAGATCTTCCTCATAACCTCCTTCTGTTGAGCCTTACTAAGGTAGTATATCTTTGGTAATTACCAGCATAAATAAGACTTCAGGCCACTTCATTAGTATTTGATCCAGTTTCTTAAATTGACGCTAATGTAAATTATATGTTGTTGTCCTGATCATAAGGGTCCAAGTGGCCATACAGTTGACTTGTTCACCTGTTCATTTTCCTTGCCCAACTCTTACTTTCCGTTTCTGGAAGATATTTTGGGAAATCTCTTGGTTTTCCTCAGTATATGAAATTACTTCAGTTTCTTTCTTCCTCTGTGACTTAAAAAATGTGTAGTTTGTGCAGTTTTCCCTCACTCTTCATAATCTCTAAGAGCTGGAATCCAGTCAATATAGTATCTTTAGAGGGGAAAGGCATTTAGCTGTAATTGGCACTTAACATATAGTTTGACTTGATTCCTTGTTGGCATTCCACCTTCCTTTTAGAGTTGGGAAATGCAAAGTTCTTCGTGTGTTTGCTCACATCCATTCCGGATTAGGTGTGTGTCTTTGTTAGATGCACCGGTGCCAGAAGTTCTTCCCTCAGCAGTGTCCGTAGGGAACTGGCTGTGGCACCTTCTGGAGTGGCGCCCACATGGCGGTATAAGGGACACTGCCAGCTCTTTGGTCTCATACTGGGGTCACCGATCAAAGGACTCGAGACATACCTCACCGGTAGATTGTCACAGATCCTCTGAGGCATGTGCAAGAACTCTGGGACCGGCCCCGACCATCTTCAAGGGCCCAGTACCGATCCTGGGGCCAATCCGGCACTAGAGACAGCCGATCACCAGGCCATCATCGCCCGGCTCCAAAAGGAAGGTCGCCCTACTCAGGACGATCCTCCTGGCAACTGGCTCGTAGTAGCTCCCAGTCCCGTTACATGTCGTGTTACTGGTAGAGTAGCTTGAGGCATGGATCACCCAGTGAACACCCTCAGTCCCCGAGAGCCTGACCAAGACAGTCTCACTCGGACAGGTCAGCTTCGAGATGCAACAACTGGCACCACTTGGACAAAAGCCAGCACTCAGCCTGATCCTGGTCGCCCATGACTGACCACTCCACTGGTAGCTCCATCTTAGAGCGGGGTTCCCTGACTGCAGAACAAGCCCCAGTACCGAGGGTGCCAACTCCATTATCAGCACCAACGACGAGTCCTTGTGGCACCTTAGAGACTAACAAATTTATTTGGGCATAAGCTTTCGTGGGCTAATGCATCTGATGAAGTGGGTTTTAGCCCATGAAAGCTTATGCCCAAATAAATTTGTTAGTCTCTAAGGTGTCACAAGGATGACTCATTGTTTTTGCTGATACAGACTAACACAGCTACCCCTCTGAAAATTATCAGCACCGAAACCTGTCCCAGGCCCCAAGCACAATGGCTGGTGCCATGGTATCCGTGGAACCCTTGGAGTTTCACCCAGCCTTCCCAGGCTGCCCTATTGGTGTTGGGAGCCTTGGAGAGGCCAGTGGCATTGCTATCCTGTCCCGCTTCGGTGTTGGAGACTTTGGGCGGTAATATCCCATGGGCCCAGGAGGATCAAGGGGAGCAAGCTGCTGGACCACCAATGGACATGGAGGTTCCCGTGACACTGGCATTGTCCTCGTTGTCACCAGATGAAGCTATCATGGGGCACCCTCACCCAGTTCCTCAGGATGATGCCAAGGCACACCAGGAATTTTTGAAGAGTCGCTTCTAACCTGGGGCTTCAGGCAGAGGAATTGGAAGAGCCATCGGAGTTTCTATTTGATGTTGTCTACTCCTCGGCTCCTGCCAAAGTGGCTCTACCCCTTCATGAAGGGGTTTCTAAGATCACTAAGGCCCTGTGACACACCCTCTCTTCCCTGGCCTCTATCTCTAAAAGGGCCGAATGCAACTACTTCGTGCCAACCAAAGGGCATGAGTACTTATACACCTCCCCAGCCACCAATTCCCTTGTGGTTGAGGTGGTTAACCACAAATAAAAGCAGGGACAACCCAGAGCCACCCCCAAAAAATGAAGACTCAAGGAGGCTGTATCTTTTTGGGTGAAAGGTTTATTAGTCTTCCAGCCTTCAGCTGAGAGTGGCCAACCACCAAGCCCTACTAGGCCGATATGACTTCAATATGTGACAAGCCATGGCCAAATTCGTAGGGTTGCTCCCTGAGGCTTCCTAGAAGGAGTTCCGAGTAATCCTTGATGAGGGCCTGACTGTGGCCAGAGCAGCCCTCCAGGTGGCATTGGACACTGCAGACATTGCTGCCTGCATCATGGCTTCCACTATTTCCATGTATCAAGCCGCCTGGCACCTCTCTGGGGTGTCCACTGATGCTCAGCAGTCAATGCAGGCAGGGTCGTATTTGCGGAGCAAACAGACAGCAAATCGCATGGCCTCAAGGACTCCCGCACCACTCTAAAAAACCTGGGTCTCTACATCCCTGGTCCGGCATGTAAGTGGTTCAAATTGCAGCAGCCATAGGGCCAGGAGAGTCAGTCTTGCCAGGACCAGGCCCATAAATGAGCCAGCAGCTACAACTGCCACCTGAGATACCTGCATCCACCCTTTGCGCAGTCAGACTAGACCTGTAATAGCAGGGGGCCAAACAGTTGTTTTGAGGGTGCACCCGAGGGAGACCTACCAGAGTATTCCCCAGATCCATCCATCCTTCCCTGTGTTCTCCAATTACCTTTCTGTCTTCCTACCTACCTGGACTGCTATATCTAGGACCAAGGGGTCCTCAGCACAGCAGAACGGGGTTATATCCTCCAGTTCCTTTGTCCCCTCACCTTCCCCGTTCTTCAGAGACCCCTCTCACTAGAGTCTTCTCATGCAGGAGGTAAAGGGGTTACTACAGCTGGGTTCAGTGGAAGAAGTTCCTCTTGAGTACAGGAACAAGGGGTTCTATTCCTAGTACTACATAATCCCAAAGACCAAGGGTGGTCTGCTGCCCATCTGGGACCTGCAAGACTCAACAAATACCTAAAGACGTTAAAGTTCTGCATGGTTTCCGTGGCTTCTGTTATCTCCTCCCTGGATCGGGGAGGCTTGTATGCTACTCTCGACTTGAAGGACTCATATTGCCACATAATGATCTTTCAAGGGCATTTGAAAGTCCTTCCATTTGGCCTGGCGACAGCAGCGAGAGTGTTTACCAAGTGCATGTTGGTGGCAGTGGCTTACCTCAGATCCCAGAGTATTCAGATCTATCCATACCTCGATGACTGGTTCTTCAAGGGCAGCTCCAGGTCTCAAGTCCAATGGGATGTCATGGTGCTTCAGGCCACATACCGCTCTATGGGCCTACTGGAAAATGACAAAAAGTAAACATTAATGCCAGTGTAAAGAATAGAGTTCATCTGAGCAGTCTGCAACTCAACCTGCCCCAGGGCATTCCTGCTGCTGGAAAGGTTCCACACATTAATGAACCTCATCATGGAAGTCTCCGCATTCCCTCTGACTACAGCCAGTGTCTCTCTGCTCCTCTTGGGTCACATGGCAGTGTGCACTTACGTGGTCTCCCATGCCAGGCTCTGAATGTGGCCCCTGCAACAATGACTGTGGACAGTCTATTCCCAGTCCAGAGACCCTCTGGAAAAGATAGTTACCATTCCCCAGGCGATACTTCGCTGCAGTGGTGGATCGACTGCAGTACAGTCCTAGAGAGGGTTCTGTTTGACAAGCCCCCTTCACTCCATCGAGTTGGTGTCAGAAGCCTCGGACCTCGGCTAGGGTCGCGCCTCGGCGACCTCCAGACACATGGGATGTGGTCCCTGGAGGAGGCGAAGCTGCACATAAACATCAGAGAGGTCTGAGTTGGCGTGTGGAGTCTTCCTGCCCCACCTGTTGGGCAAGGTGGTACAAATCCTGACAGACAACATAACCTCAATGTTCTACATTAACAGGCAAGGGGGAGTGCGCTCGTCAGCTCTCTGTCAAAAGGCACTCCATTTATGGGATTTCTGCATCAGCCACGAAGTCCTCCTGGAAGCTTGTCACCTTCTCGGTGTCAAGAATGCTCTGACAGACCAGCTCAGCAGGGACTTCTCCTCTTGCCATGAGTGGTCACTCCATCCAGAGGAAGCCTGCATGATCACCCAAAGGTGGGGAACTCCTGAAGTGGACGTGTTTGTTACCAGACAGAACAGGAAATGCCACCAGCATTGTTCGGCAGGGTCTGAGCAAGGGCTCCCTCTCCAATGCCTTCCTCCTACTGTGGTTAGGGAGCCTCATGGATGCATTCCCTCCAATTACACTTATTGGCAGGGTCCTGGCAAAGATCAAGCGGGAGAAATCGCAGGTTGTCGTGATTGCTCTGGCATGACCTTGCCAACATTGAGCTTGTTAGCAGTCCTTCCCCGTCCTCTGCCCAACCACCTGGACCTGCTGTCACAGGACCACTGCCAGATCCTACACCCCAACCTTGAGTCCCTCCACCACTCAGTGTGGATGCAGTGTGGCTAAATCCAGAAGAACTGACCTGTTCGGAAGGAGTCCAACTGATCATCCTGGGGAGTAGGAAGCCCTCAACCAGACTGACTTATCTGGCCAGGTGGACAAGGTTTTCCTTCTGGGTGTATGAGCATGCCATCTCTCCCTTGTGTTCTTCCATACTGGATGTCCTGGACTGCCTGGTCTATTTGAGGAACCGGGGCCAGGGGCATACTTCTATTAGAGTATATCTAGCGACCATCTCCACTTTTCACCCAGCGAACCAAGGACAGATGGTGTTTTCCCATGACATGATGATCAGATTCTTGAGAGGTCTTGAGAGATTCTTCCCGCAGGTGCAGACTACTGTGCCACAGTGGGATCTTAACTTGGTTCTCTCTAGGCTCACCAGCCCACCCTTTGAGCAGCTGGGTTCCTGCTCCCTTTTGCACCTGTCATGGAAGGTCGCATTCCTGGTGGCAGTGACATCGGCAAGATGGGTCTCTGAAATTAAAGCCTTGACCTCAGAACCTCACATGAACCTCTGTTCACAAGTTTACCCCTCATTTTGCTATCACTCAGCAGGCCAGAGATGACACTGGGTTCGGCAGAACTGTGTTGAAATCTACAAGCCCATGAACTCCTACCCACTTCCAAGGGTACTGCTTTGGAATCACCTAATATGGCATGGACATGAGCAAGCACTCAATGAAGAAAAGACAGTTATCTTTTTCATAACTGCTGTTCTTAGAGATGTTGCTTCATGTCCATTCCACAACCCACCCTCCTTGCCCAACTGAGGGTGGGGGGAGCTGGCAGCACCCCTTATACCGCACCATGTGGGTGCCACTCCAGAGGAAGCCAAACCCGGTCCCCTACTGATATTGCAGAGAAACTTCCAGCACCGGGGCATGTGGTGAGCACACACCTAATATGGAATGGAAATGAGCAACACATCTCAAAGAAAATCAGTTACAGAAAAGGTAACTGTCTTTTTCAATGACTAACTTCTTGAGTATTCTACTATGCAGATATTTATTTCAGTCACAAATTATACTTACCGGGAAATTATTTCTTTCCTGCTCATCAAGAAACAAAAATGAATATTTAAGTGGCATTGTGGCACTGACGTTTTCATCTGTCTGTGAAGTGCACTTACTTTAGCTTCAGAAGATCAAAAACATTCAGATATAGGGAAATCCCTAGCTCTGTCATACTAGAAGCACAAGACCAAAAGAAGGAATTGAGTCAAATGATACTTTCAGAGAAGCCCAGTTACACACACTTAAATTTTCCTGTCTCCTTAACGTGTACATAAACATTGTTTTGTTATACTGCTTATAAACTGCTGGGCTACTGGCACTTTTTAGTTTTTCTTTTAGAATTAGCAGTATTGTCATAGTTATTTAAATAGAAAACAGATACATGATCTTTACTTATTTAAGAGAAAAATGGAGTTCCAATTTTGAATTGGCCAAAGTTGATAATTCCCATTAACCAAAATTTTGTAAAGATCCCTTTTAGTTTTTTAACAATATTTTGATAGCTAAATTTTCTTTTCCTGAGATTAAATAGAGCAGTCAATCCTGTTTATAAATATAGACAAATAAGTGCCATTTCTAAAATGTTTTTGATTTATTGATTTTAAAGATATTACCGGTTGTAAGTTTCTCAGTTTCATTCTGCAGTCTCATTCAAGTGGGCTAGAACTAATTCTATTACTTTGTATGCATTTATACATTCTGTATTTCCTGAAACATGTTATGGCTATACAATAGTAAATGTGGTGATAGAATTTCCTTTACCTTATTCACATTATCAACATAAATATTCCCTTTTAGAGATACTTGGCATGTGTGTCATGGTCTCTGAGAGCTTATGAGAATCTCTGTCAGATTTTAAGAATAAAAAGGTTTGAATAGTTGAACTCTATCTAGAAAGGCAAACCAAATGATATTTTAAGACACTTGTTCATATTCCTATTAATCATAAAAATGGACAACAGCAAAACCTGCCAAGAGTGACTGCTCATGGGAGTTAGTAGAAGTGGTCAATTGTAAAAGGTGGTCTCTCTCCAAAGGTATGGTATTGCCACCCTTACTTCTGCACTGCTTCTGGCCGCGGCACTGCCTTCAGAGCAGTGGCTGCTGGCTGGGCACCCAGCTATGAAGGCAGCACCACCACCAACAGCAGTGCAGACGTAAGGGTGGAATGGTTTCCGAACATCCAGTCTCAATGTTGTGAACAACACTCAAATTTTGGACAGATGAAATTTTCGTTTCAGAACAATAGGTTTATACTTTGGACATGTTTTAGTCATTGAACTACATTTAAGTATGCCTACTTTAATCTGAGTCTGTGGATTTCAAATAATCTGTGAACTAAAAACATTTTTTAAAAGGCAATTCACACAGTTAAGAGAGTTGTGATTATGGAAGGATCTTTTTGAATGCTATCATAATTCTTAAATATTTGTCATCTTCTCTGCCTTCCAGTCTATGGTAAAAGACAAAAGAAAAGAGAGGAAACCTTCATCTGATGAGGAAAGTGAAAGTGACAGTAACAGTGAAAGTGAGAGTGAAAGTGAAAGTGAAGAAGAAGTTATCAAGCCTCGGAAGTTACGTAAACGTGTAGACTCTGATTCAGATTCTGGTGAAGAAAACGATATAAATGCTGTGATGAAATGTTTGCCAGACAATTCAGCTCCTTTAATTGAATTTGCAAATGTCTCCCAAGGCATATTGTTGCTTTTGATGCTAAAACAGCATTTAAAGAATCTTTGTGGATTCTCTGATAGGTAAGAATCATACTTAATGGCAGAATGCTCCTCATCTTTTAGTTTAGTGAGTTCTATACAAGTGGATGGTAATTAACTTTTTAAGGAATGTGTTTTATAGCATGCAGATCTCATGACAAAATATATCTAGTTAAATGTACTGCATTAATGACCTATATACAGGGTAGAGAGTTTCTTTGCTTACATTAATTGATGCCTAATTAATACAGAATAAGAATAGAATTGTTTAATTAAAGCCAAAAAAAAATTTTCTCCTACATGTCTGGGTTTTGTTTTTCTTTAATAGTAAAATTCAGAAATATTCTCCATCCGAATCTGCAAAAGTATACGATAAAGCGATAAACAGGAAGACAGGAGTGCATTTCCATCCGAAACAGACCCTAGATTTTCTGCGAAGTGATATGGCTAATTCCAAGATCACTGAAGATGTGAAGAGGAGTATAGTAAAACAATACTTGGATGTAAGTAGAGTTGTACTAGAAACTTTTAATTTTATCAATTTTAATCTTCTTTAACTAGATTATACAGCACAGCTTTAACTTGTGTATTGAACAATTTTTAACTTTGGGCATTTAGAAGTGGTTTTGAATGTATAATGTATATAAATTATGAAATATTGATAATTTGTAAAGTACTGAGTGCCCACAGTTCTCATTGATTTAAATGGGTGTTGACAGTGTTTAGTATCTTGAAATATCAGGCCCTTACTAAGCTCTATACCAAAATCTGCATAGCGAATAAAAAACACTTAAAATAAATTTAATGTTGAAGAAAGTAGATTGTAGATTTTCAGACTTTATGAAACATCTTCTTCCATCTGATTTCCTGATGCCAGCTTTTGTTTGTTGCATTATAAATATTCACCACTTTGCCCCAGTCTACTTCCATCTGATGAACTCTGGACAGTCCAAACCTATTTAATTTGTAACATTTACTTAAGTCTTTTTAAAATACTTATTTAAACTAAATAAAAGCAGGAAGAAAACATTCTACATTTAGTAAAAAAAAAAAAAAAAAAAGTATTTAAAAGTAATTACTTCTGTGTTAAAGAACCCCCCCACAAAATACACCAACTAATTGTGAAATTTGTATGCAATCTCTCTTCCTCGCTTCCTTCCCTTTCCTTTCTATTTTTAAAAAATGTAATAATGTAATAAAAATGTAATATCTGGTTTAATTTATCTTTTTGTAGTTCAAGCTCCTTATGGAACACTTGGATCCTGATGAAGAGGAAGAAGATGGGGAGGTTTCAGCTAGCACAAATGCTCGAAACAAAGCAATTACCTCGCTGCTTGGAGGAGGCAGCCCTAAAAACAATGCAGCTGAGACAGAGGACGATGAAAGTGATGGGGAGGATAGAGGAGGAGGCACTTCAGGGGTGAGGCGGAGGAGGAGTCAACGTATTTCGCAGCGTATTACGTAAAATGATTTTTATGTGCTTATAAATGTCAGTCTATTATATTAAATGTACATCAAGTAATGTAATCCACACAAAAGAAAGCATTTTGTAGATAGAGATTCTCTACTTAATGATTTATACAACTTTTTGTAGAAAGTTTAACAGAAAAGACAATAAAAAACCCTAGAAAATGAGATTTATCCAGCATAAAAAGTTATTAATTTTCCTTTGGAATGTACTGTGTGTTATCCTTTTTATTGTTGCCAAGTTTTTATGTAGCTTTATGATTCATGTGTATATATAATTTTATATATCAATAAGAGTTAAAGACACGGGTACAAATTAAGAGTATGTGGTTTTACAAGGATATGTTAACCCCTTGGCGCTGGCGGTCGCGGTGCGTCTCATTGCCGGCAATGGAATGTGTGCCGGGAAATCCCAACTCCCGGCGTCAAGGGATTAAAAGCAATAAAAGCAATAATTTCACTAAAGTTCTTTTGTGTAACACTTGGTCTTTTTTCCCCCCCAATGTTTTAGTCATTGAGAAGGTCAAAACGAAATTCAGACTCTACAGAGTTGGCAGCACAGATGAATGAAAGTGTTGATGTCATGGATGTCATCGCTATTTGCTGTCCAAAGTACAAAGACCGACCACAAATTGCAAGAGTAGTACAGAAAACCAGCAATGGCTTCAGTGTTCAGTGGATGGCAGGCTCCTACAGTGGCTCCTGGACTGAGGCTAAGCGCCGTGATGGCCGCAAACTGGTGCCTTGGGTAGACACTATTAAAGAGTCAGACATTATTTACAAAAAAATTGCTCTAACAAGTGCTAATAAGCTGACTAATAAAGTTGTTCAGACTTTACGATCGCTGTATGCCGCCAAGGATGGAACTTCCAGCTAATGAATTTGTACATGCAGCCAAATTTACAGGAATTGAAATAACAGAAAAACTTGAAATATCAACTTTCTGGCAAAAAATCAGTTGAATGAAGAGTAAGAATGCAACCTGGGACGCAGGAAAAAGAAGGAAATGTTTGGGAAACATTTTTGTGGGAGCTTCCTTCGCTGTTGTGCAGCAGAAACTTCTCAGTTCATTTTTACTCCCACTGTATTATAGTTTAACAAAAATTGTTTATATCTTGAAAAAAAACTTTCTGTTTAAAAAAATAAACAAGTGAATGTTGGAAATTAGTCTGTTAATGTTCTTAATAAAGTGTTCTTGGAGTTTAACCTAGCAGCGGATGGCTTTCTTTAGCTTAGCCCAGTTTCCAGGGAAGCATTGTTTTTCCAGGCTGTAAAATGACAGAATCTCCTGGATATATAATTTATTCTGTTGAAAAAAAGCATGCAGTATCTATGACCTATCTGCAGGAGGAGTTTTTGTAAATGTAGATTTTGATGTATTAGGTCACCCTGAAATAATACAAGAAAAGGGATCCCCAGCAAATCTGGTGGAACGAATACTGCAATAAATTTTTTTACTTCTCTTTGTTACTTGTCTGTTTCCATTTGAATTTCTTATTGTAAAGATCTGTTTAAATCCATTTATATTATTTTGCAGTCTTTTATGTAAAATTTACTATATCAGTGGTTTTCGAAACAAGACATAAAATATTGTTTATACAGTTTGTATAGGCTGATTTCTGAATAATTGGTATCTTTTTATTTTTATCCCCTAAAAGGGTGTAAACACAAGTTAATTCCAGGGTTTTATTGTATCCTGCAATATTTAGTATTAACTATATATGATTTAGCACTGTGCCAAACACATTTTCAAGAGTACATTTTGATATAAAAAGAAACTATAGTTTATTCCTTGTATGCTTCAATTTCTTTCTAACACTGTCCAGTGGTAATTTATGATAGTTAAAATCGTGGGAAAATGACGATTGCGCTACTCTGGCTAACTAGCCATATATGCATTTCTGTTGGGTAAGATGTAAAGGTTTGTTTCAAAAGGAAAAACTACAGTGTCTAAGGAGTGAATGGGTATGAAACTTGGTAATAGTGCTACGTTTCTTCACAAATGAATTTTTTAAAAATGTTTGTATATTTGACTATTTTTTTTACTAATTAAAAGATGTTTCCACATTTTATACAGTGAAAATGCTATTGAAAAGCTTTCAGAAGCATTTGCTTCAACCCCTATGTTGCCACAAGCCTTTCATAAGCACTTCTACTTTCTAGGTAATAACAAAAAAAGGAAGTCATTCATAGTTTGACTTCCTGTAGTGACACAAAGAGAAAAAACAAAAATGTCTGCAGTTTGCAGAAGATTATTAAACCCTTCTGTGCTTTGAAATGTATTTATCTAAAGCAGGTGTTCATCAATAAGTAAATCTTTCTAAGATGTTTATTTTCTTTTACAAATTTAATTTATGGTGGGATGTTGTTTTTATTAAATACCTTACAGAATTCTAGTATATTATTTGATTTGTGAGGAATAGTAATAGTATTCTAAAAAATTCTCTTGTACAGGAAAAATATTAAACTGAAATGATTAATAATTCAGAATCTAGTTAGTAATTGTTCCTATGTGAAATACCTCATTGCTATTTCATCATCTTGACACTTCTCTGAAAAGACTCATTTCCCCACCTTTTTGTCTTAATAATTGTTCATGTTATGTATAGTTAATACTAAATATTGTTATATAATGTTTTTCCACTTTAAGAACTAGTTTTGCCCCAGAAGTGGCTTGTTGCATTATGGAGAAAATAACATGAACAATTTATATATAATACACACACACACACACACACACACACACACACACACACAATTTTATATATATAATATATAATTATATATATAGATATAGTGACTCCTGCAGTTCTGCCTGATGCTTTATTGATACTGTTGTAAATCGTCAGTGCCAGGAGTTAGTTCCATAGAGGGAATTTTCAATTCCTAGCATAAAGGATTTAATGAGATCACATCAGTTCAGTACAAATCTCTTTAGGTATGTCAGCTGTTAGACAGCATTACTTACAACAATTCACTAGGAAAACTATCAAATTAATAAGTGTTCATATAAACAATTTAGAGTAAAATGTTCTTAATCATATCAGTCTTTTAGTCTTCTCATACTTTGTGAAATCTAAGGTTGAAGTGTTTTATTTTTTAAAAGCTAATACTGCACCCTTTGTAAGTTCACAGGGAAACACGAGTGTGGCCCTTTGGCATACTGTTTTATTAAGTCACTCAAGGGCAATGAGTTTTTAATATAAAACTTTAAATCTATTTTTACTCTTTATTAATTTTTACACACACAGAGAGCAGAAACAAGAAATCTGACATGAGAGAATGCTGGGCTATTTGTGAAATGTGTGATATGTGAAAGGGCATATTTGCCCTTTGTTTGAATTGTTGGCTATATTAAAGTCATATAAATTATTTGAATATTTTCAATAAGATTATTGTTAGTTGAATTTCCTCCTTCCATGCAAATGTTGATCCATGGTATATCTCAGGGGTTGGCAACCTTTCAGAAGTGGTGTGCCGAGTCTTCATTTATTCACTCTAATTTAAGGTTTTGTGTGCCAGTAATACATTTTAACGTTTTTTGAAGGTCTCTTTCTATAAGTTTATAATATATAACTAAGCTATTGTATATAAAGTAAATAAGGTTTTTAAAATGTTTAAGAAGCTTCATTTAAAATTAGATTAAAATGCAGAGCCTCCCCAGACCAGTGGCCAGGACCTGGGCAGTGTGAGTGCCACTGAAAATCAGCTTTTGTGCCATAAGTTGCCTGCCCCTGATATATCTAGTGATGCCTTTCTGGTCACGAATGTTTTAAGTATTTAATGTGACCATAAAAGGACATGGAAATAGAGATTTTGTTTTTGGAAAACCTTTTTCTGTAAAATCTGCATGGCGGAGTGTGGAAATTAGTCTTATGACCATCAATTATATAAAACACAATAACCGAGGCTCCAACTGCAACCAGTTCTTACATAGCCTCTTAACATTAGGAAGTGAAGATTTCTAATCATGCACCACATTGCTAGCAATAGTATCCACCAAAATATGTGGTGTGTGAAAAGTGTGCTGTAGTACACTTATATACAGAATCAATGTTGATCCCATATACAGAACCAATGTTGTTTTACTACTTGACTTCGATTTAAATTTGCAAGATTTTTCCATTTTAAGTCTATAGATTTCTGCATATGTGCATACAAGTTACTGGATTTCTTGATCTTTTTAATAAGAAAAATAGAGCACAGTTCCTCTTTTTGGCAACATTCTATACATGAGAATTTGTTATGGTAGCTTGAATAGAGAGGGACACTTCCAAACTTTTAAAAATCCAAATTAGACCTGTTGCACATTGATTATTGGATATGGATAGGGGAAAACTCCCACAGTTTAAGGGAGAGGTGGTTGTTTTTAAATCTTCTGCTCTACCACTGAAATTACAGAAATAAGCATTTTTGTGTCTCTTATTTTACTACAGCTCTCCAAGAACACCATAGGTTCTCTGACAAAATTATAAACTGCATAGTGGGGGAGAAATATTTTTATAGTGATTCTTGAATGCCATTTTATATTTTTGAAGATCCCAATTGCTCTCATTAACCAGTCCAATATGTATACATTTCAAATGTAGGTTTTATTCAGCATGTTACTATTCTAGGGATTGGGGCTGTTTAAAAATTTAGCTTCTGACCCACAATCGAGAATCTGATGTCAAAGTTAGGATATCTGCACTAATGCAAAATCCATGCATTGTAATGGATGTTAAGCCAAAATATGAAGCATATTGTAGCATTAAAATGGTCTTTGTGTGTGTAACACAGTTCTAGAACGATCTGGGTATAATTCATCTAGCATTAATATGAGGATGCGCTGCTTAAATTCAGATTTGGATTTTCCATTTTGCTGGATTGATCTGGCCCTACTTCAGAGATAGCTTTTATGCCTTATCCGTGAGCCCCAGATACCTCAGAGGAATTGAGTTCAAAAAAGAGCCCTGAGCGCCCTTCATGCACCAAACTGAGTCATATGCTAGAAATAGTAAAGGCTCAAGACAAAAGTCTTAAATCTGTTTGCTTCTGCTCACTGAAGGGTCACAAACAATTCATATAACTGTTTTCTTAACCTTCTGTGAAATTGTCAGTTTATATTCTTTAAAATACTGTGTTGTAGTGAGTAGGAGAATTTATTGTAAATAGTGACTCTTCATTTTGTCACGAAAATGACATTCCTTGACTAAATATTAGTGTTGTTGTATAAAAAGTCATAGCATTTTCATATTTTATTTTTAAAAGAAGGTTTCAAGAAGTTCAATTTGGACCCTTCTAAGAAACTGAACCTTAAAATTTCTTCTAATGTGTGCATGCACTCATGGATTTACGAACCAAAGCACCAACAAAAAATTCACCTACACCACCTGAAAGAAGAAAAAGCCTTTATTTGAAAGTTTTGTGCTGCCTTGAAAGGTGTCCCTCTTTTTCCCCAATATTCCTCAGACTTGAATTCCAGATAAACTAATCAGGGCAAAATTGTAATTGAGTCCCAGTTTTCAGCCTTCATTTAGGTATCTGCAGCATTTCATCTACCTAGTTTCTTTCCAGTTAACAGGTTGAATACTGCTAGTATCTCAGCTGAAAGGAAGACAGACTTCCCTATCTTAACTTTCCTGGTTGAGGATGGGGAGACCCATATGCTCAAAAGGCCTAATTATTTAAATGGTGTCTTGACTCATGGTATACACAGGTTTCCTTTTCAGTATTTTTGGATAGGTGCACATATTTGGCTACTTTAAAAGCATTTCTCTTTCACAAGGGTTGGTTTAGTCTGTACATAAATATCTACTGAACTTAACTTTCCTTTTAATTATTTTCATTTCACATGGTTTTGTACACTGCAGGTACTGGACACCCAGTATATTTGACATTTATTCGCTTATATGGAAAAAAGTCATCTGAATCCAGTCAACTGTATCTCCTATTTTTTCCCCTATGTTTTATTTCTCCAGGATTGATTTTATTTTAGCCATATTGGATGTAATTGATCCATATGTCTTAGATTTCAGGAAGAAATTCTACAATTTGCGTATACTTTTGTGACATTTAGACATTGAAAAAATGTTAGATTAATCCCAAACAATGCCTGTCTAAATGATTTTTTTGATATTAAAGTTACGTGGCTTCAAGAAGCATATGCATTCTGTTGGAGTTGAGGGTGGCTGCTGATGCTGCTGGTTCCTATCACTTATCTGAGGTAGGCCAAATAGTAGGCTAGAATTCAGTTTTTACAAGGTTAATTCCAAGGCAAGGGATGCTTCCTGAATTGGTAGAGGAGGTTTACAGTCTTCTTTTTAAAATTATTTTGGCCTAATATCTGAACATGTTCTCTTTAGCCTTCAGAAGACATTGGGTATATTTTGGAGGAGAGAATATGCAGAAATTGTTACTTCTGTATATTCCCCATAAATGTGCACCTGTCTTCTGTTCCTTTTAGTTTGCGTTAGCAGTATTTAGAAGTGGATCTCAGCCCTTCATAACTTAGGATGTCTATTTAGATAATCTGACATCTTCAGGAGGCCATTGCTCAAATAACACAGCAAGAGCTCTGGCCAAAACACAAACTTGTTCTGAAATGTAGAAATGAGGAGATCTAGCTGAAGAAAACCAATTACAGGTAAGTACAACTTTATTTACCACTTATATCTCCCTTGATAAAGGTAAAAGGTGACTACAGTAAGGTTTTCACACAAAACAATATAAAATAGCTTTTCAAAATAACCTTTTACTTATGTTTTTATTTTGTTCTTTCCACTTTATTCTTTCTACTGTATGTTTTCATTTACCTATTTCTTTTCTTTTGTTCCTTCAGTCAAAGTTTCAATACCATTTAAAAAACATTATTGGCCATGATTTTCAAAAATGGGTGCAAAGTTAGGGGCCTAATCCATTTAGGGTTACTTGACTTTCAAAATTGCTGAGCCTCCAGTAGCTGTCATTGATTCAGGAATTCTGAAAATAAAGTTAATTATTAGGTTCCTAAAAATGGACTTAAGAGCCAAACTTCAGGCATCTAAAGTAGGATTTTCAAAAATGTGTAGGCGACATAGGAGAATGAAAATCAATGGGATTTGTGCTACTAAGACACTTTGGCCTTTTTAAAAATTCCAATCTGCTTGTTTAAATCTTGGCCATTTTTTCTAATATGTTTTTTTCATTTCTTTTTTCCTTCAGTCTTTCAATTCTATATATAATTTCCTACCTCTCCCCTATGAGTTTGCAATATGTATGTTCTTTCCTTTTTAATACTGTTTGACTTTTTTTCTTCCCGCAGCAAATCTCTTCCATAATTCGTACTAATAGGTTCTAGTCTGTCCATAGGTGGTTGGCTGACAGGCAGACAGATGAATCAAAAATGTTTTCTCCATCAAAAAATGATGTTGGTTGCTAGTGTTAGTTTCTGTTCTGCCTTAGTGAGGAGCTAACTGCAGCAATCTTCAGAAGACACCCGGAAAAGATGGGGAAGGGAAAAGATGGCTGCTTCGAGCTCCTGCCATAGAGAGAGAGTACAACGTGCGTGAGATGTAAGGGATCAGATCCAGCCAACCGCAGACAGTATGATCAGTACCGTTTCTTCTGACAAAAAGACATGCTCTCTAACTTCTGGGAGGACCTTCTTTGGATACTACTTGCTCCACTGCCATCAGGGAGGTGTCTCGAAGTATTGCCTCTGTCCTCTCTCAGCAGTCAATGTCCTTGCTTCCCTTTAAACTTCTTGGATAGAGAGTTGGTGGACTATCTCAGCCCGGCCTTTAGAAAATGAAATCCATCAAAGCCGTTGTCTGCTGCTTCCCCCTTAATGGCAGAGGTCAGTCCCCCTAAGCATCAGAGGAGGGAAAAGTACTCTTTCACCTACCAAAGGGCTCCACTGTCATGCTAAAGAGTCTGAACATTTCTTCCTCTTGTCAGATGCCAGAAAGGATACCAGTAATGTCAAGCATTCTGAGGAAGAAAAGAAAGGGCATCCTTTTCGCAAGTGATCCCTGGGTCTTGAAGACTGGATTCTTAATCCAGAATACACTTGAGTACTGCTCCTCTGATTAAGGCACCTGAATATTGTACCTTTAAAGAGAATTTTCACCTGACTGGCAATTTCCACTCTAGAGGAAAAGGATTAATCTTGTTTGGAAGTACCTTGAAGAGGAATCTTCTCTGCCCAGAGGTGTTAAATTTTATATCGGCTCTGCAAGACAAAAATGGATACTTGAGCACTCCTAATTAAAAATAAATGCATACATTGGAGGGTGATCTAAGAGAATCCTATGTTCTCTTTGAAAAGGCACCTTTTATTGTATGCCTCAAACAGGAAAATTGAAGTAGCACTGGAGAAAGAACTATGGATTTGGGGGCAGTTCTAAATGCATTTTTGTCCCCACGGCTCTAAATATTTGGCTGAGGAGGTTTTATTCTCTCAAGAAAATTCAGAACAATATTTTAAAAGAAATTTTAGCCACTGCTGATACAATTTTGGCAAACTTTCAAAATTTTTGCTAAATCCCTATCCAGTGGGGTGGTGGCTTGCAGAACTTTCTGGCTTTGCCTGTGGGTTCACTGAGTTTCACAATAAGCAAAAGTTTTTGTTTCTGTGTTTATGGGACTTTTTGGTGACAGTCTAGATAAAGCACTTTAAAGTTTCTGACTTCCCTTTCCTCCATCAAAGACCATACCGATTCCCAAGCTCTGTCTGATTCTGATCAAAACACAAAAAGCTTCTGTCAGAATATATTACTAAGCATAAAAGACTAAAGGTTCAAGAGAAGATCCTCAATCCCAACAAATCCAAATTTTAATTTCTTGCAGTTTCCTTTCCATTCATTCCTAAGGAAGGCTAACATCATGCAGTCCCTTCAATCAGGGAAAGCATAACATCAGACAAATGTTCTTTCTGTGTTTTCAATCAGTTACTATATGGAATGTCCCACTTTCCTTGTGCTCAGTAAATGGAAGGTAAAAATATGAAAGATATGGCAGAATGTGGGTAAAACAGAGCAGGAGACATACAATTCTCACCTCATTCTTTTGACTTCCTCCCAGAATACCATACATGAGCATATCCAGCACTGCCAAGATATTTGTGCTATTCTTCCTGCCATTTCAACTCAGGTAAAGGAAAGTCTTTTTTCTCTCTTGTATCCGGTACTCAAGTTTTTAACTAGATTTAGCATTCAGATAGCTAAACTGCATTTGGGAGTACAAAAAATAAAATAATCTCTTTGGTCTGCAATAACCACTGAACAACAGGACAGGTGGATTTATAGCAGCCTTTGATCTGCAAGATATACAGTTTCACTACCTATTAAAGGATCTCATTATAAATAACAGAATCGCAAACAGTCTCTTCAGTGCCTTGGACTCTCACCATAGCCCTGTGAATTTTCTCATATACTCTGATTGTATTTCTGGCAGCTCTTCACACACAAGTGGTTCAAATTCTGCCATTTGGCGGGGGGAGGGGGGGGAGCAGTTGGATGATAAAAATACAAAGAACCATGTTCTAGTTCTAAAAGTGTATTTCCTCCATCATTGGGTTTTATCATAAATCTTCATGAGTGTCTTTTGGGATAGGAACCTTTTCTTCATATATATTTACACAGACCTTTGCACAATTGGTCCCTGATCAGACCCTATTGTAATAACAATATTAAATATAAACGGATTTTAGTTTACTTGCAGGCTCGCTTAAATACTCAGAAGACCTGCGTGTATTTGCTTTAAGAATAAATCCAGAGACCTGTCAAGGTGAAATGCATGTCGTCATGGCCTTGTATTATAGACCCTGAATTAATGGCTCTTGCTTTCATTTAGGCACAACAGATTCCTGCTTATGCCCTCTACTCTCACAATGGAACCAAAGCACTTCATAGTCTTGAGAAGAAACTTCATTCTGCAGTGTGTCAGAAAATCCTGGGCATAGTGGATCCTATGTATTCATCTTATGAGGCGCTCCACTATGTGCAGTGTAAAGAGTTCAAAGAAACAAACATCTTCACATGAACAGACTGGAAAGGAAAGACGCTCACCTGACACTTCTGTTTCAAGTCTCGGATTGTACAGAAACCAGTCCTAATCCATTTGGATAACTATACAGGCTAGCGACTTATTTCCTGATCAGCAGGGGGGACAAGGAGTGTAATCTTACTCATTAAGGCATTACTGTTTCTCTCTCAAAGCCAGCCACATGGCTAGGAAAACTCATCAGTATCAATAGACTCAGCCATTCCATCTGCATCTTGGAGAATGTCTCAATTCACACAAATTTCTCCAGATTGCCAAGAGATGGAAAGCCTCAATGATACTTGTTTACCTCAAACAACAATTTAAAAATAGAGCTATTCTACAACAGATGAAATAATCCAGTAGTACTGGAGATAGATGCATTCAGTGTTCTTTGAACCAGATGGAAGAGACTCCACAAGAAGCCTCCTTTTTCTCTCTCCTTCTCCCAGTTCTGAGAAAAGTTCAGAGAGGTTGTAAAATTGATTCACAGCTGCATCTTCCTTAGCTGTTACATCAGAGGCTGAGTTGCCATGGCAATCTCAGCAGACTATGCTCACTGAGACAGCTTCATCAGAGGTTGAACTTGAAGAGCCATGGTCTATCAGACTCAGTTGTCTAAAGCTGCTTCAAGCTTCAGAGATAGTCACTGACCAGGATGACATTGTCGGGAGGTATTGCTAATAAGGGCATTTCCCACATTGGGCATTTAAGTATTTGATTTTTATTTTCTCCAAGACAGCCTAGAGAAAAAAATGTCCTGGTACCTTTTTTTAGAGAGACAATTTATTGACTGTTTCCTTTAGTAAGATGTTTTTTAGAAAGTCAAGCCATTGCAGCACAAGTTCTGTGAAATCAGTCCACCTTGGAGTCTGGTAATTAAAAGTCTCTGACACAATCTTTTTAATTTTATGGACACTATCCTGTTTAATTCTTTTGATCAATTGTGACATGTTTGTTTGCAACTAATGTCAGCTAGATGGGAAGAAATTACATTTTTTTATTCTCTTTTGTTATCTTTCACTCTGACATGATTTTTAGAGGTGACTGATTTTGTTCCACTGAAAAATATTCCAGACATTAGATCAATCATGAGGTCTCTATCAGCTCCAGTCTGGAATATGAGGAGGGGAGACTCCTGCACTCGCTTAGCATATTTGGAACTTTTACTTCTACCTGGAAAGGGCAAAGACACTCAGATCATCTTAGTGCCTCTTTGTTTAAAATAGCATGAAATGGCAAAGTAGCTCTCAAAGCACTGATTTCAGGATGAATTTGTTCAGTGAGCCTTGAGGCATGTGTCTGGGAGGGGTTTGATTAGGATGGCTTCTGGAAGGAAAGGAGGTAGCCTTTAAGAAGAGATTTGTAGTGTCACCTGGAAGACACACTAATCCTCTGCTAAAAGTATATACTAGTCCAGGGGTCGGCAACCTTTCAGAAGTGGCATGTTGAGTCTTCATTTATTCACTCTAATGTAAGGTTTTGCATGCCAGCAGTACATTAATGTTTTCAGAAGGTCTCTTTTTATAGGTCTTTAATAAATAAATAAACTATTATTGTATGTAAAGCAAATAAGGTTTTTAAAATGTTTAAGAATTTCATTTAAAATTAAATTACAATGCAGAGCCCCCTAGACCAGTGGCCAGGACCCAGGCAGTGTGAGTGCCACTGAAAATCAGCTCACGTGCCGCCTTCGACACCTGTGCCATAGGTTGCCTAGCCTTGTACTAGTCTCATGAGTAACTTAGTTATTAGTCTATACTGTTGCAAGTATAGATGAATATTCCTTTCCCTAACTAGATGCATCATTGCTTCCATTTAAAGTTCATTGGACATTAATTATGGGTGCTATTTGCTGCAGAAAAGGGACATTTCTGCACCTAAACAATGGGCTACGGTGAAAACATTTCCAGAAACCATATCTAGCCTGTAGGTATAAGCATTTGTTAGGTTAAGGCAAGGGTCTCCAAACTTTGAGACAAGGGCCATATTAGATTTTTGAAGGGGCTTCACGGGCTGAAGCGACTGTGAAAAAAAATTCAATATATGCAAAATCCCCCCCACCCTTGCTCCTCCGTCAGATGCCGTGCCCCCCTCTTTGCTCCTCCGGCCACTGCTGCAGGGGCACACACCCCTCCCGACATGTGGCCCCTGGCAGCAGCTTGCAGGGTGGTGGGGGCAGTGGTGGCTTCTCCACGTGCCTGCTCAGCTGGTGGGCCGAACAAACCAAAGCTGCGGGCCGGATTCAGCCGCTGAGCCATAGTTTGCAGACCCCTGGGTTAAGGCATAGGTATAAGTGAATGCAGTAATATAATGAGCCTACATGGCCTGCAAAAAACTGAGCTTAGCTAAACAAGGCCTAAGGCTCAAAAACCCTTAGCATAAGCATTTAACTAGAAGTAACCCTAGGCCATAAGCTATCACAAGATAGAATACTGTAATGATTAAGTTGCTGACATCCAACTACAACATGCTAGTTTCTACCAGCTTGGCATATTTTAAAGTTAGGGACATGAGTAGATATCTGACTACAAGAATACCAGGGTAACTAACTAATGTATGTGCTAATAAGCTTGAGGGGAGAAGGGAAATCCAAGATTAGTAGGTTGGTGACCACTGGTGATGAGTATTTCTGTCTATCTTGGCAGGTTAGAGTGTATGTAACTGTACTAAGTATGTTATTTAAACTATTACAAATACAGATTATTTTTTCCCCAACTGTGAGTGTTGCAACCATAGATCTTGGGTTTCCCAAGTGAACAACTCCAGTAACATTGGGCCTGATCTTGGGACAAAATCCCTGTTAGTTGGGAATTCTTCAGGGATCAACATAATTAATGAATAATCAATAGATCCGGCAACTAGGGCTGTCAATCACAGTTAACTCAAAATTAATCACAACTAAAAAAATGAATTGCAGTTTTAATCGTGCTATTAAACAATAGAAAACCAATTGAAATTTATTAAATATTTTGGATGTTTTCTACATTTTCAAATACAGTGGAGCCCCGCTATAACGTGACAGATGGGAGCCATAAAATCCCATCGCACTAAATGTGGGGTCGCGTTACAGCGGGGCCCCACTCCCTGGCAGGCGGGGGCTGTGTTCCTCTACCCACTGCCCAGCAGGGCAGAGAAGCTGCGGTCCAGCACCTGCCAGGGACAGAGAACTCTAAGGCTGCAGCCTGCAGGCCCGGAGTTCTCTGTGGAAGCCGCTGCCCTCACGCCTGCTAGGGGGCAGGGGACACCGGCGCCTGGAACCCCTGAGTCCCCTGTCCCGGCAGGCGTGGGGGCAGCCGCTTCCAGAGAAGCCTGCTGGAAGCCGCTGCCCTGCGCCTGCTGGGAGAGGGGGACTCCGGGCTGCCAGAGTCTCCCAGTCCTGGCAGGCACGGGGCAGCAGCTTCTAGAGAAGCCGCGGCTCCCTGCCTCTTGGGACTGGGGGAGTACCCTGGTTCTGGCAGGTGCAGGACAGTGGCTTCCAGGGAAGCCGTGGCTTTCCTCCTGCTGGGACAGGGGGCTCTGACAGCCCAGAGTCCCCCAGTCCTGGCAGGTGTGGGGCAGCGGCTTCCAGGGAAGCTGCGGCTCCCTGCCTGCTGGGACAGGGGGACTCCAGCAGCCCGGAGTCCCCCTGTCCCAGCTGGCGCAGAGCTGCGGCTTCCACAGGGAACTCCCAGGCTGCAGTCTGCAGCCCCGGAGTTCTCTGTCCCTGCAGGTGGGGGCCGCAGCTTCTCTTCCCTGCTGGGCAGATGGGAGAGAAACCGCAGCCCCGACCTGCAGTCTTGAGTTCTCTGTCCCTGGCAGGGGAGGCTGCAGCTTCTCTCCTCGCTGCCCAGCAAGGGAGAGAAGCCATGGCCCCCGCGCCTGCCGGGGACAGAGAACTCAGGACTTGGGAGCCATGGTATAACCGCGCTATAACCGAAGTCACGTTATAGCGGGGCACGTTATACCGTGGCTCCACTGTATATTGATTTCAATTAACATAGACTACAAAGTGTACAGTACTCACTTTATATTATTTTTATTACAAATATTTGCACTGTAAAATGATAAACAAAAGAAATAGTATTATTCAATTCATCTCATACAAGTACCGTAGTGCAATCTCTTTATCATGAAAGTACAAATTACAAATGTAGATTTTTTTTTGTTACATAACAGCCCTCAAAAACAAAACAATGTAAAGCTTTAGAGCCTACAAGTCCACTCATTCCTACTTTTTGTTTAGACAATTGCGAAGAGAAACCAGTTTGTTTACATATATGGGAGATAATGCTGCCCACTTCTTATTTACAATGTCACCTGAGAACAGACATTTACATAGCACTTTTGCAGCCAGCATTGCAAGGTATTTACATGCCAGATCTGCTAAACAGTTGCATAACCTTTTATGGCCACCATTCAAGAGGACATGTTCCCACGCTGATGACCCTCATTTAAAAAAAAAAAGCGTTAATTAAATTTGTGACTGAACTCCTTAGGGGAGAATTGTATGTCTCTTGCTCTGTGCGTTACCCACGTTCTGCCATATATTTCATATTTTAGCAGTTCTCGGGAGATGAGCCAGCATGTTCGTTTTAAGAACACTTTCAATGCAGATTTGACAAAATGCAAAGATACCACCAATGTGAGATTTCTAAAGATATCTACATCACTCGACCCAAGATTTAAGAATCTGAAGTGTGTTACAAAATCTAGTCTGGATAGGATGTGGACCATGCTTTCAGAAGTCTTAAAAGAGCAACACTCTGATGCAGAAACTACAGAACCTGACCCACCGAAAAAGAAAATCAACCTTCTGCTGGTGGCATCTGACTCATGATGATGAAAATTAACATGCATTTGTCTGCACTGCTTTGGATAGCTACCAAGCAGAACCCATCATCAGCATGGATACATGTCCTCTGGAATGGTAGTTGAAGCATGAAGGGACATATGAATCTTTATCACATCTGGTACATAAATATCTTGCAACAACAGTGCCGTGCAAACTCCTGTTTTCACTTTCAGGTGACACTGTAAACAAGAAGCAGTAGCATTATCACCTGCAAATGTAAACAGACTTGTTTGAGCGATTGACTGAACAAGAATTAGGACTGAGTGAACATGTGGGCTCTGAAGTTTTACATTGTTTAATTTTGAATGCAGTTATTTTTGCACGTAATTCTACATTTGAAAGTTCAACTTTCATGATAGAGATTGCAGTACAGTAGCTGTATTAAGTGAATTAAAATACTATTATTTTTATAGTGCAAATGTTTATTAAAAAATATAAAGTGAGCACTGTACACTTTTTTCTGTGTCGTAACTGAAATCAGTATATTTGAAAATGTGGAAAACATCCCAAAATATTTATATAAATAGTATTCTATTGATTGCTATTATTTTTTTTAAGCACTTGATAGCCATAGAGGCAACACACACACGGGCCCAATTATTGCTGATCTAGATAATAGTGTTTAATGTTAATATGTTTGGTTTGCATGTTTAAGACTGGGGAAGTTGCTTTTCTGATTCCCAAGTGCACTAGTAGTAGTAAGCCCTTGTGGCAGGAGCCTCCTTAAATTGATCTGTCAGTTTGTCCTTTATATGTGAAGAAAGAATACTGTATGAATTACTGGCGCTTCTGCCCATTTCCTTTATCATTGATACACTTGGTCTTGCTTTCTTTCCTTCTACTGTATTTACCTCCCACCTTCAGAATTGCCAGCTTTCATGGTATTACGAGTCTCATGGTACTTAGTGGCATTTTTGCAGCTTCTTGTGATTTCTGGATCATTGAACATAACATAAGAACAGCTATACTGGGTCAGACCAAAGGTCCGTCTTGCCTAATATTCTATCTTCTAACAGGTGTCCCAGAGGGAATGAACAGAACAGGTAATCAAGTGATTCATCCCATCACCCATTCCAGCTTCTAGCAAACAGGCTAGGTTCACCATCCCTTGGCTAATAGCATTGATGGACCTATCCTCCACAAATTTATCTAGTTCTTTATCTGAGTTTTTGCAAGATCCCAGATTAGATCAGTAGGGTAAAGTTTTGACCAAACTATCATTAATGATGCGAAGCCACACATTTCCTACCAGCTGCTGTCTCAGGCTGAGCCATTTCAGTAAATTGTAGGTGAGATTAAGGGAGTAATCCCTACTCTGATCCCATTTCTCTCTAGGGCCTTTGTCAAGTCTCACAGACCAGCATTTTCAAACCTGCATGACTGATTTCAGAGGTACCACTGAATTCATGGAATTTACTTAGGGGCTTAATAATGGATTTGGATGACTAACTTAACATACTAGAGTTTGAAAATGTTGGCCTTAGTTACCACATCCCTGAAATGATAATCTTAGCTGCATCATTGGCTGTTATGACAATAAAGTAGTTAATGTTTGCATGTGCTGTCCAATTCTTAAAACTCATAGAATGCACACAAAGCCCTTCAATGGCTGGGGCCCTTTTTCTCTCTTTTCTACCACACGCACCTATTGCATTATATGTAAATCTTATGATGATGATACTTCCACTTGAGTTTTATATATTTAAACCATGATTTTCAAAACTGGTGCCTAAAGTTTGGTTCCCAAGCCTGTATATAGGCACCAAAGTAAGTGGTTTGATGGGAGTTGCTGTGTCTTTAGCACTTTTGATTTTTTTTTCCCTTAGGTAGATGCATAAAAAAAATGTAAGAGTCTAACTTTCAGGGATCTGTTTTTGAAATCCTCAGTTTTTAAGATTTTCATCTTCTATATAAATTTTATAGTTTCTGCTCCACAGCCACCATTGCAATTTTTCTATATATTTACAGTTTTCATAGATCTAAAACCTCATTATTTTTTAAGTAAGTTTGGTCTCTTAAGTGCTGTACCAAGTGACACTGTTGATTCCCTACTTTGTGTTTTTGTTTAGGCACTTGTGCTTTTGGGGGGATTATACAGTGGATTCCAGTTAATTGGGACACATCGGGACCTGAACAGTTTGGCCCAATTAAGGGGCTGCCCCAATTAACCAAAGTAAATAAAAAGGGATGCTTTGTTTCTGTTGTTTGCAATGTGTCCCAATTAAGCAGCTGCCTCAATTAACCGGTGACATGCTTAACCAGCATCCACTGTATATACTGTCTTGACAACTCATGCAACTTGTTCACTATTATGACTACCAAAAATTCAACAATCTACATCCAATGGAACAAAGCTTTTTAACTTTACTCTCATTTTTTTGTGTTGTGTCTAAACGCAACAAAATCTGATGCTGCATAAATATGTATGAGGGTGCTTGAGGTAGATATATCCTGATTTTATAGGTGTGTCCATTGCTGTAACTGGAGAAGCAAAGAAAGTGTTTGAAGCAGTTTCTGTGGAATGCACATCATGTTGTTTTGCTTCTGGAACCTTTTAGGAATGTAGTACCAAATATTGAGAGCCCGGGCTAAAGAAGACCATGCTATCCCCAGCTTCTCCATTCTTTCAGTGGCACAGGGAACTTTGCTTCATGTCATGTTTTGTTTTCCAGCAAGAGGCTACTTACTAGTAATATTACTTTGAGACTGTTGCTTCTCTTTCCCAGAACCTTCTTTAAGGCTGTCGACAAAGAAATTGCATATTTTCACACATTCAGATTGGCTCAGCAATCATATTTTGGATCGGTGGCAGTCACTATCACTTCCAAGCCTTCCTCTTTAGCGTCTCTACAGTACTTGTATGCTGCTAAAATGTAGTCAGGAAGCTGGCAGCCTACCTTGGGTGTCAAGGAATGTGTGTATGTCAATACCTGGAGGACAGGCTGATTCAGGCTTGTACTTGTAAATCTAAGAGGAATCCCTGGAAAGAACTTGCAGCCTGTTTTGTTCCAAATATATTAAACTGGGAAAAAATCTACTCTAATACCAACTCAGAATCAGTTAGGGTGGATGTCCTGGATGCAACACAATGCTCTCCTTTTAGTACAAATATTTTTGCCAAGCCACATATTCTGAAAGAGCCTACAAAAATCAGTTTCTGTATATGGAACTATTATCATATTGGATGACAGAAAGTTACCCTCTGAATTTAGATCACATGAGAGCACCTTTGACTATTCCCTTAAGTGAATTAAAGGGTATGTCCTGAAGATGTCATCTTCAGTTCTTCACTTCCAAGAGAAGCAGTCTTCTCTAATCTGGGCTGTCACTTCATTCTCCTTAAATAGTCCCTAAGAATATGTGCTAACCATTTATGTAAGATTGACTCTTATCAACAGAAGTTGGTCCAATACAAATTATTAATTCACCTATCTTGTCTCACAACACAGCTACAACTTCTGAGAACTGATACTTCATTGTCGCTGGAACATGTGTGAAGCCATATGCCACAAATATTTTACATTTGTAGACCATCAACTAGGCTCTGGACTAGGGCTTCACAGATTTCAAGGCCAGAAGGGACCACTGTAATAATATAGTCTATTTTGTATAATACACACAAGTTCCCCAAAATAATTCCTAGAGCATCTTTTGGATAATCCATAGTGATGCTTGGTAAATTGTTCCAATGGTCACTTACCTTCACTATTAAAAATGTATTTCATTTCCAGTCTGTATTTTACTAGCTTCAACATGCAGCCTTGAATTTTATATTTGTCTGCTACACTAAAGAACCTATTTCTAAATATTTGTTCCCCATGTACGTACTTATAGACTATAACCAAGTCATCCCTTTATATTCTCTTAAAGATAATTAGATTCACTTTCTGAGTCTATCACTGTAAGGCATACTTTCTAATCCTTTAATCATTCTTGTGGCTCTTCTCTGAACCCTCTCCAATTTATCAACATTATTCTTGAATTGTCAAGAAGAGAACTGGACACAATAATCCACTAGCAGTCACATCAGTGCCAAATACAGAGATAATATCTCTTTACTCAAGATTCCCATGTATTTGTCCAAGGATGGCATTAGCCTGTCAGATCACAGCATCACACGGGGTTCATGTGCAACTGATTATTCAGCATGACACCCAAATTCTTATCAGTAGTGTCACTGCTTCCCAGGATAAAAATCCCCCTGCTGTAAGTATCCTTTATATCTTTGTTCCTAGGTGTGTACTTTTACATTTAGCCATAGTAAAATACATATTGTTTGCTTGTACCCAGTTTACCAAGCACTCCACATAGCTCTCTAGTAGTGGCCTGTACTATTTGTTGTTTAGTACTCCCCCAATTTTTTGTGATCTTCACATTTTATCAATGTTAATTTTGGTTTCTTCTATGTCACGGATAAAAATTTTAAATAGTGTGGGGCCAAAAACGAAGTTACCTTGTACAGTAATGATGGTTCGTCAAGATGTGTTCCCCCTATGGGTGCTCTGCTGTAGGTATGCTTGCGTCCCTGTGCTGCTGATGGGAGAACTTCAGTAGTAGTGTCCATTACGTCCACACATGTGCTGTTTCTCCTCATGCTGCATCATGAGGCTAGCCTGTACATTTAGGTTAACCCCTTTCAGTTCCTTCTCCACCGCTGACTCATAGATGGAGTTAGGTCAATTACAGATGACAACACTGTGGAGCTGAAGGTGACATCACAGCAGGGTCTGCAGTGATCATACAGTGTTCCAGAAAGGTGTCAACTGATGCCCATGTTGCTGCTCTACAGATTGCTGAAATAGGGACATGCTTGAAAAAGGTGACGGATGAGGAGATTGACTTTGTGGAGTATGAACAGAGTCCGGAGGGGTTAGAATCATAGAATATCAGGGTGGGAAGGGATCTTAGGAGGTCATGTAGTCCAACCCCCAACTAAATCATCCCAGTGAAGGCCTTGTCAACCCTGACCTTAAAAACCTCTAAGAAATGAGATTCTACCACCTCCCTAGGTAACCCATTCCAATACTTCACCACCCTGCTAGTGAAGAAGTTTTTCCTAATATCCAACGTAAGCCTTCCCCACTGCAACTTGAGATCATTACTCCTTGTTCTGTCATCTGGTACCACTGAGAACAGTCTAGATCCATCCTAGTGGAATCCCCTTTTGATGTAGTTGAAAGCAGCTATCAAATCGCCTCCCAGTTCTCTCAGCCTCTCCTCATAAGTCATGTGCTCCAGCCCCCTAATCATTTTTGTTGCCCTTCTCTGGCCTCTCTCCACTTTTTCCACATCCTCCTTATAGTGCGGGCCCTGAAAGTGGACACAGTACGAGGCCTTAACAATGTTGAATAGAGGGGAACTATCACGTCCCTTGATCTGCTGGCAATGTCCCTACTTATACAGCCCAAAATGCCGTTAGCCTTCTTGGCAACAAGGGCACACTGTTGACTCATATCCAGCCTCTCAGCCACTGTAACCCCTAGGTCCTTTTCTGCAGAACTGCTGCCTTGCCATTCAGTCCCTAGTCTGTGGCAGTGCATGGGCCTCTTCCTTCCTAAGTGCAGGACTCTGCACATGTCCTTGTTGAACCGCATCAAATTTCTTTTGGCTCAAGTCTCTAATTTATCTAGCTCCTGCTGTATCCTATCCCTAGCCGCATCTACCACTCCTCCCAGTTTAGTGTCATCTGCAAACTTGCTGTGGGTGCAGTGCAGGCCATCCTCCAGACACTTGCTAAAGATATTGAATAAAACCAGCCCCAGGACTGAACCTTGAGGCACTTCGCTTGATATCAGCTGCCAACTAGACATGAAGCCATTGAGCATGATCTGTTGAGCCTGACAAGCCAGCCAGCTTTCTAGCCATCTTATGATCCATTTATCCAGCCCATATGTCTTTAACTTGGTGGCAAGAATACTGTGAGAGGTCATATCAAAAGCTTTGCAAAAGTCAAGGAATAGTACAGCCACTGCTTTCCCCTCATCCACAGAGCCAATTAGCTCATTGTAGAAGGCTAGGCAGGCATGACTTGCCCTTGGTGAATCCATGCTGACTGTGCCTGATCACTTTCCTCTCCTCTAAGTAAGTGCTGCAGAATTAATTCCTTGAGGACCTGCTTCATTTTTCCAGGGATTGCATTATCCCACCAAGTCTCTGTTGGTCCAATCACATCATAGTTTCTTGACTCTGCCAGGACGTCCAGGTCTCCCTGCTTGTTTCTTGCATTTGTGTATGTGACAAACTTACTTAATAACACTAGCTGATGCAATTCAAGACCCACTTGGAAAGCCTTTGTGCTGCTATTACTAAGCCCTTTGATCTTGCTGCACTGGAGAAGAAAAGCCTAGGACACTTTCTGAAGGCCTTTATCATGTCCAGGTACAAGGTCAGGATTCTCCTCACATTTAGGTTATGTAATATAACCTCCCTCCTGTCTTGGTGCCACATGGGGTAGAAGACTGGAGGGTGAATCACTTGATTTCTTTGAAAGGGGAAGGTTACCTAAGGGATGAAGTTTGGATGGGGCCTGTGTGTAACCGTGTCTAGAAAAAATAATATGTAGTGGTGTGTGATATTGCACCTCATATTCTTCACAGGGATATTATGTAGGTTTATGGAATAATTATGATGCATTTTGTACAAGATAAGTCAGGTATTAAGGTCCAGCTTGACAAAGCCCTGCCTAGCATAATTTATCACAGAATCATAGGGTTGGATGGGACCTCAGGGCGTCATCTAGTCCAATCCCCTACGCAAAGCAGGACCAACCCCCACCTGCATCATCCCAGCCAGGGCTTTTTTAAGCCTGATCTTAGAAACCTCTAAGGAAGAAATTCCATCACCTCCCTAGGTAACCTATTCCAGTGCTTCACCACCTTCCTAGTAAAAAGTTTTTTCCTAATATCCAACCTAAACCTTCCCCACTGCAACTTGAGATCATTACTGCTTGTTCTGTCATCTGGTACCACTGAGAACAGTATAGATCCATCTTAGCGGAACCCCCTTTCATGTAGTTAAAATCCCCCCATATTCAGGCAGCTATCAAATCCCCCCATATTTTTCTCTTTTGCAGCTTCTCCTCATAAGTCATGTGCTCCAGCCCCCTAATCATTTTTGTTGCCCTCCCCTGGACACTTTCCAATTTTTCAACATCGTCCTTGTGGTTTGAAGCCCAAAACTCCACAGTACTCCAGCTGAGGCCTCACCAATGCCGAAGAGGTGAATGATTACGTCCCTCGATCTTCTAGCAATGCTCCTACTTACACAGCCCAAAATGCTGTTAACCTCCTTGGCACACAAGGGCATACTGTAGACTCGTATCCAGCTACTCATCCACTGAAACCCTTAGGTCAGCGGTTCTCAAACCTCTGAGAACTGCAACCCCTTTTTCATGCAGTGGCTGCCGCGGCAGACCCTTGTATGTCCACCAAATGAATTACTTCTGCATTCGGCAGCTATTTTTGGCAGACAAGCTGAACGCCCCCGAAATAGCTCGGCGTGTCTGCCGAAAAGCCACCAAATGCAGAGTAATTCATTTGGCAGCTTTTAAGCGGCGCCAGGAGCTTGTGACCCCCTGGGAGTGCTCAGCAACTCCCAGGGGGATCACAACCCCCAGTTTGAGAAACCCTGCCCTAGGTCCTTTTTTCTGGACCTGCTGCGTAGACATTCGGTCCCTAGGCAGTAGCAGTGCATGAAATACTTCCGTTCTAAGGGCAGGACTCTGCACTTGTTCTTGTTGAGCCTCATCAGTTTTCTTTTGTCCCAATCCACCAATGTGTCTAGGTCCCTCTGTATCCTATCCCTACCCTCCAGCGTATCTACCACCTTCCCAATTTAGTGTCATCTACAAACAGGCTAAGGGTATGTGGACCAGACAGCAAGTGTGAAAAATTGGGACAGATGTGCAGGGTAATAGGAGCCTACATCAGGACTGTCCCTATAAAATCAGGACATCTGGTCACCCTAGCTAAGGGTGCAGTCCATGCCATTCTCCAGATCATCAATTAAGATATTGAACAAAACTGGCTTCACGACTGACCGTTGGGGCACTCCACTTCTTACCGGCTGCTAACTAGACATGGAGATATTGCTCACTACCCGCTGAGCTGGGGATCTAGCCAGCTTCCTGTCCACCTTACAGTCTACTCATCCAGCCCGTACTTCTTTAACTTGCTGGCAAGAATACTGTGGGCGATCATATCAAAAGCTTTGCTAAAGTCAAAGAATAACATGTCCACTGCTTTCCCTCATCCACAGATCCAGTTATCTTGCCCTTGAAGGTAATTAGGTTAGTCAGGCATGACTTGTCCTTGATGAATCCATGCTGACTGTTCCTGATCACTTTCCTCTCCTCTAAGTGCTTCAGAATTGATTTTGAAGTGCTCCTTGATTTTTCCAAGGACTGAGATGAGGCTGACTGGCCTGTAGTACCCCAGATCCTCCTCCTCCTGTTTTTTAAAGATGGGCACTACATTAGGGAAGGTCCTGGGTGACTGGAAAAAAGACTAATCACCATGAGTTTTCAAAGATAAAGGTCAATGGCTCTGCAATCACATCGCCCAACTCCTTTAGCACCTTTGGATGCAATGCATCAGCCCCATGAACTTGTGCTTGTCCAGCTTTTGTAAATAGTCCTGAACTACTATTTTCTCCACAAAGGGCTGGTCACCTCTTCCCCATGCTGTGCTGCCCAGTGCAGTGGTCTGGAAGCTGACCTAGTTTGTGAAGACAGAGGCAAAAAAAAGCATTGCGTACATTAGCTTTTTCCACATCCTCTGGCACGAGGTTGCCTCTCATATTCAGTAAGGGTCCCACACTTTCCTTGACTCTTTTCTTGTTGATAACATACCTGAAAAAACCCTTCTTGTTACTCTTAACATCTCTTGCTAGCTGCAACTCCAAGTGTGATTTAGCCATCCTGATTTCACTCATGCATGCCTAAGCAATATTTTTTATACTCCTCCCTGGTCATTTGTCCAGTCTTCCACTTCTTGTAAGCTTTTTTTGTGTGTTTAAGATCAGCAAGGATTTCACTGTTAAGCCAAGCTAGTCACTTGCCATATTTACTATTCTTTCTACACATCAGGATGGTTTGTTCCTAAAACCTCAATAAGGATTCTTTAAAATATAGCCAACTCTCCTGGACTCCTTTCCCTCTCATGTTATTCTCCCAGGGAACTCTGCCCATCAGTTCCCTGAGGGAGTCAAAGTCTGCCTTTCTGAAGAGCAGGGTCTGTATTCTGCTGCTCTCCTTTCTTCCTTGTGTTGGAAACCTGAACTTGACCATCTCCTGGTCATTGCCTCCCAGGTTCCCACCCACTTTTGCTTCCCCTACTATTTCTTCCCTCTTGGTGAGAAGCAGGTAAAGAAGAGCTCTACCCCTAGTTGGTTCCTGCAGCGCTTGCACCAGGAAATTGTCCCCTACACTTTTCAAAAACTTTCTGGATTGTCTGTGCACTGCTGTATTGCTTTCCAGCAGATATTGGGGTGACTGAAGTCCCCCATGAGAACCATGGCTGTGATCTAGTAATTTCTATTAGTTGCCGGAAGAAAGCCTCGTCTACCTCATCCCCCAGTCGTGTGGTCTGTAGCAGACTCTCATCATGACACCATCCTGATTGCTCACATGTCTAAACTTAATCCAGAGACACTCAGGTTTTTCTGGAGTTTCATACTGGAGCTCTAAGCAGTCATGCTGTTCTCTTACATACAATGAAACTCCTCCATGATTTCTGCCCTGCCTATCCTTCCTGAACAGTTTATATCCATCCATAACAGTACTCCAGTCATGAGAGTTATCCCACCAAGTCTCTGTTATTCGTGTCACATCATAATCCTTTGACTGTGCCAGGATTTTCAGTTCTCCCTGCTTGTTTTCCAGGCTTCTTGCATTTGAGTATAGGCACTTAGGATAACTTGCTGATCGTCCTGCTTTCTCAGTATGAGGCAGGAGCCCTCCCCTCTTCTGCTCATGGTTCCTCCGGATATCCCACTTCACCACTTACCTCAGGGTTTGGTCTTTGGTTGGTATTGGTCCTGCTTTGAGCAGGGAATTGTACTAGATGACTTCTTGAGGTGTCTTTCAACTCTAATATTCGATGTACGGTGTCATTGGAAAAGTTATGATTTGCTGAATATGATTATCATATTTGTATACATGTATCATTTTTGTGCCTGAAGTTACAAATACATACTATGTAGCTGTATTTTACATGTAGTTACACCTGAGTAATACACACTAGACAAGATGCTTTCAGGTGGCATCCCATCACTGCAGGATGTGCTATCAGAGACATCATCTCTCCTGGTCTTCTGGTGAAGGTAATTGTTATGAGGAAGGCTATTTCATCCTTACGTACAGCAGCGAACAAATGGGCATGGGTCAGAAGTAAGGCCTAGTCATCCTTTCAGCACCAGGTTTAGGTCTCATGTGAGGATAGGGAGTCAAGGTTGAGGAAAGAGGCTTACTATACCCTTAAGGAACCTCTTAGTGGGTGGGTGTGACAGCACTGAGTATCCTCTACAGGTTGATGGAAAGCTGTTAGATCTCCTACATGGACTCAGAGATCAGAGATAGACACAACCTTTTCAGGGTCAATTCATAGTCTATGATATGTGGAAGAGTCTCAGACATTGGGGAGATTTGTTGGAAGATGCACCAAATCTGAAACCTGGATTCTTTCTGCAGTAAGTACATCATGTCAAGGACTTTCTACTATATAACAGAAACTCTTGTACCGGTGCTTTCTAAGTGTTCAAAGCAAGCAGAAGCCATGCCTTGAGGTAGAGAATCCCCAAGTTGGGCTTCATAGTGTTAGGTAGTAATGAACAACAATTGTTCATCTCAATAAGTAGGTGGATGCTTGCTCTTAATTTCTGGTTCACTAAATACGTCACTTGCCTCCCTGATTGCTAATCTCAAAAAAGTCTATCTGCAATTACCCTACTGATGTTGGCCTATGCATCTACCAAATAAAGTTAAGACTTGCTATGCATCAGCTAATCCCCTCAATAAAATTATAATTATAAACTCTTTTGTATCAGATTAAAATCAAGAGGTGATCAACTGATGTTCCTAGGCTACTCATCTTGTTAGCAGCATGAAAATGACAGGAATAGGTTTTGACCTGGACAACAACAGATATGTGTCTGCCAAAGGACAAAAAGTGAAAAGAGCTTGAAAACTAAAATGTTTCATTAGGAAGGTACTGTCAACCAGTTTTACATTGTATCACTGCTTAAAATCAATCAATTCTAGGGAATAGCTATGCTCTGAAAGAGTAAGGCAGTGCTCTTAAAAACTATAGATGGATGTAAAAAATGCCTGAATTAATACTGAAAATATTTTACTAAAGGTAGCTGATGCACAAAGTGAAAATGACCCACATTTGCTGGTCTTTCCCTATGTGTTAATTTCCTGCTGCCATCTTTTCACCAAATCTAACAAATAAATACTCACGCTTTCTGCATGCTAAACACTTATTCTTCATCACCTGGAGTCCTTAAATCATAACTTTTCTAGATATCTTTCTCAAACCTATGCTGTAGGTCATGCTGCTAAGTGAAAAGCAGAAGTCAGACTGGATTATCACAAATGGTCCTTAAAATCTCTGAAGAAGAAAGGAAATGAAAGAAGATTAGCCAGAACTTTAGCCTAGAGTTACCACCTATGACTTAGACTAGAAAGCACTAATATAAAAATGCAAAAGCAGACCCTCTACAGTGATATACCTCCCAACGCATCAAAAAACAGTAAACAGACAAAACCAACATTTTATTAAAACCAAATCAAAACATCATACTTGTTAATATACTTAATAGTTAACACTAAAAATTAATTGCATTACCTTAAAAATATAAAATGAAACTTTTCACTGAGTTGTATTAAAGTAGTTGAAGGAGCAAACCTGATCATTAAAATTATTTAAATTGCCTGTACACTTATTTTGAGAAATAAAGTCAATATTGGCACACAAGTTCCCTTACCCACTCAGCTAGCGTAATGTAATTCCAAGAATCTCTCCTGATCACAAGAGAAGCTGAAGAGACACTGCACATTAACACTAAAGTATATGGTCTTTAACCCTGAAACTGAGGAACCGATTTCAAAGAGAATCAAACACTTTCCATGGTACAAGAGCCATAGTCCACTACTGAGTTTTAAGCATAACTGCAAATTGATTTCAATGAAGAGTTCTATTTAGCATACAATGGAATGGTAGGGCCATACATTTTCCAGAAAGTTAGCTATTTAGAACTCACATTGATTATTAAACATTAAATAACTGTATTAAACAGCTCTGAAAGTGCACAGAAATTGAGACAGCTTCACTTCACTTTTCTTCCACATTTGCTACCATAGCCTCAACAGCGTTCCAGTCCAGTTTGCTCAGGATACTTCCTGTGCTTTCAGATACACTGTCATTAATGCCAAGAGGAGAGCAATCCTCTTCATGAGGTACAGAGACCTATGGGGGAAAAAGAGGGTGAACAGTGAGCCAAGGTACATATAAGGCCTCTAGAAATCCCTATACAGATAGCTAAAGTGCTCATCACATTGGTATCGAAAACCTTTGTCCTGATTTAAACAAGCATCTACTAAGACTTTTCTAAAAATATCTTGAGAACAAAAGACATACTTGTGCTGAAGAGAAACTAACCTTTTCTTTGCCTAAACAACAAGGCTATGTATTACACAATTGTATCCCAGTTGGCTACTTGGTACCAACTGAAGTGAGCCCCCAGCATACAAGAAATCACTATGCAATTGCAAGGTAATAAGGTAGTTGTTAATTTTCCCAGTCCATGCTACACCAGTAAAGACATGGCAGTAGCAACAGCTTTATAATGGGAACATGAGGCTCTGCTAAACTGATGCTGTAGTATTTATACCAAGAATCCTCAGTTACTACCTCCACCTCCTGCACCCTCACACTTTGGATGTGAAATCTATTACAAATGCAAAGAAGATAATTGAGGACATATGAAATAACTGTCCTTTGGGTAAAAGACAGATGCCAACTCATTCTTATTACGATTAGACTCCTTACCTCAAGTAGGGAATCATAATTGTCATGCAGGAGTCTTTGGATATCTTCAGGGACACTCCAGGGACTTAGTGAATCTCGCTCAGACTCATAATCAAGACCTCTCTCTTCTCTCTGAGTTGCAGCTCCATGGGGTGTAGATCTTCTTAGATTCCTTGTGTTGAGTGTTTGATACTCAGAGGCTAAATATGGAACACAAAGAAATCATGCCATTGTTTATGAATTTGCGATTAAAATAAAAATCAGTATCCTTTATAGCCTTTCTATTCAAATGCTTCTAGCTAAATACCCTGTACCCTTGCTGTCCCTAAAATATTAAGCGGCACTTCCCTACTCAGAGTACAGCAGAAACTGCATGATCTCTCCTCTGTCCAATCACAGATCAACATATATTTCTTGCTGCTTTCAGCAGTGTGGTTCTTATAGTGTGTGTCACTTCCAGAAAACCAGCATGCAGAAATGAAATTCTGGGTCAGGGAATGGATGCTATAACATAATTCTATTCAAAAAATCAGAGCCTAAGCTTTGGGAAAACGAGCTGCTCACCCTGCTACTAACTGGCACAACATAACAAGTCTCCAAAGACCACTCCCCAAGCCTCAGATGACTATTACGAATATTATTAAAAATGGGATGTTTGAACAAAGAGTGGGGGAAAGTCATGGCTAAATACACTTTGGTTTGAAGAGATTAGGCCATTCTATCTCAAAATGAGAGGAACTCCAGGATATATCCTTGACTGGGAGTGGAGACAAGGGATATCCATGGCTTTAGAGATTGGAGCTCCACACGAGGAGAGAACGCTTTTAATGAAAAGTCTTTTTTGTTAATGTTCTTAATTTTAAGATTTAAGCCTCACAGATTTCTCAAGATCATAGAAACAACTGTTACAGGAGCAAATTCATTAGTATATTAAAGATTAGGACACAACTGTTAAACTGGGTGGAATGTGCCTAAGAGAGAATATTGTGGTGAAAGAAGACAGTAGCCTACCACTGCAGTGCACTGATGTATGTAATTTTCTTGGCTAAAGACTGATAAACAGATCTGGTGAACTCCAATGACCATATATTTTTCCCAAATTGGAGGCCTCATAACCCCAACAGAATGACTTCATGAAAGAAATGAATACGGTTTTGTAAATTAAAATGTTGAATTTCAAATGTCGGTTGTTTTACGTAATCAGTAGGCCATAAAGAACAAGAATCAAATTTTTTATCATGTAGCTCAGAAGGGCACTTTAATGTTGAAACTTTATAACAACAACTTTTAGTGATACTGATCAAAAGGTCAAATGCTACATTTGTTTTCTCCTCTTCCTCTCCTCTAGTATTCAGCAGCCTACAATGACTAACCATGCACAATTTAAGATTTTTGTTAAAAAGAAAGATGGAAATTATGTGAGTCAGAGACATAGCTAGAAGTCTGTTTTATGGAATATATTCCAAAACTCATTAAATCCCCATTTTTTAAAAAAATATAGGTCCACTAGAGACTCTCCTTTTCATTTAACCCTGGATTTTGGAGGTACACAGTAATACATTAATACAAAATGCCTTCTCTGATTCTTCTAGTTACACCAGCTGAGCAGCATATGGTGCCTTATAGTCCCCTAGATTCTCTGACATTTTCTCTGGACTCATGCATAAGTGATGTTGCTCCAGTTCAGATGTCATACTTTCCTTGACCTTGGAATAAAAGACATTGGGGAACAGTCTAGACTCCCAACATGAAGTGATTTTTTTGAAGATGCTCTGGCTCAGTAATTCATGCCTTTGTCATTTCTTGGCAGGACTACAGAAACACGATATACATAGGCATGAAGCCTTCAGCTCTTGGGAAACTCCAACTAGCACACAATGGTGCAGCACATTTTCTCAGCATACAGGCTACTGTGAGCACATCAAACCTGTTCTCTGCTCTCTAAACTGGCTTGCAACAGAATTCCAAATCAAATTCAAGGTCTCAGTCCTTATCTTAAAGGAACTCTGTGGTCTGGGTCCAGGATATATCAGAACCACCACTAAAACTCCACGATTAACTCTATGGTCAACAACTCCACTCTTTGGCACAATGGAACTCTATAATAAGGAAAAGCTTGAATTTGTTGGAGACAGAACTTTATCAGGGGCTGGTGCAAGACTGTGGAATGAAGTCCCCAAGAACTAAGGATCATCAAAAACCTCACCAACTTCCCTCACAAGTGCAAGGGAAATTTCTTTGACGTGCCTCCTTATAAATGCCTATCATCACGTATATTTTAAAAATCTGAAAAACCTACCAAAATAAGATACTCCACTGCTTATGCTTCTCCTCGGGAGAGAACGAGTGATCAAACAAGACATGCACAGTCACATTGCTTAATGCACGATTGGAAGTCACTCAGACATTAAGGTGACATGCACAGTATAAAAAGCAATAGAGAATACAATATGTGCAATACAATGAGTGGCACAAACTTTTTAGGCAGTAACCAGCAAGCTTCTTATTTTCTCCTGAGGACCTGACAACTGGAATTGAATCTTGCTACTACAGCTGGTCTGAAATTTCTCAGGGTAACATTTTTCCATCAAAACTAAAATGTTTCATGGGAATGTGCTGATTCTGATGAAACTCAGAGGGAAATCTGCATGGTTTCCTGGCCATTCACCTGCTTAACTTGTGGGCACGCTGTGAGATTATGAGGACACTTTCCAAACGTTCTTAGAACCTTTAATAAAAGCCTGAACTATTTCTAGGATATAAATAGACCTAATTACACAAAGGGAGACTCCAGCTGGAGGTCACATAACCCAAAGTCCAGAAAAACAATTTTAGAAAAAGTTACTTCATACAGACATAGCAAATAGAGAGGACAATGAAACAGAGTCACACCACATGAGGCTATTTTGAGCAGGGTCTCCACTCCATTACACTACTTAAACACTAGTGATACTAGCATAAACCTGGGTAATGGAAAGGAGACTTAGGCCTCAATATATCCTAAATTTCTATTTCATTCCTTTTCCAAACCTTGTCTGGCCGAAATAGGTCTTCCTTTGCTCAAACCTTGCTTCTGGCTTGCATTGCCTTGCAACCACATTCTCCTCTGGTTAAAATCTGTCAGCATTCCTCTCTTAGTGACTTGGGATGTTTGGTCTTGAGGCTGAATGGCAACTTGGAAAAGAAAAGGTTTTTTTTTCTGTTTTGTTTTGTTTTGTTTTTTACTAGTTTCACACAATGGAGCAGTAAACGTAAATCAAGCTAAAAAATTACTGCTCAAGACTCTTCTGCGCCATCTCCTGCTTTAAACATTTGGAATTCCAGTCTACTTTAGAATCTGAATTTTGATTAACAATACTTTTGCAGATGTATCACAGGTACTCTCCAACTCATTTTAATCACTGATACATTAAATAGGAGTGTGTGCCACAGCAAACTGGGCTTTAACATGGAGGACTTGCGTCTGGAAACTGGTACATAAGAAAAGAGGCAGAACAATGGGTTCCAACTGCAAAGCGACAAACAGATCTGGAATAAGGGATTTTTCTAAAATTTTTGCCATTTTCTGCTCTACAAATGCACAAAAAGTTGAATATTATTATGAGTAGTACCATATGAATGCTTCCACTCTCCTATCATAGTTATATTTTTTGTTTGTACTGCAGTACTACCTAGATGCCATAACTGAGGGAAAACAACAGTACACAGAGGTGAAGGGACTTGCTCAAGGTCACAATGATAATTTGTAGTAAAAGTGAGAATTGAACCCAGTTCATCACTACTTCTCTCCTGTGCTGCCTCCCATACACTGCTTCATAAATGCATGAGCTTAACTATTTTCCTGCTATGATTCATAAATTCCATCTCATAGAAGTGATCAGATAAACCAGTAGTCTGCAAACTGGGGTGCGCAAGACCACCTACACAGGTGCTTGGCACCTCGGCCCCGGGATCCGGGCACCCCGCCGCAGCTGGAGACCCGGCCCCAGCCCCGGGAGCCAAGCGCCCTGCCGTGGCTGGAGACCTGGCCCTGGCCCCAGGAGCCGGGCGCCTTGCCGCGGCTGGAGACCTGGCCCTGGCCCCGGGAGCCGGGCGCCCTGCCGCAGCTGGAGACCTGGCCCTGGCCCCGGGAGCCGGGCGCCCTGCCGCGGCTGGAGACCTGGCCCTGGCCCTGGGAGCCGGGCGCCCTGCCGCGGCTGGAGACCTGGCCC
>ML677342.1:28346899-28383324 GCA_007922305.1 Dermatemys mawii | reverse complement strand
CCTGGCCCTGGGAGCCGGGCGCCCTGCCGCGGCTGGAGACCTGGCCCCTGGGCCAGACACCGAGGCTGCAGCCCTGCGTGAAGAACCGGGCACAGCTGGACCGGCCCTAGGTATGTAGTTAGGGGTCAAGGAGCAGGAGTTCTGAGGGGGGCAGTACAGCGGGAAGTGGGAGGCAATGGATGAGGGTGGGGCTAGGGCAGGGCTTCCCCGATGAGGGTGCCTGCTCAAAATTTTTTTCTACTAGGGGTGTGTGGTCAAAAATGTTTGGAGACCCCTGAGATAAACAATGTATCTCAAAGCACTTACTGCACTTTTCAGGTTAACGGGCATTCAGTCACTGGTAAAAAAGGTCAAACATTTAAAAATTCAAAAATTTTCAGTCAAAAAAAAAAAAAAAAAAAGACACTTCCCCCCCATTTTTCAACCAGTTCTAATCGTGAGTACTGTGCCATGTAAAAATACCATCTGAAATGTGCAGCCATAAGTCAGAATGCAATAATTTTGTCTTATTGTTTAAATAGTTACTTACAGCAGAGTCTTTTTAGGTCTTGTAAAACATAGCGCTATTCAACTTTCAGCTCAAAAGCACCATTTCTTTGTTCTGTATAGCCTACCTTGCCTAGAGTTAACAGGATAATATCTTGCATTTCTAATCCTCCCTTTGGATATATTCTTCTGTAATACCACAGTGGCAGTTTCTAAAAAAAACACAAAAAAACATACAAACCAAATTTTACTGCAGGCAGTTTTAGTATTGTGTGTAATACATGTGGGTTCTCAAAAAGGAAGAGAGAGAGTCAAGTAAGAGCCTGCCTCCTGGGTTCCACACTACCCTTTTATTATGGACTTTGGACAAATTGCACAATCAAGACCTTCATGAATACGAAAGGAATGGTGAAACAGTCAAATAACTGACATCCTATCTGAGAGGTTGAAGTCATCATAACAGTGACATTCTCATCTTCAAAGAACAATCCATAGCTAGAGTCTGGAGCCTGCATTACACCATAAGCTTGTTAGCTTCCACATACAAAGCAGGGATGTGGGGTGGGGGAGAGAGCAGAATTTCATTTCTTACCCCCAGACACAGCTAAACCCTGAGGTGGAGTGGAATGGGATCTTGCTTGACCAAAGTCAGGTTTGGCAGTAGCTCTGCTCCTTTCAGCTTGATTTGCAGACAGACTGTGACTACCAGGATGACTTCTAAAGCAAGAAGAAAAAAATACATATTTAATACTGCTAGCAACATACAATTATATTAATACCAATGTATTGCAATAAAAACAGACTATGTTTGAAACAATAATATATAGGGGAGAACAGTTAATAATTTGTTAACACTAAATGAAATACCATTATTTCCTACAAGGCAAAAAGCAGCAAAATACAAAACAAAGAGTTAACTATTTTGGTAATGTAAGCCACTTCTGTGGAAGTACTTCTTTTTAGAAAAGGAGATGGGGAATAAATTCAGGAGGCTCTGCTGAAAACCAATACATGTGTAAGCAGGGGCTGCATGAGCTTTCCCCTGACACATACAGATAAGCTGGGGAAAAAGACTTCAGGAACCCGCCTTGTTTGCATAGATATACCCATTCTGCCTATGTGCACAGCATCCCAAGGCTATTTTGCCCAAAAGATCGCTTTTGTCTAGTGTTGGATCACAAGTCACTTTGTTATTGTGTGCAGTGGTAATAAAGTAGTGTTATCCTTGTTGGGTGAATCAAGGGTAGCAGAACTGTGCTTGGCATACCCTGCTTGAGGGATTCACCCTCAACTGAATTGCACTTGCTATGCAGGTAGCTGGGGGGGGGGCAAAGCCGAGTGGAGTTGAGAGAGTGTGGGGGCAGGTGTATGTACATCGTGCTATGGGTGCCCTCCAAGAATCCTAACCACCGTTTGACTGGTCTCCCGCTCTACTGTGTAATGACATAGTGTTTTCAGCTCTATTGATACACAACAAAATAATCAGCTAATAATCAGGCCTAACCATCTGATCTGTGATGAGACAGCATCTCTGGTGAAAGAAATTGCTTAGCCTACACTGGCCATTAGGCTCCCCCACTGAGAACAAAAAGTTGTGTTAAGTGGTGGGACCTCAAGACATCCTAGAGGGAGCGGTGGAGCAAAGAGCAGCCAGTGCAGCTGGTGGAGTGGCCAGAGAGCATGCAAAATGCCTTCCCCCCACTCCCCCAGGAGGTGAACTCATGTGAATACACTTTTGAACTCTAGGTCTTCACTGACCAAGAACAGCTGTGAGTGGGGTGCAGTGGAGGGAGAAGTGTGTGTGGGGAGGGGCAGTGGAGGGAGAAGTGAGGGGCACATTAAAAGAACATTTAGTTGTTGGACTTAAGAACCTGAGCCAAAAGACATTGCCCAACCTACTCGGGGAAGGTGTTTTATTCATGTTTTTTTTTGCTTATGTTACCTGCTTGCAACATTTTCCCAAGTTAATGCCAGGTTTCTTTTCGCCCTTTTATTAAAATTTTCTTTTCTACACTCAGACTCTGTGCTTCCAAGAGAGGAAGTGTTGCCTTTTAGAGGCACCCAGAAGATGATATGTAATTTTCCCAGATTACTGTACAGAGGCTCAAGCCAGTTCTGTGTTGTACTGCTGAAAAGGAACCCCCAGATATTGAAGCCGACCTTACTACTGCCAATTCCATGTGGCAGAAATGTTACGCATGCAACTACAAGTAGGATCAGGTCAGATGCTCAGTTTTTACTAGTCTAGGACTTTTTTTTTTTTTTTTTTTAAACGGTGATTGTTATCAGATGTTACAGGGCTCATGGACTCCAAAAAGCCATCAGATTCTCGGCTGCGCTCAGTATCTCCTGGATGCAGTAAGTGGGGATGGATTTGAAGGAGTTGATTGCAGCTCTGATTCTAGGTCTGGTTATCTGGCTATGGTCCCCAAGGGGTAATCACAAGCCGTGCCAAAACAACAGTATTAAATGCCCTGTTCTCTGGTGCTTGCCGGGGATGGTAGAGGAGCTAGCTAAACTAGCTGTGTGCCAGCTGGAGACTTTCACACATCAGGTGAAGAATCAGCTAGAGAGATCCAGCCCTTTTGACCACTGCCATTACATTTAAGTCATTCAAATTTAACCCAGGTTACACAAGATTCAAGGTGGTTATCTCAGCTAGCAAATCTGATGTGCATTTGGGAGGCCTGTACACCAAAGTATGTTTGAGTTGTAAAAATGTTACCTTCTAGCAGATGTGTGCTGCTGCCTTCTGAAATCTCGAGGGGCTCTCATTGTTTTTGACAATGGTCTAAGTTCGCTTGCAGGAAGCTGCACTGTCTCAGATAACATCTCGTTCATTAGGGAAAGTGCCTGTGAGACTCTAAGATTATGATGCTCAGACAACAGGGCTCTTTGGAAAAAAAGAGTGAGGACACATTAATTCATTATATCATTCAAAGTTATTTTAGCTAGAACTGTTTTATGGATTCCTCAGTCCACTTTTTGTAACATCCATTTACGATGGTTACTGAAGAATGTACTGCAATCACTGAACTCAGTTGCACAAATTTAAGGTATTTGTTATAATAAACAGCTTCAGTAGAATGAATAAGAACATTACATTAAAAATAGTTAATAAGATACAAAAATATAGACCAGAAGAAATTTAATAATCAACTTTCTCCCAAAGGCAATTTATTGAGAATTATGACACAAACTGTTGGTGACTTTCACATCAAAAGTAAATAATATCTGAAACTCCAGAGCTGAGAGAGACATAATTAGCTAGGCACTGAGACTGGCAGAATGGTTAAATTTAAAAGTACATAAGAATTCCCAGAAAGATAATTTCGGTAACTTACTTATCTTTCTCATCTTTCTTTTTCTGGCTCAATTTGATTTCCTTTGCAGATAGACCAAACTGCTATAAAAGAAAATGAAAATAAAGTATTTAACTTGCTTGTTCTATTTATTTATTTATTAGATTTTATTTATTATAGCTACTCTTTTTGAGGTTAGACTATGTCTTTGAGGAACACCCAGAGTAAGGAGCAAAGTGGAACTGTACTGCCCGGCAGGAGTTCAGGCAAAGATTATGCCTCAAGTTCTCTCACTCAGGAAACATACCCAAGCCCCAGGAGTCCAACTGCTTGTTCATATGGTACAAACTCTGCCAAGTCACCATTCCTACCTGTGTAAACCACATGCTTTAAACTGCAACATATTTCATTTTCAAAGAAAGGTAGTAATTGCCAACTTCAAGCATCAAATCTCCTGAGTCAAAAAATATCAAAAGATTGGCTTAGCAATCATGAGGTTTTTTTTGTTTTTTTTTTAACAAAATATTTTTGGGGGGTGCCCTTTGGTTCTTGAGCTGCTAGAGAATGTTTCCAAACTTTTGAGGTCCAGAAACTTTTTTTCTAAATTGAAGTAGGGATTCTCTCATCATCACATGACTCCAAGAGCAGAAGCTTTAAGAAAAGCACCAAATATTGTGATACAATAAAATCATGAGATCTGGCACATGGGAAATGGCAAGAAAGCAGCAGGGAGGGAGCACAAATTTGTTTGAATTATCTGTTTTGGTGCACAGATCAGGGCAACATGGAACTGCAAAGAAACAATCAGAGGAAGAGCATGGTAGTTACTAGGCATGATCATTAGGGGGTTTCTGAAGATGAACAGAAAGTCACCATTATGGGTAAGCAGTTTTCCATGTCTTACATAGTCGCAACCTAAGAGCTGAGTCAATCATAGCTCAAAGTCAGGGGTGGTTATCAATACAGGAATTACTGAAAGCTCTGTGGATCTGGCTGATCAGCACAAGACCAGAGGATGTGTTTGCTGTTGAGCAAGGTCTCCACCCCTGGAGAGCTTTAGCTACAAATTTCTTATTGATTAAGTTTAAGAGATCTCTTCACCTATTAAGAACAGACTGAATTGCTGCTAGACAGAAGCCACCAGATTTTTGGTTGCTGACAAGGCAACAGTTTGTGTTTGTTTATTTGGGGGTAGGGGAGAGGAGGTGACAACTGAAACACTGCAATTTCTTTCCAAGCCCTGAAGAATCCCAAGTGACATCATCACATTTTACATCACTCGATAGACTGAGAAATAGCCTCTAAAACAACCTTTGAGGAGGAAAACTGTGTTTACATGTGGGTCTGCTAAAGAACAGAAATGTAAATGTTATGCTGAAATTACACTGTAGAGCAGATGTCACAAACCAAACTTTCATTCTCTGAATGTATACAGTAACAGAGGCAGAGTTTAGAAATTTGTGTAGGAAAAACTCTTCAGCGATAGTAAAGCCACCACATAAGAAGAGCCATACTGGGTGAGACCAATGGTCCACCTAACACATGACAGTGGCCAATGCCAGAAGAAGCTTTAGAGGGAATGAACTGAATAGGGCAATTTGGAGTGATCCATCCCCTGTTGTCCAGTCCCAGCTTCTAGCAGTTGGAATTTATAGACACCTGTTGCATGGTGATGTATCCCTGACCATCTTGGCTAATAGCCATTGATAGATCTACGCTTCTTGAACTTATTAATTCCTTTTTTTAACTTAATTAGATTTTTGGCCTTCAGAACATGTGTTATGTGAAGAAATACTTTCGTTTTAAACCTGCTGCCCATTCATAGTAATAGCTTTTGTTTTAAAATTTAATATTCCAGATACAGCCACAAACATTGAACAGTATTAAATGTAAATTATTATTTTTCTTTGAGTACTTGCTCATGTCTGTTCCATGTTGGTCTTTGATGTTGAGACACTGGTCTCCATCTGCCCAGCGCCGCTCACCGGTATCTTGGAGTTGGTCTCTAGTGAAAGGATGCCAGTCACCGTACCCTCGACATCATTCCCCAGAACCTCTGACTGCTCCCCAGCCTCACCACAGCTAGCAGGAGAAAAGACAACGCTCCCCTCCTTGGCCTTTGGACATGGAGTGGTCTTCTTCGAGCTCCGTCTCCGCCACGAAAGAGGTGATATCATCCTGCCTATGCACTGGATTACAGTGCAGGACCATCTATGGGAGTTTGGCCTCCAGGGTAGTGGGTACTTCAATGGAAATATTGGAACCCAGTGGGGTTCCCAGCATCACCCAGACCATTCTCTCAGCCACTGTCTTCTGCAATCTCCCAAAGATGGGATGCAGCCCCACCTAAGCAGGTACCAGAGGTTGACTCAGGCTCCGACCATGACTCTGCATTCTTGGCAGTACTCCCTGTAGAGACCACCCCCAAAGAGGTGGAAGTTCCAGTCCCTCCAGTAGTGGTGGCGTTCTCCTTCTCATCCCCAGATGAGGTGATTAGGGGCCCCACGATCACACTGCCTCCAGGTGACTTTGTGCTCACCAGGAGCTATTTATAAGAGATGCTGCCAATCTGGGACTGGAGGCAGAGGAATATATTTTGAATGCAGCACGTCCCTCCAAAGTGGCCTTGCTGATACATGATGGAGTGGTAAAGCTGGTGAAGGCGCTCTAGCAGATCTCATCATCTCTGCCCCCAATATCCAAAAGGGCAGAGAAAAAGTACTACGTTCCCACCAAGGGATTCAGGTACATGTATTTTCATCCTCCCCTGAGGTCCTTGGTGGTTTCTGCGGCTAATGAGTGGGACAGACAGGGCCAGACAAGCACTACACCCAAAAATAAAGATGTTAAGTAGCTCGATGCTATGCTGCTGGGGAGATATGAATTTAATATCTGGGACTCAATGACAAGATTTAAGGACTTCCTGCCTCAGGAATCAAGGCAAGAGTTTCTGGTCATCATAGACAAAGGGAAGACAGGGATCAGGACTGCTCTCCAGGCTGCCTTAGATGTGACAGACTCAGCAGCCAGGACAATAGTGTCAGCAATGGTGATGAGACGTAGCTTATTGTTGCAATCTTTGGGGCTCTCTCATGAGATTCAGCAGTTGGTACAAGAGTGGGAACAGTGGGAGCTGCACTGTTCTCTGAGCAAACAGATCCCAAACTGCATGACCTCAAGTACTCTAGGGTCACGCTGCAATCTTTAAGGCCTTTCATATCACAGCCGCTGCCAAGGTTCTCGCCCCCCTCCTCCCCACAATGAGCCCTACAGGAGGAAAGGAAAAAGTTACAGACACAGTCAGGGTGAACCTTCTTCCTCCACATCCCAGCAGGACACTAGCTAGTTCATGAGTGGGAACAGGCAGGCCATCTGATGGCATGCTGAGAGAGGACTTACATGTCATTATTCCAGATCCGTTGTCCCCTTTATTTTCAGACCAGCTTTTGCCCTACTTCCCTGCATGGTCATCACATTGGACCTCTGGGTATTCAGTGCCATAGCAAAGGGGTATACCTTTCAGTTTCTGTCTATCCCTCCACCTCACCCCTGCTCCCTCTCCCTTTTCAGGGATTCTTCTCACAAAGAACTTCTCGTCCAAGAGCTGCAAACCCTCCTGTGGGCAGAGACTGTGGAAATAGTTCCTCCAGAACTGAGAGGTAAGGGGGTTTCCTTTAATTCCCAAGGTGAAAGGGGGCCTCTGGCCCATCCAAGACCTGCAACGCCTTAACCAATATCTCAAGAAGCTGAGGTTCCAAATGAGCTCCTTGGACCTACATCAACCCCTCTCTGAATCCAAGGAATTGGTACATCTCCCTTGATTTGAAGGACATGTATTTCCACATCTTCATTTTCCATGGACACAGGAGATTCCTCAGATTCATGGTGGGCCAGAGCCATGATCAATTTACAGGTTTCAGAGTAGTAGCTGTGTTAGTCTGTAACAAATTTATTTGGGCATAAGCTTTCATGGGCTGATAATAGCCCACCTTAATTGATTGATCTTGTTAGAGTTGGTATACCAACTCTCTCTCTATATCTTCCTATTGTGTTTTCCACTCCATGCATCTGATGAAGTCGGTTTTAGCCCACGAATGGTTATGGCCAAATACATTTGTTAGTCTCTAAGGTGTTACAAGTACTCCTCGTTCTTTTTACCAATTTACAGTGCTTCCCTTTGGCCTGTTGAGTTTACTGCATGGCAGTAGTTGCAGCCTATCTCAGATGCTGAGATATAAAGATTTATCCATACCTGGATGATTGGTTGATAAAAGACCAATGGCGGCTCAGGTTCAGTACAATATCAATGTCATAAAAGCCTTCTTTCCAGAGACCACGTTCACAGCTAAGGAGGACCTCATCACCCAGATCTCAGCTAGCCCACTGATGACCGCCCATGTGTACCCATATTGTGCAGTATGCTTGACTACACCTCAAGCCGCTTCAAATGTGGCTCATGTTAGACTACTCCCCGAGCAGACAGTTTAGACTTGATTCTAATCATTCCATCTCCATTTCTGGCATCCCTGATGTGGTGGTTAGATTCAGACTCAGTGCTAACTGGGGTACTCTTTGCAGCCCCACAGCTCATGATGACTTTGGCATTGGATCAGGAGCAGGGTGCCCACATTGGCAACATCAAGATCCACGGTCTCTGGTCACAGAGCGCTATCAAAGTATATAAATATAAACTGTGAAAGAACTCAGGACGATATGCTTGGGCTGTGAGGTGTTTCTTTCACAACTCTCAGGCAAGTCAGTGCAGGTCTTGATGAACAATACAATGACGGATTTCTATGTCATCAAACAAGGAAGAGCTCGCTCCAGAATCCTTTTCCAGAAAACCCTCAGACTCTGGGAGAGTCTGCAGATAGAAGGAAATGCCATTGGTTTTGTATGAGGCTTGGTCAAGGCAAGGGATCCCTCTCTGATGCCTTCCTGCTATCACAGAAGAACAATCTGCTATACACCTTCCCTCTGATTCTCCTGATTCACAAGGTCCTCCTGAAGATCAAGATGAGAGTTATTGTAATCGCTCCAGCATAGTCACATCAGCATTGGTTCTGCATTCTTTTAGATCTTGCAGTGGCAGCCCTGTGAATGCACGCAGGTTGGACCTAATCTCACAAGACTGCGAGTAGCTTCTTCACCCAAAACTTGCCTCCTACACGTGACAGCATGGGTGCTGCACAGATAAATCTGGACTGCTCGGTCTGCTCGGTAAGAGGGTCTGCTCGGAACAAATCCAACTGGTCTTGCTAGATAGCAGGAAGCCCCGATGCTCCCCACAGGGCAGAAGCCTTGAGTCATGGGCAGAGGGAGGAGGAAATGGGGGTTTTGCCCCCCCCACTCCCTGAAACTACAGTGCAAGAGCAGGGCAGTCCCGGGGCAGCTCCACATACTCTCACTCCACCTCCTTCTCTCCCCAGCCCCTGGCCAGGTTGGAGGCGGCAAGCCAGAGCTGGGCAGTGTGGGGAAGCTGCTGCTCTGGTTGGTGCCATGGAGTAGGAAGCCACGCCACTCCATCATCTCTTGCTGCTGCTGGTTTGGGGGGTTGAAAGTGCTCCTCAGCGCCAAGCCCCCTTTGTTCACACAGCCTGGCAGAGCCCTCGGGGAACAGGGATCGCAAGGGAGCCCTCCCAGCACACTGCCCCTAGCTCCCTGTCTGCCTGCACCCTGAGCTGACCCCCTCACCTGCCCACACACAGCCCCTAGCTACCCCTCTCCCTTCTCTCTGAGCTACTTCTTGCCCACACACAGGCCCTAGCTACCCCCTCAGTGCACCTTGTCCCTTAGCTACCTCCCTTCCCACACACAGCTTCTCCCTTTCCACTCACCCCTCCCTGCACCTTGAGCTACCCCTGTGCCTCCACACAGCCCTTAGCTACCCCTCTCCCTGCACCCTGAGCTGTTTTCAAACTTTTTAAGCTGAGCTCCCTACCTTTCAGTTACAATTTTTGGGTGCGCCCCTCACCCTGACAACCCACACAGGCAGGTGGCCTGCTGAAGCGAATCAGCGGTTGGAGGAGACGCTTCCTCCCTGGACCCCACTGTGCAGAGCTGGCTAGAACCCCGCTTGCCCCTGCCCACCCAAAATAGAAGTCAAACTACACCTAAGCCTAAGCTCACCCCACCCTCCAACCCAGAGCTCCGAGTCAGTCCATCTCCCGCACCTCTGGGTTCTGTAGTTTTTATAGCATATTGTGTGGGACCTCAGAAAGAAAAAGGTTGAGAACCCCTGCTGCAAGAGAGAGTTGCACACTCACCACACAATAAGGACTGTTTAACTCTATGACTCAGTTGTGCAAGCACCACACAATGAGGACTGCTCAATTATGTATCTTAACAAGGCCCACCAGGACAAGTCTGGGCTAGTACCTTCCATGGGACATGAATCAAGAGCATAAGGAACAGTGGCATCATGAGACCACCTCTCTCCTCCCCTACCTACACTGAGGGCAAAAAAAACGCTAAGAAGACAAAGACTTGAATTGAAGAAACTGGTCCCAGTGTGAGAAGGAAATTCAGCCTGTGTATCAACAACTGTAACCTACCTTCAACATCCAGTGGGGTGAAAAATGCTGTTTGATTCAAATCTTACTTAGTCTGAAAATTTAGGACTTAGAATACATTTACTTTTTATTTTCTTAGGTAACTATCTCTGACCTTTATGCCTAGTACAGGCATGTCGCGTCTTACGCGAGGGTTCCATTCTGCGGACCCTGCATAAAGCCAAAATCGCGTATAGCCAAAACACCAGCTGAGTTCAATGGCGGTCAGAATGGCCGGCACTATAGCTCACTGGTTTTTGAAGTGGGGGTCTCTGGCACTTATGTGGGGGGTCTAGAGCCCCGTCCCCCGACAATAGGCTGCCAGCCCTGATCCCCCTGGGCTGCCGACCTGGCCCCTGCGGTGGGCAGGCTGCTGGCTCCAGCTCTGGTCCCTGCAGCGGGAAGGCTGCCGGCTCCGGTCCCCGTGGCGGGTGGGCTGCCGGCTCCGGTCCCAGTTCCCATGGGGGGCGGGCTGCTGGCTGCAGCCCCCATCACTGCGATGGGCGGGCTGCCGGCTCCAGCTCTGTTCACTGCGGCGGGCGGGCTGCTGGCTCCGGCTCTGTTCACCGCGGCGAGCAGGCTGCCAGCTCCAGCTTTGGTCCCCGCGGCGGGCAGGCTGCCGGCTGCAACCCCGGCCCCCACGGCAGGCAGGATGCTGGCTCTGGCTCCGGTCCCCGCGGCGGGCGGGCTGCCAGCTGCAACCCCGGCCTCAATGGCGGGCGGGTTGCTGTCTGCAGCCCTAGTCCCCGCTGCGGGCGGACTGCCAGCTCCAGCCCCGTCCCCCGCGGCGGGCTGCCTGCCCTGAGCCCTGCAGCTGGCTGGCAGTGGCATGCTGCAGCCAGTCCTGAGCCGGACCCCTTGAATTGGGGTCACGTGCAGAGGCTTGTGGGTTTTTTTTTTTGCCCACCGCGTAAAGCCAAAATCGCGCAAGTTGAATGCGCATAAAACGTGACATGCCTGTACTTACAATCATTTGAAATCTATCTTTCTGTAGTTAATAAGCGTACTTTAAATGTTTTATCCTTACCAGTGAGTTTGTCCAAAGTACTTGGGGAAGCTGCTCAGATTACAAGGGCTGGTGCATGCCCACTATCATTCGACGAAGTGGTGAACTAATTAACATGAGCTTGCATTGTTCATTCTTGCCAGCAAGTAGTATGGGCTGGACGAATAGACTATAAAATGGATAGAAAGCTGGCTAGATTGTCTGGCTCAACGGGTAGTGAGTTGGCAGCTGGTATTAAGCAGAGTGTCCCAAAGGTCAGTCCCAAGACCAGTTTTGTTCAATATCTTCATTAATTATCTGGAGGATGGCACAGATTACACACTCAGCAAGTTTGCAGATGACGCTAAACTGGGAGGAGTGTAGATATGCTGGAGAATAGGGATAGGACACAGAGGGACCTAGACAAATTATAGGATTGGGCCAAAACAAACCTGATCAGGTTCAAAAAGGACAAGTGCAGAGTCCTGCATTTAGGATGGAAGAATCTCATGCACTGCTACAGACTACAGACCGAGTGGCTAGGTAGCAGTTCTGCAGAAAAGGACCTAGGCGTTATAGTAGAGGAGAAGCTGGATATGAGTCAACAGTGTGCCCTTGTTGCCAAGAAGGCTAACAGCATTTTGGGATGTATAAGAAGGAGCACTGAGAGCAGATTGAGGGATGTGATCATTCCCCTCAACTCGGCATTGGTGAGGCCTCATCTGGAGTACTGTGTCTAGTTTTGGACCCCACACTACAAGAAGGATGTGGAAACATTGGAAAGAGTCCAGCGGAGGGTAACAAAATAATTCGGGGACTGGAGCACATGACTTATGAGGAGAGGCTGAGGGAACTGGATGATTTAGTCTGCAGAATGGAAGAATGAGGGAGGGATTTGATAGCTGCTTTCAACTACCTGAAAGGGGGTTCCAAAGAGGGTGGATCTGGACTGTTCTGAGTAGTACCAGATGACAAAACAAGGAGTAATGGCCTGAAGTTGCAGTGGGGGAGGTTTAGGTTGGATATTAGGAAAATCTTTTTCACTAGGAGGGTGGTGAAGCACTGGAATGGATTACTTAGGGAGCTGGTGGAATTGCCTTCGTTAGAGGTTTTTAAGGCCTGGCTTGACAAAGCCCTGGCTGGGATGATTTAGTTGGGAACTGGTCCTGCTTTGAGCAAGGGGTTGGACTAGATGACCTCCTGAAGTCCCTTCCAACCCTGATACTCTATGATTCAAAGCAAAAGCCTTGAGCACTGTAACACGGTACATTTCTGGGATGAAAGGCTGGGGGGATTTGCTGGTGTTTCCCAGTGTATGGTTTCTAAGTGGCTTAGGGAGTATTCATGTAATTTTGATGGGTGTCTCTTTGCATGCAGTGGACTGAGTGATCACGGCCCATGGAGAAGTTTGCTGATTGTCACCAGCAATGCATCGTGAGAGACAATTCAGACTGGAGAGTTAAGGGGGCACAGCGGTCCCACAGGTTCAGGTTGTACCCAGGGAATCCTGTTAGTCTTCCTGCAGTAAACAAATTCATATGAAAGCATCTTAGTAGTGGCTGTAATGCTGAAATTCTCTCTCTGGATACTAGTGGCTCTCAGGGTAATGTCTCTACAATGAATGCTGAAGCCCCTGTGAATAATGCCTAAGATCCTTGTATCCAACCCTTCTCTTGTAACTAGGCCTCTCTTGTAATCGGTCCTTGTAACCAGAGGCCATAAGGGAAACAGGCCTTGTTTCCTTTTGATGGAAATGATCTTTGAGGCTAGCTATTCATTCTGAAGTAAATTTTTCAGCTTCTGCCAGTAGGGAAGCCAAGAACTCGGATTCTGAATGTACTGAGCACTTATGATTTCAAACTGAACAGTGAGTTGTCTGATTCTATGTGACACATCCCTTCATTTTTTGATGGGAAAGGTTCTTTCTAACACATGCCAATCATCAAGTTTCTACTAAACCTCTGTGCAAAACTGAATGTAGCCAGGCATATCTGAATGCATCACTATCAAGGACAATTTCCATTACTGCCATATCACTACCATTTAAAGGATGTCAACATCTGACTGGCCTCACACATAAGAGCTCAAATTTGTAAATCAGTCTTGCTTCCCTTTGAAGGCAACATTAATAAAGGTTCAGGCCTTCTTAACAACAAACTTCTACTGCTCTTGAAAGACAGGTATCTCCTAATGAAAGCTGAAAGAAATGTTTTATCTAAAGATATCACAGCCTCTTCCATTGTAGTCAGGGGTGACATATCGTGAGAATAGCCCATTTGCCTCTGACCAGAGTCACCTCCAACAACAAGGAAGAATGAGAGGAACAGTTAGAAACATCCTATTGCTTACTAGTTTCAACTACCTACCTATCACCCTTCACCTTTCTCAAATCATCATCATCATCTCTCAAAATTTAACAGTCCAACAACCTAAATGTAGGAAAATTTGTAAACACATAGTTAACCAGTTTTCCAAATAATCACTGATTATTAACCATCACTCCAGACTTATACTACCCAACTCAGTCTTAGTTTATACCAATCCATGAAAAGAAATTCATATTTTTTGCCATACTAACTTATATTAATGGAGCAATGACTATTCCAGACACCCAGTAATCTTACCATATTATTTATCAATTTAAATGGATTATATTCTTTGCCTCTTTGTTCATCCAGTTTTTTAAGATATTCTGACAGTCTTTCCTTTCTTTTTCTTTTCATCCATGCTTGTATCTCTCTCCTCTCTCTTTCTGTTTTTGGAGAATGTCCAGCTGCAGTATCATGGATTCTGAGGACAGTTATAAGCGTGAAACAATTCAGTATGTGTCCTTTAAACTATATTGATGAGGGTCATATTAAAAACACAGATATATAGCGATATACTAAAATTCAGACACAAAAAGCCTAAATAATGATCAACAGGAATAGTCATTTATTATATAAAGTGTAATTTACTAGAAATTGTGGCATGCAAATATTTTTCAAGGGGTTTTCTAAAGGTCTCTTATATTTTTGGTTGTGTGTTTAGGCTACATGAAAAAAATGCTCTGGAAGCAAAGCTTCAAATAAAAGCTGTTCTTGGTACAAAGTTGGGAAAAAATAAAAAGAGTTTTTATGATTCTTTAAATATACAGTAATGGTATAAGAACCTAGAGAACTAGATTAGATAGATACCATCCTCCATCTTTTCCCATGCCACTACATAGGGTCACCTAAACAAGAACATTTGGCTAAGATTGAAAAGTTGTTTTAAATAGAGGAAAAGGTTTCTTATATTTAACAATATAATCTTAATGAGACCATTTGTAGAATAATTGGAAATGTTAAATTAAGGCTCATCATAAAATTTAACTAAGGCTCTTTAATAAGTGAATACCTTTTTGAATATTTTAATGATAATGTAATAGTCAATAATAAATATTAGTAACATTACTTAGGATTTATATAGCACTTTGTCTTCCAAGTGCTTTAGAAAGAGACTAAATAAATAATCCTTGCAGTACCTCTTTAAGGTAAGTAGGTAGATAAGTATTATCTCCATTTTATAAAAAGAAAAACTAACTAAGAGAAACTAAGGGTTTGTCTACATGAGGACATCCAGGAAAATTAATCCAAATTAACCAAAGGTGTCAATTTGATGAGGATTAGTTAAATACCATTAAATCCCAGTGTGAAAACTGTTATTCTGAACTGAAGTGGCCTTAATTTGATTTAAATTAATTCACTCTAGAAGTGAATTAATATAAACTGAGTTAAGGTCACTTGATTTCTGAATGGGGATGTACACATGGGGGCTTACTGTGGTTTAACTCAGGGAAGTCAATTAATTTCTGCTAAAGTTCAAATTTCTTGGTCAACGTACAGTCAATATTCCAGAGAAAAAATTTGCATATCACAAGTGTCCCTGTTCAACAAACACATATAATGCTGTCTAATATACCCATGGCCTCCTGCTTATATTTTTAGTGCACTAAATGAAAAATAAAGTCAAACTACTGTATAATCTAAAAATAACCGCCAGAAAGATGTAATAAATTACCTGAGACTTTGAGAAAATACACAGATAAAATGTCAAAAAGATGCAAATATTAGCATTAAAACACCTTTAGACAATTGTTTTAAGTTTTGGATATGTTTTGAGTTTACAAAGATTATTAGCTTTCGTTTTGTCAAATAAAATTACTGTAGGAATATAACTCACCAATTGCTCCCACCCAGTGACCTCTCTCCAACCCCCGATTGCCCACCTGTTCCCCACCCAGAGAGTAGGGTGGCCATATTTTCCTAAACTGAAAACAGGATGCCCAGGCTGGCCCAAGCGGCCAGGCATTGCCACTAGCCCCCCAAATGTTCTTCCATACCCCCAGTGAGCCAAGTAGCAGAGATGGGAGCAAGGAAGAGGAAGAACGGATATGGGTTGGGATCTAGGCAGCAATGCAGGGTGTGAATACTTTTGAGCTTGGAGTCAGGAGGTGAAGCTATTGGACTGTGTTCCAGCTACCAGTGTGATGCCCCGTTAGGGGCTGGGATAGCAGAGAGGCAGAAAAGAGGCTCTGGGTGGCAGGAGGGACCAGAGAGACTCCAGAAAGCAGCCCCAGGGAAGCCGGGATGTGGCAGAAGCGGGTGACTGGGTGGATTGGGGAGGGAAAGAGGCTGGTTGGGGCAGGGCTGGAAAAAACTCTGGACGCAAGGACACAAGTCCAGGGTGAAGGCTCCGAGGACCGCTCAGGGGCAGGGGGAATGAGGCTGGGGTTGGAGACTCCAGAGGATGCTCAGGGGATCACGTGGGGGATGGGACACGAGGGTGGTGATAGGTGAGCTGTGATCTGTGCCCTGGCACAAGTGGATGTTACGAGACTTGGCTGGGCACTTACTAGCCAGGTTTGAGAACTACCAATTTTAGTGGGACATATTCCTGGAGAGGTTTCATCACATAACATAATCTTTAATTAAAAATTAATCTTTAATTCCTGGAGACTCCAGGAGAATCCTGGAGGGCTGGCAACCCTATTGGGTTGCCTGGCAGGGCACAGGGCCCACGAGTTGTGGCTACATAGCCTGGCCAGCACCACTGTCTCCAGGGAAACCAGAAAAGAGTTTGAATTAGTGCCCCAACGGAGCACGTGACACCCCATCATTTCCTGAACGGAGAGGCAGGGGCTTAGCAGAGAGAGAAATTAGGCTACCTGGTGGGGGATGGGGGGAGGGTTCACTAAGGGAGAGAAAATCAACTGCCTGATTGATTATGGGGATACCCTGTGCCCCATAGCCCAGCCCAGCTGCTCACCCCCGAGCAGTTCCTGAAAGAATGATTATTCACCACCTGGTAACCGTTCTTGGAGATGTGTTGTTCATGTCCATTCCAATCACAGGGGTGTGCACACATGCACAGCAGCCAGATTTTTCCCCTAGCAGCATCCATCAGGCTGGCCTAGGCACCCAGTGCCTAGGAGTTGTGCCTTCATGGCCCTCAATATAGAGCCCTGCCAACCTGCCACTCCCTCAGTTCCTTCTTGCCGGCTACTCTGACAGAGGGGTAGGAGAGTGGGTATTGGAATGAACATGAAAAACACATCTCGAAGAACAACAGTTAGGAGAAGGTGAGTAATCATTCTTCCTTATTCGAGTGCTTGTTCATGTCAATTCCAATCAGGTTGTCTCCCACACCCATGTTACAGAGGCGGGGTCAGAGTTCAGATGTCTACTGACTAGAGCACCGCTCTACCAAAGGCCACATGGTATCACTCAGCAGGGCAGAGACAATGATGTGATGTAAAGGTATGTATTGAGGACCATGTTGCTGCTCTGCATATTTCCTGGTGTAGGTCCCTACCCAGGAATGCTGCTGAAGAAGCCTGCACCCTGGTGGAGAGTGCTGTGAGTGAAGGGGCAGGCATCTTTGCTAGGTTGTAACATTCTCGGCTGCAGGACATGATATAGGATGAAATTTGTTGAGGACACTGGAAGCCCTTTCATCCTGTCTGCCACAGCCACGAACAGTTGGTTTGACTTCCGGAACAGTTTTGTTCTCTTGATGTAAAAGGCTAGTGCTCTGAGAACGTCCAATGAGTGAGGCCTCTGTTCCCAGCTGCATGAGTGCAGCTTAGGATAGAACACTGGGGGGGAGATGTCCTAGTTGATGTGAAGACAACCTTCAGGAGGAAAGCAGGGTGTGGCATGAGCTGAACCTTGTCCTTATAGAACACCCTGTATGGGAGCTCTGATAATGCATTGAGCTCCGACACCCTCTTGGCGGAGGTTATCGCTCTCAGAAAAACCACCTTGTACGAGATGTAGAGCAGACAGCAAGTCACCAGTGGTTCAAAGGGTGTCCCTGTCAGTTTGAAAAGAACCAGATTAAGGACCCAGCCCAGGACTGATTGTCAGACGCGTGAGCATAGCTTGTTAAGACCTTTCAAGAAACAGCTGACCATAAGTTTGGCAAAGACCGACCGGACTTCTGCGCCTGGATGGAATGCAGAGATGGCAGCCAAGTGAACCTATACTGATGACATGGACAGCCCCTGTTGCTTAAGATGCAGAAGGTAGTTCAGTATAAGTGGTATAGAGGTGAACATTGGAAGCCGACAGTGTTGCTCCAACCAGACTGAAAATCTCTTCCATTTGGCCAGGTAGGTAGCCCTAGTGGAGGATTTCCTACTGCCAGGAGAACATGTCTAACCAAGTCCAAGCAGGAGAGCTCCATCAGGTTCAGCCATGGAGCTTGCATGCCATGAGGTGCAATGACTCGAGGGTCAGGTGCTGGAGATGGCTATGATCTTGAGATATCAAGTCCAGGAAGAGAAGCAGGTGACTGGGGCTTCCACGGACATCTCCAGGAGAGATGCGTACCAGTGTTGGCAGGGTCAGGCTGGAGCTATCAATATCACTAAAGCTTCTTCCTTCCGTATTTTGAGAAGCACCTTGTGAACAAGAGGGATGGGTGGGTATGCGTATAGGAGATGGCCTCCCCATGGGACGAGGAACACGTCTGCGATAGAACCTGGGTTGTGATTCAGGAAGGAGCAAAACTTACGGCACTTCCTGTTGTGGCGTGTGGCAAACAGGTCTATCTGGGGAACACTCCACCATTGGAAGATGAAGTGTGCGCCATCTGGGCATAGGGACCACTCATGGCCGTGGAATGACCTGCTGAGATAGTCCGCCAACTCGTTCTGTACTCCAGGGAGGTGCAATGCTTGCAGGTGTATTGAATGCTCTACACAAAAGTCACAAAGCCTGATGGCTTCCTGGCATAGGGGAAAGGAGCATGCACCCCCGTTTGTGGAATAAAGCATCACAGTGGTTTTGTCTGTCATAACAGATACACATCTCCCAGTCAAGTGGGCTCGGAAAGTCTGGCATGCTAGGCAGACCGTGCTCAGCTCTCTGACAGTGTGGAATCTGAGAGCAGAAGCCTTGTGACCCGAGGTCTCCCAGATGTGCTCCCCAGCCCAAGCCCCCCACTAGAGGGATGGCTGAGGACTGTTGAAGGGGATCCCTGCACACATTACCTGTGGGTCGAGCCACCCAGGAGGGAGTCGAGGATCGGGCAAGGCAAAGTCATAACCCTGTCCAAACTGTCCCGAACTGGCCGATACACTGAGGCTAGCCAGCATTGGAGCAGCTGGAGTCTGAGCCAGGCATGTTGCACCACATAGGTAAAAGAGGCCACGTGTCCCAGGAGTTTCAGGCAATTCCTTTATATGGAGGTGGGGAACTGCATGAGACTTTGAATGATATTGCCCAGGGCCTGAAACCTCACTTCTGGGAGGTATGCCCTGGCTTGTGTTGAATCCAATACCACTCCTCTAAATTCTATCCACTGAACCAGGGACAGCGTAGATTTCACCACGTTCAGGAGAAGGCCCAGCTCATCGAACAACGTTTTTATGAAGTCGACTTGTGTCTCCACTTGGGCTCTGGATCAGCCCTTGATCAGCCAGTCACCGCAGTACGGGAACCCCTGCACTTGTCGCTGCGCAGGAATATGACTATGACTGCCATGAACTTGGTAAATACTTGAGGCGCCGCTGACAGGCAGAACGGGAGGATTGTGAACTGATACTGGTGGTTGTTCACCACAAACCCGAGGTGCCTTCTGTGGGATGGTATAATTGCTATATGAAAATATGTCCATGCTGGGTAAGCATGATGATCCCATCATGACCTCCATCTCCTACTCTTACTCCTGTAGGAGTGAACGGAGTCAGACTCTGAGGTCTCCAAGAAGGAGGACTATGGCACTGACAGTTCACGGCATAGGTTAGGGGACCTGCGTAGCTCCCACACCTGGGCTGTTGGTGCTGGGGGGGGTGCTCTGGGGATGGTAAGCACCACAACATCATAGAAGGCTTTCCCCTTGATGTTACCAAGGGATGGGATAGTGCCAGTGATACATTTCTCCTGGGAGACAAAAATGGCGCTGTAAGGTGCAACAAGTCCTGGGCCATCCAGAATGCCTCCGGAGTCTATGGGAGCTGCAGCTGTGAACTCCATGGGCCCAGTGAGCAGGCAGAGTCTGGACTCGACTGCACTGCCACTGGGGCAGGAGTCAATGCAACCCTGGCAGGCGAAGAGGCTGAGGTGGTGTGGCCCAGCTGGGATCTTTCAGTGGCTGGTTTCTTGGTCTTGGCTGAGGGAGAGCCTCCTCTCTATGGCCTCCTTTTCTTTTGTGGCACCAGCAGTTGTGACAGGTGCCTGCCCACAGCCTATAAGCAGGAGGAGCTGTGACGGTGTCGAGAGTCTTGTGAATCCTCTTTTAGCACCGGTTCCCCTGTAGATGGTGCCGGGGTGCACCACACTGAGGAGGAGAAGGCGCTAGGCGCAGGATCCCCCAATTTGGGGTCTGACTGGGGCCGGAGCACAGCCTCCATAAAAAGGACTTTAAGATTTGCCCTCTGTCTTTCAAAGTCCAAAGGCAAAACCCGTGACAGATCCTGCACTTGTCTTTCTGGTGACTCTCCTCTTAGCACCTTAAGCACAAAGAGTGCAGGTCACTTTTAGGCATGCACTTGCCACAGGCCTCACAAGTTTTAAAGCCTAGAGACCATGGCATACCATGGCACTGGGAGCATGGGGATGGTGGGTGATCCCCAAAGAAAACCTAACCACCAAAAATAACTACACTACAAGTACTAATAACAAACGGTATGAAGAACTATATACAGTGGACACTGTGAAAGGCGCTTGCCAAGGCAAGAACTATGGGATGTTCCTGCTAACCATCACTGGCAGTAAGAAGGAACTGAGGGGGTGGTGGGTCAGCAGGGCTCTATATTGAGCACTATGAAGGCGTGACTCCAGGGGGCACCCAGGCTGACCTGTGGACACTCCTATGGGAAAAATCTTCCGGCTGCCATGCACGTACACACCTGACTGGAATTGAAATGAACAAGCATTTGAAGAAGTCACCCCCCATCTCAGCCTCGTTCCCCAAGTGGGTCTCGCAGTGGGGAGTGGGCATGGCTCTAGTCCTGGCTCAGCTTCAGACCGTTTTACATTTGTGGTCCATTGAAAAGCATCTGGCTGTCTGGATTTGGTCCACAGTCTGCCTACTGACTACCTCTGGTTTAACTAATCCATTTCAAATTCACATCTCTGGTTAATTCAGATTAATTTTCTTGGATATTTTATTTCCTGGATAAACTATTTTTTTCAAATGTGGCCTCTAATTTATATGCCTCATTTTTCAGGTCTCCCATTTTAAGACATTTAGGACCTGATTTTCAGAGGCATCAAACACCTGTAACTCCAAATGCAGTCAACAGAAGCTATCGGTATTCAGCACCTGTAAAAATAAGTTGAGCACTTCCAAACTGAACCAAATAAAACTGGTACCTTCAAATCAAGATTAGATTTCTTTCTAAAAGATTTGCTCTAGTTTAATCACAAATGATTGCACTTGATTACTGAATTATTGAAAAAATGACTGGGTGAAGTTCTATGGCCTGTGTTACACAAGAGGTCAGATAAATTGATCATAATGGTCCCTTCTGACCTGAAAATCTCTGAAAGAGTTAGTGGCCGCTTATGAAATTTTTCACCAAAATAATTTGTTCCTTACAGAAACATACATCTCCCTTGTTAAACATGTATTTTGTGGAAGCTAAGTCGACTGTATTCACCGTACAAATATTAGTGCCACTGAAGTCAATGGAAGTAAACTCATGCTTAAACTTAAGCATGTGTGGAGGTGTTTGTAGGGTTAAATTTAAGAGACAATAACATTTTATAAAGCATTTATTTAATCATGCTACTTTTAACCAACAAGCTGCTTGTTTTATTAGAATTTTAAACACTAGTGAATTTAAACAATTTAATTTACATGAATATTGTAGCTGCTGTAAATCAGTAAAAAGCAGAAGTGAAGACTACTGCCATATTATTACCTGGAGATTTTTCTAGCCTGTGTTTTTGTAATGTTCGGCTCTGTAGTGGAAACACCACCCTCTGTTACAAGATCATCAATAACATCAGTAATATCACTCAGCCGAGTAATTTGCAGGGGACTGTCTATAAAACTTAAATTAAGGAAAAAACAATGTTGTTACTAAAACAGGAATATATTTCCAAGAAAAACTAAAATTAAAATATCTTAAAATCTTCACTTTTGAGCTTAGGGGGCAAAGCTATTCTCCTTATTCAAGAGCGAGTTGACCATATTTCTACATATGTATTGTTAGAGTTACACAGAACAATATTCTAGGTGTAACACATATCAATCCATTTTCATTCAATGGATAAATACCTTTCAGTACAGAACTACAGCCTGCTGGGTTGCATTTTTATTCAATAACTATGTAATGGCTTAATTGTGTTAATTCTGACTTTTAATATGAGTATTTCAATGGAAGCTGTGCTTGTCCAAAAGTAAAAATTAGCTCATATAAGTAACATAAAAAAACATGCATAAACACTAGTAATGTCTTTCTTAAATGCTCAAAATGTGCAAAAGAAACATAATTTTCAGTGGACTGCGGGGTGTTCTATATAAAGCATACTTATTCATATCCTATTCGTGCATGTTAAGGTTATTCTGATCCATGTTACATGCATATAACTGTCTGACTAGAAAAGCATTACATACATGCCTAGATTTCTATATAGATAAGATGTCCAGTTTGATATTCCATTTTCCAGTAGGATTTTTAGAAATACAATGCTGGCAATGTAGGTTAACAAAATCTGTGATTATTTCAAAATGCTTACCTATCACCTAAATCTTCATTTATATGACCATCTGAAATAGAAATAGCTTTAATCAATTAAAACTTAAACACATTCATTAACATCTAATTTCTGTATTTCTTATTACATTTGCACAGATTTGTTAGATGAAATATAGACTTTTTCAAACTGTATATGTTCATATTACAATGAATATATGTACTATTGTATAGTCTTAACTACCTTGTGCTCATGACAGGATTTGGGAATACATTACCTACTTACCAAATTCAGGGCCATGAGAAAATGTGACACGAATCATGAAATCTGGTCTTCCCCTGTGAAATTTGGTCTATTTTGTGCTTTTATCTTATATTATACAGATTTCATGGGGGAGACCAGCGTTTATCAAACTGGGGGTCCTGACCCAAAAGGGAGTTACATGGAGGTCACAAGGTTATTTTAGGGGAGTCGTGGTATTGTTGCCCTCTGTGCTGCCTTCAGAGTTGAACAGCTGGAGAGCAGCAGCAGTTGGTCGGGCGCCCATTGTCTGGCCCCTACAGCTCTGAAGCCAGCGCCCCACCAGCAGCAGTGCAGAAGTAAGGATGGCAATATCACACCATCCCACCCTTACTTCTGCTCTGCTGTCTTCAGAGCTGGGGGGGCCAGACAATGGCGGGTGCCACCTGAGTGCCCAATTCTGCAGGCAGCAGTGCAGACATAAGGGTGGCAATACCATACCATGCTATCCTGAGTTCTGCACTGCTGCTGGCAACCGCTTTGCCTTCAGAGATGGGCTCCTGACCAGCAGCCTCTGCTCTCCAGCTGCCCAGTTCTGAAGGCAGTGCCTCTATTAACAGCAGTGTAGAAGTAAGGGTAGCATTACCGCGGCCCCCATACAATAACCTTGCAACCCCTGCACAACTGCCTTTTGGGTCAAGACTGCTTAACAATTACAACACAGTGACATTTGAGATTTAAACAGCTGAAATCATGAAATTTACGATTTTAAAAATCCTATGACCATGAAATTGACCAAAATGCTCCGTGAATTTGGTAGTGCTCTAATCATTTAGCATCATTATTACTACTTAGTGGTCAGAGACATTCAGTGTAACAAAGATCAGTCTTGGCCCTTAGCTTGGAAGTTACTAAATTGTATTTAAACGTAGTGCTGTAACAATTATATAATCAGTCTGGCTTTTTGTATCATTTGATGTTCACTGCTTACAAGCAGATCTCACTTGGGAGCTGAGCTTCTAAAACAGTAGTGCCAACACTTTTTCATCATGCCCCGCTTTATTAGTAATGGAATCTGTCCACGGTTCCCTCCATTATTGAATAACTGGCTCAGCAGATGAGCTTGGGGCAGAACTGGGGATGAGGAAGGAGCTGGGGCTCAAGGTGGAGCTGGCCTGGGGTGAGGGAGAGAGAATGAGGGCAGAGCTGGGCTGGGGGCGGGAGCCAGGGGTGGAGCCAGAACAGTGAGAGGAGCTGGGGCCAGGAGTGGAGCAGGGAGGGGAGGTAGGACAGATTAGAGGATTGGGCCAAAAGAAATTTGATTCAGTTCAACAAGGACAAGTGCAGAGTGCTGCACTCAGGATGGAAGAATCCCATGCATCGTTACCAACTAGGGACCGAATGGCTAGGCAGCAGTTCTGCAGAAAAGGACCTAGGGGTTACAGTGCCTGTCCAAGCAATGTAAGTAGTGACATGTCCTTCCTTTCAAGCAATGTAAGTAGTTGAAATACCAGGTTTTTGTTATGATCCACTTTGGGCATTATGCTAGATCCTCCTTTTGAGGGTCTGGGAAGGAATTTTTCCTCACTGCCAGATTGGCAAAAGCAAGGTGGGGTTTTTTTGCATTTCCCACAGTGGGCTGGAGTTTTTGGGGAGGAGAGAAGAACAAAAAGTGGAAGATTAGGCTATGATAGCTCATTATGGAAGTGCAGGTACTCCATAGGGAACAGATACAGTGATCAGAGAAAATGGATTGGGAAAAGATTTTAAAGAGGTATTCACTGAAAGAGGGGAAACTGCGGAAGGGCAGGTTGCTGTGGGGTTGAGACTCCTATGACTGGGTATGGCAGAGAGTCAACCCCTCGCTCCTTTAGCTCCATTAACCCTCATTGCAGGGGAAGGAAAAGGAAGGTCCCTGAAGCCTCCCTGGCTATACATAAATGATTATGGAATTACCTTTACTATGCATTTTTATCTGCTGGGTACTCCCAGACATTTAGGAATAAATTTGCAGCCTAATTAAACCACATCCAGTGTCTCCTCTCCTCCTTCCAGTCTAGCCAGGCAATGAGAAAGATCACAGCAACGCAAAGAAGTGTGTCTACTTGCTTTTTAACAACTAAAGGGGAAAAATGGTAAATTAAAGAATGATACCAGATGATGACTTTATACGACTCAGAAGGTAAGAAGATGAAGTTGCAGGGGACAGAGAGTGAGCTTGCAAGGCTGTATAACTGGTTACAGAATATTCAGGTCTTGAACCCTCCTCTTCTTCATCCATAAGATCTTCAAAGTCCATAAAGTTCACATAATGTGCTGATGCAATGGAAGAATTAATAGACACAGTAAGTAAAACATACTAAAAAAATCCAGACAAGAACAGAAAATGTAGTGAAATAATAATATATTTATGAATTTATGTAATGGCTTGATTAATATACCCTTCTAACAAAAGAAAAAAAAACCCAAGCCCAATGTAGTCAGATCACTTTGCTGCTGTAAGTTAACCAGTTGAAGTATGGAGACATACTTCCCCAGTCTGAGGATATGGTAGCCTGCCCATGTGAAGGACTAAATTGTGGCTCATATACGAGTTGGGTCATGAATCAATTCTGTGTATCAATGTAGCCATGATCTGGCTATCTATTTGATATGAAATCATAATATGTTCCCTCTTGGCCTCAATCAATCAGTACAGTGCAGCAGAGGTACCCATATACATATTTTCAATCCATTTTCAATCTAGACAAAAATAATCAATTACACAATCAATACCTCACCACTAAGAAACCAATTTAATTTATGTGACCTTTATTAAATCAGGCCAAAGGGTGGTAATATATCCTTTTAGCCACCAAAATGGCATGAATTATTAAATTTTATTACAATGTAGGGAAAACATTTAGAGGCCAAATTATCATGTCTTACAAAATTAGTGTGGAAGCCAATGCAAGCATGGCATTTGATTTTACAAAATAACTGCAATAAGAACCATTATCTCTAAAACCCAAGATCAGGTCCTGCATCTTAGTCATGGAAACAATTAAAAGTATATCAATAATTTCTAGTCCAACAAGGCTGAGTAAATTCCCCTTATATCAGTACTCCAATTTATAATGTATGGAGATATGCCTATCTCCCAGAACTGGAAGGACCTTGAAAGGTCAACAAGTCCAGCCCCCTGCCCACACTAGCAGGACCAAGTACTGTCCCCTGACAGATTTTTTTTGCCCCAGTTCTCTAAATGGCCCCCTCACGGATTGAACTTGCAACCCTGGGTTTAGCAGGCCAATGCTCAAACCACTGAGCTATCCCTCCCCCCCACAATTTTCTACCTTTCATTTTATCTCCTCTTGATTAGTAATCTGATCTTTTCCCAATTTTGTAATTGAGGTAACATTACTTTAAGTTGCAATAAATTTGCAACATTCCAAGATTCAGCACAAGACCCACCACTCCTCATTTAGCAGAACACATACCTTCATCAATAACTCCAACACCTTCAGAGAACACAGAAGCTGCACCCAAGTTTGAAGTGGCAGTCATTCTTAAATCTTCTATTGTTTTTACTATCTGAGAAAAGAACCCACATACTTGATAAAAAGTATTTTTGATTAAAGTTTTGTTTAACTGAAACAATTATGTATCAAATATTCATGAAAGGATTGTTTTAAACAGAAATATCTATTTAACATTTTAATAAATATATTCTTACTGAAAACATTCTCTCAACCAAATTATTTATTTAGTTGAAAGGAGCCAAAGGAGCCCTGAGTCTCATTCAATTGGTTCAGGGAAACAGCTAAATCTTTAAAGACCTTACCCTGCTAATGCTTACAATACTATTCACATGAGTAGTCCCATTAGGCTCATGCTACTCATATGCCTAAGGGCTTGTTCACTTGGAGAGTTAGTGCGTGGCAAATCAGGGTGTGAAAAAAATGGTTACCTACCTTCTGTAACTGTTGTTCTTCGAGATGTGTTGCTCATGTACATTCTATTCTAGGTAGGTGTGTGCGTGCCCACGTTTATGTCATTGGGGACTTTTCTCTTAGCAGTATTCATAGGGTCGGCTGCGGCGCCCCCTTCAGTGCCGCACTCATGCGTCGGTATATCAGGAGCCATCGATTCTGCACCCTCTCAGTTCGTTCTCGCCAGCAATTCCGACACAGGGTGAGGAGGGCAGGTAATGGAATGGACATAAGCAACACATCTTGAAGAATAATAGCTACAGAAGGAAGGTGGTTTTCCTTTGAGTGCTTGCTCAGGTTGATTCCATTCTAGATGACTGACAAGCAGTGTCCTTAGAGGTGCGCTCAGAATTCACAGTCTAGAGCAGTGGTCACCAGTTGGTCAATTGCAATCTTCAGCGGCACAGTGGGGCTGCCGCTAAGACAGGCTCTCATAGGCTGTGAACAAGGAGCTGTGGTCAATGGGAGCTGTGGGGGCAGTGCTTGCAAGCAGGAGCAGGGCGCAGGCCACATGGCGCCTGCCCATCCCCAGGGGTCACAGGGGCACGTTGGCCCCTTCTGGGAGCAGCGTGGGGCAGGCGTAGGCAGGGAGCCTGCCATAGTGGCAACCACACTATACCACCAACCAGGATCCACCGGAGGTAAGTGCTGCCTGGCAGGAGGCCACACCTCAACCTGTGCCCTGAGCTCCCTCCCAGAGCTAGCAACCCGAGACCGCTCCTGCACCCCGAACCCCAGCCCTGAGCCCCCTTCCAGAGCCAGCACTCCAAACCAGCCCTGAGCCCCCTCCCAGAGCCAGCACCCCATACCCTACGCACTCCAACATTCTGCCCCAGCCTGACTTCCCTCATCCACTGCCCCCTCCTACACCTCAACCCCCTACCTCAGCCCGGAGACCCCTCCCTCAACCCAGGGACCCCTCCCAGAGCCCACACCCTGCGCCCTCTCTTGTTCCCCAACCCTCTGCCCCTTCCAGGAGCCCTCTCCTGCACCTTGCTCATTCATATAGAACAAAGTTGCTATACTGTCCATCATGACTTGGACCACGCTGCTCTTTAGGTGAGGTAGGAAGGTGTGGCAGGTGAAGAGGACCTTCCTGACATTGATGTTTAGTGAACAATTTAGGTGGGACCTTGCATGCTGAGATTGCCTAGGTGGGCTCCCCACCCCAGGTCCAAAGCATCAGAGATTAGGGTAACCAACACTGAAGAGGGAGGCATGAACGGGATTTCCTCCAGCAGGGATGCAGGGTTTTGCCACCATGCAAGTGACAACAGAACGCTGTCTGGGATCTTGACTACATGGTCCATGCTGTGTCTGTTGGGGATGTACACTGATGCCAGCCATGCCTGCAGAGACCTGAGGTGGAGTCTCACATGCCAAACTATGTAAGTTATGGCTGCCATATGCACAACAGACATGTATGAGTGGTGGTGAAAAGGTGAGCTTGTATACACAAGATCAGTTCCACCATGGCCTGAAACCAGACCTAAATGACGAAAACCCTTACCCAGGTAGGAGTCAAGAATTGCGCTAATGAACTCTATGTGCTGTGTTGGGACTAAGATTGATTGTGTCTCATTTATTAACACCCCTAGGTTGCAAGAGATGGCACAAACCAGATGAGAAAATGACGTACCTCATCCTGGGATCAGCCTTTTATTAACCAGTCATTGAGGTATGGGTAAATCTGTATGCCTTTGTGCCTCAGGTAGGCAGCCACTGGCACTATACACTTTGTAAACACTCTTGGTGCCTACAACAGGCTGAAGAACAGTGCCGTGAATTGAAAATGGCAGTGGCCCAACAAAAAATGCAGGAAAGCTTGTGCCCTGGGCAAAAATAAATATGTGTCCTTTAAGTTAAGGGTGGCGTACCAGTCTCATGGTTCCAGGGAAGGGATAAGGGAGGCTAGACACACCATGTGAAACTTAACTTTTTGGGAGACTTGTTGAGGCTGCTTGGGGTTGTGACAGGGAGAGAGAACCCCCCAGCTCTCTCTCCATGCTGCAGCACCTGGGCTGGGGGGAAGGGCACCTCTCCTACGGCCATGGAAGATCTGGGACAGTGCTGGGTTGGGGCCAGCGTGCTTTCCCCCCACACCACAGCCATGGCAGGTCCCAGCCAGGACCATGGGAGAGGCACCTTTCCCACACTCACAGCTGGTCTTTTCTGGGGCTGGGAGAGAGACACTTAATAGGCTGCTGCGCAGCTTACAAGGAACATAGCACCCCACGACCTTGGCTGAGGGGGAGGAAGTGGAAGCCGAAATGGCTTTCTTGCCTGTTGAGCAGGGCTGGCCTTACCATGAGGCGAACTGAGGCAGCTGCCTCAGGTGTCAGAGTTGGGGCAGGTCGGGGAGGTGTACCACTAGGCTCCAGAGTGTAGAAAATTGTGTCCACTGCTGGTGCATCTGTATTGTCTCTGCTCTAGATGCATGGAGATGGTGGACTGCTATGCTGGAAGAAGGAGGGCACAAGAGACCTTTCAAAGTTTTGGTCCAAGCCAGGGGGCATGGGAGCGTCATTTGCACTCCTTGCCTCAGGTGCCAAAATGTTGTGGCCCAGGCTGGCCTTGCTGTTGAGTGGTGTGCAGGCCCAAGGACCAGAGGGTGGCATACGAGTCTTTAAGGCTGTGGAGCTTTGTGTCTGTCAGCTCCGAGAAGAGCCCTGCTCCCTCAAATAGGAGGTCCTGAAGGCTAGCCTGCATCTCCTGGGATAGATTGGAGGACTGTAACCAGGAGCCGCTCTTCGTGATGACCACAGAGGTGACCACAGAGTCCGTAGCATTCCAGGCCATCTGGAGGGCATTTCTCATCACTGCTTTGTCCAAGGTGGCAAACTCCTGGGCTTGGTCCTGTGGAAAGCCCTTCTTGAACTTGCTATTGGAGTCCCATCAGTTGAAGTTGTGCCTGACTAGCAGGGCCTGATGGTTAGACATCAGAAACTGCAGGCTGACTGTTGAATAAGTTTTCCTCCCAAACAAGTCCAATCTCTTGGTGTCTTTATTTTTGGGTGTGCCACTGGCCTTTTGTTGATGGCAGATACTACCAGAGACCCTGCTGGAAGGTTGGTGTACAGATATTAAAATCCCTTTGCTGGGATATAGTATTTCCTCTCCACGTTTTTGGAGGTAGGCGGAAGGGAAGAGGAAATTTTCAGGACTTCTGGTAGGAGCAGCATCAAAACCCAGGCCAGGGTGGAGGAGGGTATGATGTTGAAGGGGTCATTGGACGACTCTGCTAACTCCTTGACCTCCAAGTTCAGGTTAGCTGTTATCCTTCTGAGCAAGGCCCTGTGCTCTTTGACATCATCGGGGAAGTGGTGGGAAAGGGGATGCTTGCTTGCGAGGGGCTCACCATTGCCTCAGCTGGAGACAACGAAGATGACTGTACTACAGGGGCTGAGGGGGCTTCCACTTGCCTGCCCAGGGACAGCTCCTTGGGCGTTGGGGCCTATTGCAACACTCCTGCGACAGACTCAGCACCATGCTCTGATACTGGTGCGGGCTGGTCCAGAGGCAGTTGGTCCGATGTGGCCTGAGAGGAACAGTGGGAGTACGGGACAGGCGTGACAGTACACCCCTGGAATCCAATACCGCCACTGAGGGCCACTGTCCCTGCTGCCAGAGCTGTGCCCGTCTCACAGGCAGCTGGCAATTTGCCTCTCCTAGATGACGGATTGAACTCCCCCTCCGACTTGGATCACTGCCCTTCCGGCGACCAGGACAGAGCCATAGATACCTGAGTCTGTGGGCTGACCCTTGCCAGCAACCAGTAAGGAAAGAACAAGGAATGATGACTGCCTGAGGAGTGGTACCGGGGAGTCGGAGATGGGTGCTGCAACCGGGAACGACCCCACACCATGGGGGATCAATGCTGGGGGACTGCTTAGGCAATGGGGATCATGGCAATCTCTAGTGGGAGGCCCAGCAGTACCACAGGTAAGGGGATTGGCATCGTGACTTGGGTGTCCCATGCCTTGTGAGTGGTGACCCTGGTGTTAGGGACAGTGAAGTCCCAGCCAGGACTCTAACTACTATAACTATTAGCTAACACTTAATGACCAAACTAAGTACCTAACAACTAACTACAAAGGAGACACAACTATGGGCTAAAAGAACCGCGAATGCTCTTGCAATGCAAGACGAGGCATTCCAACCAACCATCATGGGTGGTTAGAATGAACTGAGAGTGCATAGTGTTGGCAGCGCCTGGTACACCGATGCATAACTGCGACACTCAAGGGGGTGCCATAGCCGACCCTACAGATACTGCTAAGGCAAAAGTCTCCTACAACTGTTCACGTGGACTAAGGTACCAGACAGCAAATGTGAAAAATTGGGACAGTGAGTGGAGGAGTAATAAGAGCCTATCTAAGAAAAAGACCCCATAATCGGGACTGTCTCTATAAAATCAGGACATCTGGTCACCCTAATGTGGACGCACAGACACCTAGAATAGATCTGAAGAACTACAGTGCACCCTGCTACCATACACCAGATGTTCAGCAGTGCACTTGGACATACACCCGTTTCAAACAGCAGGACATCAAAGTACACTGCAGAATTTTTAGAGTGTGATAGCCAAGTCCAAATGACCAGTTAATGCACTGCAAGCTAGTGTGCAGCAGATTCATAACCTTGCTTGCTGCTCAACTTACACTCTGCATAGACAAATCTTTGTGTTTTCAGAAGTTCACCCTTATAATATGGTAGTTTTTATGCATATTTTTATGCAGCTGAACTATTCTCATATGGTTAACTTAAAACAAGTAGCAAGGTGCACTACAGTTTCACACCCTGACTTGCTATGTACTAACTCTCCATGTAAATGTTCTAGGTCAGATATTTCAAAATTCTAGCAACGCATGAGTTTCCAGAAGGTGTGAAATTTACCTGTGTAAACCAAACCAAAATTGATAAAGCTAAAATTTGATCTATCGTTTGTCACTGTCCCTAAAAATACTTTTAAATGCTTTCAACTTCTTCTACCCCAGTTATTTTATGCTTTACTGCATCATTATTTTTTTAGATGTGCTAACAGCTTGCATGATAATGTACAAAGTAGATGGCTGTGAAACATCATTTGAAGTGATTACATACTACATGCTGGGCCAGATTCTCAGTTGATGTAAATCAGCATAGCTCTGTTGAAGTAAGTAAAGCTATGCTGATTAAACTCCAGTAGGGGATCTGAAAGCAGAATTAATTGGCTCAGGTTAATACAGTTACTTCCATTCTGTAGAAAACTGCAATTCAACTTTTAAATTGACTAAAATAATAAATAATACTTGGTAGTATTCATCAGATGTTCTCAAAGCAACATTTTACAAGAGTATATTATTTTCCACATTTTACAGACAATTAAACTTCGGCACATTTTACATGGAATATTCACATGAAAATTAAACTAGATGTGACCATAGAGAGGCAAAACTCTGGTGCTGGTTTCTCAGTTCTAATGTTTTGTCATGAAATATAGGAAATTGCATTTCCTAGGATTTATACACTGCAATCTAAATATAGTATATAATCAAATGGTATTTATTTTATTTATATATTTAGATTTATAAAAATGCTAAAATGGGCATCTAAGGTACCCCCCCCAAAAAAAAATTATTTATAAAAATAAACAAACACTCAATAAATGTCATGGTGAATGTCATGGTTTCCAGAAATCCAGTCACTCAGTTAATCTGAAGAACTAAAACTGCAGTTATAATTGCCAAGCATTTTCTAAAACTTGCCAGAAAGAAGTCTCCTTCCCAGCCTGTAGCAACTGGCTTTTAAAATCCACAGAATTCTAGGATCCCTAAACATGCTTGGCCAGCTCCTTAGCTGCCAATTTATACCAACTGATGATATGACACTAACAATGGAATTTATACCAACTGACCTGTGATGGTAACAATGGAAAACAAAAGATCCAGCACTAACGGTGAATGGACAGTCCATTATTCTCTCTTTCTTAAAGTATACAAAAACATCATTACAAAACGTAAATTCTAATTTAATTGAAAGAAGAAAAAAAAAACAGAGCAGTCTGAACATACCAATTTAGTATTGCTGAAATCCTTTTCCATATTTTCTGCAATGTTCTGTAGTGCCTGCAGTTGTATATCCATTTCCTGCAGCTTTGTACAAAAATGTTCTTTGCTAATAATTTTGTCTGATAGTCTTGCAGAGTGAATGATGCTGGCATCCTCATGCAATAGATTCCAGGTTAGATTGTCTCTAGCAGCATCTGATTTTATATCCCTTTCTTGCACTGGGAACAGACCATTTTGATGATCATCTCAAAATAATAATAAAAAAAGAACAAAGCCAATACAGTGAACTGTAAATATTTAAATAATGAATACACATGTATCAGTTATGCTCATGTTTTTGGCGTGGGTTGGAGGAGTTCAGGGATCACTCCTATAGGAGTCATATTGCAGATGGTCTTTCTGTGAATAACTCTCCCCTATCTTACATGGAAAATGGGATCAGTCATCACTTCTGCATCCCAGGACCTGCAGAAGGTCTGGCAATCTGTGTTAGAAGGGAGGGCTGGGAGATGCACAGGGTCTGGTAAGCAGTGGCAATTCTGCCAAAACATAATGCAAGTTGTAACTCCATGCACCTTCTGATAGATTCCACCTTCCCCTCTACACTACTGAATACCATAGCAGTGTGGCTTTGCTGCAGGAGGCTGGCATTTAGGGAGAATGGTGAAGAACCATAGAATCTCTCAGGACGAGACATGACCTCGAAGAGAAAGAGAAAGCACCAGGGAATTCTTCGGAATTTCTTAAGAGGGATGGCCTCTAAAGTGGGGGAAGGACAGAAGGTATCTTGCATGAAGTGCAACAGTGCTAGAACAAAGGATTTTCGTGAGCAATTATTTTCAACTAAAAATATTAAAGAATAAATTAAGTGATTGTTACCTTTTCTCTGAAATTCACTAGGTGGAATTGCATTGGTAACAGAAGCTGCCATGTGATGTAGCTTTGCAGAAGATGGAACTTCAAAGTTCTCATGTTGTGTGGTAACCATCTCTTCTGCAGACTCAGTTATACTAGGCAAATCCTTCAAGATATCACTGTCTTCAATGTCTATCACATTGATATATTTGTGTCCAATCTGAAACACAGCAGGAAAAATTAAAAGGAATTATACAATATGTATTCTGGGTAGTACTATGGTTAATTGTCCTCTTTTCCAGTTGCTTTTGGTTTTTGAGTTGAAATAGATACTCGTTTATTTCAAAGACTGGACAACAGTCATTTTTCTATAAAGTTTCATGCAATCGACTTATGCAGATCAGATGAACCCAGACTAACATGACTGATTACATACAACATGTTATAACGGTAGTTTCAGAAAATATTTCTCAGTACTAACCAAATCAGGTGCAGTATCAGACACAGAGGATGGTAAAAGTCTCTCCCCTACTTCCGTGTGGAACTTGAAGTTTAAATACACATCTGGTGGCAACATCTGAGGAACTTTTGAAGTCAGATGTTCTACGAGGAAGAAAATAATCGTTAGGAATATAACATACAGTAAATATCCCTGGCATATTAGAAAAACAATTTGGAAACAGATTTCACTAACTCAGAATCAAGGAAAGCTTCTGTTATCAGAGCCCTTGGAGCAGAACAAAGTGGCATGCTATGCTATATTGTTGTTTAACACTTATTCACAATAAAGCTGATTATTATTACATTATTTTTCATTTTGGTTATAAATCAAACAAAAAATTAAAAAGTTATATCAAGGAAACGGTGAACTTCCATTAGTTTCCAGAAACAGTTCTTTAATTAAATAGTTAAAAAACCTGACACTTGCTCTAAAACTCACCAGAACACACTGTTAACAAAAACTGTAGCACACATCTTTGTGATACATTGAACTAATAGATGGTGGAATGGTTTCACAAGAAAAGTGGCACCGTCAAAATTAAGCACTTGTGGGGAATAATCATGCACTAGAAAGGTGAAGTAGCTAGGTGATTGAATGGATCTTTTCTACCTCTAATTTCTATGAGTTTAGACTAGATTAATAAAATTATAGTAATAATCCTTTTGGTATCTGTAAATTCTAACTGGAAGATGTAGCACAGCTTTGGGGTTAAAAGGATATTCCCATTACAATCCTCATTTTCAAGGTCTTATATTTGGCAAAAACCAAATAAAAAAAATTCTCCTGCAGCGCCAATTGCACAAAAGAGAAGTGTTTTTATCACAAAACACAAATCAGATTCTACTCTAGGAAAAAAAAAATGCTTGAAAAATCAAGGCTAGATCAGGGGAAAAATTGCTCCTGCTAGTAAGTAGAAACACCAAGTAAGGCAGGCTGCTCAGATATGGAGCAATTGGGACGTTAGCAGATATGTTTTGTGTTTTTATACATATCTGTCATGCAGGAGAACAAAAATGTGGACTATAGAGTCATGAAATGCAGCCACAATCAACCTTTTCCTATTACAAATCACTGCTATTTAGTTAGATTTTAAGAACAATTGGATTAAAATTAATGTCGTCTTTATGATATTCTCCAATTACCTGCTGAAAACATTATATAATGCAAAAGTGCATACAGAAAACTCATGCAATCCACAGAATGACAAAGAAAGGAAAAAGGCACACCTGTTGAAGGAACAGAGGCGATAGCTTGGTTTTTACTAAGTTCAGAAGTTATGTCTTCACAGCCAGTTTCTATATCTTTATATGACTTGAGAACTTGATTGATATGAAAAAATAAAATCAAAATGGATTTACTAGAACATGAAAAATGTTACAGTTGGGAGAGCAAAAGCCTGTATAGAAAACATTTGCTTACTATCTATTAACAGAAATTATATAAGAAAAAGGAAGTCACCAGATTTTAATACCTAATATCTAAATCTTAGTTATAAACTAAATCTAAGCCATAATAGGACAAAATGCCAAGTGAAATCAACAGCAGTATTTCCAGAGAACAGACTTTGGGATCTGGCTCTCAGGAAAAAACTGACAATTGCTTTATGTCAAGAAGAAATTTTGCATTTTTAATTGAATATCTGTAGGAACAGGAATTTCTTTTATTTTTATTATTTATTTAAAATAAAAGATTAAAATACAAAAAAATATAACAAGGTATTCAATATTTTTAAGCTTTTTCAATTATGAAAATGAGCAAATACTGCAATACACAAAAGCAGATCTGGAAAACAACTGGTTGCAAGAGTGTAAAATAAAGAGTGCAAACAGATTATACATGGCATTTTACCTGGATCTGTATTTGTGCTTGCATCTTGAGTTTCTGTGGGCTTTTTCCTTGTGGAAGCCATGCAGTGTAGACCTGCTGAAGTAGTAATAGCCTGTCCCACTGTGTCTAAAATAGAGAAACACATAACCATTGTCCACTATTAGAACAAGAATTATTTTTAAAGAAAAATATATCATAAACTAGCCATTTCAGAATAAAACAAACTAAATAACTGCTGTAATTGTATTTATCTGTTCTACAGTTTTTAAATTAGAAAAAAATCAACTAATATTTCAGTAAGTATTCTTTATAAAAATATTGGTAGTAATATGTGCCCAACTTAAGACTTTATATAAGAGGCTCCAACTCCACTGAAATCTATGTAGTTGTATCTACTTAAACCAAGCCTGAATTTGGCCTAGTAACTTTTAAATGAGATATATTTTTATATAATAAAATTTTGTACTTGTCTCATTGTTTTAAAT
>ML677342.1:28028688-28346499 GCA_007922305.1 Dermatemys mawii | reverse complement strand
TGAGACAAGTACAAAATATATCTATATATATCTATATATATATAGATATATATATGTATGTTATATTTTTCTTATTTTTGGCTTGTATTTTGACAAGGCAATCATCTATTTCTCTAATACCCTAGGTCAGGGAATAGAATTTCCTCTCTTTTTTGTCTTAGCAATATTAAATCTGATATTTAATTAACGAGTTGGAAGGAAGGATATCAGCCACATTTTCCCACACATGCACTTTTGCTCCCTTGACAGGTTAGAGAAGAGATCATTTTCAGAATACCCTGGGCAATTTGCTCCCAGAGGCACCTTAATCAAAATTTTCATTTAAATAAAAGTGGAATAATATCTATTTTATTTAAACTACAGAAATTGGTTATAAACCTTGAAAAATATTTTTTCTATTTTTTTTGCAACACGTACAGGTAGTGTAATCACAGAAATGAACACCTAACTTTCCAATCTTTTCTTTTTCCCTCTCTTTTGCAGTATTCTAGGACAGAAACAATACAGGGACATTACTGTATTATAAACAATATAGTGATTTCATTTACTTTCATGTAAACCTGGAATAACTCCATTCACTTCAGGGGAGTTATTCTGAGTGCACATTTATATGTAACTGAGGTCAGAATCCAGCCCACAGACCCTAAATCTGTAAGGCATTTTTTGTTTGGTTGTTGTGGGAGTACCCTTCAAAATTTCAGTGCCATGAAAGAGGACTAGCCTTATGTTTCAACTCATTATGCATTAATAGAGATCTTCATGATTTTATTGGAGAAGTCTTGCAAGTCATGATGGTGTTTCCTACTCTATATTGCACAATTTGAGATGTTGCCTCTTGATGTTGTCATGTCTTTATTACGCTCAGCAAGGCAAACAGTGAAATATATCAATCTACGAACTCAGAATTTAACCAACTAGTTCTTTCTGTGACATCTGACAACCATTTTGAAAAAAAAAAAAGGACAGACTTCAGACATTTTTTTTTAAAAAAACATGAATGTACATACCAAGTGAAATGACAAAATCATCTCCAAGATAACGGATGGATTCTGCTTGCTGATCCTAATATGACAAAATGTGATCAAACCAGTGTTACAGGATTTCCTGATGCTGTCAACTTTTAAATAAAGTTACACTTCCTTTGAGCAATAGTTTTAAAGCACATCAGAAAACACACTTTCCTCACTCTTCTTCTTTAATTCTGGTATTATTCCTGTACTGAAGTGGCCCTAGGCTGCTCCTCATAAAAACACAGATCACTTTGGGCAGTTATTTTTTCATTTTAACTAATCTGAGTTTAATATAATTATTTACATATATAGTCCTTCAGAGATCTTTACATACATTTAGGCCTACAAGCCTGTCATCAATTTTAAATGCCATCTAGGAGGCATTTGAAAACAAAAGGATAGGGCTACAAAATCACTACATAGTCCTCACATACATGCAACAGTTCTCCAAAGCTGCAATATATTCTTACAACCAAATCTTGAGGGTTCTGTCAAAGTGGTACATAGACTGACCTTCCTACATGGAGGCAGATTCTTACATCAATGGCATTTCCAACCTTTGCTTGGCCTGAGACCAAAACTCCAGAGGCCAAACTTGACAAGGGTAGGCTGCTGGTATGCTGAGACCACTACCTATGCTGAGATCACTACCTATGCTGACGAGGAGTACTTAATTGTTTCCTTGTACTGCCCCTTCTGTCTGTTTCTACTCATCTGTTGTCTTTTACCTTATACTTAGGTTTGCAAACAGGGACTATCTTTTTTGTTAAATGTTTGCACAATGCCTGGTCACTTATTATTATAATACTTGTACCTTGGTCTATGGAAGCAAAGTGCTACTCCCAAGGGCCATCTTCTACAAACCTCATTCACTCTGAATTGCACTTATTCACACAAAAACTTCCATTGATTTCAATACGACAGTTTGCATAAGTGTAACTAAGTGAAAGTAAAGTTTGCAGAATCTGGTCCTAATCCATTTTCCTAATTTCTTTTAACCATAACAATCCTGTCACAATGGTTACATTAATGAATGCAGTGATCTGTTAAAACAACATTAATACCAGGTGGTTTAGCTTCTGGGCAAAACAGACTAATGAGACAACATCTTATTAGTGCTCCAAAATCTACACTAGTTAGTAACTCAAATCCAGGTATAATTTATACTCCTGGTCTTTTATTGATTACATGTGAGCTATACACCACCTCTCTCTCTGTCTGCACCTTAAGTGGCAGTTGAATTTGGGTATGGACATTGAAGCAACTGGGCCCCAGGGGAGGACTTGGTCCAGGAGCGGAGCATTCCTGAAGAATTTGCTATTTCCAAATATTCACCCACGCCAGAGTCTTCCCACCCAGTGTAAGGATGCAGGGACTAGAACCCAGGTCTGCAGAGCCTGGGACAGCTGACATTCCAAGAGGACAACCAGGAAAACATAAAGATCACACCCAGGAAGCACTGTGGAGAGTACCACAGGAAGTACCATTCAAGGGACCCATAGAGACAGTACTTTGCAGTCATCTGATTGGCCAACCACCTAACAAACTATGGAGGGTGCCCCAAGAAATTGTCTGGGCAACCACATAGGCTTTGGGCCTGCTGTGACACTGGACCTCACCACCTCATCTCGTGATCTCTCATCCAGCTTGACTCTAACCCTGACTCCTGCCTCCTGACTCCAGCTGGGTGCTACTTCTGATCTCCAGTCTCCAACTCCAGCCTGACTCTGACCCTGATTCCTGTCTCTTGATTCTAGCCTGGCACTATCACTGATTTCTGGTCTCCAGCTCTGGCCTGACTCTGATCTTGATTTTTGTCTCTTTATTCTAGCCAGGGAGTACCTGTGGTCTCTTACCCTGGCCCGACTTTGACTGATTCTTTCTTATTGAGCCTGGCTCACAGACTACTATCCCTGACATGTAAACACCAGCCCAGTTGTGATAGCTAGGTCAGACCACACACAGAGTGCTGTACAAGAATCCTGTGTGCTATGGCTTTCCCCTAATTGTGCTATGGAGTGCTCTAAGCCAGTGGTTCTCAACTGTAGGTCTGTGGCCCCCTCATGGGGCTGAAGCTGGGAGACACGTGGTTGAAGCCCCGATCCCCACCAGTGCCCCACAGTGGGGCTGAAACCAGGACTCCTGGGAGGCACAGGGCTGAAGCCTCAATCCCCAGCGCCCTCCACGGGGCTGAAGCTGGAAGGTGGGGCCTGAATCCCTGAGCCCTGGTGCACTCTGTGGGGCAGAAGCCCTCAGCCTGTGGGCTGAGTTGGGGACATGGAGGACATTGTTCCCCCAAAAAACTACAGTGCAAGAGCACAGCAGTCCTGGGGACGACACCATACCCCCACCCTTCATACCTCCCCCCTCCAATTTACTTTCTCCGCATCCTACCCAGGTCAGAGATGGGAAGCCAGACCCTGTGTAGTGGCACAAACAGCTCCCTGGCAGAAGAATTTCCTGTCTCAGTTGTACTGAGCAAGCTCACCCAAACTGAGATGGCTACTGGTGGGAAAATGTGCCAGTTGCTGTTTTTGCCGTTACAATGGGTGGTGCTGGGCAGCTGGTGACCTGGCTGGTACCAGGAAGCAGGCAGCAACAGCATTTCCTCCTCTCCTGCTGATGCTCCAGGCTGAAGTGCTCCTCAGCTCCCAGCCCCCTTTGCTCCTGCAGAGGCAGTTGGTAAGAGCTGCCTGTCTGGGGAGACCTGGCTCTGTGGCTGGCAGACCCCTCCGGGAATGGGGACTGCAAGGGAGCCCTCTCAGCACACAACTCCTCGCATGCCTCTCCCTACACCCTCCCTGCACCTTGAGCTACCCCTCTGCCTGCACAAAGCCCCAGGTATATCTCACCCTGAGCCCTGAGCTACCCCCATGCCTGCACACAGCCCCAGCTACCTCTTCTCTGCACCCTGAGTTACCCCATCTGCACACAATCCCTAGTTACCCACTCGTTGCAGCCTGTTACCCCCGTGCCTGCACAGAGTGATCTCCTTCATGTGCTCTAAGCTGTTTTCAAACTTTTTGAGTTATAATTTTTGATTGCACCTCTCCCCCCACAAACCCAGAAAGGCTGAGTGGCCTGCTGAAGTGAGTCGGAGGTAGATGGCACTCCCCACCCTGGATCCCACCCTGTGGAGGTGGCTTGAGACCTGCTGGCCCCTGCACCCACAAAACAGAAGTCAAACTATGCCTCTGCCCAAGACCCCTGTTCCGAGAGCTGACCCCCTATTGGGCCCTAGAGTTTTTATAGCCTGTTGAGGAGGGCCTCCAAGAGAAAAAGTTCTAAGCAACATGAACTAGATCGTTCTAAGTTCTAAGCAACATGAACATGAATTGTGGAGAAGGACCTTGCTATCCCCCATTTTTTATGAGGAACTGCTATATTTCTAATTATATAAAGGAAACACACACAGCAGTACAGTGGTGGGTGCCTTAAAATGTACATAATAAAACAGCAAATGGTACCAGAACACTTAAGCAAGATCTACCATTTGTACAGTTTTAAATAAAAATGACCTAGAAAACATTAGTGGATTTCTGGACAAATGATGATAAATGTCATAGAAATGCTATGGAATAAATAACCAGCTAAATAAGAATTATAATCACTATGGGGATTTTCATCAATACAAGTCAACAAATAATTTTTTTATGGATTGCAACTCCCTTTGATTGTGCAAAAAACTCCTCATCCTCAGAAAGAGTAACAGCTCATGTCCCAGTTTTATAGGTGTGTCAACGTGGCAGAAACTATTTTATTTGAGCACCTGACAGGAGTGATGAAAATACCCTGAAAAATTTATTTTGGTAAAAGAGGGCTTTATCTCTGGCTTAAAGGAAAATTCAAGTTTGCAAGTAAAAAAAGGTATATGAGATCACTACAGAAGTGCTAGAAAGAGTGGAGGAGGTATTTAAGCAGGGTTTTGTTTATATTGCTGCTTCTCTTGTATCATTATTTTAAAAATCAATAAAAAAGGAAGAAAATATTAATTATTTTCTTATACCTGTATCTCACTTTCAAAAACTTTCTGTATATCATCAGTACTAATAATGGAGACATCTGGGCGGAATGTCACACTTGCTTTTTTCTTGTCCTCCTTCTCTTTTATCTGTTTCTCAGCACGTCTCTTTTCCCTGTCAACATATTAGTAAAAAATAACAATTTAACTTCAGTCTGATAATAGAAACATCAATCATTCTTTGTAATAAGCAAGAAATAACCACCATCTTCTTCTTAAGAAATATATTAGGTGCTTGAGTAAAGACAGAGTTAACTGCTGTTCCATTTTAACAAATTAAAAACCTATATATCTAAGCTATTTAAGTTGTTCATAAAATATTTAATAGTAACACAAACTTATACACATATTCTAATCATATTCACATATTCTAATCACATAATCACTTATTCCAACCAGAATATACTGATTACACTGGTCTACAATTTTTTAGAAGTCGTCTGCTTCAGAGATAAAATGTGATATTTATTATGTATTTTGATGTGCTGAATTCAAATATGACAATTAAAACAACTGATTGGCTACTGTTTCTAAGATATTGAAGTTTTTACATTTTATGTCTACGTATATTGTGTAGATAGTAGAGTTTTAATCATAAATTGTAAACCTAGGTCTTTTCATGTGTTTATGGTTGCTTTACATGATAATATTTCACCTGTCCTGTTTATGTAACACTTTAAAAATCAGCAAAAGGGTTATATAAATAAAATGTATTATGAAACAAAAGGCAAAAAACTATTATGTACATAGTTTAGTCCTATTCAGTGTCTACTCGGCGCTTCTTGCCTTGTCTCTTGTATTCATTAAATGGACCATCTCTTGTCACTGTCCAGCAATAGTCTGCAAGCATTGATGGGCTCCATTTGCCCTGATAGCGTTTCTCCATTGTTGCAATGTCCTGGTGAAATCGCTCGCCGTGCTCGTTGCTCACTGCTCCGCTGTTCGCTGGAAAAAAAATCTAGATGAGAGTGCAAAAAATGTATCTTTAGTGACATGTTGCAACCAAGGCTTTTGTATGCCTTGAGGAGGTTTTCCACCAACAACCTGTAGTTGTCTGCCTTGTTGTTTCCGAGAAAATGTATTGCCACTGACTGGAAGGCTTTCCATGCCGTCTTTTCCTTGCCACGCAGTGCATGGTCAAATGCATCATCTCGAAGAAGTTCACGAATCTGAGGACCAACAAAGACACCTTCCTTTATCTTAGCTTCACTTAACCTTGGAAATTTTCCACGAAGGTACTTGAAAGCTGCTTGTGTTTTGTCAATGGCCTTGACAAAGTTCTTCCTCAGACCCAGCTTGATGTGTAAGGGTGGTAACAAAATCTTCCTTGATTCAACAAGTGGTGGATGCTGAACACTTTTCCTCCCAGGCTTCAATGACTGTCGGAGTGGCCAATCTTTCTTGATGTAGTGGGAATCTCTTGCACGACTATCCCATTCGCAGAGAAAACAGCAGTACTTTGTGTATCCGGTCTGCAGACCAAGCAAGAGAGCAACAATCTTCAAATCTCCACAAAGCTGCCACTGATGTTTGTCATCGTTTATGCACCTCAAAAGTTGTTTCATGCTGTCATAGGTTTCCTTCATATGGACTGCATGACCAACTGGAATTGATGGCAAAACATTGCCATTATGCAGCAAAACAGCTTTAAGACTCGTCTTCGATGAATCAATGAAGAGTCTCCACTCATCTGGATCGTGAACGATGTTGAGGGCTGCCATCACACCATCGATGTTGTTGTAGGCTACAAGATCACCTTCCATGAAGAAGAATGGGACAAGATCCTTTTGACGGTCACAGAACATGGAAACCCTAACATCACTTGCCAGGAGATTCCACTGCTATAGTCTGGAGCCCAACAGCTCTGCCTTACTCTTGGGTAGTTCCAAATCCCTGACAAGGTCATTCAGTTCAGCTTGTGTTATGAGGTGTGGTTCAGAGGAGGAGGATGGGAGAAAATGTGGGTCCTGTGACATTGATGGTTCAGGACCAGAAGTTTCATCCTCTACCTCTTCCTCGTCTGACTCAAGTGAGAATGATTCTGGTGCATCAGGAACCGGCAGTCCTTCTCCGTGCGGTATTGGGCATATAGCTGATGGAATGTTTGGATAATGCACAGTCCACTTTTTCTTCTTTGACACACCTTTCCCAACTGGAGGCACCATGCAGAAGTAACAATTCCTGGTATGATCTGTTGGCTCTCTCCAAATCATTGGCACTGCAAAAGGCATAGATTTCCTTTTCCTGTTCAACCACTGGCAAAGATTTGTTGCACAAGTGTTGCAGCATATGTGTGGGGCCCACCTCTTGTCCTGATCACCAATTTTGCAGCCAAAATAAAGGGGATAGGCTTTCTTAACCATAGTGGTTGTACTGCGCTTTTGTGATGCAAAAGTCACTTCACCACAAACATAGCAGAAGTTATCTGCACTGTTCACACAAGTACGAGGCATCTCTGCTCACTTTGGCTAAACAGAAATGTGTCCCTTTGCAAAATCAAACACTGACAAATAAGAGAGCACGACACTGTATGATTTCTAGAGCTCATATAGGGCAATTTGTTCAGCAGAGTGATGTAAGCTTCGTTATGATTGCATCATCCATGACTTCTAGGAATAACATAATGCAATTCATATCATGTATGATGCAATACCAGCCTCAGATTGCATCATTCATTGTTTTGCCTAAAAAGCAAGTACTGTCCAAACCCAGTCATAGATTTATTCACAGATCCAGTCAAAGATGTATTTTAGTCATTTCTGGTTTAAATTGAGATCCCTTCCCTTTTATAACTCACTTATCCTCCGCCTTTCCCATGTCAAGGGTCATATATACTGACCCAATAGCATATCTTGAAAACTAGAGCCAATCAACAATTTTAAGCATCATTTTCATTCTCAGTGACCCAGAATTAGTAACGTTTGACTACATTTATTTCAGAAGCATTTTGGCTGTAGAGCAGTGTTATCGAAGACCTCATTTAACTAAATTATTGTAAAAAACTTATTTTGTATCCTTTACAACATGATTACTACTGTTATCTTTTGTACATAATGAAAAATAAAATATTCCACAAGTCAGAAGGGCCTACACAGAAATGTTGCAGCAAGAAATAAATCTACATTGCTGTGAATGAAAACTTTCTCCCTAACCTGTAACTTGTTTTCCTAAAAGAACCATAAAGTTTTCTTTTAAAAATATTTACTATCAGATTAGTAAAAGACCATGAATTGCCTTAAACATTACAATTTATAACATTTTAAAGCAAACTATCTGAAAATCAAATCCATTACTCCTTCTTACTTGTCAAGAAGGAAGTTCAGGATTCTGTGTTTCTAGCCACTAGTAAAGGCATCAGAATCACAAATGGGGGTGTTCTACTTTAGATGCTTTGATGCCATTAACTCTTTCAAGGGAAACAAAGAACTCTGAACTGTCATGACAAAAATGACAGCTGCAGAAGAGCTCAAGGGCTAACACAGAAATTGCTTTAGTTTGTACTGACCATGTAATGAAAACAATTCTAGACTAATGTGCAATAACAAAGACTAGTTTAAAAGTAATGAAATATACAGTCAGCAACACAGAATTAGCTAAGTAAATAACTCAATCATGTATTCACTCAGATCAGTGGGAGTTTTGCCATTCACTCCACTGGGTTCACAATCAGGCTCAATGACTTTACAAGGAAATTTTCACCATCCTGTCAATGAACCTAGAACCCTGACCTAATTAAACTTCTCCAGAGGTGAAAGATCATGTTTTCTGAGGAATATATGCACTAGTAATGTGACTATTTTGTGATGTGGATAGCTGATCACTAAGAATTAAACTGTGATTACCAAATAATTTCACAGAGTAGGCAATGAACACAATACACAGTAACAACAATTAACAGCAGAGATTCAGAAGTGTAAAGCTCTGTATCCCATTATCAGCCTCCTCAAATTATTTATTATTATCCAATCCTGAAGTTGGTACAAAAACTCCCATTGTAATCAGTTGGAGAAGGTTCAGGTAACTAGTAAGCCTCTCTAAATGAAAACCAATTTTAAAAATTTGTCCTTGCCTTTTTGTATTGTTCTTTGTGTGTCTTGTGTCAAATGGTTCAGTGTTAGCTTTTAACAACTCAATCTGACCAGAATGGTCTTGTCCAAAGAAGTTGTGTGGTGCACTGGTACTCTGGCGGCGTTGATCAAATGCAATGAGATTTTGAATTGGGATGAGTTTTGGTGGTTGGAACTGTTTGAAAGAGAAGTAGAATGAGACATTTATAGAAGAAACCAAAAATTATATAGACTCTATTAAACAGAGTAGGTCCAACTTTGACCTCAGTTACACTAATGCAGTCAATGCAGACGGCAACTATCTAGTAGTAGAATCAGACCCAATTACTGAGCACATTTATAAATTATCACCCAGAGGCAACATAAAAGAGACACAGAAACATGTGGTTACATTATAAACAAAAGGTGCAATATAAACCAGAAGAGGATATAGAAATATTGTTGCTGGTTTATTACTAGAGCTCAACAAAACCACTTCACTATTTTATTTGTCCAAATTTTAAGAAAAATCCACTTTTTCTTGCAAAATCTTTTCCCATCTGTTATTCTCCAACATATTCAAATTCCTATAGCACATTCCTGTGGATGAAGTTAGGAAATGGGCCACATGCATATGGGTCAGAGGACCTTCAGCTCCCAAGAATTATTTATCTTTTGATATGCATTTGCATTAACAAAGGGGAAATTTACAGCATTTTATATTTTAAAGTTAAATGTCATTTTCCTTTAATAATAAGGTATTTATCAAGGAATGAGAAGTTTCTTACCTGATAATTTTCCTTGTTAGCAGCTTCTCTCCCAATTCAACACTAATAAATTAATGTCCCCCTTAGAAATTTCTGAGGCAGTCCATTATAATTGCTGGAGGCTCCACGACTGAACCTCTTCCCCTTCAGCTCAGGCCACCAGGATTCTTCCAAAGCTATAGAAACACTCCAGCAACCAACTATTAGCATTAAGACTACTTGATATAATGTGGTAGTTAGCCTTAACACGGATATATATTTAAGTCTACCTTTAGAGGAAAACTTCTCCTTTGTATTCCAATCATTTACCAGATTACCACGATGTGATAAATGAGAAGAGAAGTTGCTAATAAAAAGAAAATCATCACGAAAGAAAATCTCTTTCTATTGCAGATTCTCTTCTCATTCATCTCTAATGGGAAATAGCAAGAAGTGACTCATAGAGGTAGGGGGAAAGATAAGCAGAGTTTTAATTATTTTTATAGTAGAATAATAGGCAGGAAAGGAAGTTCTTGTCATATAAAGCAAGGAATTGTGTGGAAACCAATCCAGTAGCACTCTCCTATCAATGGATGACTGCAGAGAAATGGAAACATAGGGTATGGCTACACTACCTGCCAGATTGGCAGGTAGTGCTCAATGTATCTGGGATCAATTTATCGTGTCTCATCTAGACACGATAAATCAATCCCCGAATCGATGCCTGTACTCCACCTCGGCTGGAGCAGTAAGCGGAGTCAGTGGGCGAGTGGCCGTGGTTGACCCGCCACTGTGGGGATGGACAGGTGAGTTGACCTAAGGTACTGTGACTTCAGCTACGCTACTCGCGTAGCTGACGTTGCATACCTGAGGTCGACCCCACCCCCGCATAGTGTAGCTCAGCCCTTACTTTGCAAATCTTCCATAGATGAGGCTCATACACTTTTCCCCAATACCCTAAGGACTTACGTGATTTGTTTACCAAATCCTAGCATGATAAAAAGAAAATAACCAAAAACACAGACACACACCACACTCCTTCCTCCAACTCCCCTGTTTACAGCTCTGTTTGCCAGCTCCTGTGCAATGGATACCAAAATGTGTCAGAAGCTACTAGAGAATCCACACTGAACTACACTTTTCTTCCAGTGCCTAGGTTAACTGAGAGTATTCCCAGTCCAGATGAAGGAGTCCCTGCTTCAAGAGAGCTTGTCTTTTCTGCAGGTGCAATGTGGGTTCCTGGGCAATCTAGTCAAGCTGGAGGAGGACTTGAACTATCCCTTTTCTTCGTTTCTGCAAATGGTGGCTCTATCATCCATGAACTTATTCAATTATTTTTTTGAACCCAGTTATGTTTTTGGCTATCCCAACATCCTTTGGCAATGTAGGTCCATGATAGACTGTGCATTGTATGAAGTAGTACTTCCTTACATTGTTTAAGAAGTGCTGCCTATTAATTTCACTGGGCGAACACTGGTTCTAGTGTTACATGAAGGGGTATGACAGGGTGGACTAGGTCCGGAGGCCATCTGCTGAAGGCCTCGCAGCACTGCCTCACCCTGCTCCACAAAAGAGCAGAGAAGTCAGTCCTCCAGGCAACCTAGGATGGCTGCAGAGGAGCAGCCGATCAGAGGAGCTGCTGGAGCAACAAATCAGGGGCCAGAAGGTCCATATACAAAAAGGAATCTGTAGAGAAAATGCAGTCAGTTACTGTCTGGAACCTGAAGAGGAAGACTGAGGTGCCTGGCTGGCTGGAAGAGCAGTAGGACTATGGACAGGTCAGTGCAAGCAGGCTGAGTCCAGGACCTAGCCAGATCAGGCAAGGACACCATGATGGGCCCTGCTGGTCTAACTGAAGGCTGAACCCAGGTGAGGGCTGGCAAAAGGACACCAACTGAGGGTACTGAGATGGGCCCCTGATGGGCTGTTAAAGAAGGCAGTGTCCCGCGGAAGGAAGCCTTGGTGCTATGGACCCATAACAAGGCCTTGAGAAACAGAAATTGTATACCCCAGAAGAGGGACAGTGTGTGTGACTCGGTCAGAGGGCTGAGTCACTGAAGACCCGCTGAAAGAACTATTAGCCAGGGGGAGAGGAGCACTCACGAGAGGTGCTGTAAGAATTGAAGAAAAAAAAACAACCTTGTTATAAGAATTGAAAAAACAAACAGGCTCACACTTGACCAGAAAGGGAGCACCCATGAGAGGTGGGTACCACCCCATTCAATAATGAGTGACTGCAGGCACTATCAGACAGAGAGAGGAGTGTTTGTGAGAGATGGGTGCCAATGCCATTACAAGGGGTAAACAACACTTCCTTATTCACTTCCTCCACACCAGTCATGATTTTATAGACCTCCACCATATCCCCTCTTAATTGTTTTTCTATGATGAACAATCCCAGTCTTCTTAATCTCTCCTCCTATGCAAACTGATCCATATCCAAACACATTAGTCAGCCTTTCTGTGTACTTTTTCCAATTCTAATACATCTTTTCTGAGATACGGCCACCAGAATTACACGTAATATTCAAGGTGTAGGTGTACCATGAATTTATATAGAAGCAATATGATATTTTCTATCTTACTGTCTATCCCTTTCCTAATGGGTGCTAACAATGCTAGCATTTTGGCTGCCACTGCAGATTCAGCAGGTATTTTTAGAGAACTATTAATGCTAACTCCAAAATCTCCTCCTTGGGTTCCAAATTAGCTGTTACCACTCATCATGTTATATATATAGTTGGCATTATGTTTTTCAAAGCATTACTTTGCTGTTATCAACACTGAATTTCATCTGCCATTTTGTTGCCCAGTCACAGTCTAGCAAGATCCCTTTGTAACTCTCTGCGGTCACTTTGGACCTAACCATCTTGAGTAATTTTGTATTGTTCACAAACTTTACCACCCCACGAGGCTTGCATTCATAGTGAATATACAAGGATCTGGACTGAAAATTGGGTCAGCTTTCTGCATGTTGTTTCTGCATGTTGTACTTAACTGTCAACAAAGGGACAGTTCAGATATGACCTGAGAATAACACCTCATTTTGGATTGTATTGGGTGCATGGTTCCATATCCTCAGAAGAAATTTCTGCAGGTGCATTTTAATACATTTATCCAGGAAATGAAGCTGATCGTGGCAACAGCAATCCAATTATGGCACAACCAAACCACTGGACATAGTTACCTATAGATGACCATTGCCAGGAAATTACTGATGCAATGAAGTTTTGGCTCTTGGCAAATCTTCACTATAATAGCAAAACTGACCAGAGCAATACTTGTTTTGACCCCTGAGTAAGCAAGTCTCTGCATTAAGTTCAAAAAATATTATTGATTTTTGGACAACTGGTGGATATGAATCCTTTCCTGCATTTGTTTACATATGAACAGGTCTATTTCTCTGGACAGAGGACTGACTGGCTTTTTGTGTAGGTGAATAATATAAATTCTGCACTTTGCTTTGATTACCACCAACTGTTTCTTAAGATTCTAGGTATTAAGAAGAGTGGACCAAAAAGGAGAATCTTTACAAGAATTGTGAACCCTTATACACAAATGCTTTTTTTTTTGGTCTCTGTTACACTGACGATTTTGCTGATTTGGGGGATTTTTTTGCAACACTATTACATTGTTGACATATTTAGTTTTGTGATCCACTATAGCCCTAAGACCCTTTTCTTCAATACTCCTTCCTAGGCAGACATTTCCCATTTTGTATCTGTGCAACTGATATTCCTTCCTAAGTACTTTGTATTTGTCCTTATTGAATTTTGTCCTATTTATTTCCGACCATTTCTCCAGTTTATCAACATCATTTTGAATTCTAATCCTGTTCATCAAGCCCTTGCAACCTCTCCCAGCATTGTATCATTCATGGGGAGTGGAATCCTCATGTGACCCTGATCTGGTCACAGACTGCCTAAAGTGCTCATTATGCTTTAAAATGGAGCTGGCCTGTGGAGCAAGAGTGGAGTGGAAAGAGAATCTTTCATGCCTTTTAGACTCTAAGCCCTTTTCTCTGGTAGAGCAAGGGTTTATGGCTGACATGCAGAAGGCACAAATCACATTCATTGGTGCTTGAAATCTCAGTTCCTTTCCTTAGCAGAGTGAGGATCCTTGGGCTATACCAGACAGGCATAATTCCCATTAACTGCAGCCTGAGGGAGTGCCTTCCAGAATAGATGGATTCTCTACATGCCTGGAGTGAGACACCATAGGACAAGAAGGAGCAGAGCAATATGTTACAGAGCACTGTATAGGAGAATGGCCCCAGCAAACACTGCCTTATATTAGGGTGTTATGAATTGCTACCTTGCAAGTATGATGCTTGCATTTGCATTTTTGGGACTCTCTTTCTGGGGTTTGCATAACTCACTCCTGAGCATCATGACAATCCCCAGATTTACAACGAGAAGGAGGAGAGCTGTTTAGAAGCCCCCCTAGGGAGCTGAGGACTCACTTTAGTATCCAGGGAGCAATCTTTGGATCATTCGGGAAATTTTCCCCCTCCAGCCTGAGTCTGTTGTGGATCTTACCCCAAACTGACTGGATAGAATCCTTCTCCTCCTTAGACTTTATCCCTGAAATGTTCAGATGCTCCTGAACTTTTCTGTAATGGAGTTAGGGCTCTTCAGGGAAGAGGGGATCCAGCATACTGGCCCAATCCTCTGTCCTTTTACTGTGAGGGTCGGCTGTAATTCACCCTCTGTAGAGCCTGTAAATACAGCCTCACACAGGCAACACTTTAGCCCAGTGTTTGCAGAACAGCTCTACCATCCCACTGTGGGGGCAGAGACATCCTGGAGAGGAGGCACTGCAGTGGCAGGTTCAGGTGGTTGAAACAAACATGCTGTCAAATACCTATCATGGAGGGGTTGCGGAGGAAAGAAAATAAGTCTTTACCATATGGAAATGAATAAAAATTAAAGTTATAAAACAAAATGGGGAGAAACCAAACGACCAATTTGTTCCTGTGCTGGAGACAGAAAATCTGGTGGCCTGAGCAAAGGTGGGGCTTAGTGCTGGAGCCTCAAGCAACAACGCTGAACCTCCTCCAAATTACGCAGGTGAGAGAATGATCCCATTAGTGAGGACTGAAGCTATGAAACAGGAAATATGCTTATTTAATTGCAACATAGAAAAATATATTCCTACAATCCATTACCTTGTTTTTTGGAAGTAAATTAGTGTGAAGAATTGATATTCCTGTGTGCTGTAATGTATTTCCAGAGTTGATCTCCTCAGTTATAGGTCTAACGGGTATTAAAGAAGCAGGGACTGGTGGTCTTATAATTGGTGGAAATCTAGGTGCTGGGTCAAGTTGCAGGTGCAGTAAAGGAATTCTAGTTGAATGCTGGTAAGTTCCATAGAAGGAAGCATGCTGAGCACTCAGTGGCTTCTCTGCATTCACATTTGTACGAAGGTGCTGTAGAGGTGCAAGATTTTGCTCTCCTTCATACTGATCCAGATTAAGTCGTTTAGAAGGGCTCTTGCTTTCAGCTTCTGCCCACCTCTTCTTTTCCTCATATACTTGCCTTATCATTTCAGGGTCATATTTATTCAAATTCAAGTGTGTAGTTGAAATAGTCTTGTCTCCTAGCATACATGACAGTGGAGGGTTCTGTAAAGAATTAGATGGATTCCAGACTACTCTTGGTTGGGGGAGTGACCCAATGAAAGCTTGTGAAACTTTTAATGGATATAAATTAAGTGGTTTTAAATAATCAGATTCAAGTTTAAGCAAAGGAAAGCCATTTTCATAATTTAAGGGTTTTGCAACTGGGATAAGTTTGGGTGTCTTCTGGATATCTAGGGAACAAGATAACAGATGAAGTGGTTTGGCTGGAGCTGAAGGAAGCAAGTCTTGAGATGCTGGAATAAACCCTGTTCCATTGGACTGGCTCTCTGATAGGCTTAAAGAAATATTCACATCTGGATGATTCTAAATAAAGAAGAACACACAATAGTACTTTAAATTATGTATAAAATCACAATAAATCATTACTAGATATGGTTTCTATTACATGATAATTCTGTCTAATGCATTACTACAAGAAAGTTCTATAATTTTTCAAATGGAATAACATCTTATATGCTGCTTCTTAAAAAAGTAATGCTTGGTTTTACTTACATGTATACTTTCTTTGCTGCTTTGATCATTTAGGATATTTCTTTCCTGAGAATGGGAGCTGCTCTTCTTATTAGATTTTCTAGCATTTTCTTTAGTGGGCAGCTGAGTCTTCAGGGAAATGTCTGCAGACTGCCTATGCGGGGAAGTGTCAGCCCCACTGTCTCTTGCAGTGTGTAAAGCCTGGCTTCCTCCCAAGTGAACAGACTGAGACTGCTGCAGAAGATGCTGCATATTTGGCAGGCTGGCAAAGGATGACCCCACCATTTGCATTAAGTTCAGAAAGTTGATTTGCTGCAGCTAGAATATAAAGAAAAATAAAGATAACATTATAAAAGTTGCTACAATGGGTCTTGGCCAAAATACCTGGTTAAAACTTTTTACAGATCTCAAGATTTCCTAAAATTTAAAGATTATTCTATTAAAATAGATAGCAACAGAAATAACATCCCAATGTCTCAATGACAAGTGTATACTTATACACTAAATTAATATTTCTTTCATGATACAATAAGTTATATGGAATAATAAGGTTATGCTACAATAATGTACATTCCTTTGCATTTCTTTATTTCAAAACAATCTAAACCTGAATACCACTAGGATGGAATAATTTCAAATGTATCCACATTATCTCATTACCATTTTTAACTCATTACCATTTTAACTATACAGTTACTGTTAATTCATAATCTCCCGATTTATATGAATAAAGGACATTAAGAGAATGTTAACAGTTAGTCCTCCTAAAAATATAATTGTTCAAACTGTACTGCTCCTCAAATTCACAAACCTTCAGATTAAGAAGTCAAAAGGCTCTGAATTATGCCTAAAATTGGTTTCTATAATTAGTTACCTTTAACCCAGAAATCTGCATAAAAGGATCATAGAATAACCTTGAAAACAATCATTTTTCATATTGCTTGTTTTTTAAAAATTGAACAGTTTAATCTGTGTTTGATTATTTTTAATAATGAGATATTCTTACCTGAACTAATTTAAACATTTCATCTTGGAGCATCTGTCTGACAGCTTCTGAAACGTTCAGTGACTCTGATATCTGCTCTCTTGCCTGGACCTCTTGCTTCTTTGAACACACCGGATCATTATAAGGAACACTTGATACACCAGTGAAAGAAGGTTGATCATCACATACACAAATCTCTATGTTACTTGTAGTACTGGGAATAAAAATCATAATTTTTAGACACTTTCCAAAATATATGGATTCTGAACACTGAACCTGATGAGGAGGATCAAAGTAAATGTATCAAAACTTTATAACTGGTAAGTTAAAATGCTAAATGAAAAATGATACTCATTAGGAAAAATAAGAGATACTTTGTTTTAGGTTTTCAGTGTGCATTCCCCCCCCCCCCCCCCCGGAGATTTCTATTTATTTTTTTTTAATTTTCTAGAGGAAAAAAAAAAGAAAAAAGACACATTTTTTAAAATTTGAACCATTTTCCCTCTCTCTAATGGGTAGCAGATATCTGGCCAGACCTGCTTATATTCTGTGATCTCACAGGATCGCAGCACAAAGTGGTGTAGGCCTTATACCACAATGTACAGTTAATGCAAACTTTATACATTTACTTCAAAAGAACACAATATTAAGACTGAAGATTTAATACGATAACTACATAATGCATTATAGTTTTTCTTACCTAGGAGCTTCTGCATTCATTTCTGAACAGAATGAATGAGGAATGATGCTGGAAACAGCCTCAGTCATACTATAAAGAAAGACAAAAAGATAAGTTTATTATAAATGTTTTAACCTTTTATTATGTTCTATATATTTTTAGGTATATGGACATTTTGGAAAGATTTTGTACGTAAAATACAAATCTGTTTACCTAATATGTATGTAAACTTAATCCAAGGCATACTGAATTGAGTACCTTCTATCACTGTATAATACTGCAGTTGAGTACACAATTATTGATTGTTTATACTTGGTCTCCATAGCAATCAGTAACTGACTCAAACAAAATGGTTGAATAGATTTTGATTATTCACACAAAAACTAGGCAACAGAAACGCTGAGGACTGATTTGACTTAGCAAACCAAAGGAAAATCTCATGTTTAGGGGACACTGTGAACATGATTTAAATGTTTCTAAAAGGAAAAGGTAATGTCATGCAGCAATTCCTGAGGATAGTTTTTATATGCACTACTTTACAAAAAGGAAAAAGAAAACACATAGTGCCTTAAAATGGTAATGAAATACTAATGAAGACTTCAGAAAGCTACGTAGTTTTTAAAGACTATAACAAACTTTACAAATATTGAGGACATTTTATCTATATGCATAATCATATTATTAATATAATTACACAGAATCACAGAACCGGAAAGGAACTAGAGAAGTCATCTAGTCCAGTCCACTTCGCTCAAGGCAGGACTAAGTACTATCTATACCATCCCTGAAAGGTGTTTGTCCAACCTGCTCTTAAAAATCTCCAATGATGAAGATTCCACAACCTCTCTAGGCAATTTATTCCAGTGCTTAACCACTCTGACAGTTAGGAAGTTTTTCCTAATGTCCAACCTAAACTGCTCTTGGTGCAATTTAAGCCCATTGCTTCTTGTTCTATCCTCAGTGGTTAACAATAATTTTTTTTTATCCCTCCTCCTTGTAACAACCTTTTATGTACTTGAAAACTGCTATGTCCCCTCTCAGTCTTCTCTTCTCTAGATTAAACAAACCCAATTTTTCAATCTTCTCTCCTAGGTCATGTTTTGTACACCTTTAGTCATTTTGTTGCTCTTTTCCAGACTTTCCCCCATTTGTCCACATCTTTCCTGAAATGTAGCGCCCAGAACTGGACACAATACTCCAGTTGAGGCCTAACAGCGCAGAGTAGAGCATAAAAATTACTTCTCGTGTTTTGCTTATAATATTCCTGCTAATACATCTCAGAATAAATGTTTGGGTTTTTTTTCAACAGTGTGACACTGATGACACGTATTTAGCTTGTGATCCACTATGACCCCCAGATCTCTTTCTGCAGTACTCCTTCCTAGACAGTCATTTCTCATTTTATATGTGTGCCACTGATTTTCCTCCCTAAGTGGAGTACTTTGCATTTGTCCTTATTGACTTTCACCCTATTTATTGCAGACCGTTTCTCCAGTTTATCCACATCATTTTGAATTTTAATCCTATCCTCCAAAGCACTTGCAATCCATCCCAGGTTGGTATCCTCCGTAAACTTTATAAGTTTACTCTGTATGCCATTATCTAAGTCAGGAGTCGGCAACCTTTCAGAAGTGATGTGCCGAGTATTCATTTATTCACTCTAATTTAAGGTTTCCCATGCCAGTAATACATTAACGTTTTTAGAAGGTCTCTTTCTATAAATCTTTAATATATAACTAGATTATTGTTGTATGTAAAGTAAATAAGGTTTTTAAAATGTTTAAGAAGCTTCATTTAAAATTAAATTAAAATGCAGACCAGGGGCCAGAACCCAGGCAGTGCGAGCGCCACTGAAGATCAGCTCGCGTACTGCCCTCGGCACCCGTGTCATAGGTTGCCTACCCCTGATCTAAATCATTCTTGTAAAAAAAAGCAAAATGATTGCTCAGAGCTCTAGTATGAAATTGGACAAAAGCCTGTTGAGAGTCTCTGGGTTAAGTTTAGAAGAGAGAGCAACAAGAGTGATGTCGTGGTGGGCGTGTGCTATAGACCACCGGACAAGGAGGAAGAGGAAGACAAGGCTTTCTTCAGGCAATTAACTGAAGTTTCCAGAATACAGGTTCTAATGGGAGACTTCCATCACCCTGACATCTGCTGGGAGAGCAATACAGCAATGCACAGACAATTCAGGAAGTTTTTGAAGAGTGTTGGGAACAACTTGCTGGTGCAACTACTGGAGGAACGAACCAGGGGCTGTTCTCCTCTTGACCTCCTGCTTGCAAACAGGGAAGAATTGCTAGAGGAAGTAGAAATGGGTGGCAACCTGGGCAGCAGTGACCATGAGATGGTTGAGTTCAGGATCTTCAGAAAAGGAAGAAAGGAGAGTAGCAAAATATGGACCCTGGACTTCAGAAAAGCAGACTCTGAGTTCCTTAGGGAACTGATGGGTAGGATCCTCTGGGAGGCTAATATAAGGGGGAAAGGAGTCCAGGAAAGCTGGCTGCATTTTAAAGAAGCCTTATTGAGGGTGCAGGAACAAATCATCCTGATGTGAGGAAAGAACAGCAAATATGGCAGGCGACCAGCTTGGTTTAACAGTGAAATCTTCAGTGAGCTTAAACACAAAAAGGAAACTTACAAGAAGTGGAAATTTGGATAGATGACTAGGGAAGAGTATAAAAATATTGCTCATGCGTGCAGTGGTGTATTCAGGAAGGCCAAAACACAACTGGAGTTGCAGCTAGCAAGGGATGTGAAGGATAATAAGAATGGTTTCCACAGGTTTGTTAGCAACAAGGAATAGGTCAGGGAAAGTGTGGGACCCTTAATGAATGGGGGAGGCAACCCAGTGACAGATGATGTGGAAAAAGCTGAAGTAGTCAATGCTTTTTTTGCCTAGTCTTCACAGACAAGGTCAACTCCCACACTGCTGTCCTGGGCAACACAGTATGGGCAGGAGGTGAGCAGTCCTCAGTGGTGAAACAACAGCTTAAGGATTATTTAGAGAAGCTGAACATGTACAAGTCCATGGATCCAGATCTAATGCATCTGAAGGTGCTGAGGGAACTGGCTGATGCGATTGCAGAGCCATTGGCAATTATCTTCGAAAACTTATGGCGCTCGCAAGAAGGTCCTGGACGATTGGAAAAAGGCAAATATAGTGCCCATTTTTAAAAAAAGGAAGAAGGAGAATCCAGGAACTACAGACCAGTCATTCTCACCTCAGTCCCTGGAAAAATCATGGAGCAGGTCCGCAAGGAATCCATTTGAAGCACTTGGAGGTGAGGAAGGTGATCAGGAACAGTCAACATGGATTCACGAAGGGTAAGTCATGCCTAACCACCCTGATTCCATTATATCAGGAGATAACTGGTTCTGTGGATATGGGGACAGTAGTGGACATGATATAGCTTGACTTTAGCAAAGCTTTTGATGCGGTCTCTCACAGTATTTTTGACAGCAAGTAAAAAAAGTATGGATTGGATGAGTGGACTATAAGGTGCACAGAAAGCTGACTTGATTTTCGGGTTCAATGAGTAGTGATCAATGGCTCGATGTCTAGTTTACAGCTGGAATCAAGCTGAATACTCCAGGGGCTGGTCATGAGACCGGTTCTGTTCAATATCTTTATTAATGATCTAGATGATGGGATGGATTGCACCTTCCGCAAGATTGCAGACTGGTGGGGAGAGATAGATATGGTAGGGACAGGGTCCAGAGCGATCTAAACAAATTAGAGGATTGGGCCTGAAGACATCTGATGAGGTTCTACATGTACAAGTGCAGAGTCTTGCACTTAGGAAGGAAGAATCGCATGCACTGCTACAAGCTGGGGAGCAACTGGCTAAGCAGCAGTCCTGTAGAAAAGGACCTGTGAATTACAGTGGATGAAAAGATGCATATGAGTCAGTAGTGAGCCCTTGTTGCCAAGAAGGCTAATGGCATATTGGGCTCCATTAGTAGGAGCATTGCCAGTAGATCGAGGGAAGTGATTACTCCCCTTTATTCAGCATTGGTGCGGCCACATCTGGAGTACTGTGTCCAGTTTTGGGATCCCCACTACAGAAAGAATGTGGACAAGTTGGAGAGAGTCCAGTGGAGGGCAATGAAAATGATCAGGGGGCTGGGGCACATGACTTACAAGGAGAGGCTGAGGAAACTGGGCTTGTGTAGTCTGCAGAAGGGAAAAGTGAGGAAGAATTTGATAACAGCCTTCAACTACCTGAAGTGGGTTCCAAAGAGGATGGATCTCAGCTGTTCTCAGTGGTAATAAATAACAGAACAAGGAGAAATGGTCTCAAGTTGCAGTGGGAAAGGTCTACATTGGACATTCAGACACATTATTTCTACTATTTCTATCAATTTCTACATTAATAACTAGCTTGGAACAATTTTCCAACCAGTTATGCACCCACCTTACAGTAGCTCCATCTAGATTTTATTTCCCTAATTTGTTTATGAAAAGGTCATGCGAAACAGTATCAAAAGCCTTACTAAAGTCCAGGTATACCACATCTACCACTTCCCCCCATCCATAAGGCTTGTTATCCTGTCAAAGAAAGTTATCAGGTTGGTTTGACACGATTTGTTCTTAACAAATCCATGATGACTTACTTATCACCTCATTATCTTCTAGGTGTTTGCAAATTGATTTCTTCACGATTTGCTCCATTATCTTTCCAGATACAGAAGTTAAGCTGACTAGTGTGTACTCCCCAAGGCTGTCCTTTTTTCTCCTTTTATAGATGGGAACTATAGTTGTCCTTTTCCAGTCTTCTGGAATGTCTCCCGTCTTCAAAGACTTTTTAAAGATAATTGCTAATGGCTCAGACATCTCCTCAGTCAGCTCCTTAGTATTCTCGGATGCACTTCATCAGGCCCTGGTGATTTTAAGACATCTAACTTGTCTAAGTAATATTTGACTTGTTCTTTCCCTACTTTAAATTCTTATCCTACCTCATTTTCACTAACATTCACTATGTTAGATATCCAATCGCCACCAACCTTCTTGGTGAAAACCAAAACAAAACACACCTCTGCATTTCCACATTTTCTGTTACTGTCCTTCCCTCCACATTAAGCAACGGCCTACTCCATCCTTGGTCTTCCTCTTGCTTCTAATGTATTTGTAGAATGTTTTCTTGTTACCCTTTGTCCCTAGCTAGTTTGATTCAGTTCACATGCCATCATAAGCGGTAAGGCACTGTCTGGATTTCTTGAAATTGAGAGGTGAAAACTTTATAATAATGATAAAGCAAGTAGTCTCAAACAGGGAAACAGATTGGAGGGAGTAACTAGTACAAGTTTGCCAGTTTCAAAGGAGTTGACTGCTCTCCTCCAGTCATCAAGAAAAATATCAGACCAGCATTTGTGGACCCAGATTCCAGACAGTGAACATGGCATTTTAAAAATAAACATGCAGAAAAATACAAATGTCTTTCTTTGAGAAACTCACAGTTAAATCAGACAAGAAGCCACATAAGTTATCGATTCAAACATAAGACCACGAAAGACACTCAAGGAAGAGATGGTTTATGCACAGTTCTTGTAATTCTTTATATGCTTTTTCATTTAAAAGACAAATGCTTCAACACTTTAAAATGTTTTTAATTAATATAAGCAAATGGGAGTTCTCTGTAAAAATCCTGAAATAATGTAATGAAGTGAGTTGACTGTATTCTTCAATTACAGCAGAACACATTTGCTTTGTTCTTAAAATAAACATTCAGTTGTAGATACCTAGTTACTCTGGCCAACCCTGCAATGATGCACCAGAAATGGAAGGAGAGCGGGGGTGGAATTTAGCTTTAAACTATAAAGTATGTTGTTATGAACAAGAACAAATCTTTTTATAATTAAGAAAAATACACTCTCTCTTTACAAATTTAACAAGGTGGTAATAAACTAATTCTTTTTAAATGCTAATAATATGAGTTTCTCTTACCCATTTTGTTTGGCTTTTTTTAATTCTAACTTTTCTATCATGGGTTCTTCTGATGGAGATTCTACATCTAGAATGGAGATATGCTGTAATTTAAAAAGATGCATATGAATATGTATATATTTGCTTCAGCATACTTCTGCCTAAATAGATTATGAAAATCCTAGATGGTTGAAACATTTCTGATCAATCATTCATGTGGTTAAATTAAGATTTTTTTAAATAATCAGAACATCCTAGATTTTGCATAGCTACAGAACTACAGAAAATGCAAGGAGATGTCCTAATGAATTCTTTAACTAAATTTAATAATATCTATCATGAGTTTTCAACCATTTCTAAACTCAGTTCATTAGATTGCCATAGAAACAGGCCTGTGCAGCAGTATCACCTTGCTAATCAGGCACCAACTTATTACTACTCCAGTTGGTACCATAGAAATAAAAAAAAAAAATTACAAACAAGCAAAACAAACAAACAAAATTATTACAGTTTAAAAGGACTGACCCTATGAATAATTATTTCCAGAAGTAGCAAAGCCCAGGATTTTACACCAGGCACAAGGATCCAACACTAGTAAGCCACATTACAGAATTGAGAACAATAGTACATTTTTAATACTGTTCATTGCATTGGTTCTATAGTGCTACATGAAAGTAAATCAGATACTATTCTGATTCACACACCAGCAAAAGAATTCTTGACTAATTTCCTAGTACTGAATTTTTGATACTGGTGGTGATCAGTGTTCCTTCTAATTTTTCCCACCCATGTGCGGAATGAATTTTGTTATGTGCACAAATATAGAGGTGAAATATGACACATCACCTTCATATTAGTGCACATAACAAAATCCATGTGATGGGGGAGGACCGAAGGGTTCTGACTGTTGGAGGGGGCTCAGGGCTTGGGCAGAGAGTTGGAGTGCAGAGGTCTGAGGGCTCCAGCTGGGGATGCAGGCTCTGGGATGGGTCTGGGGATGAGGGGCTTGGGGTGCAGCTGGGTGCTCCAGGGCTATGGCAGGGAGAGAGGACTTCTCCCCTGCAGCAGCTCCAGGGCTAGGGCTGCAGAATAAGTGCCCTTTCCTCAGCCCCAGGAAGTCCAGGATGGGGCTGGGTTCAGCCAGGGGACGGATGCCCCAGCCACACCTGGGTCTGGGCCTGGGTCTGCGCCATGCCTGGGTCATGTCTGCATCGTCCCAGCCATGCCTGAGGACACACCAAGCCGGGTCACCTCGGCTGCAGCTGGGTTTGGGCCAGGCCACCATGGCAGAGCCAGGCTGCAGCAGAGTTGGGGCCAGCAGAGGGCCCAGCCACGTCAGGTTGGGCACTGAGGGTATGTCTTCACTACCCGCTGGATCAGGCGCAAGCCAGAGTTGACGGGGGAACGCACCGCTGATTGCCGCCGCCATGAGGATGGCAGATAAGTCGGCTGAAGATACGCCGACTTCAGCTACGTTATTCATGTAGCTGAAGTTGTGTATCTTCAGTTGATCTCCCCCCAGTAAAGACCAGCCCTGAGTAAGGTTGGGGCCGGGGGAAGGGCGGGTTCCGAAGCGCCTGCATGGCGTGAAATTGGCTGCTGTGCAGCCACGAAGCTTACAGTGAACTTAGGTGGTGATACATGAGCCAGAAAAGATAGAGCTTATTTGCAGATCCCAAGTTAAGTTTCCAAAGTTGAAGTAAGAAACGTATCTGTGTACTTGTGAACTGAATACAACTGATTTGGAGTCATATAATCACTCTGGCTACATAAAAGACAGCACCATGTATTATAAGAACTTAAGAATGGTCATACTGATCGTTGAGTAATCCATCCTCTTATTGTCCAGTCCCAGTTTCTGGCAGTCAGAGACACACACAGAGCATGGGATTGTTTCTGTAGCCATCCTGACTAATAGCCATTGATAACCAATGCTCCATGAATTTATCCAATTCTTTTTTGAACCCAGGTACACCTTTGGCTTTCACAGCATCTCCTGGAAATGAATTTGAGGTGATCGTGCATTGAGAGTAACAGTAGTTATTTATGTTTGTTTTAAACATGCTGCCTATTAATTTCATTGGGTGATGCCTGGCTCTCGTGTTACATGGAGGGGTAAACAACACTTCCTTATTAACTTTCTCCACACCAGTCATGATTTTATAGGCCGCTACTATAGTCCCCTTCAGCCCTCTCTCTTCTAAAACGAATAGTGCCATTTTTAAAATCTTTTCTGATAAGGAAGCTGTTCCATGCCCATAATAATTTTTCTTGCCTTTTTCTGTACTTTTTCCAATTAATCTTTTTTGAGATGGGATCATCAGAATTGCATGCATTATTTAAAGTATGGGCATACCATGGACTTACAAAGTGTCATTATGATATATTCTGTTTTATTATTTGTCCCTTTCCTAATGGTTCCTAACATTCTGTCAGCTTTTTTGATTGTCACTGCACTTGAGCAGATGTTTTCAGAGAGCTATCCATGATGACTGTAGGATCTCTTTCTTGAATGGTAACAGCTACTTTAGACCCTGTAATTTTGTATGTGTAGTTGGGATTGTGTTTTCTAATGTGCATTAGTTTGTATTACAATGAAGAGAAATACTAGATTATTGTTAGTCACAAATACTAGATTATTGTTAGTGACAAAGAGCTAAATGTAAAAATAGACAGTATTCAGTACAAGCTGCATGTTAAACTAGAATCCTCCCTCCCACTGCCTGTAGTTCTTTTTATAAACGTTGGATAAGATTTTCCAAAGTGCACAGTGTTAGCCTAACTTTACTATTGTTAAAATCAATGGGCATTGTACCATTGACTTAAATGAGAGCAGTTTGGTGAACACTAAATGCTTTAAGCCCTCAACCATTATATGTAACAAGAAATTATGCATTTTGAATATAATATTTAAAAGTAATTGTTTCATTCATCTGAGAAAGTAACTTACCTCCTCTTTTTGTTGTTGCACAGGTTTAATGCTGACAGAAATACTGGGGCTTTTTGGGACTCCACATGGTTCTTCAAAGAGCTCTATGAAATAAAGAGATGTAATTCACACAGAAAATAAAGTGCATACAATCAGTAAACTACACAGGTGACAACTTTATTAAGATAAAGGAATATGGCATAAAAATAGAACATTTTTGCTAAAAGAGCAAACCTTCATTTTCTGAAGTTGCATCTACTTCCTCTTGCAGGAATGCTCCCACTTCTTCTTCATCAAAATCTATTATTCTTTCTCCAGTACTGTGAGTTACAGAATAATTCTTATTCTTTTCATTCTTTTCAGAATGTTTTGGTTTTTTAGATATTCTGTAAATTAGTACAACAGATCAAATTACAAGAAGAAAGTGAATAATGCATTTATGTATGACATATGTATATAAGGAGGCTATATGCTGTATGCATTCATTATTTAATAAGTTGTGTTTATTTTACCTATAACTATTGGGTTTTTTGTTATTTTGGCCAATAAGTATAACTGATTTTTTTCTCTTTCAGTTTCTATATTGAAGTGCACACAAATGATTAAAAATATCTGACATTTCCTATAGATTAGTTCATGTAAAAATCTTACCAATCTTTTTATAATTTAGTAAAAGTATGCAGTTTTGCTATGATGATAAATGACAAATTCCAGATTGGTGTATATTTACACAGTCAAGTTCTAAAGCTCTGAAAATCAAGGTTTATAACAAAAGTATGACACAACCTTGGCTACAGTCATGCAAACCAAAGGCATGCACTAGGAGCGGGTTGAGGGCGGGGCAAGAATGGACATGGGCCCACCTTATACTCAGCAGGATCACAGAATTTCTCCGGTCCCAGAGGAGTGTGTGCCCCTGCCATAGCCCTGGGCCTGGAGAAGCTGTGCCCACCTCTCTTTTGCTATAACAAATCCTTGGCTATAAAAGCCAAACGGCTTGGATCCCCTGGGATTCGTTATAGTGAGGGTATCCTATATTTCTTCACAAGATGTTTTCAACATGCTCCTCCAAAATTGGTCAAATTTAAATTCTTGCCCGTACCCCGATGTGAACAATGTTCAAGTCTAATATTTTTGCTGTTCGGATTTTTTCTAAACAAAAAATTAGGAATATTCACTTTTCTATATATTTTTCAATGTAGTTTTGAGCTTCCTCAGAATTAATTATTTGGTACAGCCTGTCATATGGAATATGTCCAGACAGAAGTCCATCCAAATAAAGAATAGATATAAACAACAAAAACAAATAGAAATGTGTAAACTGCACAATGGAATGTGGGTTACAAAACTGATACATGTTAGCACAATATACAAAAGAACAAGTTCAGTTTGTTTCAATGGAATTATTTATTTATATCTGCACAGAATTCTCTGCTGAGTAAAGACTATAATTAACAAATAGGGATCAAATTCTGCTCCAGAAGAGCAACTCCCACTACAGTCCCTTGCAACCTGCCTACAACTCCAATTGCCTTAAACAATTATGAATTTATGTGAAAGCAGAATTTGTCTGATTTGTATGTAGCATGCCTATGTTTCCTGCTTAGCTGAGCAATTACATCAACTTGAGTGTTCTAATTAAAATATTACCCTAAAATATTTTCACAAAGTTCCTGGTAAGCATTTACATCCTGGACAGCATGCGGCGTTTCTGTTGATGGAGAACAGCCTGTATCCATACTGCTTTCTTTCTGTATCTTGGATCTAGTTTCTGGTAGGGATGCAGAGTTCGTTATGTATTGATAATCTGGACTCTAATAAAACAAAACACAAAATACACATTCAAAAGTCTTTTTAATTAAAAACAATACCTGAATTGTAAGAATCTCTCTCCTACTTCATATACTGAATTTCTGCTTAACTACACATCTTTTTCTCCAGATGTAATTTTACAGGCTGAAGATATTACAGATTTCACAGTTAAAAAAAAATGCCAGATTTATGGTTGACTGTGCAATCTGTGTTTTGCCTCCTTTCACATTCAACTTGTGCACTGAATGAGGCAAAGAATCCTGTGCAAAACAGTATGTGACCATTACACAGTCAATATATGGTCACTATAGTTATTATATAGTCACTATCATTAATGCATGCATCCTATGAACTGGGTATTAGCCCACAAAAGCTTATGTTTCAATACTTTTGTTAGTTTTTAAGGTGCCACAGGACTGTTTGTCGCTTCTGCAGATCCAGACTAACACGGCTATCTCTCTGATTCTTATCATTAATAGTATGCAATAATTAAAAATTGTTTCATACTACATATACCTGAATGGGCAGAAAAAATATATTTGGTTTTGTGCATCAGCAATAAAATCTTGTGCTAAATTCAAACTGCTAGTTATTACTGGAAATAATGTCAGAGATTGAAAAAAACAGGTCCAACGTGTATAACCAGAAACATTCAGAAACATCTCTGGTGTCTGGAACATTCTGGTGATATTTTAGTCATCTGTGCATTATACACCATTTACATCATGGGAAAATAGATGACGCAAACAAAACAATCAATCTGCTTTATTCAGAAGGGGAAAGAGTGCTCAACAAAAAGAAAAAAAACCCTCATAAATCCAGAATGTGATTTAGTTACTTCTAACTTCAAAAATGATTAATACACCCTTAATCTAGGTATTTGTTAAATTCCACAGACATTCAACTTTTCTTAAAAATGTTTACACTTTACTCAAACTATGCAAGAGTTTGGAAACAAGAGTTCACTATACCTATTTACCATTTAAAATTACATCGAATTATTCTTAAATATATTTACTTTTATTTTAAACCTAGAATGTCTGGTTCTGACCTATCCAGTAACATCATGCAGAAATTCAAAATTAACTTTATAATATATAAAATGTAATAATTATAATATAATAAACTTAGTTTAAATACAGTATGTCAAATCTTAATTATCTCTTTCAAAGCTAAACAACCCCAATTTAAAGTCTCTCCTCATATGAGCCTTTTCTCTTGATTATCCGTCTAGTTGCTCTCTGCTGTACTCATCGACCTTATTACACATTTCTTCAAATAACATAACCAAAACTGGACGCTACAGCCAAAATTTTCAGGTGTCTACTCAAATACAATAGTATCTAGATAAATTACATAGATCTCACAACAGACAATAGAGCTGTATCAACAACACAAGTCTTTTCACCCATAAAAATGCCTCACAGAAAGAACTCCAGCACTCTTGGAATGTTTATCTCTTCCTAGCAACTCCTTATGGAGCGGTTCATACTCCATATTCTAATCTTTACCTGGAATGCAGCTAGAAAGTAAAAGTCTCAAGCATTCACATTGCATTCAATAAGTCTGTTGCTTTAAAGGCTATGTGATGCTGTTTTCTGCTATTACTAGTCACTTTGATGTGGCAAATATTTTCATTGAGATAATATATATCCTGGTTGTTAACATTTATCTAAAAAAAAATTTTTCAACAAGGTTGAACATTTGGTATTTAGTGCTTTCCTATGAGTCAATTCACTATCTCAATGAATTCTGGTCCCCTCAGTCTTGTTATGGTTTTAGCACAGGGGTGGGCAAACTTTTTGGTCCGAGAGCAAAATAAAGGTTGCAAAATTGTATGGAGGGCTGGGTAGGGAAGACTGTGCCTCCCCAAACAGCCTGGTCCTGGTCCCGCCCCTATCCCCCCCTCCCAATTTCCGCCCTCCTTAGAACCCTAACCCATCCAACCTCCCCTGCTACTTGTCCCCTGACCACCTCCTCCTGAGACCCCCTGCCCTTAATCACCATCCCTGGGATCATACCCCCCCATCTAAGCCTCCCTGATCCTTGTCCCCTGACTGCCCCTTCCCAAGACTCCCTACCCTAACTTCCCCCCCAGAGCCCCACCCCCTACCCAACTCTCCCCTGCTCCCTATCCCCTAACTGCCCTCACACCCCCACACCCCGACAAACCCCCGGGATTCCCTGCCTCTTCTCCAAGGCCCTGGCCCAGCCCCGACTCTCTTACCATGCCACTCAGGCTTGCCGGAACAAGACATGTTGCCTCTCTGGAGCTCGCAGCCCTGCTCCCTTACCGTGCAGCTCAGAGCAGCAGGAGCTCAGGCCATGCCATGCCATGCCATGCCAGCCATGCCGCGGCAGCACTGCCCAGGAGCAGCAGGCCAGAGTGCTGGCGGCGCTGTGCGCTGAGGCTGCAGGGGACAGCAAGTGAGGAGCCGGGGGTAGCCTCTCCAGCTTGGAGCTCAGGGGCCTGCAGGATGGTCCCACGGGCTGGATATGGCTCACGGGCTGTAGTTTACCCACACCTCTTTTAGCAGGTAATATGTGCAAGTTACAGGTATTCCTGTTGCAATTTAGGAAATTACAAAAACATATATATGAAATCTCTGACATGGATTTCAGTTATCTAAAATTGATGTCAATCTTCCCAAGTAATGGAAATTTTTTTCCTATTTGTTTTACTATGTTCATAGTTCTGCTCATTGTGCACCTATTTTTGCAAGATGCTGACTAGTTATGTGACAATGAACATGAATAAACATCCTTAATATTTTGAGATGTTTAAAAAAAAAAACACCCACAATGCACCTGTGTTTAGATTACAGAATGGGGTGCAACAGTCAAATATTTTTAATGTTTTTTTTTCCTATGCTAGTAGAGAATTATTTTTCAACAGCCAAAAAAAATAAACAAATAAATAAATACCCAATCAAAATTAAGCCCAGGATCCTGGAAATCACTGCTGTTACTCAGAGCTCTTCTGATTTAAACAGGGTTTTGCATGGATGCATGGGGTTCATGTGCATAGAACAAGTTGCAGGATTAGTTTCTATATTAGAAGAATATTCTTTAAAGAGGCATAGGAAAAAAGTAAAATTATATACTGCATTTCAAAATCTCTACTTTTAAATTCATGAATGTAAAAAAGAATAAAAAAATACACAAATGCATAATATTTTAAGTTTAATTAATTACAATCCTAGCTACAGTCCTACAATCTCTGCTAAATACTTATTCAATCCCCTTACCTTAAAACTAGTGATACTTGCTTGCGATTCATCACAATAGGGTCGTCCTAAAAGCCATAATGATGTAAGTATAGCAGCTGCTGATGTTTTCACATGCATCATTGGGCGTCTCTCTTGAAATAACTCTATTTTGTTGGTATCACATAACAATCTCCTATCAGACCATCTGATCATCCATTCAAGCAGTCTTGCAATATTGCTAAATTTATTCTTCAGTTCTAGAACAGGTTCCTCTCTTGGTATAACATCATTCACATGAACTGTTTTGTAGATATATTTACAGGCCATTGAAGTTTGTAGACTAGAGCAAGCCTGGTCAGACAAGGTCTCGGTTATGGGCGTAATAGTTATTTCTTGCTTGTTATCTTGTGCTCTGTAAACTGACAGATGGTTTAGACCAAATAAACCTCTCTTTCCCGTGCATTTCTTTATTCCATTCACTGAGTCACACACCGAGGAGTCTGCTGGTTGTAGAATTGAAACAGACATTTGGTTTTCCAAATGCTTTTGCTTTTCATTACACAAGGAATCTGGTTTGGAATCACAAGATGCAAGAGTAACAGCATAGCAGCAACCAGCTCTAAACACATTCTGGCTATTAGTTTTGCCCTGTCGACGTTTCAGTGTTGTATGAACATCAAAAAGGAGAGAGTGTAGCTCATGTTCTCTAAGGAGTTCAGAAAAGCTGGTCAGAAAAGGAATCCCAGGATCACTACAATTAATGAAGTCTCTTTCAAGCATGTAACTCAAAAAGAGATCTAAGAACTTAACATATTCATCATCATCACGCTCAAATTCCCATGCACCTACCACAGGTAAAGTATGTTGATTAGGCAAAACTTTACTGTGTTCTTTATGTTTTGCTTTCCAGTTAAGATATTTTATCTTATATGCAGTTTTCTTACTACCAGTTTGTTCTTCTGTGTGAGGCCGTGTCTCTCTAAAATACAGCAAAACATGAAAATAGAAAAAATCAGAAGAATAACTCTAATACTTTTTTTAAAAAAAATAGTAAATTCAATAAAGTATGCTAATGCAACAGTTCTCTTAATTTCTTTTTTCTCTTTTGTTAAATAAAAATAGAAAATTAATTGCAAAAACTTACATTAATGCAATGTTAAAGTGGCAAAATAAACATAAAATGTAGTCATAATTCACAAACCAATATTAACTTAGAGGTATCACTAACTTTTATTGCTAATAATAATTTACAATTTAAGAACAGAAAACATGAAAAATGGTAGGGTAGGAGTAACTAAGATTGCATGGGTACTTTGGTAAATTATACAGGATAATGATTACATTTGTGGAGTGGGAGAATGGAAGTATAAGGGGAAAGAAGAAATTGTGCAGAGGGGATAAGGTCACAGGAACAACAAAGGACATAATGAAAAATTAAAGAATTTATGGAGGGAGGACAGCGGGGATGAGGGACTGATGGATGATGAACAGTTAGGTGGCAGGGATCATGAATAATGATAGAAACTGATATGGGAGTCCAAAAAGAAGAGGTTACATACCTGAACAGTATCTTGAGGTCTTCGAGATACTTTGTCACTATGGGTACTCCACTGTAGGACATGCCTGTACCTGTGCACTCTCGACCAAAGACTATAATGCAGTCTTCACAGTCCCATGACTGCACAAAGCAGCTCCTTATGCTCCTCTATGAGGGCATACAGGGAGACATGAAAGCACCATCACACAGAGGAGGAGGAGGAGGAGGAGGAGGATGGCAGATAAAGCAGCCAGCAGTGGTGATTCCCTTGGGATTGAAAAAGATCTCTTCCACAGGACTTTATTTTTGTATGAGTCATTTGGTAACTGAGAACTCCAATCCTTGACCCGCAAACACACTGGCAAGCACTGGAAGTAGGCAACATGGTATAATGCTTGACGAACATGTGAACAGAGTACCAAGCTGCAGTCCTGCAGATTTCTGCAATGGGCACATTTTTCAGTAAAGTGTCATGACCGAGTTGTGGGCAGTCTGACATAATGGCTGGAGCAGGGGTCAGGAATCAGGAGGGAAGCTAGGTATGGATATCAGGAGACTGGAATCTGAGAGCCCAAAGGACGAACCAAGAGTCAGAAGCCAGGCAGAGTAAGGTTACCAAGAGATCAGAGGGCAAAGCCTGGGAGTCAGGGTCAAGAAGCAGGCCAGATCAGGATACCAGGAGGTCAGAGTTAGGCAGAAGGTAGTGCAGCAGAGGCAGTCTTAAGCATAGAAAAACAGCTGCACAAGACATCTTGTTCCTCTGCTTGGTTTAAACAGAGACAGGGAACCAATTAGAACCCTTGGAATTTTGCCAATCAGAGGCCAAGACTGAAGTCCTCAACTGAAGTTAAGCTTCAAGTTCTAGTGACTTGACAGGTCACTGAGTGGTGGGTTGGAACAAACTGGCTACTAAAGCCCAGTGGACCAGGGTTTGAAACCCATAGCCCTTGGCATAGGGCTATAGATGTAGACTGATCCCTAGTGGAATGTGCTGATGCTCTGAGGTGGTTGTATTCCCTCAAGTTTCATTGCATTTTAAGATACAACCCAAAGCCCACTTGGACAGTCTTTGCATGGAAATAGGGTGATCCATCATCCTTTCAGTAAAGGATACAATCTGGGAAAGGTCTGAAAGGTCTTGGTTCTGTCAAGGAAGAAGGCAAGAGGTCTTCTGACATCTAGTGTATGTATGCTAGCCTCCTCTCTAAAAGTACAAAGCTTCTGGCAGAACTATAGCAGATGGATTTCCTGATTAATATGGTATTCCAAAGACAACTTAAGGAGGAAGCAAGGATGGGGACAAAGTGTGACATTGTCTCTACAGAAGGTCGCAAATGGTAGGTCTGCCATGAGTGCACTTAGTTCTCTCATTTGTCTAGCCAAAGTGATAGCTATAATGAATGATTTCTTGAGGGAGAGGCAGAGAAAAGAACAGGTAGCTGTTTGTTCAAAGGGTGTTTCTTTAAGACATTGAGCTCCAAATTAAAGTTCCACAGCGGAGCAGGATTCCATAGTGGGGGAAATAAATTATGTAAACTCCTTAAGGAATCTGACCACAGTAGAATGGGCAAAAAAATGGAGAAGCTTTCAAAAGGTGAGTGGACGGCTGTGGTAGCAGCCAACAGAACTCTGACTTAGCTTATTGACAGATCTTGTGTCTAAGTCCAACAGGCAGGTTATCTAGGATTTTGGTAAACAGAACTTTTGAGCATTGAGGGAGTGAAAAGAACACCAGGAATTTGAACATCTCCACTTTTGCAGATAAGTTTTACAAGTAGTAGCTTTCCTGCTAAATAAGACGGCTGACTGAACCTTACCTGAACAGGTCATCTCTATGCCCAATAGCCACCTGGAAGCCATGCCCTGAAGTTCAAAGGAGAGTGAGATGGTTCAAGGGCCCTAAGTTCTGAGAAAGGAGATCCTTCTTGAGAGAAAGGCAGACAGGTGTCACCACTGAGAGGTGAAAAAGATTCAAATATCATACGTGTCTCAGTCATGATGGTGCTATGAGAATGGCCCTTATTTTTTCCTGTTTCAAGGTAAACTCTTGAGAATGAGAGGTAGAGGTAGTAAAGCATACAGCAGGAGATGGGGTTTTAGTGCTATCAGAGCATCTCCCAAGAAGCTATGACCACATTGTCCCTTGAAATAGAAATGGTGATAACTTCACAACATTTCTTGAGGGGGTAGCAAAGAGGTCCACTGATGGCAGACATAAGCTTTGACAGATGCTGTGAAAGAACTGTTTTGTTCCCATTCATGGTCTTGACAAAAGTTTCTGCTCATGGAGTCCACAACTGTATTCTGGAGGCCTGGAAGATAAATCATCAAAATTTTTATCTGGTGGGAGATAAATGAGTTCCACAGTTTTGGTGATAGTACACATAAGTACTGGGAGCTTGCTCCCACCAGGCTGTTCATATAACATTGCTGCCCTGTTATCCAGCATTACCCTGACAGAGCAGCCCTGCATGTCATGCAGTAAGGGTTGACAGACTACTTTCAGCTCCAGGACATTAAAGTGGACATAATCTCTTGTAGGAAATGCTTGCCCCCAACCCGAGAGGCATCCATTGTCAGCATTTTTGACAGTGCAGAATGTGAAAATGGGTTTCCCACGCAGACCTTCAATGGGTCCGTCCACCATCTTAGCAAGTCTACAACTTCCACAGGTAATATTTGTTTGGTACGATTGTGTCTGTCTGGGGCACTGAAGGTATCTGAAGTGCAGCCTCGCACATAGTGCAATGCACACAGAGGCTGACTTATAGCTGAGGAGTTAGACAGGTCCTTTCAATTGTTTGCAGTCCTTTGCAGTTGTTTATAGAGCAGATATGAGATTGGACACAGTGAGAAAATTTTCCCTGGGCACTTAGACTCTGATAGCTATGGAATCTACAATGGCTTCAATGAAGTTGGACAAAGGTTAACGTAGACTTCTTCAGGTTGACACAAAGGACCAGAGACTGAAATAGCGCTAACATTTTAGAGGTCTCTGACTCGACCTCTAGAGCCAAGTGACCTCTGAGGAGCCAGGCATTCAGGTATGGAACTACTGTGATGCCTGATTTATACACGTGGGCCACGAGCACTGAGAAGATCTAGGCTATTGAGAGCCAAAGGATACGACTTGATATTGGTAATGATTTGAGCTTATTACAAAACATAGGAAATGCTTGTGGGAAGAATGGATACCTACTTGCTTGTAGTAGTAGGCATCCCAGAAGTCAAGGGCAATGAACCATTCCCCCAAGATTTAGGGCTTGTCTTATGGTAGCTACAGTAAAAATCCTGAAATGCCGCGAAAATGCCTAAGGCTTCAAGTTTCTGGGGTGCAGGATCAGTCTCTATCCTCTTGGGAACTAGAAAATAGTTGGAATAGAATTCCCTTCCAATGAACTCTTGGGGAACCAATTCAATCTCTCCCAAGAGCATTAGAGATTTAAAGCAAGAGAACATAAGAACGGCCATATTGGGTCAGACCAAAAGTCCATCTAGACCAGAATCCTGTCTACCAATAGCAGCCAATACCAGGTTCACTCACTCCAGGGCACCTAACAGGTAATGATCACATGATCGCTCTCCTGACATCCACCACCCTCCTCTGACAAACAGAGGCCAGAGACACCATTTGTTACCCATCCTGGCTAATAGCCATTAATGGACTTAACCTCCATGAATTTACTCAGTTCTCTTTAAAACACTGTTATAGTCCTAGCCTTCACAACCTTCTCAGGCAAAGAGTTACACAGGTTGACTGTGAAGAAGAACTTCCTTTTATTTATTTTAAACCTGCTGCCCATTCATTTCATTTGGTGGCCCCTAGTTCATATATTATGCAAACAAGTATATAACTTTTCCTTATTCACTTTCTCCATACCACTTATGATTTTATATACCTCTATCATATCCAGGGCCAGTGTAACCACTAGGCAAACTAGGCAGCCAAGATTTGGGATGCCAAAAAGTGGTGTCCCAAATTTTTTTTTACACTGTTGCTGGAAAACAAATGAATAAAGAAAAGAGAAACGTTGTTGAACGTGCATTTTAACTTGTTATTCCCTCGTACGTTACAGCTATAGCCTACACCAGCTCTGCATTGCGGGCACAAGCATACTGCCTCACTACGGTACAAAGTGACAATGACATCATTTTTCTTGTCATGCGCAGTCGTTGCCTGTTCTGACAGGCTGTTTATAATGCCAAGTTTACTAGTTTTCAGAGGTTGTCGACTGAGGTTAACTATTTCTGTTGAGTTGTTCCAGACCTAAGACTCTGGCAAGTGCTGCTGCATCATTTCACTAATATTTTGTGACAATTGTGTATGTATGTTAAGTATTTGAGTGTATACGTTTATGTGCAAATATGCATGAGTAGGTTGTTGAAATCTGTCATATTGATATTGTCAGTTGTTGTATGATGGAGTATCTGCCATTTTAATTTTATAAATTTTATTAATAATAAATGGATATTCTAAAGGTAGAATAAAATGTAGCAGATTTTGATATGAAAGAAGGAAGGAGGTATACATGACTAAAAAGGGTGTATTTCTGAAAGTATTTTGAAAGTTTAAAATAAGCGATGCTCCAGGGGGAGGGGGATGCAAGGTGGAAGTTTTGCCTAGGGCACAAAATATCCTTGCACTGGCCCTGATCATATTTCCTCTTAGTTTCCTCTTTTCCAAACTGAAAAGTCCTAGCCTCTTTAACCTCTCCTCATATGGGACCTGTTCCAAACCCCTAACTATTTTAGTTGCCCTTCTCTGTCTTTGGCATAATTCAGAGTGCTAAAGACCAAAATTCAGAGTGGAGGCTGGAACCTTCTTTGAAGCACAGCCATTCCGGAACTAAAGAGAAATAAAATAAAAATAACCAAACAACTACATAAAGAAAGGGGCTAATAAAATTAGCTAGATAAGAAGAGTGAGAAGCTGAGAACAGCGGACACACAATGCTCAGGAACTAAGTAGCAATGGGACTATGTTTTCCTATATGTCCTCGTTTGGGAACACAAGGAACTGCTCTGCACAGGTATGGGCCCATGAACACTGCTTTTTGGTCTCTGGTTGAGTGTGCACAGGGATGCGCCCACAGGGACATATACTTGAAATGAAATCCAATATTGTTGATCTTCACTGACATTAGGAAGACAGCAGCTCCTGTCTGCAGGAATCTCAGGGGACAGGGCAATATTTAGGCTACCTGGAATCTGCTATCAGTTGAGTTCTAAGACATGGGACTGGGAGGATTGTGGAAGCTACTGGGGCCTAGTGCCCTCAAGCAGCTGCCAGCGGGTCTGGTGGATGAGTAAGAGAGGAGCTAATAAACCAATATTCATCTGTGATTCCCTGCTACCAATAAAACTGGCTGCTGACTAGAATGCGTGCATGTATAAAATGGATTAACATCTTAATCTAATTATCACAAAAAACATTTTTGTATGTGTAAGAGATAAGAAAGATTCAGGTTCAAAAGCAGTAGTCAGACAAATCCTCTTCACTTTTAAAAAAGTTATCTCCCCTTCTAGAGTTCCTTGCACAGGCCCACCACCACTCCCTGCCAGCACACTGCCTGCCTGCCTCTGCAAATCTGCCCTTTCCTTCAGTCTGTATTTGCTGACAGTAACAAATGCAATAATAAAGACAATTAAAAGGAAAAAAGTATTAAATGGTTTTAGTTGAGTATTAAGTAGCTAGGAGGCAGATGAAAGGTGTAGTGAAACTGTACTGAAAAACAATTTGACAGTAGCTTTATGTTTTGTTTGATTGAGCTCCCAATTTGTTACTTTCTTAATACCTCTTAGGTGAAAGTGCTTCATTTCTTGTTTCTTCTGTAAGAAAAGCTTCAGAGAGTGTATCTGCTGTTTCAGCATCACTATATACTTGAGGATTTCCACAATCTGAGAGTGTACTTCTGCTTAGACTGGTCCCTAATGAGAATCTATCATAGCAATGTGCCTCATCATCTGGTGTCTCCTCTTCCGATGGCTCCCAAATACTCAACTCAATAGGACCTATGTTTCTTATTACACGTTTCAGTGCTTTCAGCCTCACTTTGTGGGTGGCTTGGATAACAACAGACATCATTTCTTCACTTTTGGAATCTAAACAAAGGAAAAAAAGAGAAGTGAGAGAAGGGAGAAAGAGATGAGATTTTGAGTGTAGAGTCCATATATGTCATTCTCTAAGATTAGCAGGACATAATCATATATTCCAACTTATATCCAGAACGAAGATGAAGTTATTTAGTATTTGGGACTCTACTTATGCAGTAAGTCTTTAGAATAATTTTTACTTAATTACATCCTTTAAGTTTATATAACTATAAAGAAATTTAGACTGTTTTGATTCATGTATTTACTATTTATTTTCTAAATGAAGAAACACCACTTTCAAAATTGCACATCTGCCAGAAAAACGTCTATTATTGCTACAAGTCACAATTAAGATTACTAGAACCTAAAGAGATTAGAAGAAAAATCTCTATTCTTCCCCATTGTTAAGTTTGTTTATGTTATAACAGCACTCTGTGGACCATCAGTTTAATTATTTCCTTTATAGAAGTAGTCCATCAGACAGTTTCCCTGGTTGTGTTTCATATATTTGAGACAAATACTGTAAATTACTGTTCTAAATAGACTCTCAAGAACAAGTTTCAACATAGAACCCAAAATTGTACATGCAAAATATGAGTGGCAGGCACAAATAGGTAACTGTTTATGCAAAACAAGTAATATTCAAAATGATAAATGCATACAAAATATACAGTGCATACCAAAAACGGGTAATTGCCTTTGAACTCCCATTCACTCTTGAAAAGCTAATGAATTTACAATTTTTGTAAAATCTAATGAATATTAACTATCAATGATGCAGTAAATTAGAGGTTAAGCATGCCACAAGGAACCAATTCTAGTCCCAATTCCGATGTTGATTCACTGTGCGGCTTTAAATGAGACAGTTACTTAACATTTCAGAATTTCTGTAAAATAGAAATAAAATAAATAATAAATAATAATAATAATAATAATAATAATAATAATAATTACTGTACCTAACATCTCTTAGGGACATTAGTTAATGATTGTACATTTAAAAATGTAAAGCAATGGTTAAGTGCCACCACAGAAACCTTTTATGGCTTTGTAAATTAATCACTGAATAATCAAATTTTAGGGATAGAATATGGCTCTGGAAGGCTCTTGGAAACGGTACTAGAATAGACACCAAAAGATTTTATCCCCTGTTAACTTATATAAAATTAGCAGATGGCCTCAGTCCAGTTCCTAGTACACTGGATCCACACTAAAAACAAAAGGTTGAGTAGTCTCAACTATAGAGACCAACACTCAAATAACCTTATTTATTTAATCTTTCAGCTGTAGCGAGTATGCATGAGCAACATGCACATGAGTTCGGAAATGTTTAGAAAGCAGTGTCCATTGGTCTGTGCATGCACAGTTTGTCTCCTCATGGTCTGAACTGACAGCAAAGGGGCAATGTGGACCAATGCCTCTTCCATTCCTTCTACTATGAATGCAGTCATTATCCACAGCAATGGGAAAAGAGGGTGGATAGTGGCATGGGCAGCAGGTGAAGCTTCCCCTCTGGGAGACTAGCTCCCTGTCCTGCCTCTTCCACCTGCAGTCCCTCCCACACTTTACCCCTCCTCCGTGCCCCGAGCCGCCACTCTCCACTTTCCGCCTCTCCTCCCCCACTACCCACCGCTCCCCATGTCCCTCATCTCCCTGCCCCCACAAAGATGAGGATGAATTGGGTCAGTACTGAGCATGAGCACTCTATGGCCAATGCCCTTCCACATACCAGGCACTGAATTGTAGCAGTCCTCGTTTAGGGTGCCTAGTTATACTGTTGTGTTGTATCAATAGGTCCAGAAATGGTCAGATGTTGATGAGCAGATGAGTTGAAATTCTCAGAAAGTCTAAGAACCAAAACTGTTTTGGCCAGTTGCGTGCAATGAGGATGATCCAAAACTTGTTGCATCAAATCTTTCGCAGGACTTGTGCTATTAATGGAATAGGAGGCATATCTGAGGTGGTCCATCCAGGCTAGCAGAGTCCCTTGAGCCTCGGCCAAGAACTGCTCTGCAGTAGTACAGAAGTAGTTTCTCATTCACCTTCGAGGTGAAGAGGTCCCATGATGGCATTCCCCACTGGGTGAAGTTCTTGTTCAGGGCAGAATTGTGAATCTCCCATTCATGGTGTGTGTAAAAATGTCTGCTAAGACTCTCAGCTAGAGAGTTCTACACACTGACAGGTACACCAGCTAAAAGACTGAGTGATTTCTCATGCACCAATTCCACGGATTGACTGTCTCAACAAACAGGGGAAAGGATCTTGCTCCCTCCTTTTGTTCATGTAAAAGACAGTTATTATATTGTCTGACATTACCTGGATATGTTGTAACCAAATGAGAGAAAGGAACAGATTGCAGGCCCAACACACAGTCCTTAATTCCACAACGTTGATATACTTCCTGGCCTCCCCATGGATCCAAGTGCCTTGTGCAGTGTGACTGTCCATAGTGGCTCCCCAATCTAAGAGAGAAACATCTGTAATGATAGACACTTTGGGTGTGAGGAAAGGAACTCCCACCTGAATCTTCTTCAGGTTTGCCCACCAAGAGACAGAAACTGTAATCTTGGCTGGAAACGTTACTCTGGCACTGATGTTATCTTTGTATGGTGAGTAGCCAGACTGAAACCAGGTTTATAAGCAGTAGAAGTGGAGCACTGATGAATGCTATTCTGTAGGTGCATAAGGCCACATGCCCTAGAAGGAACAGGTAGATCCTGATTGCAGTCCAAGGTCTGAGGGTGATCTGTTTTATCAATTTGTTCATGGCACAGAATCTCTCCACTGGGAGACAGGCTGTTGCAGTAGTCGAGTCCAGGATCCCTCCCACACGATCTATAGTCTTCGTGGGAATGAAAGTGGATGTTTATGGTTGACACAGATTTCCAGGGAAGACAGTAGGTGGAGTAGGAATAGGGCTGCCACTGAACTTCCCTGCTGGATTTGCCCATCAGGAGCCAGTCATAGAGGCATGGAAAGATAGGAAGTCATTTCTTCTCATCTAAACCACTGCCACTTACAGGACTTTTTATAAAGACCCTAGTGCTGTAGCTAGTCCAAATGGGAGGACTATGAATTGATAATGGTCTTTCCAAGAGACAAAATGTGAGGAACTTTCACATATTGTGCAGTACGGCATCATGGAGCTCCCACTCATGGTCAACTGTGAACTGTCTGCTGAGGGAAACTGCTATCATGTTTTGCTTCCCTGAAAAGTATATGCTAATACCATGATCTGATTGCTGATATACCAGTTCCACAGGCTGACTGCTTCTGCACACACAAGGAGACAGATATCACTTCCTCTTGTTTGATGATCTATAAGGCAGTGTCACAGGGTCCGGGCCTCCCTGCGTTCTCTGCACTCTCAATAAAAGGTCTTCACACCATTCTCCAGTGTTTCACCCAAGTGTCCTTTATTTACAGTACAAGTGTGTGGTTCCCAAGTGGTAAACAGTGCTCTCCCAATCCCCAGACAGTTACCCCACTGTCCTGGTTCCTGGGCCTACAGACCCTCGAGGCACCTTGCACGCAGCCAGGAGACAGAGCTATTGCCTCCTTTTCCCTGCCTGGCCCCTCCCCTAACTGACCATGAGTCAGGGCTTTTGTAGCTTGGTCAGCTTTCTGCCTCAGCTGTAGTCCCTCAGCCCCAGCTAACTCCCTGAGCCTATACTCCTTAGGGCTTCCAGCGGGGCTCCCCTGCAGGATACTATCAGCTCCTGCTCCTGGGCCTCCTGCCAGGAAGCAGGGTTTAAGTTGCAGAGGCAGGGCATTTCAGGGGTTTTTACCCCTGCCCTGCCACAGGCAGTCATAATGCTGTCAGATATTATAAGGACATGGTGAGTGCAGATGAATGGGAGAAAGGACTCATGTACATACCATACTGCTTGCAACTCCAGGATATTGATGTGCATTTTGGCCTCTGAAGTTATCCAAGCACCTTGTGCTGCACAGAAGTTCATGTGGACTCCCCAGTCTAATAGGGATACATCCATAATGATGGTACTGTCCAGAGAGGGAGTGAGAAAGTGGCATACCTGACGGGAATTTGTCCAGCACAGTAGATAAGTCAGTAACTTGGCCAAAACTGTCACCATGAGATTCATGGAATGACAGCTCGGGGTCTATACCAACTGCAGCCAAGCTTTAAGGCAACAAAAATGGAGTCTTGCAAACAGGGTGACATAGGTGCACAACACCATATGACCTAGGAGTAGATGTAAAAGTAAGCCAGTACGGTCTGGTACAGCATACCAACAAGAGCCAGTACACAGCCGACTATACTGGCCTGGGGCTCCCAGCCATACCTGCCTGGGGTTCCTGGCCGCTGCCTCTACCATGTGGCTCCAGCATGATTTAAAGGGCCTGGGGCTCCCGGCTGCCACAGCCTTTAAATCACTGCCGAAGCCCTGAGGGTAACAGAGGTGGCTGAGAGCCCTAGGGCTCTGGCTGTTATTTAAAGGGCTGGAGCACCAGGCCCTTCAAATCGCCGCCGCAGCTATCACTATCACGGGACTCCGGCAGTGACTTAAAGGTCCCAAGGATTTAAAGGCCCCACCCCTTCCAGTTTAGCCCTCCACCCCTTGCTCAGGACCCCAGCCTTGGGTACCGGTAAGTTCCTTAAATTACTTTCACCCCTGTCTAGGTCAGATAGGGTTGCTTGTGACATGAGCTATGATTTTGGTTTTGGTCTGGAATCTGTCCTTGAGTAGGTAAGCTCTTTCAGTGATAGAATTTAAGGTGGCCCCAATGAAATCCAGAGATTAAGTGGGGCTGAGAACAGATTTTTCTCGAGATAGGGGAAGAAAGTAAGACCACGTCTGATGTGGGCCACTACTATCGAGACTATCTTAGTAAAGACTCTGGAGGCAGTTGCTATTCTGAAGGGACGTACTCTGTACTGAAAATGTCCAGAGCCTACCATGAATCTGAGAAAGCACCTCTGGGAGGGATGAATGTCTATATGAAAGCAGGCATCCTTCATATTGAGAGCTGTGAACCACATGCCCTTTTCTAAAGATGGAATTATCATGCCAATGTGACCATTCAAAATATGAGTTTGTGAATGGAGCAGTTGAGATGACAGAGATCGAGGACTGGTCTCCAATCACCTTTCTTTTTAGGCATAAGAAAGCAGGTCTAGTAAAATCTTCTTTTCTTGGTAGTAAGAAGGGACATGTTCTATCATTCTCGCTGCAGTAAGGAGTTCACCTCATGTGAGAATACTCTCACGAGAGTGGTCCCATAAGAGTGGTGAGGAGGACGGTTTTGGAGGAGATAGGGATGCAAACTATCATCTAGCCAGAGTAGATGACATTCAGCAACTACATGACCATTGTTATCACACTCCAGGTGCTGAAAAAGAGTGCTAGACAACCCCAAAATAGTGTGTGGGAGTTGGGAGGTGTTGGGCTTAGTGCTTCATGGCTCTCAAGTTCCCATCAGAAATAAACTCTTGGGGACTGAGATGTCAACCATATTGCAAATGGCATAAAGAAACAGGACTTTTGAACCTTCTGTCCCTTACATGGTGGTTCATAGGGCTTCTGATGGAAGAACTACTGAGCTGTATATTTAGATTTGGCCGATGGCAATGAAACTTCCTCTTAGGGGCAGGGTAGCCCTAGGATCCTTCAGGATATTGGGGGACTGGTCAGTCTTCTAACTGAAAAGGTGAAATTCCTCGTTGGTATTCTGGAGCTCCCTACAGAACCTTGATGCATGGAGCCATAACTCCTTGAGCATGATGATGTCAGTATCCATAGCTATAGAGAAAGTATCAGAGGCATCGACTGCAGACTGGAGGGCAATCCTCACTATCAGTCTGCTCTCACCAATCAGAACTTGAAAAAGACCTCTGTCCTGTTGCAGAAGGCTGTCAATAAATGACACAAACTTGGCATAGGTCAGGAAATCTTATTTAGCCAGTAGTGCCTGGTAATTGCCTATCCTGAGCTGGAGGCTAGATGATAAGACCTTCCTTCCCAGCAGATGTAGATGTTTGTCTTCTTTCTCAGCAGAAGTAGACCGGGATTGTTCCTGTCTAGCCCATTCAAGATGCAGGGATCACCAGTGGATTGGGATGAGAAAACAAAAATTCCACATCCTTGGCTGGCACATCATAACACTTCTCCGCCCTTTTGGGGGTAGGGAGAGCAGTATGCCAAATTGTTCTAGTTCTTTCCAGTAATGCTTTTCCAGGCTTTTAGTAGGAAAAGGGGTGTGCCAAACTGTTCTAGTTGGTTCCAGTATGGCTTCATTAATGTGGAGAGCTGTTCTGTTGGGTCCAAAAGCATGCAGGATGTCTAGAAGTCTTGGATCTTCTCAAGGGGATCTGAAGCTCTGCAGCAACTCTGTGAAGAAGGTTCTAGAAATGCTTAAAGTCATAGAATCATAGAATATCAGGATTGGAAGAGACCTCAGTCTCTAGTCCAATTCCCTGCTCAAAAGGAGGACCAATTCACAACTAAATTATCCCAGCCAAAACTTTGTCAAGCCTGACCTTAAAAACCTCTAAGAAAGGAGATTCTATCACTTCCCTTGGTAACCTATTCCAGTGCTTCACACCCTCCCAGTGAAAAAGTTTTTCCTAATATCCAACCCAAACCTCCCTCACTGCAACTTGAGATCGTTACTCCTTGTTCTGTCATCTCATACCACTGAGAACAATCTAGATCCATCCTCTTTGGAGCCCCCTTTCAAGTAGTTGAAAGCAGCTATCAAATCCCTCCATATTCTTCTCTTTTGCAGACTAAACAATCCCAGTTCTCTCAGCCTCTTCTCATAACTCATGTGCTCCAGCCCCCAAACATTTTTGTTGCCCTTTACTGGACTCCTAATTTTTCCACATCCTTCTTGCAGTGTGGGGCCCAAAACTGGGCACAGTACTCCAGATGAGGCCTCACCAATGTCGAATAGAGGGCAACAATCAAGTCCCTCGATCTGCTGGAAATGCTCCTACTTACACAACCCAAAATGCCGTTAGCCTTCTTGGCAACAAGGGCACACTGTTGAATCATATTCAGCTTCTCATCCACTGTAACCCCTAAGTCCTTTTCTGCATAACTGCTACCTAGCCATTCAGTCCCTAGTCTGTAGCAGTGTATGGGATTCTTCCATCCTAAGTACAGGACTCTGCATGCATCCTTGTTGAACCTCATCAGATTTCTTTTGGCCCAATCCTCTAATTTGGCTAGGTCCGTCTGTATCCTATCTCTGCCCTCCAGCGTATCTACAACTCCTCCGAGTTTAGTGTCATCTGCAGACTTGCTGATGGTGCAGTCCACGTCATCCTCCAGACCATTAATGAAGATATTGAACAAAACCAGCCCTAGGACCGACCCTTGGGGCACTCCAGTTGATACTGTCTGCCAGCTAGACATGGAGCCATTGATCACTACCCGTTGAGCCCACAATCTAGCCAGCCTTCTATCCACTTTATAGTCACTGGCGGGAGAAGGGGATTTAGAAGTCACCCCTTTGTTCAGTTATGACAATAGCAGTCTTGCTGATTCTGATGGAGCTGCCAGATCTGGACCATAATATTTCTTTTCCACTGTCAGATCTGGGAGCAGATCTGAGTGTCCCTGGAGAGGGGAGGCAAGGGATGACTTCTTGGCAGATTGGATCGACTCTGCAGAGGTCCCAAACTCCCCTGTATGTTCAGTAGCAGAGGCTGACAGGTGATTGCAGAGACCCTCACATCATGGGGTACTGGTGGCTCTAAGCTGGATGAGATGAGGCTGTCTCAAACCTGTGTGAGAGTTTTGGGCAGTAAAGAATACATAGGGCAGTGCGATTGGACTGGATGTGTATTCTGAATATGAGAGAGGGGATAAACTCCTTCCAGCAGTCAATTCTCTCAGAGGTGATACTATCTCCCTGCAAACAGGGGCCAGATTGTGAAATCCCCGTCTCAACCAAGAGAGCAAAAATGTCCTGTAGGATGCCAATAGATTCATATCTCTTGAGTATGAGAGGAGTTCAGCCTGTTTGGGTCATTGGAACTGGTGAGGAGGGTAGTATCTGAAGTCAGTGATGATCAGACTCTTTTTGTGCTGATGATTCCCAGGGTTTGGGACGATCTAGGGATGACGGTACCAATAGAAGGAACATGGTCTGGTACCAACAGACCCCGATGCTTATGGGCTTTCTTCATACCTCTAGGACTTAGAACATACCAAGTCCTCATGAGCAAGCTGGAAGGCTTGCTTACAGCTGAGTCCAACTTCTTTGAGAAAGGCTTAGTCTCATGCTTTGAGAGAGACTTAGTCTCATGCTCATGAGAGTGCTTCCTAGCTTCCCGACAACACCACACTCCTGATATACTCTCCCACATCAAAGTCAGACTTCACAGCAGCAGATGTGACACATACGAACTTCACAATAAGCAACCACCTGCCTCTGTCAGGACACACTCCACATGAGCACTCTCAACTTCAATAATATTCCCATAATAGATGTATGCAGGGCTGCCACCTGGGCATCCTCTGATACATTCACCCAACGTTATCCCATTTGGAGGATTCTTCGAGGGACATCATTCTTGGACTATGGTCCTATCCTCGGTGACAACAGCCACTCCAAAGCCCTAACTCTCCAGCTAGGGGCACTGCTTTATAGTCACCTAGAATGGAGCACCCATAGGGACATCACTTGAAGAAAAGGGGGTTACTAACCTTGCGCAGTAACTGAGGTTCTTTGAGATGTGTCCCCCCGAGTACTCTGCTACCTCCCTCCTCCCTTCTGCTTCAGGGCGTAATGTTTGGGCTATGTGGCAGAGAAGGAATGGAGGGCTATCGGACTGCACAGCACTATTTATACTACCCATGCACAGCACAGGGGAGGGGAGGTGCGCATGTGCGGTCCGACACACATTGCTATTGAAGAACTCAGATTTCAGACACAAAGGTGCAGCCACACCTACAGTGGAGCACCCATGGGGATATCACTCAAAGAACAACTTTCAAATTCTCCAGCTCTGGGTGCATGGTGTACATACATATCCCATAGTGGAATACAACAGGGACAATCACCCAAAGAAGAATTTTAATTTTTATATTAATACATTTAGTTGGCGTGGGTCAAGAGTAGATTTCCTCCTCTGTTCTTTTTGGGAAATATGAGATATGGGGAGTAGAGTCCTCTCCCTTGCTTTTGATGTGGACCCCATTCTATGGCTCCTTGCTGGAGAAGAGATTACACCTGATGTAGGAATTCCTTGAGAGACTGGTCCCTGAGAAGGGATCAGGAAGAGGATTTGTGGGTAGGAAGTAACAGAAACTCAATCCAATAGCCAAGAATCATGGCAGATGAGCACCCATATAGGAGGGGAGAAATAACTGAAGCCCCAACTATTGTGGATCAAACATTCTGGTTGGTAGGAGTACAAGTAAACATAAGTGTACAACATCCAGAGTGTATGCCACATGCCTTGCCTCTAATACAAGCCCGGCAGATGACTAACACTGCTCCCACTGAAGTTGATAGGAGTTTTACCATTGACTTCAGTGGGAGAAAAGTTAAACCAACACTGAGCTCTTTTGAAAATCCCACCTGTCGGGGTTTACGCCCCTGAGTCCTGGGCAACGTGGCCTAATGGCCAGTCGGTAGGCCTGCCCTTACTTCTGGGTAGCCAAAGTCCGTAGAATCGCCCCAGGATGCAGGGCAAAGTGGCGTAGCACCCCAAAGTCTGTATAGGCGCCCCAGTTGCAGGGCAAAGCGGGGTAGCACCCCAAAGTCTGTATAGGTGCCTCAGTTGCAGGGCAAAGCAGGGTAACACCCCAAAGTCTGTATAGGCACCCCATCCCAAAGTCTGTACAGCTGGGTAGTCACCCACCTAGGGGTGTGGTGGCCTAGGTAGGGGGGCCTGGGGCACACCCACCTCCGCCGGGCCCCGACCCAGGGCCCTAACAGTGGCTCAACGATTTGCCACAGACTCAGCGGGGAGGTCCCACCGAAACACGCTGAGTCACCCGGGTGGGAGATACCACTCCCCCACCTTCCCTGGGTCACTTCCTACCGGCTCCGCCGCAGGGGTTTCCCAGGTGCCTCCGGATCCTCCGTGAACCTTCGGGTCAGTCATCCAGTCAGTCGCCTCCTCCAGTTGCTCAGCTCCCAGCAGGCTTGGGAAGGCCTCCAGTCCCGGCATCTCCAGGGGCTGGAGCTGGTCCGCCGCAGGAGGCTCCCAGGCACATCCTTCTCCATCGGCTGCCCACCCAGACTGAGTTGAGCTCCCGGCCTTTATACTGCTAGGGCACCTGGAGTATGCCCAGTACCTCGGGGGCAGGACTTCCGCTGCCAAAGCTACTGGCTTAACCCTTTCCTCACTAGTGCTGGGTTGGCTAGCCCCGTCACACCACCCTTGAACTTTATTTTTTGTTAAGAACACTACAGTTCTCATTTCAAAAACAGTGTGATATTTGTAGCTACTACTTAGATAAAAGGCAATAATTCAATGTCTCATCTAAGGGACAGAATGTTATCAGTATTATTGTTCATAAGAAAAACCAAAAATCAATTAAGTCATTAAGCCCTTTTTATATTCCCTGAGGAAGAATGTACATTACCTCTGACAATACAGTGTCTAAGTCGCTGCTGAAGAGCATTATATTTATCCCTTAATGGAACTCTTACATCTTCAGAATTAGGAAATGCTTTCACCAAAATTTCTGCCACCTGTACAAAATATATCAGTTTCAGGGTTAATTGGAAAAATTATGGAAAAATAAGTTATAGCAAATCTCCCAACAAAACCTGTATTATTCAGAGCTCTAGAAATAACCTTTGCAAAAAAGCTAAAACCTTGTCATTCTCAATATCTTTTGAGGTTTAGTTTCTTTTACCTTTCTGACTGGTGGTAATTCTCCAACAAGACTCAGAATTATATCTTGAACAAGTTCTTCAACATTCATAAACCTAGCAAAAGGGAGCATTCGACAAGCCCATTCCACTGTATTGAGACAATGCTCAAGTATACAGGCATCATATTCAGCCTTCTTGCAGTCCTAAAAAAAGAAATGTTCAGATAAATATTAATTGATATATATGAAAAATTCCTGCTAGACTATATACTTATTAGCAATTTCCATGATTTCATGCCAACGTACACTGAGAAGACTAGAAGCAGCTAGCTTAGTGGCCTAGAAATAGTGGTTTGTGCTAACAAGCTGAAAACCACTGACTGCCTTGCATTCAAAATCAAAAAAATTATCGTCGTTTTGGAGATAATTTTTTGGCTTTCTGCTGGAGAAAGCCTTGAGTCACTCTGCTGCAAATTCTGCAAGATGAGTTGGATCAGTATTAACCAGCTCAAAAATATAGTCCTAGCAGATGAAAGTTAACAATAGCAATATGATTCATGCACGATTGGTAGTACCAGAATAGAAAAGACTTTGGCAAACTTTCCCAGGTGTTTTTAACTTTTACTTTCTGAGACAAGATACTATAGTAAATAACTGGGAAGCTACTAAAATGGATCCATTTTGTTTCGAAGCAGCCAGTATCTTATGCCTCACTAGGGCCCCTTGCACAAAGAAGAGATATTTTGGTTACATTTACTATTTTATATAAATTATTTTTTTAACTTTTGTTTTCTTGTGCACAGAACATCATGGCCTCATGTATACTAAGGAAATGACCTACGCCTGCTAGCAGTTGTCAGCAACAGGTCTCCCCACAACCTCCTGCAACTTTTTTTCAATATGGTTTAGTTGCTTGAGTAGACAGGACTAAACCAATCTCAACACTGTTACAGAAGACACAATAAATGCCACATGTCATCAGGTCTCTGTCTTCTTTCTTCTTCCCTTGAATCATGATGCTGGTGGATGATGACAGATGAAAAGGAAGATACAAAACTTGATTTAAATTAAAGCAGTCTTTTATCCTACTTCAGGGGCGGGCAAACTACGCCTGAGGGCCACATCCGGCCCGCCAGACCATTTAATCTGGCCCTCAGTTCCAGCCAGGGGCTGGGTTGGGGGCTTGCCCCGCTCCACGCGACTCCAAGAAAGCAACCAGCATGACCCACCTCCGGCTCCTATGTAGTACTTGGAGGTGTGGCCAGGCAGCTCTCCCTGCTGCGCCACCCCCGCAGCTCCCATTGGCCATGGTCCAGTACTTACTGCACCACAGCCAGTGGGAGCTGCGAGAGTGGCAGAGCTCCCATTGTCATGGTGCAGTACTGCACCCCTGAATCCTGCACCCCTGAATCCGCCCGTGCCCCAATCCAGTAACAGCCCTGACCCCTCTCCCACCCTTCAAACCCCTCAATTCCAGCCCAAAGCCCCTCATCCCTAGCTCCACCAGAGAGCCTGCACCCCCAGCCAGAGCCCTTGCACCTCTCCTCCATACCCTAACCCCCTGCCCTAGCCCTGATCTCCCTTCTGCCCTCCAAACCCCTCAGTCCCAGCCCAGAGAATCCTCCTGCACCCCAAGACCCACAGCCCCGCACCACAGCCCTCATCTCTCCCCCTACACACCCCAACCCAAGACCCATTCCTACACCCTGAACTCCTAATTTCTGGACCCACCCAAGAGCCCACAACCTCAGCCGGAGTCCTGATACCCACCCCCAGTTTTGTGAGCATTCATGGCCCTCCGTATAATTTCCATACCCCAATGCGGCCCTCAGGTCAAAAAGTTTGCCCACCCCTGCCCTAGTTTCTTTGAGCATTATTTTATATACCAGATTAGTTTCATGGACTGGTAAAACAAAGAAGTTTGGATATTTTTCAACCCATTGTGATATACATGTTTAATGAGTTCATTAAATATAGATAATAAAAAGCATGGAATGTATTATTGTCATTACTATTATTGTAATTGCTACAAAAAATGCAGAAAATGCTATATTTCTTGTGCTTTATGTCTTTAATTATCCAAATTAAAAAATAAAGTAAGGTCCCAGAAAGAACAACAATACTAACATTTTTAAAGATGTACAGCATAATAGACATGGACAGCATTATTCTTTGGTAAGATATATTAATAGTATAATTACAGCAAAATGTCTCATGAGATTACAGTATTTTAGAATAACATCATTTTATACTGCTGTATGAAAGTTTTTTCAAGAGGTCATAAAAGCATACAATTAATCTCCAGAGATCATTTTATAGGAGAAAAGTTACATACCTTAGAATAATCGGAGTTTTTTCAGATGAGTGGTCCCTGTCTGTAGACCACTGCGGATGCATATGCACTTCAAGCACCTGACACCAAAAGATTCTTGGTAGCAGGGTGTGTTGGTTCATGCCCCTCTCCTCCTCATGCTCCAAACAAAGGGCATAAGGGGCAGCATGAGTCAATTGCTTCTCCAGTTACCTTTCTACTGTGAACAGCCTTAGGATAAGGCTCTACCGCAGAGGGGAAGGATAGGGTAGAGAGGGTGGGTAGAACAGCATAGTTTGGGACCACGCATCTCAAAGAACTCCAGTTACTGTAAGGTAAGTAACTTTTCTTTCTTTGAGTGATGGTCCCAATGAGTATTCCACTGTGACTGACTCCCAAGCAGGATTCATTGAAAAGGATGACGCAAGAACCCTGGCTATGTCACTGACTGGAGGACTGCTCTGCCACAGTATGCATCAGCTGAAGAAGCTTGCATCAGAGCATAATGTCTTGTGGAAGTTTGAACAGATCCCCACTCTACAGGTTTCCAGGAGAGGAACATCTCATAGTAATGCTACCAGCGCAGCCCGGACTCTACTCAGTTGGCCCCCAACATCTTGTGTGGTAGGAGTCACCATTAATCCATAAACGCAGCAAGATGCAGCTCAAAATTTGGAAAACTGCTGAGAAGAAATCACCTCTGCTCGCATACATTCAATAAAGGATACAAATCTGGACCAACGGTGGTGGGGCAGAGGAGAGAATATGTTTGGGTAGGAGGAGATCCGCCCCCAGCTCCTAACTACTAAAAATTACACAAGTATAAAAATGGCCTAAAACTATTATCTAAAAACTATTTACATTAAATTACAGTTAGATCTAGAAGAAGCTATATAATGCTGAAGATACTGAAGAGGCTCCATCTCAGACCATGGTTAGTAGAGAAGCAGCTGGTCTGCGCCACCCCTTATGCCCTCGGTTCAGATCATGATGAGGAAGGGGTTGCACGTGTGGACCAATGGACATTGCTAGCAAGAACCTTCTGGTCTCAGGCACATGGAGAACACGTGCACCCATTGTGGAATACACATAGGGACTGTTACTCAAAGAACTGTATACGGTTACAGTAAACCTTTACTGTAATGTCACTATAATTACCTTTTGATTACCCACACTTTCTCTTGCAGTTTGGTAGTGTCTGCAACTGTCAGACAACTTTTCACGAACATGAAGCATCCAACACAATGCACATAATTCTCTGAAGCAACCTACAAGAGAAATAAGACAATACAACTTAAATTACTTAAAGGTGAAATAAAGGAATAACTTGTGTGACAAAGCTCTGTCCTTATCTTCATGGATCCTGCGTTTCCTGGTGGATTTTTACTAGCCTCAGTGGCTCACTATGACCCTCCACGAAGCCCTTCTCTCTCTGGAGACAAGGTCACAGCCTATTGAGCCATTTTCATCACAAAACCAGTGAGGAGAAGCTATCCTTCCTGGCACAGTCTCTATTGTCTCCCAATCTCAGAGACTAATTAGGGGAGGCAGAAAGGGGGGAGCCCAGGCCCGCCCTCTACTCTAGGCTCCAGCCCAGGGACCCTAATAGTATCAGCTAAGATGGCTGACCTTTTAGGCACAAAACACAATACAATTCCCTGGGCTACTTCCCCACAGCAGTCTCTGCTTCTTCAAACTCCACTTCACCCTTACCTCAGGGCCTCCTTCCTTCTGTACGATATGTTGTCCAACACTCAGTCCCACCAACAGCACTACTTCCTTCCACAGCTCCTGACACCCACAGCCCACCTGACTAACTGGGAGGTTTTTATCTGGATTCAGCCAGTCCCTGATTGGCTTCAGTTGTCCCAATTAGGCTAGCTGTTTCTACTCCTTTCTAGAAGGTTCTTAATTGGCCCCAGGTGTCTTGATTGGCCTGGAGTAGCCTTTGTTTGGCTATCCAGGGAACAGGGACCTGCACACCCTGAGACTAATGTACCTGCCTTTCAGCACTCTCTTATATCCTTCTGGTCTGACTCCATCACACTTGTTAATTAAAAAGTTCAACTACAGGTACCAGTAACTTAGAGGAAACGTTTTAATTCTTGATTTTTCAAGAATGACCAGCAGTTGGATTTCTGTAGTCACTCTTACTTTCAATGAGTTTCAATATCTCAGTTAGATCTATAAAAACGTATGTTCATCATCTTGGAAACAGGACTTCTGGCAAGATTTTCTTCTGTACTAAAACAGAATCAAGACATAGGAGCACGAGGAGGACCATCAGGGTGCAATTACATTTACATTTCCCTGATCCTCAAGCTATTAAAATCACAGGCCTGACTCTGATTGAGGTTAAGGCGGCCAAGTGGATGCTCTGATTCAAAACTGCCGGTTACAGTCAGTCACTAACAGAACACATTAGTTGTATATTGTCCCTCTGCTCCCCTTCCCAACCCTCTCCACTTCCCCTTAATGCACACTTTTTCTCAGTAAATCCTCTGTGTTGGGAAGTTGACTCAGGAGATCTATTTCTAGCATGAATGTGACCCATGTGCTTGACCTCAGATTTTTTGGCTGGCAGCATCTGCTGGGTACTTGTCTATGCTCTAAGTGTCCTCACATACCCAAAAATGAGGGCATAAAGGGCAGAACAGGCCTAAGTGTCTCTCAGTTTCTTTACCTACACAAAATGCAGAAATTATAGGACTCTGCGGTAACAGGGAAGGAGGACCGGTTTTAGAATACATACAAACAATGCATGTCAAAGAACCACAGTTACTACAGAGTAAATTAGTTTGAGTTATTGTTCATATGTATTCCACTTTTAGTGACCTGGAGTATAAGAGGTGGGTGGTAGGTGTTTATATGAACAATGACTTTAGGACAGGTCTGCCAAATCAGACATCAGATTTTGATGCCTCTATAAGTGAGTAATGTTGTGTAAACTTATGTGCTGAACCCCACATAGCTGCCCTACAGATATCTGAAACTGACACGTTTCTTAAAGAAGCCATAGTAGCTGGCTGAATAACTGATGGTGCTGGCTCTTATCTTCACCAGTGGATCTAAATTTGCTAATTCTTAGCATATTCTGATGAAACTGCACATCAAGTTATCTAACTTCTTGGTTGATACTGCCTGACTCATCATAGTATCTGCATAAGTTCCAAATAATCTTGGGAAATTCCTGAAAGTTTTAGTCCTCTATAGATGGATATGCTTAGGGCACTATCATTCTAAGGTGTGCAGCCTGGCTTTCCCTCAGCTGAAGTTGTGTTTAGGAAAAAGGAAGATTACATGATTTAGATAGAAGGCCGAGATTATTTCTGGCAAGAATTTAGGAGCATCTTATCCTTATGAAACATAGATTGTAGTGGATCAGCCTTAAGGGCCTGTATTTCTCCTCTTTCCTGGGCAGATGGGGTATAGTCTGTCACATTCTGGCAATTCTAAACCATCAGTGCTCTCAGTATTGGAAGAATCTCAGGTATGTCCTGTAAGAAGGATGGATGGCTTATGTGAAAATAAAAAAAAAACGGAGTTTGAGAGCCATAAACCAGTCACGGGAAGCCAAGGAGAAGACTAGAGAGGCCAGTGATTTACCATCCTGAACTTGAAGTGGTAGAGAGCACCTAGGTGATGCTCCAAGGTTGAAGAAGAGAATGAGTATTCCTCTTCTATAGGTGGAGCTATGTTAACTGGGATTTGAGGAAGAGTCACAGTCTCTGCCCTGACCAGCACAAATGAAGTGCTGAGTACTATAACACTACCTGCAATCAGTACGATGGAGGATAATTTCACCACAGAACACAGTGATGATTTGGGATGAATTGAAATCATAAGACTGCTCAGAACTATAGAAGTTTTCAGTACCAGGAATGATGGTACTGTGGGAGGATTAATTGAGGTCATCAGTATTGGTAATTAGAACTTCAATACCCAGTGAATGTTATTGTGCATGCACGATGACTAGTGCTACTGAGGGTGTCAGTGGGACTCGTTCTAGGCCTTGAACTGCCTTTTAAAGAGGCAGGATGAGATTTCTGCCTTTTCATACTAGGACCACTTTCTTCTTTCTAACCCTCTTGATCCTACTAGTCTCAGTCTCTTAGGGTTATGTCTACACAGTAGCTGGGAGATGTGATTCCCAGCACAGGTCGATGTACATGCACTAGCGCTGCTCAAGCCAGTGCTTTAAAAATACCAGTGTTGCTGCAGTACAGGTTAGTCACCTGAGCATAACCCTATCCGAGGTCTTAGGTGTGTACTCAGGTGGCTATCCTGAGTCGCTGCAGTCACACTGCAATTTTTAGCTTGCTAGTTCAAGTAGAGCTTGTGTGTGTACATTTACTAGAGCTGGGAATCACACCTTCCACCTGCTGTATAGACATACGCTTACATAATAAGCTGAGGGCTGTGCCTGAGTTTGCATTCAATAAATGAATAACCTGCAAATGGCACATTTACAAGGATTGTGACCTCACCGAGGTGCCATTAAACAGCATCACCGCATCACAAGAAGGGGAGGTCTTCAAACTAGGAGACTTCAGGTAAGTCATAAGGGCTAGTTATCAAATTAACAAAAAAAATTGCCTTTTTTTTTTTTTAAGAGGGAAAAAACACCCAACAACTAATCAACACTAACTACCAACTAATATTTATATACAAGAGAGAAATTAGCTGCTCTGTGTGGAAGCTGCTAGGGTTCCAGCTCAATGCCCTTAGCAGTAAGAAGGAACTGAAGGATGGTGGGGCCTGCTCCATTTTGCATGTGGACACTTTGGGCATAGTGTGGCCCCAAGAGACGCAGCTGGCCAAAAGAATCTGAACCTGAGTGCATGTGCACCAGAAGTGGAATACTGTACATATGGACAAGCACTTATATTTCATAAGTTAATAGAGTCAGATTCTCATTTCTTCTTCATAGGGTCAGATTCTCATTTCTCTTGTCTCGCAGCAAAATGTAGATCAAGGAAAACAAAAATCATGGCATCTTTGTATTCACATAGTAACATTTCCTAATCAGTTGGAATCTTTGAGGAGAGATATTATAAACATTAAAGAATTGAGAGAGATCTAACATAGATCAGCTTATTTCGAAGGAATCAATATAATCACCGCAAATTCTAATTATTTTCACATTAATTTGCCCCAATTTATTGTCTATGGTTTTCTTTATACTACAGTGCATTTGGTTTTCAGTAGCACAGTTTACCTTTCATCAAGTTTTCTCCCACTACATTTTTATACACTTAACAAAGGTCTCTAACATAACATATTACTAGAACTACTATTCAAATTACTAGAACATAACATATGTTCTAGTAATTTGACATTATGACATTTTTTAATCTTCAAGTTAGTACATTCTCTGAATAATATGAGAAAATACCATCTCTTCCACCCCTCAAAATAATCATGATTAAACACGGAAGTTGGAATAAGAACTGCAAAGCAGAGTAGCTCAGAATATGCCTCAGTCTCTATAATTTTAGTTAAAAAAAATTAAAATAAATGGAAAGACATTACAAATTCATTTTTAGTCTTTAAAAAACAAGGACAATTAACTCATTTTCTAATAAACTGGAAACAATATATAATTACAATTTATATTTTATTAATATACTAATATTTTAAAATTATAGCAAAATATAAATATCCTTGTGAGTTATCAAAAACTTCAAACATTTTGAAACATTTACAACAGACAGCACTGCAGAAAACACTGTATCTTGACATATTTTCAACCAAATACAAAAATTAATAAATAAATAAAGCCTAGAGAGTTCTCTTGCACATGCAGCTTCTCTTTCCTTGTTCTATTTTCCAACCATAAGTTACTTATTCAATATTATTATACACATACCTATTGTTTTACAAGAAACATCGTCAATGCAATGGTCTCCAGAAGATGCAGGTCTAAAGAATATTGTACTAAATTTAGAATAATGAAGCAAAGTTTCAGGAAATGAACTTAATGAAGGAAGACTGCCTTTCATTCGAATCTATAGGCAGGAAAAGAAAACAAAAATGTTATAAACTTAGAACAATTTTATTTGTGACAATTTAAAAATTAACAAATTACCTTTATAAGTGCTTACTAGTTAAAAATTTTATTATTCAGTTTATCCATATGTGAAAATTCTAATGAAATCAACTGAAGTCTTTCATATCAAGATTGAATGCCCCCTTTAACTTACTGACAGAATATTGCCATAATCAACTATATTTCCATAGGCCTGCTTTCTATTTTCTGTAATGCAATGGACATGAAACCAGATTTTTTTTTTAAAGGAACATATTTTCATCTAATAAATGTACCAGCTATGACAACTACAACGTTTTAATTAATATGATGATAGAGTGAATTAGCAGGATGATGGAACTTTCGTATAACTACTATATACAACAGCTAAGAAAAACCTGAGTTGCTCTGTTTAAAAACCTTTATCATTATAATATAAGGCTTGATTTTAAGTCAATGTAATTTAAATAGTTGAGATTAAAAGTCTTATTACATCTGTACTTTGTGCTCTAGATGGCTGAAAATTTGAAACCAGTTGTCAATCAATTATCATGGCAAAGTTCTATGGCCTGTTATTCTGGAAATCAGATTAGATGATCATAAAAGGTCTTCTCTGGCCTTGGAATCTATATGAATCCATAAGATGTTAATAATTATTTCTAAAGCCCCAAGTGGTCTGGACCCCAGTGGTCACTTCTTTCTCACCTCCAGTAACAGCACTAATAATTTAGGAGGCCAAAACCTTGGACCCCCTCTTGTTTAGGCTTCAGTTTCCTCTGGAGAGTAAACTATGAGAAGAATATAGACAGCAGCTATCTGAGACTGAGACTCTTATCAGACTAGGAAGGCCTTAGAGTGGATGAGGGGCTCTCCTTCAAAAGAGTCACCCCTGTAATATTTATAGTAGATAATGGAATTAAAATTAAACAAGTTTATTATTTACCTTTTGCATTACTTTTCTTGCCCATTTCAGTTGTACAATATACCACTGTGCCACAGGGCAGGAACAACGAGCAGCCCGGAAGAGCAGCAGAATTCGCTGAAGGACCCCAGACACCTTCTGACAATAATCTCTCTCAATTTTTAAAGGAGAGTCATCGTAGTCTCTCTGAGAAACATAAAGTTTAAGTATATGACAATAAGGACAATAGTTTGGGAGGATACAAAGAATGAAGGAATTGAGCTACACATGGAATATCTGCTCTTCTGAACATTTATCTTCTTCATCTTAAGAGCAGAGATTCCACAAAGTAGAAGGAAAAACTGAAAGGAGCTTTTCAAAGAAGCTTCTTGCTATTATCATGCCACACAAGTAATTGGCTGAAATTTTTTTGGAAGAAAAACTGAATTAGAAGGTTCAAACTAACATTCATGAAACTTCTACTAAACGTGCTTACTTCACTGAGAGAAGCTGGTTGAGGACAGTATAATGGTGGTGCAGGAAGATATAGCCCATCAGGCACTAACCCACACAATTTTCTACTGAGGTCCTTGGCAGAGTCTATCAAAAGTTGAAATGTCTCGGAAAGAATGTCTGCATCTGCCATAACAGCCGCTTTCAGTATTTCTTGCACTGAACCAAACAGGACATTTGCATCTTCCTCTTCAATGGGATCTAAAAAATACCAAGAATTGAAACCGATACGGTAAATGCACCAATTGATTCAATGCTTTCTTCTGAAATTAATAAACAGCATTACTGTATTTTACATTCATTTTTCCAGAATATATAATAACTCATATATATACTTTAATACAAGATTTGAAAAAGTGAATAAATGTAGAGTTAAAAAAACTACTTCTAATGCTTAATAATTAACTCTAGTTGTTTTTTGCTAGTCAATGTTTCCCACAAATCTGGGTGTCTGGACTGCTCTTTTTCTCTGCAGCTCATGGAGGTGAGTCAGTGTTTTAGTAAGTCACAAATGCAAACAAGGCTTTGAAATATGGACTTCGAAAAGCAGAGCAGAATAAGGGATATGGATAATTTTACTACAGTGAGACTTTCTGGGACACTGAACCAAGGGCAGTCTGATCTGGCTATGAAAGCCAACTTTGACACAGTGCGGAAAGACAACATTTTTTGCCTTCCTATAGGCCGAAGTAATATTTCGGTGTTCTGTAACTTTAGTGCCAATGCAATGATGCTTTCCATACTGTTCATACATCCACATTTACCTCAATGTGTCTTATTTTTATTACACTCTAAATATGTACATTTTTCGGTATTTTATAATCAAACCAAACTGAAGTGATTATCTGAAATGTCCAGATCTTTCTCCCCAAACAAAAAGGAAGATGGGGCAATCTTGGGCATGGGAAAAGCTAAAAGACCAACAGGATACTAGGTGGTGGCATTGTAGCCTTGTTGGTCCCAGGATATTAGAGAGACAAATGGGTGAGGCCCTATCTTTTACTGGACCAACGTCTGTTGGTGAGAGAGAGAAACTTATGAGAATTTACACAGACCTGAAAAAAATACTCTTGTAAGCTCGAAAGCTTGTCTCTCACAGATGTTGGTCCAATAAAAGATATTACCTCATACACCTGGTCTCTCCATAGGTTTCTAGCACTTAAAATAACTATCTGCGTATATGGTGATAATAACTATCTTCATAATGCTAACGACATTTATTTTTAAAGTGAACGCCTAGGATCTGTAGAATCAACTGGAATAAAATTGATAGTAGATAGGATGAAACTATATTTGTAATGTACCTGTAAACTGTTTATATTTAGTGTTTCCTTCATTTGATGTTTCAAAACTGACTGGCTGTCCCAAGAAAGACTGTAGTTTTTCCTGAAAAATTTGTGTTGGAGTCAAGTTTGAAGGCAGATGTAATTCCATTTTCTCTGACCTGAAAGCAAATCAAGAAACTATTAATTAATGACAAAGTAAAAAAAAAAAAAAAAAAAAATCTGCGGAGAAACCAAGGACATTATGTGGAAACAGTATTACTTTTTCTGAAAAAACAACAAAACAAAACAAAACAAAACTTCCACAGATAAAATTATTAATCTGAGGCACACTGACCAAAATGCACATCTATTTAAATCTTGTATCTATTAACTTGGAAGTGTCTTAGCCTTGGTCTACACTGGGAGGAGGGATCGACCTAAGATATGCAACTTCAGCTAAAAGAATAACGTAGCTGAAGTCAATGTATTTAGATCTACTCACCGCGGCATCTTCGCTGCGGTGAGTCGACTGCTGTCATTCCCCCATCGACTCCGACTGCACCTCTCGTGGCAACAGAATACAGGAGTCGATGGAAGAGTGCTCGGGGGTCAATTTATCTTGTCCGATCAGGTGGGTAGTATAGACATACCCTCGGGGAAGGGCACTACTTTCTCTGCTAAGTAAAATACTTGATAATACATGATACTATATAATAATGCATGAGGATAATTCTGAGTTCCCTTATTTGAACAAGCATAACTCACCTTAAGAAGTCACCACCACTTTGATAGTACAGATTATAGGCCACACCTATTGAAACAGACATTTTCCAGTCTCCAAGTTTGTGTGCTAGCCACACAGCCTCTGGAATCAGTCCACTCACAAAGAGCAAGTCAAGAGTATATTCAACTGTCCATACAGAAGAAAGGTTCTGGTCTCTAACAGCACTAGTGACCACAGAGTGCTGTAGTGGAACAACTCGAGGGAACCGGTCTATGAAAGGAAAATATGTTTAAATAATATTAATTACATACCCTGCAGGTTAGTTAAAATAAATTCAGCATTTGTAGTGTGGCATTTGATCACACCACCTTGTTGTGTAACTGATTTTTCTTTTATTACTTATATTACTTTTATAACAGGGTATATGATTTTTAAAGGATAATATGGAGCAGATCCTCAGCTGGGGAAAGTTGTCATAGCTCCATTAAACTCAGAACTATGCCAATTTTCACAAGCTGAGGATCTGTCCCTAGAGGCTTTCCTCTACTATCAGGTATCTTCACTCTGTCTAGAACTTACAGACAGACAGAACAAGTTGTCTCTTATCCTTCTCTTTGCTGAGCTAAATTCAATGCTCAAAATCATTGTTAACAGAGAGGTCAGGTTGATCAACAGGGCCTTGTGCCCTTCTAGAATGTCGAGTGTACCTGTACTTAAGCCTTTAAAAACAAGGAAAAAAACTTAAGATACACATCAGCCCTACCCCTGCAACTTTAACTCTACTCCCTGGAGTTGACAAGAGCCATTGGGGATATACGGAAAGAACATTTCAGGGCTGCCCTATAATGAGCAGACATAAGGAATGACTACGTTAATAAGTCATTTTATTTGGTGCAAAGTGTCGCACTGAATTGTATTCTCTCATTCGTTTCCGCAGACTCCAAACTGCCTTTCACTGTGTGAGAGACAGCTGTATTGGCTGGTGCATGGATTAATTGCAGTGGGTTGCCATAGCTCACTCTGTGATATGGAGAGAGGTACATCTGCACCCAGAGGTATCATGGACTGCTCATTTCTGTGCTGAGTTAAGTGGGCTGTGCAAGCCACAATTCTAGTCTTGCCATGGAGATTTGTAGGATAAAGGAAAGGTGCTCTGCACAGCCCGCAGCAGCCCGGGAAGATTGAAGCATTAGAAAGTTGCCCATTAATCTTAAGTGGGTGTTTTCAGTCCAGGTGTGCAGAATACCATGTGCAGGTGAATACAGAGAGACTCAACCTAACAGGTGTGAAGTGATCCATTCACCTCATGGGGGTGCCCTTCTCCCCACTCTCCCAAAGTCTACCCCAGCCTCTGTTGTGGAGTATCTATTTTCGAGACAAGGCATGTGAGCTTTATAGCAATGTGAATATAAAAATTAGCTCCTTATTGTGAGGAATGTGTCTGGGGAACTAACACCCTGACCAAATGACTCCAAAGTACCACCAAGAGGCATACCCCTGCAAATGTCATGACATACCAATATTCTAAATAATATCACTATACATATGACTTTTAGAGCATTTTTAAAATTACAAGCTCATAACATAAGGAGCATGTGGTATGATTACAATATCCAATGTTGCTTACTAGAGCTTTTCATCTTCCCCTTAGTTAATTAAAACCATTTTCCTTGACAATACTTCCAAAGTAAAAACAGAGAATACATGTGGATGTTAGAGCACTTTGAAATATCAGCTCTTGAGAAAATATACTCTCAGGGCAAAACTTTCAAAAGGAACCCTCGTGGAATGCAGGCAGAGAACACCTAATGGGCAAACACACATTCTCAGAAAGCTGCCAAAGGCAGGACTAAAACTCACATTAGAAGGTGCTGCTTGGATTTAATGGCCACAGCTTGAGCCACCCCATTACTCTAATGTCAGACTGTTTGGAACACCACAGCTTGCAACAGAGTCCCAGTCCTTTTGCACATACACAAATTATTTTCTCGAGCCACGCTGTAGATTTAATTTATATCCTGAATCAATTATCAGACAATAGCTGAGAATTATCCTTAGTGGGTGATGTCAATTTGAGGATGGGCAGAATCAGAGTTTCAGCCCCAGATGTGTATAAAAAAAGGCATTGTAAGAACTGTAAAATGTTGATATCACATTATTATAGTTTTTATGAAGGACTGTATCTTGGGAATCCCTTGTTCAAACAACCTCAGATTTGGATCATTAACTACTTTGTATCTGCATGGGGCACAGCAATTTGCAAAACAATTCAAGTATATATGTATATTATAGAATAAACTGAGAATAATCTGTACTATGCTTTTTAGGTATGACATGAAATCTTAAATATTTATACATTAAAATATTCCCAGCAATTACCATAGCTACAAAATACTTGTTTTGCTGGCACAAAAAATTTTGCAAAAAAAAAAAAATATTAATAAAACCAAGTATAATTTTGTCCTTAATAGTAGTAATTATAAAAAATAAAAATCACATATCTAAAAACAAAGGACTTACCTTTTTAAGGTTACATGATACTGACAAACAAAAACATAAATCATAACACTGAACCAGAGCCAGTTAAATTATTTTTTTAACGGAATACCTTGGTTGATGTGAAGTGGAGGAAGAATATCGACTTTATGTGGGGGAAGTATATAAAGCAGCTGATTAGTGAAGTAGGAAGCCATGAATCGTGCCATGGACCGTATTACTGCCACTGCAGCTTCAGGATGAACATCTCTTATCATCCACAGTTCATATTGAGAATATTCATCATCTAAGAGATAGATATGTAATTAAAATGTTTTTCATAACAAATAATTGCTATAAAAATTAAGCACTAGAACGGTTTAATTATAGCCAATACAACAGGGGTGGGCAAACTTTTTGGCCCGAGGGCCACACTGGGTTTCAAAATTGTGTGGAGGGCTGGGTAGGGAAGGCGGCGCCTCCCCAAACAGCCTGACCCCGCCCCTTATCCAACCTCCACCCACTTCCTGCCCCCGACTGCCCCCCACAGAATCCCTGAGCCATCCAACCCCGCCCCTGCTCCTTGTCCCGATTGCCCCCTCTGGAGACCACCCCCATTCTAACTGCTGCCCCAGAGCCCTACCCCCTATCTAAGCCCCCCTGTTCTCTGTTCCCACTGCTCCCTCCTGAGATCCTCCCCACCCTAACCACCACCCCTGGGACTCCATCCCCTATCTAAGCCTCCCTGCTTTGTTCCCTGACTACACCCTCCCAAGATCCCCCCACCCTAACCACCCCTGGAAACCCACTCCTCATCTAAGCCCCCTTGCTTTGTTCTGACTGCCCCCTCCCAAGATCGCCCCACCCTAACCATCCCCTGGAACCCCACTCCCCATCTAAGCCCCCTTGCTTTGTTCCGACTGCCCCCTCCCGAGATCCCCCCCACTCTAACCACCACCCTCCGGGACCCCACAACCTAACACCACCTCTCCCTTACCTTAGTCAGCTGGGCGCTCCTCGACTGGGCCTGGCTAGGGAGCGCTGGACCTGGAGCCCAGCCAGGATACGTGGGCCCCCGCAGCTCCCCGCGCTCCACCTGGCCGCTGGGCCAGGGAGCACGGGGCTCGGCAGCTCCCTGCATTCCACCTGGCCCCCGGTCAGGGAGTGTGGGGCTGGCCCGGCCCACAAGTATGGGACCCGTGACATGCCGGGCTTGGCCGGCCCAGCCAGGGAGCACGGGGCCCAGCGGCTCCCCACGCTCCACCTGGCCAGGGAGGGTGGGGCCCAGTGGCTCCTTGTTTGGCCCGGCCACCGGCCAGAAGCTAGCTCACGGGCCGGATGAAAATGGCCAGCGGGCCACATGCGGCCCACAAGCCATAGTTTGCCCACTCCCGCAATGCAACTATTTGCACTGAACAAACTGTGGCCCTCAGGCTCTAAAAAAAGGGAACCTAATCAACTCACACACAAACCATAAACTATACAATTAAAGATTCCAGACACTCACTCTACTATTACAGACTAGACAGAAGTTTTTCAGTCAAATATTTTTAAGAGACAGAAAGACTGATGATTCATAAGTGAGGCATTAAGGAAGTGCAGGCTGAAGAATGGAAACAATTAAGGAACTCTCAGCTTCTGTCAGAATTACACAGAAAACCCATTTTCCATCCCTTAAGCAAAAAATGTCTTTAGTCTGCAGGGATCTCTTGGAATTTTTGGAAGGGAATCATGGAGTCAAGTTCTTACAGGGTTATAAAAGTTAGACACCAGGTTGTCTAAACAATAGCAACATACATTAGTAAATGGATGGGATTTTTTTTAATACGATAAACATACCTGAAGAATCTTCTGTCTGCCTTACAGACAGCTGAGATCGTCTTAGTATCTCTCTCACAAGATGATCGCTTAGCCCCTGAGCCTCACTTAAGTTGTAGTGATACAGGTGGCAATATAATATAGCAAGATAATATCTAGTTTGAAGAAACTGTGTCCTCTTTTCTCCTACATTAAAAAAAAAAAAGGAAACAAATGCAGAAGTGTATATTGAAAAGCAAAGAAAGATTAAAAGAGGTAAAAAGGGTCAGTCACACACACACACACACACTCTCTCTCTCCACCCCTCACCCCCGAAAAGAGGGAGAGTTGCAGCTATAATCCAGGATGCAGAAAAACAAATTAGCATAAAAAAAGATGCAGAAAGGCTAAACATAGCAGATGCCCCTCACCTGAAATTGCCTCTATGTAAACATAGTACAACTAAGAATCCATAAGTTACAGAGAGAGCGGAACTGGAGGGCAGACTTTCTAGAAGATGAAATCCTATTGCAAACCAGTGCATTATCAGTCAGAAATCTGCATGAGAATTAATTCTGCGCCTTGAAGTTCCACTTCTGCAGCTTTTACACATTTCGAAAAGAGTTACTGAGCAGTTGTGGCATTGCAAAGGAAGCACAGCTCAAGTCAGACATGGTGCCAGGAGGGGGTGCCCAGGAAGCAGCAAAAATGCAGACACACTGTGCCTCAAGATCCACAAGGCTAAGACCTGATTTGTTTAGGTATCCTCAAATACCAACAAGGTTTCAAACATCTCTCTCTTAGTGGAAATACACTTAGATGCTGAACTCTCTGAAATAACTAGTGATATAAAGAGGTAGCATCCTTTCTCCCTGAGCCTGTGGGGAATGGCTAATGCAAGAAAAATGACTATTATGTACAGGCTCCTCTATATTCTAAGCAGCCTACCTGTATATATCCCTACATCTTATTTCAGAAAATGTAACAACATCATTAGAGCCTTTCTGTATGGTTTTGGTCAACACCCATGACTATCACTTAAAAAATTCCAACTCCCTGTAGCCAAGAAAGGTTTGGGCTCCCAGACCTATAAAATTACTTTTATGCTTTTAGCATGTCACAGATGTTAAATTAGTTCCTGCATGATAACATTCATATATGCATATGGGTGGAAACTAAATGAGTATTAATGTATCCAACTCCCTCTGTAAGTCTGCTTGGTTCCTCATTTTTGTCGGATGTAGAGAAACAAAGTACTTACATTGGTGGCAGCATGAAGTGTATGTCTGTCTTATTACTATTATTATATTATTATATTTACCCCCACTCTAACGTGTTATATCACTGTAATACTGTCTGACTTTGTATTGTCTGGTCTTGAAGCTTTGACAAGTTGTAAAGTTGTGTAACTGCATAATTTTACTGGATATCCTGTGAAATGTGCAGTATTTGGGGACGAATACAAGTGGTAAGTAATTCACCTTTTGGCATTTGTATTGTTTCTTTCAGAAAATTAATTTAAAAAAACATAAAACCTCCCATATAACCTCTGTCCACTAAGCATATCTGAGAACTACTCCTTCTCCAAATCAGAGAGGTAGCTGTGTTTGTCGCTTTTGCAGATCCAGACTAAGTCCTGTGGCACCTTATAGACTAACAGATGTATTAGAGCATAAGCTTTCATGGGTGATTACCCACTTCGTCGGATGCATGCCAGCCGACGAAGTGGGTATTCACCCACGAAAGCGTATGCTCTAATACATCTGTTAGTCTATAAGGTGCCACAGGATTCTTTGTCACTCCTTCTCCTAAGACATGAGTAGCTGTCCTGAAAAGGTAGCCATGTAAAGATTCTGGAGTACTTTTTTCTTACTCTCTATAAATGCATCGGGTAAACACCAGGGGAGGAGAAGAGCTATTTAATCTAGAGGAAAGTGCTGCTACAAGAACAAATGGGTATAAATGGGCCATATATAAGTTTAGGCTGGAAGTTAGAAGGAGGTTTCTAACCATCAGAGGAATGTGGTTCTGGAACAGCCTTCCAATAAGAGTAGTGGGGGCAATCTAACCAGTTTTAAGATGAAGCTTGATAAGTTTATGAACAGTATTATCCAGTGGAGTTGTCTGCAATTCTGGAAACTGGACTTAATAAACCAGGAAGTCCAGTCTAGATAGACAACTTGTTCACCAAATGGATTTTCAGCTAGAGTTTTTTATTCAAAACAAAAATTCCTCCTCTAACTTTAAAACTTCTGTAGTAATTGTCCTTTGGTTTTTCAAGTGTACTTGAAAGTCTTCTGGACTCCATTTTTATTCATGAGAAAATTCTGATTTAAAGATTGCAGCTCTGGAAAACAGTTGTCTTTTGTAAAAGTGCTAACAGCATGCTAACTACAGCAGAGAAGTATGATCAGCCAAAATATTATACAAACATCTGAAAAGATGAACACTGCACTGTTTTTTCCTTGCCTTTTGCTGTGGTTTCTTGAAGAGCCCTCTTCCACAGATCCACAGATTCTTCATATGAGCCTAAAAGAAACTGTTCCTCACCTTTAAAAGGAATGAAATATAGTAAAAAAAAAAATTACATGGTATTCACGTCTTTTCACACATATAGTAACTCCTCACTTAAAGTTGCCCCAGTTAATATTGTTATATTGCTGATCAATTAGGGAATATGCTCATTTAAAGTTGCACAATGCTCCCTTATAACGCTGTTTGGCAGCCGCCTGCTTTGTCCACTACTTGCAGAAAGAGCAACCCGTTGGAGCTAACTGGTTGGGGCTTGGAACCAGGTGGACCAGCAACCTCCCATCTCCCTTAAGTTCCCTGTGCAGCGATCAATTGCCAGCAGTTCAGCTGTCCCTCCCCCAACTGCCGTGTGCTGCTCTTGATCTCTGCCTTGGAGCTGCTCCCGGGAGTCTCCTGCTTGCTGTGCAGAGGGAGGCAGGGTACGGGGGGATAATGTTAGGGTGTCCTCCTCCCCGTTGCTGTTGCCCCACGCTTACCTAATCTCCATAGTGCAAGGGGAACACGTGACAGGGCTCAGGATGGAGGGAGTTTGCTGATAGCAGCTGCTGTCTCATCTTGCTGATTTACTTAACAAGGCAATGTACTTAGAGAGAGGTGAACATACTTAAAGGGGAAATGCACATCTCTCTTTCTCACACACACAGGGTGTGTCTCTCTGTCTGCCATGCTGTCTCCCCTCCCTCCATTCGTGCTGCATCGTAGAATATGAGGCTACATTAACAATATGTTAATCCTTGAGGGCTCAGCCAAATGCTAATTAATCATTTAACAGTAAGGCATTCCCTGGGAAATATCCTACCCTCTGACTTTACCACCTCAACCAAGCTTCACAATCATCATTGCTGTGTACAGTATTAAATAGTTTAAAACTTATACTGTGTGTGTACATGTGTATTATAATATATAGTCTTTTGTCTGGTGAAAAAAATGTTCCTGGAACCTAACCCCCCCATTCACATTAATTCTTATGGGGAAATTCGATTTGTTTAACATCGTTTTGCTTAAAGTCATATTTTTCAAGGACATAACTACAACGTTAAGTGAGGAGTTACTGTACAAACATATAAATAAAAATCTGTTTCTGTTTCAGTTCAAATCTTTGCCTGTTATTAAATATATGATTTTGAAACACTATATCAGAGAAGCTGTCATAAATGGTAGCACAATTCCACAACAGCTACTACATGTGCAAATTTCTCAATCTCTAGAAAACCATTCTTATTCCAGATAAGTGACTATTTGGTAGGGGTAGGTAAAAATAATAATTCTGAATTACAGACTTTTCTGGTAAACATTTTTGACTGCTAAATCACTATTAAAGTAGAATTAAAATTGTTTACAACCTCTTTCCACAAAGCTTTCATAAACTGTCACTCTTTAGCATACTATCAGTAAATTCAGAAATGGTTCCAAAACATATAATATCTTATTCATGGTAACAAGCATTTCCTGTTACTTTTTCAACTTTCCCATCACCTGCTTTGTTGTTTTAGTGATAAATAATAGCAGCTCAGATTTATATAATATTCCATTTCATTCCAAAAGGCAAATATCCCAATGAAGTAAACTGGATTATACCTGCATGAGAAATATAGCCTTATCTACACATCGTTGAAATGTTGTGGGGTAATGGGGGGAAACCAGGTGAACAATCAGCATAACAATGGGAGGATGGAACCTTTTTGACAAAGACACGATCATTAGCAAACTCCTACTGCGAGGGAAAGTGGCACAGAACTTTGAAAACAATCTCTGTTTGTAGGGTCTCAACTGAGAAACAAACATATAAAAGTGCTCGGAACTCCATTAATCTACCTCAGAAGGGACAAAGCTGTCTCAACCTCGTCAGGATTCAGATTTGTGGTACTAGGATGCCTATGTATTTCAGATTTAATTCAGCAAACTGAAGTCAATCGAGTTTTTCCATTGAGTTCAACAGGTTTTGGATGAAACCTGTAATGTTTATGTCACTGAACTGTATGTAGAAATACTGCTAGCCATAAAATAGTAAGATGCTTTATTTGTGAGTCCTCAGAAATTTGATGAATTTCAACTATAACTATCTCAGTAAATAAACTACAGATGAAGTCAGTTATGAACTACAAATAAGTTGTACCTAATCTAATAGTCAGTCCATACAACTGTCATCCAATTACAGTTCCTTCCAACGTACTAACCAATCACAGAATTGAGCTTCCGGGTTTGTTCCAAGATCTCTCCTGAAGACTGCAGGACTGCCTGTATATGACCTAGAAGTTGTGCCACAATGGATTCTTCACGTGCAAGCTTTATTTCAGTTAAAGGCTTGCCATCCTTAGATATTTTTCTGTTTAGTTGAGTCTGATACCAAAGCACTTGTTTATATAATAACCGCCATAGTATCATCAACCTGCAGATCAAAAAGTAGTATACTATCACTAACCAAAAAAACAGATTAGTTGAAACATAGGGATAATTCTGTCTTATTCTTCAAACGTACTTGTATTTTGTATATTATATTACAGCTAAAGTAATATTTTCTTCAAAGTTTCCACCACAATTTGATATTCAGCTCTGTAGTTCACCAATTATATTTTTTCATTAATATATTTTCATCTATTTTCTTGGATATTCTTAAGAACCATATTTAATGCTGTTGTTTTCCTTGTCTACAAAAGTATTACTGTGCAGAATGTTTATTAATAATTTACATCTTTTAGTAGTCAGAAGAATCATCCTAACTTATGCAGGCAACTGTTGCTCCCACATGGTTATCTGTTTTATTACAGTACCTTTGTCAAATAAAAAAAATGTATAACACTGTATTTCACTCTAATAGCATGGAATTACTATGCCTGCTTCAATAAATTACCACAATTTTTTCAGAGTATAAAGTGGTGGTGAGACAAAACGCTGCTGTAATTCTTCTCTAATAAAACAATGAGAAACTAATTAAATCCCGTTTTTAAAAAGTTTTTCATGCACATTAACAATCATACCTGTTTTCTGGCTTTTCACCAAGTTTTACTGCCTGAGGAGGTATCTTAAGCAGAGAATTCAGTGAGCGAAATTTCTGAGCACTGTTTTCATCAAGAACTTGAAAAATAGGCACAGTCAGGGAGTCAAGCTCTACAGCACTGTTAACATCAGAGGATGCAAACATTATCTCATAATGAGGTGTGACCTTCCCATTTAGACTATGTGCAACCATCTTCAGCAAGCAGAAGCACCCCAAAAGGTTTTCTGAGAACAACTGATCTTGGTGCTGAATAAGCATCAATTTTATAGTCTGTGATGTCAGCTTTACCAAATGTCCAACTGTCTGTCTGTCTCTCACATCCCAGTACAGGACAGTTAAACACTGCTGAAAATGTTTTAAGATGTAATGCACCCATAGATTACATTTTTCAGGCTTGTTTAAATATGCATCGTGTTTTAGTAAAGGGCTTTTAATGAACTGGAGAATGTTGAAAAGGTGGATAATGCAGCCTACTGTGTAATTCAACAGCATGTCTTTTTCTTGCACATTTTTTGAAATCCCTATCCTCCAGGCTGCAAGAAGGTTTTTCTTAATTGAATGTAGTTCCATAGATAGTTCATCTTTTGCATCAGTATCTTTTGCATGAACAGTGTCAAACATTGATGCAAATTCCAAACAGCCTTGATCAGCTCTACTGAAAAATGAATTTGGTCTCTGACTGAAGAAAGAAGAAGAGTTATTTTGAAACTGCTTGTCATCATCAGATTCATCTTCATAATCCTAAATCAAAGGGAAAAAACACACATGTAATCTGATTTGTGTCTGTTCTCTTGAAAGCAAGCTAGTGAAGAGGTACAGTGAAGATTAACAGACCTTATTATATGAAACCTATATCTATTCTAATTCATTTAACATTCAAAAAGTAATTAGCACAGAGCGTGTGTCTGTCTCTGGACTCTACTCCCCACCACATTTGCTGCCCCAAATAGTAAGGCTATATATCTATATTGTGATAGAGGGTCAGGGAGCTGCGGTAGAGTGCTTGAGGGGAGATATGTAAGCTCAGAGCTAATTGAGGCGTGGCTCCCTATGGACTAGGGAAGGTTGCAGGTTGATTGGAACATCTGCAATCAATTAAGGCCCTGCTAAGAACCTAATAAAACCCTCTGCTTCAGGCAGACAGGGGAGGAGGATAGGAGCAGTGAGCAGTTTGGAGGAGTTGGAGGAGAGTTTGGAACCAACTCCACCCAGACCCTAGGTAAAGAGACACCTGACCTGTGTAGAGAGAGGGCAGGAAGCCCCACAAACTGAAGGGTAGGAGAGGGAAGTAGCCCAGGGGAAGGAATAGCTAATTCAGGTGGTTTACTGCTATCCTCAGGGCCCCTGGGCTGGGACCCGGAGTAGAGGGCAGGCCCGGGTCCCTCCCTCTCCACTCCCCCTCCTCTAGGATACTAGTGGGGCAGTTAATACCCTATTCAGCGGCAAAAATAGCTCCCTGAACTCCACACAAGAAGAGAGAGCGCAGGACCTATCATAACAGTGCCAGCAATTTGCCACAATATATATAAATCTCTGACCCAATAGCCCAAGAACCATCCTGCAAAGCACAAGACATGGTGGCTCAGAATGCGAGTAAAGGGGAATTTGCTTCTACAGAAGAAAGTCTCAAAAGCAAAGTACACAGCAGATTTGAAAGGCTGCATGGCAAGTTTAACATACAGCCATTCTTCCTAAAAACATATTAAGATCTCTGAGGTATACAAGTAACAATAACATGTTAACACTTAAAACTCAGGATAGATTTCTTTGTTATAGTTCAAGGTGCAATTCCCAACTGAACTAGATTTTGAACAGAAACTAACTTAGCAATATGTATTTTATTAGCATGCATTTTTGGAAAAGTAAATTAATTTCTGAAAAAATCATTTGTTTTAAGTAGATGTTTGAAAACTATTAACATCTTGCTAAAATGACTGATAAGAAAATCAGTGCATTTTCTAAAACCTATAAGCCAAAATAAAATTAAAATTATTCCTAAGAATTTGTTTAATGTAAAATCATTTAAGCAAATTTAGTAAGAGAGTAAGACTTAAAACAGAGCTCAGGATAATCAGATTTTTTTTCCATATTCAGAATTACCTAAATTAGATCAGATGCATTAATTATACAGTAATTAGAAAAGTGCTGTTAAATACCTGTAAATCTGCTACTTTCTCATTCGGTTCTGCTGTTTCTTCTTCTTGCAAGAATTTTGGAATGGTAGAAAGGGTAGAATTTTGGTTTTGATGCTGTTTCAATAGGCTAGCTTTTAAAGAAGACAATGATCGCAACTGCAGCTTTTTCCTTTTAGACTGTAGGAGACAAAAGTAAGAGAAACTACCTTAATATTATTACATATTTATCGGTCTCTGGTAACACCCACAACATGCTAGATACTTTCCAAACATAAAAGAAATTATTCTTGACCTACAGAACTTACAATCTGAGAGCCAAACAGGCAAATACACAAAGGGCTAGGCCAGGGAAAGGAACATCCTGAATAGAATGGAGGCAGTATCTGGCCATGTCTTCAGAATACAATGTTGTAACACCAGACAATTGGGTTTTTTTTTTATGGCAGAAGTGGGTCTTCAGGAGGGATTTCAATGCTTGGAAGTAAGACTGACAGACTTAGTATGACTATTTTATGCAGTGGGGAAGAAGGTGCAGAAATGTTTGTAGGAGAAGTAGACTATCACAGATCACTGTGTGTGTATAGCGGAGTGGCTACCCTGATCCTAAAATAAAAGTAGTAAAAGCAGCCCTGGAGAGGGCTTAGGCTGATTGGAATAGCAGCCACAGCTGTGGCTGGATCAATTAGGGCCCAGCTGGCCCTTAAGAGGGCTGTGGCCAAGCGCTAAGAACAGTCTCCCTCCAGCCTAACAGGGAGATGGACCTAGCTACCTGAAGGAGTGAAGGGTACTGAGGGTGGAACAGCGCTGGGGAAGGGGCAGGCTGAGTTGGGGAGCTCAGGCCTGGTAACTTCCAAGGCTGTTGCCTGATACGAAGGCCTGAAAAGGTACTGGGCTGAAGGGACAGGCAGCAGGTCCAAAACCCCCCTTACCTATGATGACTAGCTTTTACACTGTAGACTGCCTCAAGAAGCAGGGGCTTGATGCTGACTGGCAGTAGCCATAGATTGAGGCAAGGTGTGGGAGAAGAGACCCAGAATGTGGGAGTATTGCCATGGGGCAGCACCCCAGACAGAGAGGCACCGGGTTCTGGGAAGGATGGTGAGCGAGAGGCCAGCGATGGTGAGACACTGGCCTGCAGAGAGTGCTCTGGCTGGAAAAGAGCTAATTCCCAGACAGCCAGTAGGAGGCGCCACAGGGGTGAGTCATCACATTGCTACAGTGTGCTATGCCTTTTACTCCTCCACAGTCCCTTGTGATTGCATCATTCTTAGTGACAGGACTGGGGCTCCACTCAAAGGAGAGTCTTGCAATTCTGTCACTCAGACTGGATACCTAGGCTTCAGCAGGGCCTATTTTGCTTGACATCTTGTACAAGTCTTCTCTCAAGAGCTCCAACAAGAAAATATCTCAGTTGATCCTACAGTTTTATTGATACCTATAATTCCATCCCTTCTTAGGCTCTTAACAAAATTACACCCCTAAATTCTCTCATCCTCTCCCACTGTTCCAATTTATCACACTACACAGATCATCTCCATAAACTTGAGCATACTTGCTGGCATCTGCAAGGTGGTGGTGCAAACTGTTTTCAGTTTCCACTGGGATATATGGAAATCCCACTTTATGCTTAACATTGAATGAGCCTTTGTGGGGGTCTGGAAATAGAGCTGAAAGGTCTGTCATCTAAGTTTTTTGTTCAAATTTAGTCCAGTTGCTAGTGACTGAAAAGTGTTACCCTCCAATAGCTGTTGATCTATGTTAAATCAGTTGATGGTTTTAAACTAGTTCTATGGAGTTCAATGGAGTGATGATGTTCACAGTACAACTAGAAAGTTCGTTGACTGTCTCGACAGACGAAAGATGGAAAATGATGACAAGGAAGCAAAATTACCTTCTTACTCACTAGAACTGGCCTATCCAGAACAGGGTTGAGGTATAACAAGGCACTGTACTGCCATTTTTCTTCTATATGGGCATATAAGAAAATTCAGTTTCATTTAAATTCAGAGCCTGTTTTTCAAATCACTGCCATTCTAAGTCTGTCTCAAAACCTTCCTCCACAGAGCACTGAAAAGACTATATCATGACTGTGCTTTCAAAGACTAAAACAGGCACGTGACTCCACTGTTGCCTTTGAAAGCATTTTGTAATACTCTGTTTGAAAGAGATTATAATGTTTACTATCTTCTTCTGTTGACTAAAAATTCATCATTAACAAAATTTCTAATGTAAAAAAACCCACACACAAACAAAAAAAACAACAGTCACCCAACCCAACAGTACCTTAGGCATCATCAGACCCTGATGTATCTTTTCAAGCCTCTGGGCTGAATCAAGCAGAAGTAACCTCATAACTCCAGATGGTAAAAGATTATCAGAAAACCTAAGTACTGTAACCATATACCCATCAGAGACAATGAGGTAGGGTAATCTTGAATGTGATGTTACAGAAAATCTCTGTCTCATAAGATCACTTTCAGAGTCGGATGAACCAAGAGAATGACTAGAATCTTGAGACACAGACTGTTGCGGTCTAGCAAATACAATAAAAATATATCAGAAAAAATAAACAAGCAAATATCATATGCAAAATTATTAAATGGAAATATCAAAAATACATATATTTTAAAAAATAGTAATTTTTGTAATTTATACAATTTTTCCCCAAGGGGAACATTTAAACAAAGTGCACAAATGCAAGATGACAATATAATAATGTAAGCAATTTAACACCAAGTTGGAAGTTATAATAATATGACATAATACTGAAGTTAAGCTTAACAGAAAAATGTGAAAATACTAACAGGCCTTTTTTAACCTTAATTAGCTACTATTACAGCAAAATACTGATATACTGAATTTTGTTAGGTATCCATATTATATAGTAACATATCAATTTATGGTGCTCTATATGGCCCCAGTTCTGCAAAGATTTATGCAAATGCTTAACTTTATGTATTATCAGTGATATGATGATGACAGGCACTTTAGAAACACTATACAGGCAAGTCACATCTTAGGCGTATTTAACATGCGCGAATTGTGCTTTACGCATTCGGCAAAAACAGAAAAAAAAACAAAAAAACAATAATTTAAAAACTCAACCAGAAGTGCGGGCGATTCTGCCCGCCAGCGAACTCAATGAGAGTTTCACTATATGCAATTTCCTCTTTATGTGGTGTCATAAGTGTGAAGTAGCCTAGAATTATTGTTTACCTGTAAGGGGCTAAGCTAAAGGTAACCTGAGAGGTGGACAACTGACCAATGAGAAATTCCTCAGGAGACAAAGGATTTTAAGTTTCAGTTTCTCTCGGGGTCTCTCTCTGTTCACCTCGGCTATGGGATGAACACAGCTATGTCTTTCACTGTAACTATAGATTCTATCAAGTACTGTAGTCAGTAAGTTTACCTTCTTTTTATCACTTGGAGGGTTCTCAGTGGTGAGTGTTGGCTGGGTGCTTCTTGAGATTGTAAGCTTCAGCAGAGATATCAACAGTGGGAGAAAGTTGCCTCAGGGGAGAGGTTTGGTTTCTGAATCCTTTTGTTGATTACGGTAGATGCTGTTCTATTGATGGTTATAAGGGATTTATTCCTTTCCTTTTTTCTTTTATTAAAATCTTTCTTTTTAAGAAGCTGACTGCTTGTTTTCCATTGTGTAAGATCCTGGTTTTGGATCAGGCACGTCTCGCAGGAGCAGGCGAGGTTTGGTTTTTTTATTCTCTCAAGTTTTCCAGGGAAGGAAGAAGTTTGGGGGGTTAGTGGAAAGGGAAAGAAGGGTCCCAAACTACCCTAGACCTAGTTTGGTGGTGGCGGCGTACCAGGTCCAGATACAGAAGTTGTGTTCTGGGGAAAAACATTTTAAACCAAGCTGGTAAAATAAGCTTGGGGGGGGGGGTTATTTCTTTTTTCATGCAGCTCCCCACATCTGTACCCTAGAGTTCAGAGTGGGGAGGCAATCCTGACATGGTGGCAAAGGTGGGATGAAATTTTGTGAATCTAAAAAACTGAAACTTAAAATCCTTTGTCTCCTGAGGAATTTCTCATTGGTCAGTTGTCCACCTCTCAGGTTACCTTTAGCTTAACCCCTTACAGGTAAACAATAATTCTAGGCTACTTCACACTTATGACACGTGGTAACCACAGAACGGCACCCTCGCATAAGACACGACATGCCTGTACATAGATTAATGTAGGAAAGGATTTAAATGCACTGGCAGAGTAGTGTGACACAAAACCTGATTATAATCCATCTGTGTTAAGTCAGGATCTTTCATTAAATTAATCAGATTCACAGAAAAAGTATTTTAAAGATTCTTATACGCATTAAAATCTTGTAACTACCTGCAACTTGTAATTAAGGTTAAATAAAATGTTGTATTGAACATGTGTGATTTCTTGTTATAAAATATATTAGAAGTGCCTTTTGTTCATTCTCAAGAAGCAATTTTCAATAGTGACACACACTACTGAACACAAATGCATGCACAACTGCACTTCTTATATGAGTGAGAAACTTCATGTGAAAAATAAGGTTTTGGGCTTGCAAAAGACTACTAAAATATAACTAGCTGCTTAGTTGAGATACCTTACTTTCACACACATTTGCTATAATTTTGTATTTAATCTTGAAACTCTCACAATTTGAAAGTTACAGTAAATTAATTCTTGAGCCACCAAAGTTATCTTTGCATTAAAAATTAATTCAAGTTTTTAACATTTACAAAAACTGAATCATCCATCATGATAAAATGACATGCAGGTTTTAGTTAATGTTAACTTCCGAAATATCTAGAAATTTAACCTGTACTAAAAATCACTTAAATAATTTATACTTACATTACCACAATGCCAATTTTTCAGCAGGACAAAGCCATTATAAAAAATAGAAGAGAACTTTGAATGAGAAACAGATATTGAGGAGACAGAGAAACCAAAAGACATAATTTGAAAGATGAAATTTATTTTAAATAGTAGAAAACATGTAAGAAAGGAAGATCTGCTCAAATGATTTAAAAAAAAATAAATCTAAACTTGCAGGTTGTCTCACCTGTATGTTATTAGAGGATGAAAGGGAATAAACTCTGCTGGTCCAAATTCTACAGAGCAACCAGAAGTAACCACGGTCAGTAATTCACCCATACAAGTCAATAAGATCAAGGAGCCACGTTTTAACATGCAAGCCAGAAAAAGGCTATCAGGAGTCCAGCTCATGTCACCTACCCAGTATGACCTAACAAAGACAGAAAAAATGAACAGTTTTACAAGTTTACTTTCCAATCAAATTAAGATATCAATGTTTTACTTAGAATAACTTCTGAGAAAAAACACTTAAATCTACTCTGCAGATACTGACCTGACAAACTTGGCTGGAACTCCATGATTCTTGCTACTACAACCTTTAAGGCTACCAGAGACAGTAACAAAATTCAGTGTACTTATAAACAAAATCTGAGTTGCCTGAGAAGAATAAAAAGCACAAAAAAGAAAATATTAAGAATTGTCCATAATAAAGTCTTTTAATACCAAGTTATGCCTTAGATTTGTTGTACTGAAAACATTAGTACATGCAGAAATCTTGTGACCATAAAGTTTAAAGTTATGCTTAATACTTCAAGTACATTTCTACCTCCAACCTGTGTAGCAAGGAGTTGAAATTTGGCAGCAGCTTGCCTCTGTGTCAGGGATGGGCCTTTTGCTATTCCCATGAAAAAGTACTTAAATTTGGCCAAATCAGAAGCCTTTAAAAATCTCATAATATTCTCAGTATTGACTTGTTAGAGTTTGGCAACTAAGTTCTCCTAAGATTCCATCTGAACTGAGTATGTTCCGTTTCTGGGCTATAGAGGCTGATCTGGGCTTCCCTCTAATTGCTGCTCCCAGGTGCTGCAGTTCTCTGTGGTTCCGGGCACAAAACTAAGACCAGGGAGACAGTCTCTCCCTATTGGCTCCCATGCAGCACAAAAAAGGAAGAAGACTGACTTGAATAGAGAGGGAACAACAGTCCTACGTGGAATGGATGGTGGGAGGCTGGGACTGAAACAAGGAGCCAGGGAAGAGGGAAAAAATGAAACAGGAACAGGCTAGAAGGGATAGAGGCATAATGGATGAGGCTTGGAAGGGAACCACACAGCACACTTCCCTCAAAAACTTGGAATGGAAGGAGTGGATCCTTATCTTATCTTAGAATAATTCAGTTCTTCTAAATGGTTTATCTCCTTTCGTGCTCCACTGTAGGATATGCGCACATGTGTGCGCTCTCAAATGGAGAATGCAAAACAGGTATCCACGGGCTCATGGCTGCACAGAAAAGCACCTCATGCCTCCTGTCAGGATTGCCTCCCCACTCTGAACTCTAGGGTACAGATGTGGGGACCTGCATGAAAAAAGAAATAACCCCCCCCTCCCCCCAAGCTTATTTTACCAGCTTGGGTTAAAATGTTTTCCCCCAGAACACAACTTCTTCTGTGTCTGGAACTAACTGCTGCCACCACCAAACTCAATTTAGGGTAGTTTGGGACCCTTCTTTCCCTTTCCACTAACCCCCCAAACTTCTTCCTTCCCTGGGAAGCTTGAGAGAAAAAAAACAAACCTCGCCTGCTCCTGCGAGATGTGCTCGATCCAAAACCAGGATCTTACACAATGGAAAACAAGCAGTCAGCTTCTTAAAAGAAAGATTTTAATAAAAGAAAAAAAGAGAGGAATAAATCTCTTATAACCATCAATAGAACAGCATCTACCATAATCAACAAAAGGATTCAGAAACCAAACCTCTCCCCTGAGGCAACTTTCTCCCACTGTTGATATCTCTGCTGAAGCTTACAATCTCAAGAAGCACCCAGCCAACACTCACCACTGAGAACCCTCCAAGTGATAAAAAGAAGGTAAACTTACTGACTACAGTACTTGATAGAATCTATAGTTACAGTGAAAGACATAGCTGTGTTCATCCCATAGCCGAGGTGAACAGAGAGAGACCCCGAGAGAAACTGAAACTTAAAATCCTTTGTCTCCTGAGGAATTTCTCATTGGTCAGTTGTCCACCTCTCAGGTTACCTTTAGCTTAACCCCTTACAGGTAAACAATAATTCTAGGCTACTTCACACTTATGACACCTCCAAACAATGGCATGTAGGGAGCCACAGTCTGCCACCACTCATTTCCTTCTCAACCATGGAACAGAGCCTCCACAGCCAAGGGGAAGGATGGTAGAAGCACCTATAGAAACAAAACATCTCAAAGAACTCAAGTTACTCTAAGGTAAGTAATCTGTATTCCTTCTTCAAGTATGACTCTATGGATACTCCATCGCACGAGACTTCCAGCCAGTAACTCAAGGAGGAGGTAGCAGATTTTCCAGGCTTGTCCTGTCAACATAGGTGAGGGTCCTTCTGATGTGTAGTGTATGCAGGCTGGTCTCTCTGAAAATACGAGGTTTTGGGAAGAATGCCATCAGGTGAATCTCTTGATTAATGTGATGTTCCAAAGAGATCTTTTGGAGAAAGTGAGAGTGAGGATGCAGTATAACCTGTATGTATAGAAGGTAGTATATGGCAGATCAGCCATAAAAGCACGAAGCTGTCCCTTTGTCTAGCTGAAGTGATGGCTATGAGGAACAACATCTTGCGTGAGAAGTGGAAAGAAAACAGTTGTCCATTGGTTCAAAGGGAGGTTTCTTCAGGGCACTGAGAACCAAATTTAGGTCCCACTAGGTGCCGGCTTCCATACGGGCAGAAACAAGATGTGTACGTCCTTGAGAAATTTAACTATTGGTGGATAGACAAGACTGAGAAATCATTGATGGATGAATGAAAGGTTGTGATAGTGGTCAAATGTACTCTGACTGAGCTCAACTGAAAGGCCTTGCATCTTTGAATTCAACAGATATTCCAAGATTTTGGAGAGCAGAATCTCTGAGGCTTGGGAAGAGTGAACAGAACAGTAAGAGTGGAAGCATTTCCACTTTTGAAAGTAAGTTTTGCAAAGGCTAAGTTTCCAGCTAGATAAGAGAACTGATCGGACATTACCCAAACAGGTTAGTGCCATGCATGATAATCATTTCAGAACCATGGTCTCAAGTTCAAAGAAAAAAGGCTGGGGTGGATCAGGGTCCCAGAGTTCTATAATAGGAGATGGTTCCTGAGAGGAAGTCAGAAAAGTTTTGACACAGGCAGGTAAAGGAGATTCAAGTACACACTTCTCTTGGCCAGGACGGTACAATTAAAACAAAATTCATTCTTTCCTGATGAAGTTTGAGTAAGGACTTGGGGTAGAGAGAGATAAGCAGACAATAGTAGATGGAGCCACAGTATTATCAGGATATCTCACAATGAGTTGCGGCTATATCTTTCATTGGAACATAAAAGATGACATTTAATGTTTGGACTGGCAAAGTTGTCAAATCTATCACCTCAAAAAGCAGAAATGTCGTGGAAGACAGAATTGTTGAGTTACTGTTTATGGTCCTAAAGAAAGCATGTGCCTTGGGAATCTGCAGCTGTATTCTGGAGGTCTGGGAGATAGATTACTCAGCAGTCTATCTGATGGGAGATGCTTCAGTCCTATAACCCTAGCAACTATGCATATAAGGATGGGGATCTTGCTCTGCCCTTTAGGTTGATAGAATATATTGCTGCCCTGTTGTCCAGGATTAACTTGACAGAGTGACCTTGCATGGGTGAAGGAAGCGTTGACAAGTGTAATGAACTCCTCTCCACTCCAGAATGTGGATGTGATGTGGACTGTGACCTCTTCTTCAGACCACTTCCTCTGGGCAGTGGACCGTGGAGGTGAGTTCCCCATCCCACAAAAGAAACATCTGTTATAAGGATCTTAGAGTGGGGGATGTGAGAATGGGGTTCCCACACAGACCTTTCACCACCAGCAGCTGAGAACTTTCTGAGGTACTGTGACATGTTTGGAAAAGCTTTATCTGTTTTGAGTGTATACAGACCTTAGCCATGTCTGAAAGCACCTAAGGTGCAGCTTCGCCTAAGTGTGATGAACGTAGAGTCTGTCATGGGGCCCATAAGTTGTAGGCAGGTCCTTGCAGTTGTTTGCAGGCTGTATTTCTGGAAGGGTGGATAGCTATATGAAATTAGGCATCCTTGAGGTCGAGGATGACGAAACAATCTTCCAGATTTAGGGATAGAATTACAGTGTCACCATCTTGTAGTGCTGGAAAAGGATACAGGTGTTCAGTCTTCCTAGGTTGAGGATCAATCTCCAACCTTCATCCCTTTTGGGAACGTGGAAATAGAATTCCCTTCTGATGAACTCTGGGGGAAATAGCTTGATTGCCCCCAAGAATACGAGAGACTGGACCTCTTGTTTCAATAGATCTTCATCAGTGAAAGAAGATGGAATACCCTACATTGATCATCTCCAAAATCCATCTCTCTGAGGTAATCTATTCCAAGGCAGTGAGGAAGTGTGATACCTGCTCTTCAAAAGAGGGTTGAATGGAATCGTTCAGCACAGAATCTGGGAAGGTAAGTAGATGGAGGCCCTTGGCCAGGAGATTAAAACAGTTTCTTAAAGGGGGATCCCCTTTTCTAGGATCTAGATCTCTGCAAGTCCAAAGATCTGCGAAGGCTGTGGCTAGGGATCTAGAAGCCATGTCCGTAGAATCTAAGACACCTTGGAGGGAGGTTTTAGCTAGCAATTTTCCCTCCAAAATGAGACCATGAAATTGTTCCCTCTGGTCCTGTGGCAGATGTTTAATAAAATAAGTGAACTTGGAATACTGAGTCATAGTTCACCAACGACACTTGGTAGTTTGCCATGTAGAATTGGAGGATCATCGAGGAGTAGTTTTTCTTCCACAGGAGGACTAAACATTTTGATTCCTTTATCATAAGGAAAGGGTTTGGCATGGGCTGTATCTACCACCTTTGAGTTAGGAGTGGAGTGGGGAAATTCCATTCCTGTGACTGGAATATAGCACTGGTACCTGCCAGTTTACAGGTGGGCTGGATAGTGGTAAGTGTTTGCCAGACTGTGTAACCAGGCAATAACAGAGGGCTTGGTTACACTGGCACTTTATAGAGCTATAAAGTCCCCACGAGCGCTATAACCTCCTCCCCGTCCACACTGGCAAGGCACGTAGAGCGCTATAACCGCTGAGTTATAGCGCTATTGTTAATCCACCTCCGCATGGGGAATAAGGACTGTAGCGCAGCTGCTGTAGCGCTACAGCAAGAATGTGGACACCCACTGCGCATTAATTGGCCTCCAGCCCGTCCCATAATTCCCGTTCGAGCCACTCTGGTCATCACTTGCAAACTCTTTTGTCCTGTCCTCAGGTGACCACACGTCAGACCCGCCCTTTAAAGTTCCAGGGAAATTTGAAAATCCCCTTCCTGTTTGCTCCAGCCAAGCGTGGCGTGCTCTCAGGGAATCCTTGCAGGTGATCATTCTCATTGATCTGACTGATTGCGTGGCGTGGTCTCAGGAAATCGTTGCAGGTGATCATTCTGATTGATCATCATGACTCCACGTGCCATGCCTCCTTGCAATAGGCGATCCCCAGCATGGAACAATAGCGAGGTGCTGGACCTCATCAGCTGTTGGGGGGAAGAGGCTGTTCAGTCTCAGCTGCGGTCTAGCCGCAGGAATTTTGATACCTATGGGCAGATATCACGGGCCTTGGCAGAAAGAGGCCATGAGCGGGACACTCTGCAGTGCCGTGTTAAGGTAAAGGAGCTTAGGAATGTGTATCGCAAAGCCCGCGAGGCAAACGGCCGCTCAGGGGCAGCCCCGGTGACTTGCAGATTTTATAAGGAGCTGCACGCGATACTTGGTGGTGATCCTACAGTCACTCCATCGATCACCATGGACACTTCCCAGCCCACCAGTGAAGGGGGGGGTGAGGAGGAGGACGAAGAGCAGGAGGATAAAGAAGAGGAGGAGGAGGAGGACGAGGCGGCAGCGACCCAGGGCATGGAGGAGTCCCTGGACGCATGCAGCCAGGACCTCTTCTCAACCCAGGAGGGCAGCCAGCCACAGCGTCCGGCGGTTGCAGGGGCCAGCTCAGCAGCGGATTGCAGAGGTAAAGCTGCTTTTCTATGGGGAAGGCTGGCAGCTTGGGGTGAAAAGGGATGCAGGGGGCATTCCACCTGGAGCTCTTCTCAATCCAGGAGGAGGGCAGGGGGGCATGCAGCCAGGAGCTCTCCTCTAAAGCCAGGAGGAGGGCGGCCAGCCACAGCGTCTGGCGGTTGCAGGGGCCAGCTCAGCAGCAGATTGTGGAGGTAAAGCTGCTTTTCTATGGGGAAGGCAGGCAGCTTGGGGTGGAAAGGGATGCTTGCATGCTTGCCTACATGTGGAATAGAGCATTGATGTAGTCTATCACATCGCGGTAGTCATCATCAGTAATCTCTTCAAAAGTCTCAATAAGAGCGCTTGCAATGCGCCTGTGCAGGTTTCCCGGGAGAGCCAGCGTGGTCCCCGTCCCGGTCACTAGTCCTTGCCACTGTGCTACAATGGGTGGGGGGAGCATTGCTGCACATAGGCAAGCTGCATATGGCCCTGGGAGGAAGCCGCATCTCATTAAAATCCCTTCCCTTTGTTCCTCAGTGACTCGAAGCAACAAGATATCTTCCAGGACAAACATCTACGGAGAATGTTGGAACAGTGTTCAGAGTAGGGCTCCTGCCACTTCCTGGCACTCCACCCCGCCCCCGCCACAGCTTTTCAGGGCAGTGAACAAATCCTTCCCCCTGCCTGCTGCTCAGAGTGGGGCTCCTGCAACTTACCAACACTCCACCCTCCCCCGCCACAGCTTTTCAGGGCAGGGAAAAAATCATTTCCCTTGCCTCTGGAGTGCACTCACCATGGCAAGGGCTCCGTTGCTGTATCTGTGCTCTCTGCGGGACAGGCAAACGGGGAATGTGGGGGAATCATAGGCATGTCTGCTCTTTACAAGGGAACCACTGTTAAATGTATCTTTTTATTTTAGAAGGGTCGTCCTTCAGCCCTGCGCCATCGCTCTTATCAACAGCTGAGAGGCTCAGGCGACTGAGGAAGCGGCCACGAAGGAGCAAAGAGGATCTTGTACAGCCAGTAATGCAACAGGCTGTAACGGAGAATCGAGCTGCACAGAGGTGGAGGGAGAATGAGAGCAAGTTGAAGGAGAAGGCACGGAAGGAGAATGCGATTCACCGCCGGAAAAGCACCGATAAGCTGCTCTCATTACTGCAGCTTCAATTGCAGACTATGCAGCGGATTGTCACCCTTCAGGAGGAGAAGCACCGCACCCACCACCCCAATTATCATTTGCCCCAAATCCCTTCCCATTCTGTGCCTCAGTACCCTCCAGGCCACTATCATCAGCCAAATGGTTATCACCATCCACAGCTGCCTCCAACCCCTCTGTCTTCACCGAACAACCCCCAAACCCCGGACCATTATCCACTGCAGTCAACCCCTAATAACATGCCTTACTGCCCTCCGCAAATGGGGCTCGGGGGACATGGCCACTGTGAGGGCACTGGAGACTCAGAGACCCAGACATATTCCGATCTCTGACTGACCCCATGCCACCCTCATTGCACCTCCCCCGGCTTCCCCCTCACATGCATCACAATATTTTCTTTCAGCAACTGAAGTACCTGTTCAATAAATGAATTGTCTTCTTAATAAATGGGTTTCTTTATTAAGTGTACATACATTATTACAGGCTACAGAAAAGCAAATGCCTGTTCCTATTAAAAGAATGCTCCCTCCCTCCCTCTGCACCTCACTTTAGAACTGGCTTTCAGCCTCAAAATGCTCCCTCAAGGCTTCCCTGATCCTAACAGCCTCGCGCTGGTCCCCTCCAAGAACCCTGCTCTCTGGCTGGGCGTATGTGGCCTCCAGGCGTTGAACCTCCGAGGACCATGCCTGAGTGAAGCCTTCGCCCTTCCGCTCACAAAGATTATGTAGGGCACAGCATGCGGAAATAACTGCGGAGATACTACCCTCGGCCAAGTCTAGCCTCCCATAAAGACAGCGCCAGTGCGCCTTGAGACGCCCAAAAGCACACTCCACAGTCATTAGACACCGGCTAAGCCTGTAGTTGAACCTTTCCTGACTGCTGTCCAGGCTCCCTGTGTAGGGTTTCATGAGCCAGGGTATTAAAGGGTAAGCAGGGTCACCAAGAATCACTATGGGCATTTCCACTTCCCCCATGGGGATCCTCTGGTCTGGGAAAAACATCCCGGCTTGCAGCTTCATGAACAGGCCGGTGTTGCGGAAGATGCGTGCGTCATGCACCTTTCCAGACCAGTCTGCGTTAATGTCAGTAAAATGCCCACGGTGATCCACAAGCGCCTGGAGAACCATGGAGAAGTACCCCTTTCGGTTAACGTACTCCTCAGCTAGGTGGGCGGGCGCCAGAATAGGTATATGGGTCCCATCTATCGCCCCTCCACAGTTAGGGAAACCCATTTCTTCAAAGCCAGCCACGATGTCATGCACGTTATCCAGAGTCACGATTTTTCGTAGCAGGATGCGATTAATGGCCCTGCACATTTGCATCAGCACAACTCCAACGGTCGACTTTCCAACCCCAAACTGGTTGGCCACCGATCGGTAGCTGTCTGGTGTAGCCAGCTTCCAGATCGCGATAGCCACCCGCTTCTCCACCAGGAGGGCGACTCTCAGTCTGGTGTCCTTGCGCCACAGGGCGAGTTGAGCACACAGTCCCATGAAAGTGGCTTTTCTCATTCGTAAGTTTTGCAGCCACTGCTCGTTGTCCCAGACTTGCATGACGATGTGATCCCACCACTCAGTGCTCATTTCCCGTGCCCAGAAGCGGCGTTCAACGGCCGTGAGCATGTCCGTTAATGAGACAAGAAGCTTCGTGTCAAACGCATTCACCGCTTCGATCTCGTCTTCAGACTCATCACTGTCATCCTGCATGTCAAGGATTAACTCCACTGCACACAGAGATGTGCTGGCGACAGTCGTCAGCATGTTCCTCAGCAGTTCTGGATTCACTGCAGCACACGACAATGGAAGACGGAGCGCGCCTTGCTGAAACCCTTGAAAGATGGTGCCGGAGGTGGAAGGAAACACAGAGATTGCTGGGATATGCCAAAAAGCATCATGGATAGTTGAAACAGGATACAGAATGCCCCGCAAGTGACGCCCCCCCACCACAAGGCATTGCGCCAGATCAGGAAGAGGTGTACTGTGGGATACATGCCCTAATGCGCTGCTCTTAATGCCGTATTAAGTGCCGCAAATGTGGCCATGCTATAACGCTGGAGCATCTCAGTGTGGACATACAATAGCGCTATTCATATTACTGTATAAGGGGACCGCTATAACCAATAGCGCTATAATCTTGTAAGTGTAACCATACCCAGAGCCTTATTTATTGGGATGGTAATCTTTCCCCAAGTGGTAATATTTAAAATGTCCAGCAAGGAGTGTTAAAAGTCTTGGACCTTTTCTAACGGGATTTGGAAGGATTCTGCCAGGCATTTCATAAGGTATTGATAGGCCCGAAAATCATGCAAGTGAAAAGGGTGGTGGAGGTAGTACAGCCTCATCTGCGGATGAAGAGAACTTAGATGATGGGGCTCAGATTCCTTCCATCTTGGGGTCCTATGGCTCTTGCGTGTCTCCTGATGCCAAGAGGAGCATAAGGTTCCAGATAGCGATAATGCAGTGCCAACTGGTGAGCCTGTGATATTGAAGATTGGTCTGTTGGTGCCTGTGAATGACGTGCTACCAGTAGATATTGGAGCCTTTCTGATTGGAACCCTATAGAATTATTCAGCAAGGTGACCCAAGGGATTCCAGTAAGTCCAATAAGGGGACAGATGAGGAAAGGGTCCACATGGAGAATCATAATTAGCAGCTCTAAGCCATCTGGTGTGGTCTGAAATAGCTTCTTCCAAATATGCATTCTGCAGAGTGTAGTAGTAAAGTGGGGAAAAGAGGCTGTAGTGAGACCTCAGACCCTGAAAAAAATTAGCATCTGGGCTGAAGCGGGGAGCCTCAAACATAGTCACCAGTATCACAGACCGGAGGTTTGATCAAGGTTCAGTCCACCTGGGCATTTCCAGGGAAAGGGCGATGGCAAAGCAGGGGAGACTCTGGTACATCTAGTATAAACAGGACTATGGCATTCATAAGACTGAGTCAGTACCGAGGTTGGAAGGTGCAGGGATGGTAAGCATGGTACCTGCAAGACTTGTGGAGGAGTTTCTCTGACCTCAGAGCCTCGGTGCAAGGGAGATGATAGTACCGAGTCATGGGAGGGCTGTGCATCTCTCAGCGCCTAGATGTATCAGTTGGTAACAAGGTAGGCTGCTCCCTGTGCTGTCTGCTAGAAGAATTGTCTGCATGCTGCGATACTGGTGGCTTGCTACTGGATTCAGAAGGAACCTCAACAGTACCCCTAGAAGGATGTAACATCTGATGTGAGGATGTGAGAGGGTGACCAACTCCTCTTCTTTGGCTTTCTGAAAGGAGAAGAGAGGCGGCTTCTTCTATTTAGAAGGTGCTGATGCCATCACAGTGCACTGGGCTGAGGCTGATGTACTGCTGGGGCTAATGAATGCTCCATTAGATGGAGCTTCAGTCTAACTTCTATCTTTCAATACCTGCTTTTAGATTCCACACAGACTTTGTATTTAGACTAGACGTAGGCGTCTCTGTGGCCATGGAGACAATGCAAATGCCCATCATTACAGGGAAAAGACCTGTAGCTGGTCTGGCAGGATTTAAACCCCAGATCAGGGGTCAGCAACCTTTCAGAGATGATGTGCCAAGTCTTCATTTATTCAGGACTTCGTGTGCCAGTCGGGAAGGGGTGGGGCTTCAGGTGGAAAGGGAGGGACTGAGGGGGTCACTCCGACCCACTTTTAAGGTTTTCCCCGCAGGCTACTGCTAGCCAAGGTCTCAGCCTGCTGCCAGCCTGGTTGAAGACGGTGAGTGGGGCAGGCGGGGACCCTGGCTGGCAAGGGGCCAGCAAGGGGAACCTCAGAGCGGAGGCAAGCTGAGCGGCTCAGCCCTCTGCTGCTTTGGGCTTTCCCTCGCAGGCTCCTCCTAGCTGGGGTCCCACTGCCTGCCCCAGTCAGCTCTCTCTGCTAGTCAGGGTATAGGTAATCCAGGCTGGCAGTGGGCTGGCAGGAGCCTGCAGGGGAAACCCCAAGGTGGCGGTGGGCTGAGCACTTAGCTCGCCGCTGCTCTGGGGTTTCCCCCACAGGCTCCTGCCAGCCGGGGTCTCAGCCAGCTGCCAGCCTGGATTCCCTACACCCAGGCTAGCAGCAGGAGCTGAGTGGGGCAGGCGATGGGGCCTCGGCTGGCAGGAGCCTGCAGATGAAACCCCAAAGCGGCGGTGGGCTGAGCACTCAGCCTGCTGCCACTGTGGGATTTCCCCCGCTGACCCCTTGCGAGCCAGGTTCTCAGCAGCACTCAGCCCGCCGCCGCTTTGGGGTTTCCCCTGCAGTCTCCTGCCAGCCGTGGTCCCGTCGCCTGCCCCAGTCAGCACAGAACCCTGACTGTGAAACATTCAGGATAATGGCAGATGCAACATGTTTCTTGAGCTTAGTTGTCACTGTTTTCTCAATGACTTTGCCTAGTAACGGGAGGTTAGATATAGTGTGGTAGTCAGAGAGAATTTCTGTATCAAGTTTTGGAGTTTTAAGAATCAAGCAAATGATCCATCTTTCTAAGTGCCATGCTTTTCTGAAAAACTTCTTAGCTATAAATATGTTTATTATTAAATAGCCTATCTCAGAAGCAATTCTAAAACAATTTAATAAAGGTCACTTTTCCCAAAATGTATTCTATTCACAAGATTAGCTTTATTCATCTACTTTATACCAGTCATACCTTTGGATCATATTGATTAATGGCTACTGCCAGTAGAAGTCCATCCCTTGAAAATGCAGTAAGCAAAGCTCCTCTTGACTTTACTGACTCACACACTGGAACCAGGGTGGGCAGAGAACATGCTTGCTGTGCCCAGTGGACATGATAAGGTAAAGAACTGTAAAAGAAAATAATTATATGAGAAATAATGGTACATAAACAAAATAAGGAAATACAACCTAGAGAAGTTACAATCAGTTGGAAAACTGTTTCCAGAGAGTCATTATCAGTGGTTTGCATTCAAGCTGGAAGGGCATATCGAGTAGGGTCTGTGATAGAGAAGGGTCAGAGAGCTGCGGTAGAGTGCTTGAGGGGAGACATGTAAGCTCAGAGCTAATTGAGGCGTAGCTGCCTGTGGACTACGGAAGCTGGTAGCAGGTTGACTGGAACACCTGCAATCAATTAAGGCCCTGTTAGGAACCTAATAAAACCCCCTGCTTCAGGCAGACAGGGGAAGAGGAAAGGAGTTGGAGCAGGGAGCAGTTTGGAACCAAGAAGACCCAGACCTTAGGTAAAGAAACACCTGGCTTGTGTAGAGAGAGGGCAGGAAGCCCCACAAGCTGAAGAGTAGGAGAGGGAAGTAGCCCAGGGGAAGGAATAGCTAATTCAGGTGGTTTACCGCTATCCTCAGGGCCCCTGGGCTGGGACCTGGAGTAGAGGGCGGGCCCGGGTCCCTCCCTCTCCACTCCCTTCTCCTAGGATTCTAGCGGGGCAGTTAATACTCTGTTCAGGGGCAAGAAATGGTGCCCTGAGCCCCTCGCAAGAAGAGAAAGCACGAGACACACCATAATAGTGCTGGCAATTTGCCACAGGTTCCACAAGGGATCAGTTCTGGATCTGATTCTGTTCAACATTTTCATCAGTTATTTAGATAATGACATAGAGAGTACACTTCTAATGTTTGTGGAGGATACCAAGCTGGGAGAGGTTGCAAGAACTTTGGAGAACAGCATTAAAATTCAAAATGATTTGGACAAACTGGAGAAATGGTCTGAGGTAAATAGGTTGAAATTCAATAAGAATAAATACAAAGTATTCCATTTAAGAAGGAACAATCAGTTGCACACCTACAAATGGGCAATAATTGCTTAGGAAAGAGTACTATGGAAAGGGATTTGGGGGATGATCGAAGATCACAAGATAAATATGAGTGAACAGTATAACACTATTGCAAAAAAAAAAAAAAAGCACACATTCTGGGATATATTAGCTGGAGGGTTGTAAGCAAGACACAAGAAGAAATTCTTCTGCTCTACTCTTCACTGAGTAGGCCTCAATTAGACTACTGTGTCAAGATCGGAGCACCACATTTCAGGAAACATGTGACAAACTGGAGAAAGTCCAACTGGAGAAAGATCAACAAAAATTAAAGGTCTAGAAAAAATGATCTAAAAGAGAAGATTAAACGAACCCAGTTTTTTCAGTCTGGAGAAGAGAAGACAGAAGGGCATAACAGTCATGTACATAGAAGGTTGTTACAAGGAGGATGGAGAAAAATTGTTCTCCTTAACCTCTGAGGATAGGACAAGAAACAATGGGCTTAAATTGCAGCAAGGATGGTTTAGGTGGGACATTAGGAAAAAAATTCTGACTATCAGGGTGCTTAAGCACTGAAATAAATTGCCTCAGGAGGTAGTGAAATCTTTATCATTGGAGATTTTTAAGAGCAGGTTAGACAAACACCTGCCAGGGGTTGTCTACATCAGTGGTTCTGAACTCAGGGGTACTTGTATCCCTGGGGGTACGCAGAGGTCTTCCAAGGTGTACATCAACTCATCTAGATATTTGCCTAGTTTTACAACATGCTACACAAAAAGCACCAGCAAAGTCAGTACAAACTAAAATTTCATATAGACAATGACTTATTTATACAGCTCTATGTAGTATACACAGAAATGTAAGTACAATATTTATATTTATATCCAATCAAACCCAGGGGGCTACTGATAACCTGAATGGGAGCACTGTGAACTGATAATGTATGAGGTTGACGACAAACCTCAGGAAATGTCTGTGGGCCAGTCAAATGGCTATCTGAAAGTACGTCTTTCATTTCAAGGGCAACATACCAATCCCCCAGATCCAGGGAAGAAATAATTGAGCTCAGGGAGACCAAGTGGAACTTCAACTTAACCATGAACTGATTGAGTCCTTGCAGATCTAAGCATGGGCACCAACTTTAGCTGGCGCCGGTAGGTGCTCGTGCCTCCCTGGCCGCACCCCAACTCTGCCCCCATTCCCCTTCCACCCTCTCCCCTCCCAGGCTTTCGCGCAGCAAGCCTGGGAGGGAGGGGGGAGAAGCGGAGCGGTGGCACATTCAGGGGAGGAGGCGAGGCGGAGCGAAAGTGAGCTGAGGTGGGGGGAGGAGCTTGTGGAGGGCTGCAGCAGAAAACCTGACGGGGGCGGTTCAGAGGAACTGCTCCCAGCTCACCTCCGCTCCACCTCCCCCCTGAGCATGCGCTGCTCTGCTTCTCCCCACTCCCTCCCAGGCTTGCCATTAAAAACAGCGGATTCATGGCAAGCCTGGGATTGAGGTGGGAAGCAGCAGAGCGGTGGGATGTCCGGGGCAAGGAGGTGGAGCAGAGGTGAGCTGAGGCAGTGGGGCAGGGCAGGGAGCAGCCAGTGGGTGCTTCACACCCACCAATTTTTCTCTGTGGGTGCTCCAACCCGGAGCACCCACGGAGTCAGTGCCTATGGATTTAAGATGGGTCTGAGCCGCCCTCCTTTGGCTTGGGGATTAGGAAATAATGGGAGTAAAATCCCTTGTCCCTTAGCTCCTGAGGAACCTCTGTCACTGCCCTATATTGAAGAGTGATAGCACCTTCTGGATAAGGAGTTGCTCGTGAGAGAGGTCCCTGAAGAGGGACAGGGAAACAGGGGTGAGAAAGAGGGCAGTAGCAGAACTGGGGAGAATATTCCACTTCTCCCATGCAAAGAACCCAGCAGTCTGATGTTATATGGGACCACACACGGTAGGAGTGGAATAGACAGTTCAGAAGCAGAGGGAAGGATCCGAGATAGTGGTTGATATGCTGTCCTCAGGCATCCCTTGAAAATCCTTGCTTGGACCTTGACGATGGCTTGGTCAGGCCCTGCCCTTGGCTGAGGGAGGGGTGGAAGGTCTACGCCTATTATTTCTGCCCCTACAGCAGTAATCACTTGAAGAACAACTAGTATTAATAAATGGAAGCGAGGACAGAGGAAAGCAATACCCATGATTAGATGGTGAGAGGGATTTATTTCTGAAGAAACAGTAAAAGGGCTAAATAGGCAAAGCTTTGTCTATACATAAAAGTTGTACTGTTTTGATATAGTTTCCATGCAGTTAATGGTACAACCCTCATACTGTGGGTGCAGTTATCGCCCTATTAATGTGCTTCCCATATGGGAAGAGGAATAAGCTATATCAATATACAGCATCTTTATACCAGTTTAACTGCATCTACAAAGGGCTGTACCGGTATAACTATATCTGTAAAAAGTCTCAGTTACAGCAACCATCACAGTTATTCTAATACACAACCGGTGTGTAGAAAAGACCTAGAAATGACAAACGGGTACAGTAAAAACACAATTTATAAATACTTGAAGAAAGTGAGAGAGGAGCATGAGATACCTAAGGTGTGTATGGGGGTGTATCACAGACTAATAGGAAGAAACAAAGTAAGGAAAAAATATAGAAAAGCTATTAGAAATACTTCCCGACAGTGAACTACATTATATTCTAGGCTAATCTCCCCAAAAAGTGATAGACGCCAAACACTAGACAATATACTGTAGAAAACAATATAATTTTGGCTTGGAATGGACAGGAAGATCTAATATGTCTAATACCTCTAACTTTTCTGATCTTTTACACAGGAGCATGTTAATAGCATTCATTTTCAGATCAGGAGAAGCATGAGTAAAAACTTATGGTCCACATTCCAAATCATGAGGCCCTAAACAGAAATTCCTCCACCCCCTCTCTCTTTTTCTCCAGTGAAGTGGTATACAGTTCTCTTTCATAAAACACAAGATTGGAGCAGAAAACCTCAGCTCAGAACTCCTATGCTTTATGCAAATTCATAGAATCATAGAATATCAGGGTTGGAAGGGACCTCAGGAGGTCATCTAGTCCAACCCCATGCTAAAAGCAGGACCAATCCCCAACTAAATCATCCCAGCCAGGGCTTTGTCAAGCCTGACCTTAAAAACCTCTAAGGAAGGAGATTCCACCACCTCCCTAGGTAACCCATTCCAGTGCTTCATCACCCTCCTAGTGAAAAAGCTTTTCCTAATATCAAACCTAAATCTCCCCCTCTGCAACTTGAGACCATTACTCCTTGTTCTGTCATCTGCTACCACTGAGAACAGTCTAGATCCATCCTCTTTGGAAGTCCCTTTCGGGTAGTTGAAAGCAGTTATCAAATCCCTCCTCAGTCTTCTCTTCTGTAGACTAAACAACCCCAATTCCCTCAGCTTCTCCTCATAAGTCAGGTGTTGCAGCCACCTAATCATTTTTGTTGCCCTCCGCTGGACTCTTTCCAATTTTTCCACATCCTTCTTGCAGTGTGGGACCCAAAACTGGAAACTGCACTCCAGATGAGGCCTCGCCAATGTTTAATAGAAGGGAACTATCATGTCCCTCGATCTATTGGCAATGCCCCTACTTATACAACCCAAAATGCCGTTAGCCTTCTTGGCAACAAGGGCACACTGTTGAATCATATTCAACTTCTTGTCCACTGTAACCCCTAGGTCCTTTTCTGCAGAACTGCTGCCTAGCCTTTTGGTCCCTAGTCTGTAGCAGTGCATGGGATTCTTCTGTCTTCTGTGCAGGACTCGGCACTTGTCCTTGTTGAACCTCATCAGATTTGTTTTGGCCCAATCCTCTAATTTGGCTAGGTCCCTCTGTATCCTATTGCTAGCCTCCAGCGTATCTACCACTCCCCCCAGTTTAGTGTCATCTGCAAACTTGCTGAGGGCGCAGTCCACGCCATCCTCCAGATCATTAATAAAGACATCGAACAAAACCGGACCCAGGACCAGTCCTTGGGGCACTCTGCTTGATACTGGCTACCAACTAGACATGGAGCCATTGATCACTACCTATTGAGCCCGACGAGGCCAGTTTTCTATCCACCATATGGTCCATTCATTCAGCCCATACTTCTTTAACTTGCTGGCAAGAATACTGTGGGAGAACGTATCGAAAGCTTTGCTAAAGTCAAGGAATAACACAGCCACTGCTTTCCCCTCATCCACAGAGCCAGTTATCACATCATAGAAGACAATTAGGTTAGTCAGGCATGACTTGCCCTTGGTGAATCCATGCTGACTGTTCTTGATCACTTTCCTCTCCTCTAAGTGCCTCAGAATAGATTCCTTGAGGACCTGCTCCATAATTTTCCCAAGGGACCGAGGTGAGGCTGACTGGCCTGTAGTTCCCCAGATACTCCTTTTCCCCTTTTTTAAAGATAGGCACTACATTAGCCTTTTTGCAGTCATCCGGGACCTCCCCTGATCACCATGAGTTTTCAAAGATAATGGACCATGGCTCTGCAATCACACCCTCCAACTCCTTTAGCACCATCAGATGCAGTGCATCTGGATCCATGGACTTGTGCTCATCCAGCTTTTCTAAATAGTCCTGAACCACTTCTTTCTCCACAGAGAGCTGGTCACTGACATTGCCTCTCAGCAGCTTCTTGCCAAAAATCAATAATAAAAACAGATCAATGTATACAGTAATTCACTCTGAAATAAAACTGTTGTTTTTCCTTTTTAAAATTAAAATTTTTGGGCCCTGTATTTAAAGTGAGGGAGGTGCATTTGTTGTTTTCCATCTGTGCATGACTAGCTTGTGTCTATATATAAGTGATGCAGACTAGCCATGCACACTTCCAAATACCTGATTTGTTCATGCACCTTAATTATTGGTATTCATAAGCTAGCTTGGCATAAATGTCCATGGTTATCCATCATTACTCTGAAAACTTCAAAATGCTTTACCAAAAATAAATCAACTATTCCTTGTAAGACTGGTAAAATTTTAAATAACTTTGAACTCACCTAATGTATTTGAAGCTGTTTTCATGCCACCGCAGTGCCAAAAATGTTAGCATCAAGCATTCCCCAGAATAAAATACGAAAGAGCACAAGCAGCAGTCACCTAGTATCTGCAAAAGAAACATTTTTTTTTTCTTTTTTATACGCTTACTTGATCGGTGCAAAATTAAAATTAAATTTAACACAATATTTTTCTCTTAGATCCAGAAGTTAGGACAAACTGATAAAAGCAATTTGTCAACCACCTCTATTCTGCTGGTTTTACTAGGAAAATAGAAAATAAAACATAAAAAATGACTGAAACAATTCTATGCATGTAGTGCAATATAACAAGTATGTAAGCACTTTAGCAAGACACAGTGCAGGTGACTGGTTTTTTCATTAATAATTTGACAGTAAATCCTACAGATTACATTTGTACAGACAAAAATGAATTGTTTGCAAAAATGCATATATTATGCATGAACTGAGAGAGGACAATTAAGACCCAGTTTTTCACAGATTTTGGAATCCCATCTAGTCTCCCTTAGCCAGAAGGATCAATAATGCAGAGCCTTAAACTGACACTTTTAAAAATAGGAAGAAGGGTAGCGGGAAGATCTTCAGAGCTTTTTGAGACACACAGAAATAATCACTGATCCCAATTCAATCAAGAATAAATAAATACATGGCTAGATTCCAGAAGGAAAGACCTTCCAGGTTTTTGATCCTACAATCAGATTTGCCCAAGCAGTTCCCCATGCCTGCATAGAGCCATATTGAAATAACTGGGGTTATCAGCAGGTACAAGAAAACACCAGATTGCAGGACTGAGGCCCAAAACTGGGTTCTTATAACAAAAGTTGAGACAGCAAAACATTAGAAGTATGTTGCAGCAATGTCTTATCAGTTTGATAATTCTTTAAAGTAAGGTCTATCTTCTTAGTCTCTAGTTGAAAGGAAGGTTGGTTACTTTATAGCGGTGGTTCTCAAACTTTGTTGAACTGTGACCCTTTTTTCTTCTCCAGCCTCATGGCGCGACCCTTGTATGTCTGCGGAAATGCCGCCGAATTGATTCCTTCCACATTCGGTGGCTTTTCGGTGGACATGCACGCGCTTTACGCGGTCTGCTGAAACTGGAAGCAACCACTTTGGGAGCTTTTTAGCAGACACTTTGAAGCGCGTGGCATGTCCACTGAAAAGCCGCCAAATGCAGAAGGAATCAATTCAGCAGCATGCCAGCGGCTCCAGAAGCTTGAGACCCCCCCTGGAAGTGGCTGGCAACCCCCAAGGGGGTCGCGACCCCCAGTTTGAGAACCACTGCTTTATAGTGACTGGAGTTCTTTGATATATGTGGTCCCTATGGATATTACACTGTTGGTGTGCATGCACTCTGTGTTCCTGAGACCAAAAGACTTTTCACAAGCAATGTCCACTGGTCTATGCCTGTGTCTCATTGTGCTCTTAACTCAAGGCATAAAGGGAGGCATGAAATGACCTGTTCTCACAAATGACTTAGAAAAGGATCCAAAGCAGTGGGGTAGGAGGGTGGGTAGTGGAATACCCACAGAGACCGCATATTTCAAAGAACTTCAGTCACTGTGAGGTAAATAACTTTCCTTTATTTTATGAGTGGTGGTCCCTATAGGTATTCCACTGTGGGTGACTCACAAGCAATATTCATTGACAAGAAGGATGCAAGGAACCATGCAGAACTGCTGTACTGAAGGATGCATCTGCTGAAGAAGCTTGTACCATAGTGTAATGTCTAGTAAATTACACACACACAGCCTCATGTAGCCACTCTAAGGATCTCTAGGACAACACCCTGAAGAGAAGCCATGCCAAGCCTGGGCTCTGGTTGAATGAGCCCTCATATTTTGAGGAGCAGGAGTCTCAATCAGCTCATAGCAACGCAGGATGCAACTTGAGATCCATTTAGAATGTCTCTGTGAGAAGACTGCTTTCCCTTTTATCCACCCAGCTATGGAAATGAAGAATCTTGGAGATTGCTTGAACAGTTTTGTCCTTTGCAGGCAGAAAGCTAAGGGCTTGTCTACATTACCCACTGGGACAGCGATCGACCCAGCGGGAGGCGATTTATCGCCTCTAGTCTAGAGGCAATAAATCAACTGCTGAGCACTTTCCTGTCGACTCTGGTACTTCACCAGGGCGAGAGGCACAGGTGGAGTCAATGGAAGAGTGTCAGCCGTCGACTTATCACGGTGAGTAGATCTAAGTACATCGATTTCAGCTACGTTATTCACATAGCTGAAATTGTGCAACTTAGATCAACCCCCTCCCTCCCCAGTGTAAACCAGGCCTAAGGCTCAAAGGACATCAAGAGAATGGAATCTTCTGTCTTCCCTGGCGATGTGGGGCTTTGGGTAGAATACAGGCAGGTCTATGACCAGATTTATTTGGAATTCAGATAACACCTTTGGAATGAACTTGGGGTATAAACTCAAAGAAACCTTAAGAAAGACATGTAGGGAGGATCCACTTAAGAGGCCTGAGCTTACCTACTCTTCCAGCAGAGGCAACCACAGTCACAAATGCCACTTCATAGACAGATGAAGACGGTAGCAGGAGGCAAGGGTTCATAAGCATTGGCAACGTAAGACTGAGTTCCCAAAGTTGGCATTGGTTTCAGTACGGGAAGAAAGATTCTGGAACTGCCTTTCAAAAACGTTGCAGCACTGGACTGGTGAAAACCAAACAATTCTCTACAGAAGGAAAAAGGAAGGTGTTGATTACTGACAAATGCTGTCAGGCAGTGAGCAGAGACACAGACCTGACATATTTAGGGAAAGAAGGTAGTCCAAGATAGGAGGGATCTCCAAGTACTCTGGAGATATCTCATCTCTCAGAGAGAATAGTATATATGGCAGGCGACCACACTGGCTTCACAGAGAAATCTTCGGTGAGCTTAAACACAAAAAGGAAGCTTACAAGAAGTAGAAACTTGGACAAAAGACTAGAGAGGAGTATTAAACACTGTTCGAGTATGCAGGGGTGTAATCAGGAAGGCCCAAGCACAACTGGAGTTGCAGCTAGCAAGGGATGTGAAGGGTAACAAAAAGGGTTTCTACGGGTCTGTTAGCAACAAGAAAAGGTGAGGGAAAGTGTGGGACCCTTACTGAATGGAATAAGAAACCAAGTGACAGATGATGTGGAAAGAATTGAAGTACTCAATGCTTTTTTTGCCTCGATCTTCACAGACAAGACCAGCTCCCAAACTGCTGCCCTGGGCAGTATAGTATTGGGAGCAGGAGAGCTGCCCTTAGTGGTGAAGGAACAGGTTAAGGACTATATAGAAAAGCTGGACATGAACAAGTCCGAAGTAAAGTATCCGAGTGTGTTCAGTTTGCTGGCTGATGTGACTGCAGAGCCATTGGCCATTATCTTCAAAAACTGATGGTGCTTGGGGAAAAGTCCTGAGCGATTGGAAAAAGGCAAATGTAGTGTCCCTATTTAAAAAAGGGAAGGAGGAGAATCCGGGGAGTTACACGCAGTGAACAAAGCAGGAGGCTGCCAAATGACGTTATAAGGGAGCATTGCACAACTTTAAACAAGCATGTTCCCTAACTGATTAGCAATGTAACAACAAAACACATTCACTGGGACAATTTTAAGTAAGGAGTTACAGTACTTGTTCTGTTCATTTCCTCTGAGGCATCTGGCATTGGCCACTGTTAGAAGACAAGACACTGGTTAGATGGACCTTTGATCTGACCAAGTATGGCCATTTTATGTTACTGGGGAAACGTTAGAGGTATCTGCACCATCTTGCACACCAACACCAGCTCCATGCTAATCCATGTATTTCCTGGGAAAGGTGGAGGAGTCACCCCGAGACCTGGAGTTGTCTCAGTTGGGCTTATGTAACCTTTTCCTTGGTGCAGTTGATGGGGAATGGCTCCTCTGTTTCTACAGAGAGGCACCTGCTCTGGAATGTGAAGTGGCAGTGCTCTCAGAACACGAGAGCAATCTCCGACCTGATGATGGCCTCAGTACCAAAGCTGATCACATGACCTATTTGAGCAGGTGCTGCTTCGGTCTAATGTCCCAAGTTACTGAGTCCATTTCTTAAACAATCAGCAGATTGTGCAACACAGAAGGTCCGGCTTCTAGGTACGGAAGCCGGGCGGGGTTCCATGCACTGCCCCACACCCCGAGCACTGGCTCTGCCCCACCCACTGGCCAGTTCCAGGTGCAAAAGCCACACAGAGCCACTTGCGTACCTCCACCTAGGAGTCGGACCTGCTGCTGGCCAGAGCACAGACTGTAGTGCCAGGACAGGCAAGAAGCTTGCCTCTGCACCCCAGCTGCGCCACTGACCAGAGCTGCCAAAGGTAAGTCCGTGTCCCAACCGCGCACCACAATCCCTTGCCCCAACCCGGATCCGCTTCCTGTGCCACAAGCCCCTCATCCCTGGCCCCACCCCAGAGCCTGCAACCCCAACCCAAAGACCTAACCCCCTTCTGCACCCCAACCCCCTTCTGCAGCCCTGAGATCCCCTAAAATCCAGAGCCTCTCCTGCACCCCAAACCCTTTATCCCAAGCTCCATCCCAGAACCCTGACCCCCCTGCACCCCAACTCCCTTCCCCAGCACAGAGCCTCTCCCACACCCTGAACCCCTCATTCCTGACCCCATCCCACAGCCCTCACCCCAATCCTCTGCCCCAGCCCTGAGCCCCTCCCACACTGCAGACCCCTCAACCGCAGCTCCATTGCAGCGTGAGCATTAACAATTTTCTTCAACTGGGTCCCCAGAAATTTTTTTTGAAAACCACTGCTCTACTCCATTATCTAAATCACTGATGAAGATATTGAACAGAATTGAACCTAGGACCAACCCTTATGGGACCCCACTCGATATGCTCTTCCAGCTTCACTGTGAACCTCTCATAACTACTTTCCGGGAATGGTTTTTCAAACAGTTATGCACCCACCTTACAAAGCTCCATCTAGGTTGGATTTCCCTACTTTGTTTATGAGAAGGTCATACAAGACAGTATCAAAAGCCTCACTAAAGTCAAAATATACCCCATCTACTGCTTCCCCCTTCTAAGCACAAGGCTTGTTACTCTAGGATGTATTTCATCAGGCCCTGTTGACCTGAAGACATCTAACTTGCCTAAGTAATTTTTAAACTTGTTTTCCCTATTTTAGATTCAGATCTTATTTCATTTTCACTGGCACTCACTACGTTAGACATCCAATCACTACTAATCTTTCTGATGAAAACTGAAACAAATAAGTCATTTAGCACTTCTTCCATTTCTACAATTTCTGTTTTTGTCTTCCCCCCCTTATTGAGTAATGGGCCTACTCTGTCCTTCCTCTTGCTTCTAATGTATTTGCAGAATATTTTCTTGTTACCCTTTAGGACTCTAGCTTATGTGATCTTTTTATGGGCAGTGGCCTTTCTAATTTTGTCCTACATGCTTATGTTTGTTTATATTAATCCTTCATAATTTGACCTAGTTTCTACTTTAGGGAGTCTACCTCATGTCTGAAGATCCTCTCAACAGTCAGGTCCCTGAAGAGGGACAAGGAAGGGGGTTTTGTGGCAGGAATGAAAGGAAATTCTGCTGTGTAGCCTTGGCAGATCTGCGGGAGTCCTGTCAAAATGATCTCTTTGCAGGAGGCTGGGATTGGGAAGAGGACAACAATGAAGCAGTTTATTGCTGCGCTGCACCCTCCAGTACAGGGATGGGCAAACTACAGCCCAGAGACCGCATCCGGCCATTCAGATGTTTTAATCCATCCCTTGGGCTCCCGCTGGGGAGCAGGGTCTGGGGCTTGCCCCACTCCAGCCAGGGAGCAAGGTTGGGGGCTTGCCCTGCTCTGCACGTGCCATGGTTCCACACAGTTCCCAGAAGCAGTGGCATGCCTCCCCTCCAACTCCTACATGTAGGGGCAAGCAGGGGGCTCCGCCTGCTGCCCCTGCCCCAAACAATGCCACCCACAGCTCCCACTGGCTGGGTACCAAGGTGAATTGGAGCTGCAGGACAGTGCCTGCAGATGGTGCAGCGTGCAAAGCCACTTGGTTGTGCCTTTGCGTACGAGCCGGAGGCAGGACATGCCGCCGCTTCCAGGAGCGGAGTGAGGAAAGCGCTGCTCAGAGCCTGCATCCCTGACCCCCTACCACACCCCAACCCCATGCCCCAGCCCTGATCCCCCTCCCACCCTCTAAATCCCTTGGTCCCAGCTAAGAACACCCTCCTGCATCCCCAACCCTCCCTACACAGCACCACCGCAGAGCCCACACCCCCAGGCGGAGCACTCACTCCCCCTCCCGCACCCCGAACCCCAATTTTGTGAGCATTTATGGGCCATCATATAATTTTGATACCCAGCTGTGGTCCTCACGCCAAAAAATGTGCCCACCCCTGCTCTAGTACCCTCTGAGAGGCTCATGAGCTTTCTGGCAGTAAAAAGGCTCAGGAGCAGAATGTGGTTTTAAGGAGATGGTTTGGAGTACTTCCTCCAATATGAGTATAAATACCCAAGGAGAGCAAAGTTTGCACATGAGTCCTTAAGGGATGAAGACCCATCAGTTTTTTTCAAGAAAATTGTTGCCCTCACAGGGGAGGTCCTCCACAGTATCTTGAACCTCCTTGGAAAACCCAGAGGAGCAATGCCAAGAAGCTCACCTCATGACAACCACAGCTGATCTGGAGTGGGAAGCAGTGTCACAAGTCTTAACTGAAGCTTGAAAGGATGACCTAGCTATCAATTTATCTTTGTCAATGATGGCATGAAATTGTTGTTTGAGTTCCTGTGGAAGTTTGTCGATAATGCAGACAATTTTCTGTAGTTAATAAAGTCAGACTTAGAAATCAATGCATGCTATTTACAATGCTAAACAGAAGGCTAGGAGAGAGAGAACTCTTTATTCCAAGGAGATCTAATCTTTTGGTGTACTTGTCAGAGGGAACAGACTTAGGCTGGTGCAGTCTGTTACCTTCAGTGACAGCCTGAACCATCAGAGGATCTGGGGCATGGTGTGAAAACAAATATTCAGCACTCTTATTTTTCCCATCTCCTGCTTTTTTTGAGGGGTGGGGGGGAGCACAGAATGCTAGAGTATGCCAGAGCATACTGGCTGGCTCCAGCATCTCTCTCCTGATTGGACGCACCAGCTTGATAGGGCCTGCAGTCTGGAGGATGTCAAATAACTTGTGAGTAGAGTCCGAGTTGATATTCTTCCTTATAACTCTCCCAAAGGGGTTGAGAATCTTCTCAATGTGGTGTCCTCTCTGTCTGCTCTCACGCTCAGATCCTTTGACTCAGGGGTCTGAAGTAAGGATCCCAAGAACTCTAACAGGGCCAATGAATGAGATTGTAAGGATAAGGAGGATACCATTTATCCCAAGCACAGTAGGGTCCCTGCTGGAGTGCAAGCATGACCAGGAGACTCTGGAATCCCTGTAAGGGTAACCTCATGCCTTGGAGAGGCCAAGTAGTCACTGTCTCAACTTCTAGTTCACCAGATAAGTAAAAATATTCATTTCTGCCTGATGAGCCATTGGTACAGTATGCCTTGCAAAACAGTAATGGCATACGGTGCACTGTTAATGTGGATATCTCCCTAGAGACTACCAGTTCCAAGAGTATCAGCAACTCTGGGTCAGAGTAGAGAGCCAGGTCAAAATATACCAGGGTCTACCAGTTGGGGAAATTAAGGGCTTCTACCCTTTGATGAAGCAGACAGTGCTGATTTCAGTTGGGTGGTGAATACTGGTGCCATCAAAACCTCCTTCCTTCTGCTGTGGTGCCGTATCTTTGCTGCAGCTGGCACTCTCTCCTTTCTTGCTGGTGCCAAAGTCAATCCCAACCTTCCTCAAGCCAGCAGTTTTGGGGCACTCTTCAACCACTCAGTAGTGGTGGTTGGGATCCATGCATCCCATGAATTCCTGACAAATCCATAATGGGGAACAGAATCTTACTACATTTGGAAAGAACAGGGGAGGCAGTCCTCTTCATAGAGGCCTTGGGATGGGATATCTCCCACTTCTTATAAGGAAGGGTATTTGTCCTTACCCTCCTCCCATTGCAGGTCAGAGTATTTGGGCCTAATTTCTAATGGTTCAGAGTTATGGAGAATCCAGCCAAGCGGGGTGCTATTAAGTACGTCTGGCCAGCATACATGGGAAGCAGATGACCCAGGTTTGGACTTGGCAACTGCTCCATCAGGTGTCTTTGAGCTGGAATTTTCAGTATTGTAGGCCTCAAGGTAGAAAAAAATTACAAATATTGCACATGGAGGGAATGTGGGATTCTCCAAGCCAATATACAAGCAAGTCATGGGGGATCAGGGAGATGGGGACAGACCATGCTGGACTTGAACTGGGGATCTCGGTATACAGTAGATTCTTGATTATCCAGGATTAGGTTAACCAGGTTGTGGATTAACCAGGATGTCAAAAAAAAAAAAAAAAAAAAAAAAAAAAAAAAAAAAAAAAACAAACAACATGTGTAACTCGCAGGGCCAGCTCTGGCTTTGTTGCCACCCCAAGCACAGAAAAAAAAAAAAAAAAAAAAGGCACATCAACCAACAGAGCGCAGGGCAGCCAGTGAACCAAGACCCGCTTCCCCCCTGGCGCAGGGTGGCTGGTGAACCATCCTCCCTGCCCCCCATATTTCCTATGGATTGTCATTATCCGGGATTTTATTAACCAGGATTATTTTTTTCCCTATCATCCTGGACAATCGAGAGTCTACTGTACTAAGCAGGGGAGAATGGAAGGGGAAACACTGGGATTCCAAAACGCTAATGAACTACTATCTAGAAGGTAAATTTATTTACACAAAAACCTAATCTGAAGCAGTAATTCTAGTGAAGCTGCCAATACTTCAGGGTTCTTTCTCAAGTCATGAAACATAGAAAGGAATTGCAAAGGCAGTGAGCCTGTGCTTACCTTTATACCCTTGGTTTGACACAATGAGGCAGCACAGGCATGGACCAACAAATGCTTCTAGCAAAAAAAACTTCCTGTTTTAGGCGCATGGAGAGCGTGCACACCCACATTAGAATACTCAGAGGGACCAAGAATTAAAATATCCCTCTGCACTTTTTTTGAAAGATCAGAAGAGAATCTCAGGGTCCAAAATCTCTTAAGTATTCTAATTGTTTTTACATTTTCAAAAAAAAAACCCACAGTGCATTCAGTGCTATTTTATACTTTTTTACCTCATTTTTGATGAAATCAGCATTCATTCCAGTTTCTTTATCTTCAGAGGAAGGCAGTATAACTGATTTCTCAGGAACAATTTGTGACCAGCGCCCAGCCACTGAAGGACTTTTAGGAGTGGATATATTTTTGCATTCTGTGCTCTCCCACAGAAAGACACACACAGTAGGAGTAATGAGTAGCACCTTGTTCCCATCTCCTGAGACATACAGGTACAATCTCATGGAGCACTCTGAAAAAATAATACATCAGAAAAGTGAATTTTTCAGTGTCCACAGATTTACGTGAAGAGATTTTACTAAAAAAAATTATGAGTACTAACTGGCATCAAATCAGTTTTTTAAAAAATATTTTAAAGAGCATTTAGTGAGTTTCATACAAGGAAGAAACATGCGAACAGCAAGCAGTGTTGTCAAACGTATCAGGGTAACTGCATGGGTCTCTCTCCTCCATGTTTCACTTCACCCAAGAGAAGTGATGGCTGGGAGCCAGAAACCGTAGGTCAGTGCCTCAAAGGACCACAGAGGGAGAATACAGATGCAACTGTCCTAAAACTGTGACAATACATACCAAGTGTAACCCTTGTGTATGTGAGACACAAGTAAAAAACTTTGTTGTTGAAGCCTCCAAATAGATAATGGAGGCAGCATGCATTACATCTCAGTTTAAACTGGACAAACACAGAAAGCTTCACAGTAGCATCAATCCATACGGTGATGTCCTGTGTAAAGATGGGGCAAGAGAACAACCTGTTTTAAAATTTCTTTTGGGATTGTTTCATGATTGGGGCGTTACATTTGACAGTCTTCATCTTGATTAGTGTAATCTCCTCTTCACCTTCTCCCTTCACTTATCACCCCTTCCAAAATCCATGCAACACACAGCTTTTAAGATTATCTATTTTGCCTCAAGTGACCATGTAAACCTGTCCACTGGCTCCCCTATTCTCTACCATCACTAAGTCAACCTTATAGTAACTGTTCTAAAGACTCTACATTTCCATCTTCATAACTGTGGGTCTCTCCATTCTGCCACTTATGGCAGATTTGATATCCCATATATCTGCTTCACCTATGACCATCTCTGCATTAACCTTCATGCCATAAGAAGAGAAGAATGGCCAATCTGGGTCAGACCAATTGCTATCTAGTACAGCATTGTTTTCTCCAACATGCACTACTCTGCATTTATTGACTCTGAATTTCATCTACCATTTTGTTGCCCAGTCATCCAGTTTAGTGAGACCCCTTTGTAACACTTTGCACACAGCTTTGGACTTAATTATCTTGAGTAATCATCTGCTTTGCCACCTTACTGTTCACCACTTTTTCCAGACTGTTTATGAATATGTTGAATGGCACTGCTTCCAATACAGATCCTTAGGGAACCTCATTATTTACCACTCTTTACCACTGTGAAAACTGGCCATTTATTCTTATACGTTGTTTCCTATCTTTTAACCAGTTACTGGTCCATGAAAAAACCTTCCTTCTTATCTCATGATGCCTTACTTTGCTTAAGAGCCTTTGGTGAGGAACCTTAAAAAAAATAAATAAAAAAAAACCAAAACCCACAAATGTATTCTGTTTAAGACAGAATCTTAAGAGTTTGGAAATCCAAAATGTAATTAACATTTCTGTTAATAAAAAGGTTAAGGTTTGCTAAGGGTTAGCTTAGCATACACAACATACTAATTAGATTTACAACTCTCTCTTGTGCCAAGTAAAAATTAGTCACTATTTATTAAGCAAAATTTAATCAAAGGAAGATCCTTCTTGTCAACATTTTCTATTTTTAATTTTAATAAAAAAGACAAATTGAAGAGTCCTACCTTGTGCTGCTGTAACCACCTTACTAGATTCTTCAACTGCTGGTACAATTTTCAGATAGTCCTGGTCTTTATTCCAAAGAAACAGTTCTCCTGTTGTAAGTATTCCTGCCAACCAAGCACCTGTTTTTAGGGTGGAAAGATTTCTTAAATTGTTTTACTATAAAGTATTTAAAAGTATCTTCCCCCATTTTGTCCCCAATCCTGCAAGTGTCTCTGAATTAGCAGATCCTGTGCTTGTGTGGAGACAGCTACAGGTATCAGAGTCTTTTAAAGTATTGTTTTGAAATTGTTGCAGTCTTAAATAAAAACAAAAATTTGAATTGGAACTTGAGAAAATACTTAACCATTTCCTGATGTTGCTAAGATGACAACATTTTTCAACAATGATTGAAGTCGAGAAATTTTCTTCTTTGTCTTTCCAGATAAGACGTTAATTTCACTTATACATTTATCATCTAAAAGAAAAATAGCTTCTTTTTCCTGTTAAAAGGAAAAAGGAATATTTCAGTTTTCAGAAATGATACCTATTTTCTATTTTTGCCTGAAAATTGATGCAGATATAGACAATTGTGTTAACACCAGTAGAAGGTTGGAGGGGAAAGAAATTTATCAATTAAATGCAAAAGGTGAAAATGAAATTTAACTGTTAAGCATTCAAAAATCATGCAATGCTGAAACTTTAACTTTGCCTTTAGTGCATATCCATGACAATACAGGGCCAAATTGAGCACTCACTTATGCCAGGGTTGAATGAGACCCATCATTTTTAATTAGCCTGATTCCACAATCCTTATTCCCATTTACCTGAATAAGACTACTTGCCTAGAAGATGCAGGATTAGGCCCTGAAGATCTAATCCTATGTCTCTGAATTCAATGGAAGTTTTGCTATACATCTCAATGGAAGAAGTATCAGGCTCTAAACCAGGGATCTCAAACTCAATTTGCCTTAGGGCCAGTACCAGTCCTAAATCCTCCCAGCGGGCCAATACTGTCAATGAAGATAGTGTTCAGGAAAGAAAATATTTATATTGTATTTTTTATTTTGTATTTCACAGAAATAATGAAATTGTCATACAGCTTTATACAATTCTTCACCTGCCAGAGAATTTTTAGTGTTTGCCAGAAGTGTGGCAATGCTTCAATTCTGACAGTTCGTTGATGTTTGGCCTCCGTGACTGAGCAGTTGAAACCTTCAGGATTACAGCAAGGTGTGCATCAGACAGTTGTGTTTGGTATTTTGACTTGTTTATATTCACTGTGGGGAAAAAGTGATGCTGCCTCCATGGCTGACTCCGCCCAGCGACTAATAATGCTGCCTCGAAGGCTAACTCTGCCTGGCAACTAATTATGATATCGCTGTCCCTCTCCCCCAGCCAATAGAAGCTATGGTGGGCGGTGCCTACAACAAATATTGCCAGCAGCATCTGCCTGCCTCTCTACTGCTGTCTCTCCTCCATGAGACACAGTGGGGAGGTTCTCAGGCCACAGATGGCCCGCAGACCTGAGATCCCTGCCCTAAATGATTACATACTATCATTCAAATGATACAATGAAAGAAAGAAAAATTCTACTGTGTTAGATAACATTGGAACATATGCGTAAAGACTCTATTGTAATGCACATATGCAAGAGAGAGAGCTGAGACTGTATGTTTAACTTTGCTTACAGCATTTCCTGGCTATTAAATGCTTAACCATGCAATACTGACACTCCTTTAACTTATGAAATGATGTATAAAACTAAGTTGTTTTAAAAGAAAAGGATACAGTAAATTCATGCCCAAAGTCATTAATAAACTGCGTATTTATTGTACAAGTGCTAGCTGGCTAATAGGCAGTAGTATCTGTCACTATTACAGGTTAAGTATACAATCTATATCTGCACACATATATCACCTTATAAATGTATAACTAAAGATATATTTAAAGTAAAATAAACAACTGCTACTCCTGGCCCTTGCTATCCCCCACAGCACATTATCACAAGAATGCCAGATACTGAACTCAGATCAGAATAGTTGAGTTCTGTTATGGCTGTCCCAGGGGAAGAATAAAATCTCAAGCATTGTACATTTTTCAGTGCATATAACCAAATGAAGCCAATACGAATTATTATAATTAAAAAATTATAGTAACTCTTGTGAAGCATACAGCTATCAAAAGGTGTTTTCCAACAGGTATTACGAACAATATTGAACCTTTGGAATGAAGTCAAAATGGCAGCAATAAATCCAGGGATTTGTCTTGGTGCTTCCTAATTTAATAACCAGTATGGCACTTCCAAACCATCCTCTGAAGTTTTTTGTAAATTGATTTGCTAAATAACTGCCACATAATCAAAATTACGTTTAATGTAGAGTAAGGGTTAAATAAAAATCTACAGACTCTTACCTGTCCCAGCCAGGAGATTCGAGGCCAAGGTTTCCTATGTTTAATACATGTAGAGACTACAACATCTAACTTAATCTCCATGCTTATTAGCACTCCCAGTAGTCACAACAGAAAAAAAAAATAGTGGAGGGTGGTCTGCCAACATACCTGTAAAAGATTGAAAAAAATATGTTGGTTTTCATTTTAGTTTTTGGAAGATACAAATTCAGAAGACAATTTTTAGTTTCCACATACTATATCAACACAAACATAATTCTCAAGCATTTTTATTCTCAAAATAAACTTGACTTGTGGGTTATTTGCATTTGTTTGGGCCCATTTTATAGTATTAACACACAACATAGTTTTTGGATGACAAAATATATAATCAAAGCAGGCTAAATAAATATGCTTAGCTAAACCTTGGCTGTTCTAGCCCAATGCTTAAATACCAAAACAACATTAGTAGATTTCAGCACAGAACTCATCTATACCAGAATTATCATGATAGTACAATACGATTGCTTAAACTCTATGACATTTTATGGTTCCAAATACACATTGAACTGAAGTAATCTAGTTAATGTAAATAAATGAATGCAGCACATATAAGTCAAGGTGGAAGCTGTGAAGAAAGGCGTATAAATAGGTAAACAATATAATGATAAGCAACAGCATTGCATAAAACTAAACATCAAAGGAGTGAATCCAAACAACTCAAAATCAAAGATGTGCATTTGTACCAAGAAGCAAACCGCTAGCACAGTTCATTATTAACAGGTCGCTATCAAATTCAAGGTCCATTTTGGTCAATTTCACAGTCACAGGATTTTTTAAATAGTCAGTTTCACAGTTTTAGACCTTTACATCTGAAATTTCACAGTGTTGTAACCATGGGGGTCCTAACATAAAAGGGGGTCAGAGAATTGTCACCCTTACTTCTGTGCTGTTAACAGCAGGGGTACTGCTTTCAGAGCTGCGCAGCCAGTGACTGCTGGCCAGGCACCAAGCGCTAAAGCCAGCACCACTGCCACCAGCAGCACAGAAGTGAGAGTCACAGGGTCTGGGTTGTGGGAGGATGTTTACCATGCCTGCAGGTTTTCCCAGCAGCCTCCCACCTGGGTCAGGAGCTGATAGCTGGAGTCACAGCCTCCCACCTGGCTTGGAAGTGTCTTGGCCAGCAGCCGTGCAGCTTTCTGCAGCTGAGGGAGGCTCCAAGAAGTGGCTATGACTCAGTTCTGCGAGCAGCCCCTGCATGGGAAGAGCAAGTCCTGTCCCTCCCCAGCCTGGGCTGGGACTAGCAGCTGGTACCCAGCCCATGATAGGACTCCCTGACTGGGGCACCCCCAGCCCAGTCAGATTTCATGGGGGAAGATCAGATTTCATGGTCCATGACATTTTTCACAGCCATGAATTTCCTTTCTATAGGCTGCTCACATCAGACAACATGTCTGTGTGGGGCTACATCTTTATCCTCCTCTAATAGCTATAGCAGTAGTTCTCAAAGTGGAGGTCGCGACCCCTGGTTCCACAGGGGCCATGAGCCCCTGCTGCAATGCCGCCAAAGTGAATGTTTCTGCTTCCGGCAGCATTTCAGCAGCCATAAGCACGCACATGAGCATGTCCACCAAAATGCCGCTGAAAGTGAAAACTTTCGTTTCGGCGGCATTTTGGTGGACATGGCAGAGTCACAATCAGAGGCTGCATGTTGAAAAGGGGTTGCCCAAACAGAAAGTTTCAGAACCACTGAGCTATAGCTAATGGAGTTATTCTTCTAGCTTAAGCACTACAAAAATCATGGTTTGAGCACTAAAGGCCCTATAACCAAACTCTGAGAATGATTCAAATGGAAAATTTAAATTATTCAACATCTGAGAATGATCCATGAAAACAGTGACACATCAATATGGGGCTTGGACTCCAACAGAACTCAGGCACTTTGGATGAGCATCTTCAGACAAGGGAAATATGTAATCCACTCCAGCAGAGTACAAGTCTCTGTTGATAGTTTAACGTAAGAGGATAAGTGTTTACAACAGTTGAAACCTAGCTGAATCGGTATTGGATATAGTTTGAAACAATATATTGGATGCTGGGACCCCTTGTCTTTATTCTGTCATATTGAACGTGAGTGTTTGTATGACTGAGATGTTGCACGCTGGGATCTATCATGTGTGCTGATATACTGAAGGCAGGAGAGAAATACAGTTCAAGCTAGCACACTATATACAGGAACACATCAAGCAAGGGCCTCCTCCATTCAAGACGACACATCGCACCATAATCCTTAGTGTCTCTGCACTGCTACATTGATACAAAAAATACTGGCTGAGGTTCTTTGGACTCTGTTGCATAAGTCATACTAGATGATCAGCACGGTCTCTTCTTGCTTTAAAATCTATGTACTGTAGGGCATAAATATGACTTAAATTAAGGTGGTGTACAATAAATATGAAATTCAAGAATTAGAGTTAGTTTAAGTTTGGTTGAGGAAATATAAGCATTGTAAAGGAAGGCCCTTGCAAGGGAGCAAAAGAAAGGCCTTCGGAATAACAAGTTATAAGCCCAGAAGGAATGAAGTAGTGAGGATGCCTGGTTCAAAGAGTAACTAATGACATAAAGGGAAGTTTCTAAAAAGTAGACCTCTGACCAACAGGGATGCCTGCACATGGTTTTAAATAAGACAAAGAGAATCTGTCTTAGAAAAAGCCAACATGGACTTCCCACCCCACATACCAGTGTTATCTCAGAATTAGGTCAAATGCAACAGAAAAACTGTTGGTCAGCAAGAAGGATGGGAAGAGATAAGAGGAAAGACCTTAGTGAAAAAGAAGATGGTAAATTTTATCTGGATTAAGACCAGAAATAAAAGTGAACTGCCCAAACTGGTTTTTGGCTGGTTATTAATTGGCAATATCATTTATTTGTTGATGGGTACAAAGAATTATGAATTTAGAGTTCTTTGCCAGACTCTATCTGATCATGCTTGAGCAAACCAGAAGCACACAGCTTGGCTAGGTTCAGCCTATTTGTAATATATTGATTACATGCTTATCAATATTTTGTTACCATATTGCAGTAGTGGCCAAACTTTTTCTGTTATGCTCCCCCTTACACTTAATGGAATCTGTCCATGGCCCCCGCCCCCACCCCTCTGCACAGTTGACTCAGCAAAGAAGCTTGGGCTGAAGGCAGAGCTAGGGGCAGAACTGGGGATGGGGAAGGAGATGGGGTTCAACACAGAGCTGGCCTGGGGGCAGAGAGGGAATGAAGTCAGAAATGGGCTGAAGATGGGATAGAGCTGTGGCCAGGGCCAGAGCTGGGCTGGGAACAGGGGGTGAAGTAGAGCGGGAGCTGGAGCTAGGCTAAGGGCAGAGCTGGGCTCGTTGGCGCTTCCTCCCCACTCCCCATGGGGACTGACGCAGACCCTGCTGCACGCACACACACAAATCCTTCCTCTAAAGGGGGCATGACTCACAGTTTGGGAACTACTGCTGTAGTGGATGTAGTAACTGCTTAGTCTTTAGGATTTTAAGGAAGGACTTAAAGGAATGTATGGTTAAATTAATGTTCAGTGGTCTCCAATATTAATATTCATAATTCTAAATATTATTAATAATTTCAACAAATGGTAAATCATGTGCTAAGTCCCATTACCTCAATACTCTCAAACTTAAGGCAGAAGAGGATGCTCTGTTCAAGGCAGCACCCTACATCAAAGATAAGGACATGACATACTGGGGCAAACTATCTTTTCACTGGTGCATCTCACACCTACTTCCATGTTGTAGTAGAGAATGTTATATGCCAGGCCCTGTTGCCTCAACCTCAGGCCAAGTCTACACTACCTGCTGCATCAGCGGGCAGTGATCAATCTACTGGGGATCGATTTATGGAGTCTAATGTATTTGTGATAATGGGGAGAGTGCTCGGGGATCGACTTGTTTCCAAAATGCCACAGCTGTGACAGGTGGAAGCAGAGTCCATGGGGGAGCGGCAGCAGCTGGCTCTCTGCCGTGAGGATGCCCAGCTAAGTCGACCTAAGATATGTCAACTTCAGCTACGAAGTTGCGTATCTTAGGTCGACCTTCCCTCCGTGCCCAGTGTAGACCTGGCCTCAGGAGCACTGTGTGTCGCATGTTGGTGCTGTTACCTCCATGCTGAAGGGGATGTTGCATTGTGATGCTGAATATGAGGCAATCATAGACTGCTGCGGTTGAAGGGACCTCAGGAGATCATCTACTCCAACCCCCTGCTCAAAGCAGAACCAATCCCAACTAAATCATCCCAGCCAGGCCTTTGTCAAGCCTGACCTTACAAACCTCTAAGGAAGGGGGGAAAACCTCAGCTACTCTCCGCACGAGCTGTGCCTCAAAGACGCGGGCACAGCGCGCGGAGACGTCCTGTGGTCCCGAACGGTAACGGCCGCAGGGCCCATGGGGAGGCTGTTCGGGGGCTGGCAGCGCAGAGCGAGGCGGCCACGCTCGGCCCAAGTTCCCCCCGCGGCCCGCCACCCCGGAACGAGCAGAGCGATGCCCGGTGCCCGCCCCACACTCACCGAGTTTCTGTCCCGCACAGCGACTGCGCTACGGGCCCGGCTACAGCGGCATCTGCCTCCCGCACCCCGCTTGCCGGCTGCGTCCAGAGCAAGAGCCGGGAGCTGAGAGGACTGGAGTGCGCAGCTGCGAGCGCGCGGGGCGGGGAGTGAGCAACGGGAACAGCGACTCCCTTCGAACCCCTCTGGGTTTGGCGCGGGTTGGGCTCCGTCTCCACATCCCGGCCGAGGCGGCTGCCCCTACAATCCCAAGCTGGATGCTCCCTCGGGGGGCTGTGCTGAGATATCGGGGCCCGCCCGGACTAATACGAGCGGCCCCAGGCCGCGGGAGCGAGCACGGAGCGTAGCGCTGCGCACGTCCCAGCGTCCTTCCCCTCAGCTGGATGTTAAACAACCGTGTAAACAAACGCGCCACACAACGGCTTAACTATAAACCTTGCAGCAACCCCTCCTCTACTTTCCATCTATTAACTTTGGCTGCTGCATAGTTGCCTGAACAATATGTAGAGTGGGGGTGTTGATAGTTATTGTATTGCACAAAACCGCAAACCCTGTATATGATGGAAACTATTTCAAATCAGGAGGTCCTACTAGACTGCTAAATCTAGCATCTATGGGCTGGTGTATTTGCAACAGCAGGGGCCGAGCCTGTCTGCAAGCGTTTTGCTCTGAGTCTGAAGTAAAAGATTTGAAAGAAAAATCAACCATTTTTATGGGTTGGAAGATACTCTACTGAATATGGTGAGCAGGACTCTTGCCGCTGTTTCAGCTTCTATGTTAGAGGGATTGCCTCAGGATACCAAGTGGCAAAGTCTACTACCACTAAGATATACTTGTTCCCCCTCTGAGTGGGGTGTGCCATAGGACCCACTATGTCCATTGCCACCTTTTGGAATGCTTCCTGAATGACAGGCAAGGGACACAGCAGAGCCTTCTAGGGTCCCACGGGTTTCTTCCTCTCCTGACACACTGCACAAGATCTACAATGATCCCTCACATAATTCTGTATCCCAGGCCACTAGAAATTCCTCCTCAGCCTGTCATAAGTTCTCTGTACCCTCAAGTGACCAGCAAAGGGACTATTGTGTGCTACCATCACTAATTCCCCCTGGTGTTGGCTGGGTCCAGTCGCCTGCTAATAGGGTTGACTGGTGCCTTGGTTTTTCCCTACAGGGGCCTCCCTATACAGTTGCTCATCCTCTTCAAAAATCTTCTCCCCTCTTCTCCCTTGCTGGCATTCCCTCAGAGACACACTTTTCTATGCCCTTAAGGGAGGGGTCAGCCCTTTGTTTAGTGGCAAATTTCTGACAGATAACCCTTGAGATAGCACCCCTGTCCCTGGACACTGACTGCATTTCCTCTGCCCCCTCCCCTGGGAACTGTTGTCTTCAGCTGGGCAGAGGCTTGGCTCTGCTTCTCCTATACTTGGAAGCACCTTGCCTTCCTACGCTGTTGTGTCAATGGAACTCCCTCACCTCCTGTGGGTTTCAAGGTTCGCACCCCATTTCTGGGGATTCCCTCTGAGTCACCCATCCCCATGTTCCCTGGGGCAGGATGTGTTAGTTGTTCAGCTGCATCAGACCTATAGTTATCAGCTAGAACAGCTTCCCCATCGACAGGCAGTGCTCTCTCCTCCCCCTATAGGAGCCCCTAAACCACCTTCTTCATGCTGCGAGTTACCACCAATCCTAGTTTTGCAGAAAAAATAATTTTCCTGCAACATGTACCCACCAGTAAATCACCTTCCATACCTTTCCACTCCACCCCCACATGAACCTTTGCTAGGGGTAAAGGGAACCTCCTAGTGTGGGTCATCTGCCCCGTAAAAACACTAGCCTCTGGAACCACACTTAGTCGAACCAGGCCCCATGTCCAAGCTGGTATGATAAAAGAGGTGGGAGTGCCATCTGGGGCCTCAAGGCGGAGGACAACCAAGCTGACATGGGAGGTTTATTATCCTTAATTTGGGACAGCTACTCCTCAGGTGCCCTGGGGAACTGCAGTGAAAGCACCTCCTAGGATCTCCTGGTTGTCCAGGAGACCTGAGGCAAGTAACAGGGAAATGGGGACGTGAACACCCAGCCTCCTTCTTCCCAGGGGTAGAATGGTGATTCTGCTTTCCACCAACCCTGTACCCATCCGCCAGTGGTTTATGTTTAACTACAGCTTGTGATTGTTCAAGAGTCTGCCAACCCAGCTAATTCACCCACTGCATCCACCTTTTTGTCCCACAAATACTGTTTTACATCATCACTTCACGTATTTAGGAACAGTTTCTGAGCAACTAAATCACACATTTCTTCAAAGCTTGTAATACCTTTCCCCCTCACCCACTAGTCTAACAAATTCTTCATTTCATTTACATAGGCCACATTACCAATCCAGTTCCCCGCTTTAGACTCCTGAATTTTACCCTATAGGTTTCAGGTGTAATCCGGAAATGTTTCAAAACCAGTTCCTTAAATTTACCATGGTTTGAAGCATCATCAATAGACATTGAATATGTCCAGAGTTCTCCCAGTCAATTTTTCAACCAAATAAGTCATTTTTTGATCTTCAGGAACCGCCTGGAGAGTGCACAGTCTCTCAAAGGTGATGAAATATTCAGCAATATCACTGGATTCATCATACCGCAAGCATAAGTGTTCCTATTTGTGGATTTTTGGGGACACTGATCCAGCTGCCAGGGGTGGCTTTTTCACTCCATTACAGCCAGTTCATGTTTATGGGGCACAATCTAGGCCTCAATTTGTCTTTTAACTCCAGAGCTAGCTGCCTCTCTCTTTCCTTCTCCTCCTGAGCAGCTTATTAGGCTAAAATCTGAGCTTCCATGGCTCTTTCATGAGCAACTTTTTCCCAGGAAAACTGCACAAATTATCTTCATTTGTCTTAATTCCATCTGTCTTTTATGTTCATTTTCCTTCTCAGTAATCTGCAACCTGTGCAGTTATAGCTTCTTTTGAGCATCATTTTTACTCATTTTGCTGATTTCCCTGCCTCTATTTCCCTTACCCAAAATAAGCAAACAGAAAATAACAAACCAGTAACCACCTTCTGTTCTCTAGCCTCCACACTTAAAATCACTACTGCTGTCTCAAAGCAATCAGTTGTGCACTGCTGCTCGATTATGCCACTGTGACGGGTTCAGTCACAGAGACTGTTGGCTGGGCTATCCCCTAATAATCTAACTCAGTTGCCATAGCAACAAGATTCTTTTAAGACAACCAAATACACAACAGAGACCCCCTTGGGATTGTCACCTGACATGCTGGAATTACTTCTGAGCCTATTTATACTGCAGTTTTAACTGTAACCATCTTCAAGTATGATATATTAATAATACTTAGCCCTATACATTTTCGAAATGCTCTACAAACTAAACCTCGCAACACTCCCAGGAGATTGGTAAATTATCCCTATTGTACAGATGGGAAAACTGAGATAAATGAAGTGACTTCCCTAACATCACACAGCAAGAAAGTAGCAGACCTGTGACTGGAACTCCATTCCTGTCTCCCATTCCAGTGCTAACTCCTCCAGCCTGATGCTTCATGCTGTGAAAATTCTCTATCAAGATCACATAACATTTGGCTATACAATATTTTGTTGAACATATTATGTTTACAAATACGGGTTAAGTATGTGGAAACAAAAAAATAACTTGGTGTGAGCGAATGGATAGTTAGGAAGTGAGGCTGGATTAACAAAGGCTAACAATCATTACATTTTCTTGCAAAATTAAAAAAATGTAAACTGCACATTATTGAAATAACAGGGGACAAATATACAAAATGTCTGAACATAGAGATCTGCAGAAAATTAACATTTCTGTTTCTTTTGCAGAGAGGAACTAATATTAGCCTTAAATGAAACAATGCTGCTGTTGGGCTGATGGATCTTTTTCTGATACTTCACCAATTCATATAGTAACCCAACGTATTTATAACAGTTTGTGAGGTATTTCCACATTTATATGGTCTGACAGGAAAACCAGGATTAAAACATCAGTTTTATTTTGGCCTACAGCTAAAGTTGGAGACTAGATTTACCCCAGTTTATTTACTGGATGAAGAGCAGCAAGGTTTGGTGGGATAGAGAAACTAGAATCTTAAGTATACTTGGTGATTTGAGGGGGAAAAGGTCCAGAGCTCTTCTCTGAATAAATTAAGTTTTGAGGCATGATAAATATCACCCAGTAATTAAGCATATTTAAGATCTAAAGGCTACACACTGATATCTAGGAAGTGTTTTCCTTTGTATGGGTGACTGAACCAATAATTCTTCTTTTCTACTTTAGACTAGATAGAAGGTTGAGATCTGTGCCAGCTGCAATACTTCTCCTGGATAATCCATCCCTGGAAAAGTACAATACCAAAAAAAAATCTTTTTCGGTCAGTAAGTCATCAAAAAGTGAAATTCCTCAAGGAAGACTAAAAATGGAGATGGGTCTGACAATTTAGTGTGGGGACAGAGGTGATTTCCAGTGTATGGTTTATGCAAGATCTGTGATTGGATATGTTTAATATGGATACACATTTGTTTGTATTTTGCACTGCTGCTGTAGCTGTGCTGATTTCAGGATATTAGAGTGACAACATGGGTGAAATATCTTTTATTGGACCAAAATTTCTGTTGGTGAAAGAGAAAAGCTTTTGAGCTATAGTGAACTGAAGAAGAGCTCTGTGCAGTTCATAAACATGTCTCTCTCACTAACCAAAGTTGGTCCAATAAAAGATATTACTTCAACCACCTTGTCTCTCTGGTAACTGTTTTTAGAACAAAAATGAAACATTTACAGGTGGTCATAAGTCTTGATGACTGTAGAAAGCTAAGAGATATCTTATATATATTGTTCCTAGGAGGTAATTATACAGGATTCTTTGATTTTGTCCCTTTTAGGAATGTAGGAAGACTGTCACTCAAAAGTATATGTGATGGAAATGGCTAGCAGTTATGTTTTTCTGGAATGTAGCCCTGTTACACATTGTGGATTTTTCAGGTAAAAATTAAGAGTTGAACAAAGCATAACTTATACTAAGGAAAAAGATGGGAGAGAATGTTTGTTGGGCTTCTACTAGTGTTTGTTTTTTTCCAAATCCAGATCAAGCAAATTATGTTATTTTCTGAACTACAGTCTTAGTAATTCTATTATGGTGGTAATTTTTGTGCAAACAGTAGGCATGAACATGCCGTCATCAAAAGGATATCCATTATACATGATCGTGTACAGAGATAGTTTTAAGATTATGTTGCTAACCCTAGATCTAACCAGGTCTGAGGTCAGCTAGACAACCTTTCTCCAATTTGTAATTCTCCTCTTCTTGCTGCCTGTCAGTACCTTCTCTTCATGTTTTTAATATTTATCAATAAGCTACAAAGTACATACTGTATTATCAGTTTTGATATCGCACCCACTACTTCTTCCACTACATTATGTAAGTTATGTTTAGAAAAAAAAAGTAAAAGAAAAATATTTTCCAAATACATTTAATCCTCAAGGGAGCAATTATACAAAGTATCTTATTTCAGCAGTATAAAAAAGGGTTTCCATTGTTAGAAAAATGTGGTAGTAGCAAAAGAAATTAAGTTTGGCAAATATACATTCTATTGGTAGGTGACTGTAGATTAGTAAGAGCATAGAACACACAAATAATGAATTGCAGCAGGAACTTTAATTTTCCCCTACTTCCTTCTGAGCATTTGTTCTTCCAAATTCCAGTGCAGACATCTGAGCTTCCATCTAACAATTCATTTTCTCTGGACTAACAGTTCTTTATCATATTCGTCAATGAAGCCGTTCTAATTTAGCCTGTAGGGATTTAAAATTCCCAATAGTGGTCTGCACTGTTAGTGTGGGGCTCATAGACTGAAGTTCAACAAGGTAGCAACTGACAGCATCCAAACATACATTAGTAAATCTTCGTCTGTAAAGAAGAAAAAAAAAAACAATGTCAAGAAAACTCATTTTGGCTTTTATTAAAATTCATGTAAGAAAAGGAAGTGGAATAGTAATGGAATAATCCGTAAATAACAAAAACGCAAATCAGCTAACTTTAAATTTTCTAACAGGGTTAAATGTAAAGCAAATATTTTAAATCTAATGTTTGTGACCAAAGCATAAAGGGAAACTTCTTAAATAATTTCTATTCATCTGAGTTTTAACAGTTGTAGCAATTCAGAAACCAAATTTGTAGCTCTTGTCAATTTAGGAGTGAAATATTTGTTTGAATAATTTCTAGTGTTTTTATCTAATAAATAACAATAAATAAATTTAGAAGTAGCCCTTCACTCAGGGAGGCCTCAGAAGAACTATGCTGATTTGTTAGGAAACAATGTTATTTTGCAAAATAACTAGTTTTATTCAGTGAAAAATGTGAACTTGAATGTAAAATTTGTAAAGAAAAGTACATTTACATATACAAAATGGAATGGAAAGACTGAAAATAATCAGATATAAACATGATTCAGGAAGGGGAAGCCTAGAATTAAAGATCCTTGTGAAAGGATGCTGGATTATCAATCTTGGAAAACAGTCCTCATTTCCCAGAATGGGCATTGCATGGACAGATTTACTGCAAGCTTCCCTCCACTGTCCTGCCGATGTACCTGGACCCTGTTCCAGAGAAATGATTTCCAAGGGTAGACACATTCATACTCCATAGGTAAAATCCTAACCCCAATTAAGTCAATAGCAAAACTTCCCATTGCAGCAATGGGGCTAAGATTTCACCTCACACCTAAGCAAATTCTTCACATACCTATGGAATTTAGTTAAGCCCCATCAACAGCTGACAAGTTTAAAATGAAAAACAACTTTATAAAATATACACCAAAAATACCCTAAGTGTACCATATATGGTTGAAAGTTGTTTGCAGACAGGGCCAATTGCCACTAAAGATTTACCACAATCACTGTGAATCTGATCCTTGAACATGAAGCTTCAAGAGGCAGCCAATTTTTGATGTAATTCAAGGGAGTCCACATTTTTAAAGAATTAAAAATATTTACTTAAAAGTGAGACACAATTTGTTTAAAAACAAGCACCATAATAATAATTAAAACCTCCATCACCTAAAACTGGAACTCTTACCCAATATATACCTTTGAACAACTGTAAGAGTAACAATGACTTTTAGTGACTCTACCTCAAGTTGGAATTTAATATCAGTGACCCAAAGGCTTTGGAGCTTCCAAAACAAATAACTTGAGGCGAGTATTTTTAGGTTTTAGAACACTTGTTTATAGTTACCTCTCAAAGTTAAGCACTTTGTTGGGGTCTTGTACATATCCCGATAATAATACATGAATACATTCCAAAAGGTGTAAAGGCTTTTTCATTCTATTCCAGAATGGGTCCTAAAAAAAGATTACATCAAATCAGGAAGGCAATATTAAGTTAATTCTGATCATCGATAGGGAAATGTAGAGGATGTCACTACATACAAATTGCATTACTGCAATATTTTAAATGTTTGATTTATTACAGCAAAAGAATTTAAAAAGTGAGAATTAGATGTTATTTTACTTGCATGGGTTTCTACAACTGAAACTGTAAAACACATGAAATTCAACAAACAGTATTGTAAATATTAGACTTTGTATAATTCCAAACACACTCTGAACTATTGAACAATTTGATTGGATATGGATATGTAATGGGGTCTACAAACACCATACTGAGCATAAACAGAAAGGTGAGGAAAGTCTCTCTTGTTTACAGGGAAGTGGCTTGACCACACCCCCACGAAGCTGCCACAGCTCCCAATTATGGAGACAGGCACCCACAGCTCAATGCCTAAGAGAAGCTTCTAAGGAAAAGGATTGGAACAGGGGTGGGAAGCCCAAGATGCAAAGCAAGTGCAGCTTGCGCCTTTAGAATCTGCATCGGTCAGGATGAGAAATTGCTAATTCATATCCAATCTTTCTAGTATTTTAGGTTTAATTTGCAGTTTTGTTTATCTGCTAGGTAATCTGCTTTGATTTGTTTGCTATCATTTATAATTGCTTAATATCTATCTTTTTGTAGTTAATAAACTTGTTTTATGTTTTAACTTAAACCAGTGTGCCTCTAAGTGAAGTGTCTGGTGAAATATCTCAGCTTGGTTATTACACGTGTGCATATTCCTCTCCCCACTGAGGGAGGAATGGACATATGGGGGAGGGAGTGTGCATGCCAGAGGAGCTGGGAAACTGGCTGGTGTCTGCTATTTGCACTCGGGTAGCCCAGTTTGGGTGAGTGGCACCACCTGCTGTCGTGTTGGGTGATACGGGGCTTGTGTGAGGTTGGCTGTGTCTCCAACCCAGCTGTGTGTCTTAGAGGGGTGCTGTGGTTCCCACAGCTCTCAGACTGCACCTCAGGGGTGACAACTGGTCACACCAAGAACTGCTCTGACTGGGGACAAACTGAGAAGAACCAGACAAGGAGCAGCACGGACCCCTCAACAGATTGCACCTGGAACCAGTGACAGGGCAGAATGAGCCACACAGATTATCTTTGTTCTTTAATCAGAAAAAACACACACTATGAACTAAAAAGGCAGGAAGTGATTCTTATTCTTTGTGCCAGTCACAACTCAGGGAAATTAATAAGGCAAGAAAGATGAAATAGTTTGTCTCTGTTGACTTATTATGAACTACCCTAAGAAAGAAGAAAATCAGATTCAGGAATCCAAGAACTGTTGTCCATGCTGAAGTGCAGCAATTCTAATAATTTTAACCCTATTTATGATAGGCAGAAAATCATCTGTAGCTGAAGTAACAGGAATATCAGAGTTAAATAGTGTTCCTCACCTACTAGGATCAGAAACAGTGTGGGTTATTTTTTTTTAACTAGTAAGATATTCCAAAATCCTAAGGTCTATTAAAATGTCTGATGCATCCCATTTTAACTTTAATGTAAAATTTTAGAATTTAATGTTGAAGATAAAATTTTAGCTCAAATATTATCCTTACCCGTGCTTTGAACAACTGGTCATACACTTCAAGTAGCCTAGATAGTGGCATTCCAATTTCCCGCATAGTATATGTTACGAATCCTACATCCCAGTTCAAAGAACAAACTTGTTGCTCTAAAAACTGCACTAAGAAATCTGAAAAACAAAGAACTGCCTGTTCAGGTTCCATCTCGCTTTAATATTTGTTTAACAAAGCTAATGAATGTTAGGTACAGTAGACTCTTGATTATCCGGGATGATAGGGAAAAAATTAATCCTGGTTAATAAAATCCTGGATAATCACCATCCATAGGAAATGGGGGAGGAACGGGGGGTTCGGGGGCGTTGGTTCACCAGCCACCTGCACTGGGGGGAGTGGGTGTTGGTTCACTGGCTGCGCGGCGCCCTGGTGGGTTTTTTTGTGTGTGTGCTGGGGCGGCAACAAAGCCAGAGCCAGCCCTGCGAGTTACACATATATATATTTTTTTTTTCACATCCTGGTTAATCCACAACCTGGTTAACCCGATCCTGGATAATCGAGAGTCTACTGTGTCCACATAAGGTTTAGTTAGGTCTTCCCTTACATAGAACCTTTCAACTGTGGAGATCAAAGTACTTTATAAAGTGGGTAAGAGTTAACCCACAATTTACAGATGGGAAAACTGATCCTGAGATGATATGCAAAATGTGGCTGCTTTTCAGAGTCAGATGCTGTTATGAGCATTACAAGAAGTATTCTTCAGGAGCAACAACACTATATTACTAAAGGCTTAGCACATTGTCCTTGTGATACTTTAAGACTATGCTGTTGGTCAGGGAAATTCAATAGCACAACTCTTGACTTTCCCCTGTGACAGCACAACACATTGCTATGAGATTGCCAGACTAGACTGCTTTATCTAGAATACCAGCACATACCAGGTTTAACTCTCTGCAGCATAAACCTATAGTATTTGCCTAAGCTTAGAGTGACATATATCCATGCAGATTTTTATAGAAACATCCTCTTCACCATGGCATTTGAGCATCTCAAAGAAGAAAACACAGACCTCAATATAATAAAGGACACACAGTTCCTCTATATTATACTTTATGGAGTTATCTCTGTAGATATATAAAACAGAGAGATATGGCAAGCAGATACCTAAAGAATCTAACAACTGCACAAAATAAACACACACTATGCACGTACTCCACCCTCCAATGTCTAGTTTACATAACTGTCCAAAAATAAATTCAGCTGCTGTTTGAATAGGAGCAAAATAAGACCATTTCAGAACTTAGATTAGCTACAGTTTTGGGTAAAAAGTACTAATTATAGGTAAATTCTAGGAACATAAGAATTTCCATGTCATATCTGTATTATTAATATACATTTTTCCATTCTAATCTTGTCTCTTCTCTTATTCTAGTCACTCTCTCCAATCATCCTCCAAAGTGACTGTGATAATAAGCAAGCATCACAAGTCCATTGTCCAAATTCTTGTTCTTGGACAGCAAAGAAACGACCAGCCATCTGCCCTAAACTCCATCATCAGGGAGTTTACTCAGCAACCTAATTTACCCTAATTTACTCAACAACCTCAATCACTATCATCTTTTCAATAGTAAACCTCAAAGAAAATTGATTTCATTTCACTGTTCCAGCCACAAGAGGAAATTTAACATATAAAAACAGTGATTAAATATTACAGACAACAGAGGAAATAAAGTCTCTCTTTTCAGAAGAAAAAGATCAGCAATTTTCTAATAATCTCAAAAAAAAATTGTTTCACCATGCTCTTTTGATACTGTCTTGTATAAAAAGAGTACAGCATGTAAAGCTAACATTTAGTTAACGAATGAGAAAATGGCATTTACATATACAGGTAAATTTAGTTGCTTTTTAATTAGTTTCATACAAAGTTTAAACACTGAATAAAGCAAGTATGTTTCAATGCTTAGGGAGTACTTGAGGCCTTTGAACCCATTGCCATAATGACTATTTTTCTTCCAAATACTCTGTTAAATTACTTACCTAAAGGAAAATAACGAGGTGTGCCAGCATAAAGCTTTCCAAGCAATACCATCTTTAGACTAAGAGCTTGCATTCTGTCAGCTGCGCTCAGAGTGACACTGTCACTCAACTCTGAAAGAGAATAATTAGGCATATAATTTACATTTAAATCTAAAGTTTACAGAGGGTAATTAAATAAAAAAACCTAGCTATTACCTATTATTACAGTATCATATTTGCATTACCACGAACACTCAAAGCAAGTCTTTTCTAACCCTGACTTTCATATTCTTAGGGCATACACATAACTCCATTTACTGCTGGTGGAAAGTTAATATGTATGCATGTGGAAATGCAAATACACTTTCAGATTTCATATGAACGCATATATGTTATATGAATAGGTTTAGAATTCCCTTGAATTTCACAAAAAAATCACTAATATGCATAACCAAATGGCTTTAATATCTTAAATAGGCTTATACAATAGCTTTTGGGAGACCTATGTGAAATGAACTGTATTTTCAATCCAATACCCAGTGGAAATGTGCACATATTGCAAAATCACCCTCAGAGCTCTGACATAGCAGGGGGAACCCGGGGGCTATTTAAGGGCCTGGGGCTCCTGCTGCCTCTGCTGCCCTGGTCCTTTAAATCACCGCTGCTTCTCTGGGGCTCCGGTGGCTATTTAAAGACCAGGGCGGTAGAAGCTTGCTCCAGGCATCAGCGTACCAAGAAGATGCTTGGGGCGGCGAAAACAGGGGAACAGCACTCCGTCCGTAAGTGGGGCGGCGTACCACTTGTTCTTTCAGCGGCATTTCGGCGGCGACACCCTCTTTGCGGCTTCCTATTTCAACAGCATTTTGGCAGTGACTCCCTCTCTGACTCTTCTTCCGTCAGCGGCATTTTGGCGGCAGGTCCTTCAGTTCATGACTTTTTTTTTTTTCCTTTTTCTTTTCTTTCTTTGCCGCTTGAGGTGGCAAAAAAGCTGGAGCCGGCCCTGGAAGCAGGGGAGCCCCGGGCCCTTTAAATAGCCCCCAAAGCACTGGGGTAGCGGGGGTGTTCCGGGGGCTATTTAAAGGGCCTGATGCTCCCGCTGCCTCTGCCGCCCTCGTCCTTTAAATAACCACTGCTTCCCCAGGGCTCCGACAGCCAGGATGGTAGAAGCAGGGGAGCCCTGGGCCCTTTAAATAGCCCTCAGAGCCCCACTGCCAGAGCCCTGGGATAGCGGCAGACTCCGGCAGCTATTTAAAGGGCCCAGGGCTCAGTTGCTGCTACCACTCCGGGCCCTTTAAACCGCTGCCGGAGCCCCCAGCTGCAGCTGCTACCCCGGCGGGGAGAGGGTGGGGCACTCACTGGTACAGGGCAGGCTGGGGCTGGCTCTGACCCTCCCCCAGTCCCACCCGTTCTGCCCGAGGCTCCGCCCCTTCTGGAGACCAGAGCCACCCCAGCACAGCACCATACTGGTAAGTCCCTCAGTTTACTTTCACCCCGAGCATACTGCAGAATTTTCCTAAAAGATGTACTTAACATCTCATCTGAATAGGATACTAACAGCAGCATAAGATCACTGGCTCTAAATGCTTTCATTATCAGTTATTCTATATTTCTAAGCTTTTTCAGTTCCAGTCTGTCAAGTCTTACCTTTCTCAATTATTTCTTGCCAAAGAGTCTGTACCAAGATAGGGTCTGAATGACCTGCACAGTGTATAATTGCAAGCTTACATTCTGAGAGTTTGAAAGGGTCAGCAAATTCACCATACAGCTGCAATAAAAGAGACAGAGTTTGATATTTCAGTCAAGACAAAACAACATGATTTATTATCAGAGTGAAATTAAATACAACAGTTATTCATTAACATGCAACATACACAAAGTGAAACTAAGCCAGAATAGTAGACAGTGCATTTTAGTAGCCATTGACAGATATTGCATGAAGAGCATTTATACTGAATCAAGTCAGCTCTGTATCATACAATCTTAAAATTTTAAAACAAGCTAGGAAAAAACTAGAGTGTTTGCCAGTTCAACACCTTTAAAACCAAAGAAGCTATGCACTGTGTAGATAATATATTCTTCTCTACATCAGACAAAATAAAGAGGAAGAAAGGAAATTATTGGAGGTAAAACATGAAAATATAAGATTAGACAGGCTAAACCTAAATATATATATAAATTTTGAAAACAGGAAGCTGAATTCAGTGTGACTTTTTTGGTTAATGGCTGATAATTTGTTGGAATATCTCATTCTCAAATATTAGAGAAGCTTATATTCAAGAGGGGATATTGCATCTTCTTTTGCATGTGTAGTTTTGAGCAGTCAGGTGAACATCAACTTCTTTCTAATTACCTTAGTTATGTCCATCAGCTCAGAATCCAACTGAGAAATTGCATCTTGTACTGAAGAATGATGGAAATATTGCCGTTGTAATGTTTCCTCTATTTGTAGCTGTATCCTAGCCACCTAGTTTTAAAAAAAATTAAGATAATTCAAGAGAACTTCATTTTATCCAAAGCTATGGAAACTTGGAGAAACCTAGAATTGGTTTCTAAAACATCTGAATATAGAAATTCCCTGAGTATATGTTAGAGACATAGTCCTAGTAAAGTGAGTACATTTGGATCTGCTGATTTTTACTGGGACAATGCATTTCAGCCTAAACAGTTTGTTTTTGCATTTACATCAGTAGGAAAAAAAATTTCTAATTGCCAATAATACAAAAGACCTTTGCAAACACTGATACTAATACTTTGCTAACACCAATACTAAGAGAAATATTAACTTTTCTTCATTGCTTTTCCCCTGTCCTGTCCCTCCTTTTTTCTTGTTCTGTCTATTCTCCTTCCCTCCAATGCCTGCCTCCCTCTCCTCACTTTTCTTTCCATTTCCTCCCTAACGAAGCCCACCTCCCGAAAAATAATTATGAAACTAACATGATGCTTTCTGCCATTACACAATTCACTCTGCTAATGTGCCAACCTGTCTGTCTTCTTTATTAGATTTTAAACTCTTCAGGGAAGGGGCTGTACTACTCTGTGTTTGTATGGTGCCTAGCACAATTGGGCTCCCACTCTGTGTTGGCCTGTAGGCATTACCATAAACGAACATGAATAATAATTAATAGCAGCAACTAAGGAAAATGGTTTTTCATTTTTTCTTACTTCCATTTTCTCCTCTAGTTCATGCAGGAATTCACCATCGGCAGCTATTGATGATATGGCAGTAGAACTCTTGGCACTCAAAATGGCACGTGCAATATATTCAAGACGCTGCTGAAGTGGAATTTCTGTGCTGCAAAAGAAACATTCAAATTGTAAGCCATGTGCCTAGAACATAGAATCAGAGAAATGTAGGGCAGGAAGGGACCTTGAGAGGGCTAGACAGTCACTGTGCTGAGGAAGGACAAGTAAACCCAGACCATGCCTGACAGGTGTTTATCCAACCTGTTTTCAAAAACCTCCAGTGATGGGGATTTTACAACTTCCCTTGGAAGCTTAATCCAAAGCTTAACTATCCTTGGAGTTAGAAAGTTTTTAGTAAAATCTAACCTAAATCTCTCTTGCTGCAGATTAAGCCCATTACTTCTTGTTCTCCAGGTCCACTAAAAGGAGGACAGTTTATCACCATCCTCTTTATAACAGTCATTAACATATTTAAAGACTGTTTTCACATCCCCCTTCAATCTTCTTTCCAGACTAACCATACAGTATTTTTTTTTTTTTTTAACATTTCCGCAAAGATCAGCTTTTCTAAACCTTTTACCATGCTTGTTGTTCTCCTCTAGATTCTTCCAATTTATCCACATTTTTCCTAAAGTGTGGCAATCAGAATTGGACACAGTATTCCAGCTGAGGACTCACCAGTGCCAAGCAGCATGACTATTACCTTCGGTGTCTTACATATGACATTTTTGTTATTACACTCCAGAATATTAGCCTTTTTTGCAACTGCATCACATTGCTGACACATTCAATTTGTGGTCCACTATAAATCCTAGATCCTTTTCAGCCTTACTAGCACTTACCTAGTTATTCCCAATTTTGTAGTTGCACATTTGACTCTTCCTTCCTAAGAGTAGTACTTTGCACTTGTCATTATTGAAGTTCATCTTGTTGATTTCAAGACAATTTTCTAATTTGTCAAGGCCATTTTGAGTTGTAATCCTGTCCTCCAAGGTACTTGCAATCCCTCCCAACTTGGTGTCATCTCTGAATTTTATAAGCATACTCTCCACTCCACTATCCAAGTCAAAATACTGAACTGACCCCTGCGGTATACCACTAGATATGCCTTACCATTTTAACACCAAACCACTAATAATTACTCCTTGAGTATGTCTTTCAACCAGTTGTGAGTACTATAATACCCAGTGTTGCAGGGTACTTGGTGTCCCATAGGAACGAGGCACACACACAGCTGTTGAATAAAAGTAGTGAGTTTATTGAAGGCAAAAGTGGCACACCGGCAACGGGGGCTCCCTTCGTTGCTGCCACTGAGACGGGGAAAGCCCGACGCACCGGAGCAATGCTCGGGATGAAGCCCACTGCGCGTGGGAACACAGGCAGAGAAATAACAGGAACATATGCATTTTATGCATACCTAATGAATAACTAATACCTTGTTTTTATTTTATTAGTATTACATAATACAAGCAGGTGTCTTATTAGTCTACACATTGCAAGCAGGCGCTAGGAACTGGTTAGCTCCAGCATGTGAAATATGCGATAACAGGGCAAGGACTGATAACGATGGCCGAAAGTACCCACTCCTTCCCAGGCATGGGGGGGGGGGGGGGGAATGAGCACCCTTTCGTTCCCAGGAGTCAAGGGGGAGAGCACCCCTAGCACTCTTCCGTGACAATGTCTTCCGCGCCCTTACCCCCAGCTTTTAGTAACTTCATCTAGACCACATTTCCCTAGCTTGTTTAGGAGAATGTCATGTGGAACTGTTGTATGCATTTGTGTTGTAGCCATGTCACTCCCGGGATATTAGCATGACAAGGTGGGTGAGGTAATATCTTTTATTGATCAACATGTCTCATCACTCTCATTAGTAGAAATTAGTCCAATAAAAGATATTATCTCACCCACCTTGTCTTTCTAATGTGGAACTGTGCCAAAAGCTTTATTGAAGTCGTGACATATCATGTGACTGTCTACTCTACTGTTTCCTCCTATCTACTAGACCAGGAATCCTGTCAAAAAAGCGTGTTCCATAGACTGTTCCCAAAATAATTACACTAAAGGGACCACAGGAATTAGAACTTCTTAAATCTCCTGGCTCTGACACTGACTCCAAGTGTAACTAGATACCCACTTTGAACATGTCCATCTGTAAGACATTCTTCCCGCTGCTACTGTACAATTATTATATAAAACTATATAATAAAATACACAATGTAACTAAGTTACTATTTCATATTCCAAAACTACATTCATTTTGTAACCTGTTTATTTCTGTATAAAATATCCAACAATTTCCATTTTATCATTCTAATAGTGGTCAGGTTAAAAATTGACATACAAATATAATATTTTGGGGTTTTTGTTTAGTCTTTACACAAATTAAGTTTTCTTTTATTATCTCAATACTAGGACTAATACACTGATTACCAACTGTCCATACCTATGCATGTCTGCCAATTTAGCCAAGACTCTGGCTGCATTACTGAAATTCCTGTTCTTCTCAAAGTATCTCCACAGTAAATCCATATAACGGACTTTGTTTTGATCAACCTTGGCCATACGCACCAAATATGGCTCCAGAAATGGGGAGGTAATCTGCAGGAATCATATAAACCACAGTTAAGTCTTTTTTTTAAAAAAACATCCTTAAACACTTCTCTGTTCCTAGTGTATGTTTTTTAGCAAGTATTGCAATCAACTCTTTGGCCTAATAGAAGTATCCTACAAAATATTTCTGTGCATAAGTTTGTTTTGCATCTTACCTGTAGCAATTTGTCTGCAAGGTCAGCTTGTATCAGCCAGTTGTAGAGGGCAATAGAGAAGAGTTCATCTGTTGAACGCTGAGCCAATTTTAGCATTTGTTCAAACTAAAGGAAGAAAAGCTCAAAGAAGTTACTCCAGAACTGTTCACATTTCATACATAGCTCAAAGTCTTTGTCACTGGGCTTACAAACATTGAATATTTATATGTGCCAACATCTATATTAAAATACAATATTTTTTATGAACACCGTATCTTCCCACATACTGAAACAAATTCATTTCAAGTCCTGACTTTATCTCTGTTAATTTATTTTGCAACAATATGTTGTACAAACTTTTTTAAAAGAAGTTTTATACCCCTCAGGAAACAAAGTAGCCACCTTTCAATTTAAACCTTTCCTAGTGCTTAAAAAGCAAAATAGTTATGACTATATCTCTTTTATAAATTTCTTACATGTTGTCCCGCTTCTTCATTGCTCAGCATATTGGGATCAGATGACAAAACTGGAGGGCCTGGCTTTTTGGGTACACTGGGAGACTGAGGAGCAGCTTTACTTTGATTTACTAGTTCCTGAAGGGTGTCGGTGATACATTTGTAACTATTTAACCTGCAAGTAGATGCAAGAGAAAGAAAGTTTAAGTTATAGATATACGTGAAATCCTTGTCCCCACAAGGCTGGCTACTGTATACGATGGAAAAATATTTCTGAAACTAAAAGGAAGGGTTTTTGTAGGACCCTGTGAGCTGAATCAATGTAATTTACTACTAGTCTATCCTCTCTGGAATTATCTTCCTCACAAATACTTTGTTGTGCAAATTCCCCACTTCAGCAGTAACTGTTAACATGCTATTTTCCTTTCAGTTAGGAGGGCCCGGTGCAAAGGCCTTGTAGGGTGCTTATTCCTAATCAGAAATAATATACACTATGAATACTACTCCTCACCTGGGTCCTATTTTTCATAATGGAGCATCTCCATTAAAAAAGTAACATGACTAAGGGTACGTTTTCGCTATATCCTGTCTACACTAGACACGATAAATCAATCCCCGATTGCTGTGCCTTCGACTCCTGTAATCCACCAAGACGAGAGGCGGAAGCGGAGTCGACAGGGGAGCGACTCCCCACCATGAAGACGCAAGGTAAGTCGACCTAAGATACTTTGACTTCAGCTACACTATTCCCATAGCTGAAGTTGCGTATCTTAGGTCAACTCTCCCTCCCCACCTCCACCCCCCAAGTGTAGACCAGGGCTAAAGCTGGCCAAAATTTTACAGATATTCTTGAAGTCAACACTGCCCCAAACAATAGTGCTGCAAAGGGGTACAGTCAAATCTTGAATATCATTCTTTTTTTTTTTTCTTCCAAGTTACAAGTCAATTCAATTATATAAAGTTTAGATCAGACAACCTTCCTCAAACCATATGTTACAGCCTATGATCAATTAACCTTTTAGCCCAAATGAAGATGGCACATCTTATCAATATCTAAGGAACGTGCACTGAGAAAAATATGTCCTCACTCTGCTCTTAATTCTAGAAGGCTTATCTATCATCCCATCCAAATCAGCTGCTAAGTGCTTATGAGTAAAGTACTTTGAATAAAATTGCCAGTATATCATGAAAACTTGCCTCTCCTGGAAAGCCTGGAGTCCAACAATATCCTCATCAGGTTCTCCATTTTTGTAGAAATGAAGTCCGAGACCTTGAGGATCCTTCTTCTCAGCAGCAGTAAGAGACAGTTCAACCACACCCTCGTAGAAACGCACTTGAGATAAGGAAGAACTGAGAGTTTGGTTCATCACTATATTAAACATACTGCAAACTACTATACAATACTGAACTAATATATTGCACACTTCCCATTTTAGACTTCCCTTCACTCCCAGTGGCCCTGATCCTACAAACACTTGTGCCTATGCTTAATTTGGGGGACTATTCACATGCTTAAAGTTATGCATTTGAAGGACTGGGACAAAAATAACTGAATATTACAGCAGTTGTATGATTATCTACAAAAATAATTCATTTTTTCTGAATGCTACATTAACGCAGAATCATCTTTCAACAACATGCATGGTATGAGACAACACATGCAACAATAAACAGCCATTTAAATTCTACCCTAGGTGTTTCGTAAAAAGAATTTTACCAAATGGTTAAGTACCCTGGCAATTTAATGTAAGAAATGTGGAACAGTGCACAGGAATATTTTTTACATAGGAACAATATGCCTGAGTTGCTCAAATCTAATCAAGACAAACCACAAACAGAAGATTTTGATGTCTATAAAATGCAAGGGCTAACAATAAGTATTTATACACAGAATAATCAGCTTGTGCAATGGATAACAAAATGTTAAAATTAGAAATGTAACCATGAATGTATTAAAAAACACAAACAAGTTCAATAACTATACTGTCTGAAGTAAATAAGATGACGTTCAATAAGAACAAATGCAAAGTACTCCACTTAGGAAGGAACAATCAGTTGCACAGAAAATGGGACATGATTGCATAGGAAGGAGCACTGCAGAAAGGCTTCTGAGGGTCATAGTGGATCACAAGCTAAATACGAATCTCCAGTGTAACACTATTGCAAAAAGCAAAATTCCAGGATGTACAAGAAGGAGTGTTACGAACAAGACACAAGAAGTAATTCTTCCGCTCTATTCTGCACCGATTAAGCCTCAGCTGAAGTATTGTGTCCAGTCCTAAGTGCCACATGTCAGCAAAGATGTGGACAAACTGGAGAAAGTCCAGAGAAGAGCAACAAAAATGATTAAAAGTCTGGAAAACATAACCTATGAGGGAAGACTGAAAAAACTGAGTTTGTTTAGCCTGGAGAAGAGAAGACTGAGAGGGACATAACAGTCATGTACACAGAAGGTTGTTACAAGGTGGTTGAAGAAAAATTGTTCTCCTTAACCTCTGAGAATAGGACAAGAAGAAATGGACAAATTGCAGCAAGGGTAGTTTAGGCTGGACATTAGGAAAAGCTTCCTAATTGTCAGGGTGGTTAAGCACTGGCATAAATTGCCCAGGGAGGTTATGGAATCTCCATTACTGGTGATTTTTAAGAGCAGGTTAGACAAACATCTGTCAGGGATGGTCTGGATCAGAGGTGGGCAAACTACATCCTGCGGGACCCTCCTGCCCGGCCCCTGAGCTCCTGGCCCGAGAGGCTAGCCCCTGGTCCCTCTCCTGCTGTTCCCCCTCCCTCACAGCCTCAGCTCACTGCACCGCCAGCGCAATGCTCTGGGTGGCAGGGCTGTGAGCTTTTGCCTGTTCTGGTGCTCTGGGCAGCATGGCTGTAGCGCAGCATGGTAAGGGAGCAGGGGGATAGGGGGCAGGGGAGTTCAGGGTGGTGGTTGGTGTGATGAGGGGTGTGGATAAGGGGCGGGGAGGTCACAGGGCAGGGACTGGTGGGGTTGAATGGGGCCACGAGTCCCAGGAAGGAGCAGAAGTGTGTGGGGGGGGGTTGGATAGGGCGGTGGGGGGCAGTCAGGGGCAGGGGTTCTGGAAGCGAGCAGGGAGAAGAGATGGTTGGATGGGGCAGGAATCCCGAGGACGGGAGGTTGGTGAAGTCAGGAATGAGGGGCTGGATGGGGGGCAGTCAGGGATGGGGGTGTTGGATTGGGCAGGAGTCCCGGGAGGGTCGTCAGTGGGCGAGAAGCAGGATGCGTTGGATAGGGGGCGGGGGCCGGGCTACACCTGGCTGTTTGGGGAGGCCCTCCAAACAATTTCAGAATCCTGATGAGGCTGTCAGGCCAAAATATTTGCCCACCCATGGCCTAGATTAAATCAGGGATTCTCAACCTTTTTTTTTTTTTTCCTGAGGCCTTCCCAACACATTATACAAATTCCATGGCCCCCCTGTACCACCACAACTGTTTTTCAGCAGATTAAAAGCCAGGGCTACCATTAGGGGATAGCAAGCAGAACAACTGCCCAGGACCCCCATCACAAGGAACTCTGTGAAGCTAAGTTCCTCGGGCTTCGGCTTCAACTCTGAGCAGCGGGGCTTGGGATTCGGCTTTCCGTCCTGGGCCCCAGTGAGTCTAATGCTGACCCTGCTTTTTGGTTTATTTTGGTAGACTCCCTGAAACCTGCTTGTGCCTCCCAGGGGGCCCCAGACCCCTGGCTGAGAACTGCTGGACTAGATGACCTCTCGAGATCCCTTCCAGTCCTATGATTCTATGGTTAAAAGAATCTTTACAGATTAGGCCTATTTATGGACAAATGTAAGTGAGCTGAAATGTGACTATCAATAATAGCATAAAATAAGGCAAAGAGTCGACATATTTAGAAAGTGAATTGGTACATAAGCCCCTCTGTCTCCATGTGTTCATTTCTCTTACTATATGTATAATTTTTCTGGATTATCTCTTGGATACTCCAAGAATACTATGCCTTAATCTGAAGTGCCAAAAAGAGGTAAAAATGGGGTCTGAACCGAAGACTGAATTCAAAAGTTGTCAGGTTTCCAGTGCTGTTTGCCTCTCACCTTGTCTATATTGTGCACAGACATTAGAAAGGTCCACTTGATTGCTAATCTTTTGGTACTCCTTCAATGACTCTCTTAGCATCTTCTCTTTTTCCAATTTGCTTTGAACCTGTCGGGACCGCTGAAGCAATTCATTTGCCTACAGTGAAACAATTGGAAATTTAAGTCCTTATTAATTTAAATTACACAGTCATGAAGATTTTCTTTGCAATAACTCACTCTTTCTGTTAAATCACATGTACTACAGACCTTATCACAGGGGTGGGCAAAACCTTTTGGCCTGGGGGTCACATTGGGGTTCAAAATTGTATGGAGGGCCAGGCAGGGAAGGCGGTGCCTCCCCAAACAGCCTGGCCCTGCCCCTTATTTGACCCCCTCCCACTTCCTGCCCCCCCAGAACCCCAGATTCATCCACCCCCTGCTCCTTGTCCCCTGACTACTCCTTCCAGAGATCCCCGCGCCTAACCACCCCCACCAACACCCCACTCCCTATCTAAGCCGCCCTGCTTCTTGTCCCCTGACCACTCCCTCCGGAGACCCCATTGCTCCTAATCACCCCCCACAGAACCACACCCCCTATTCAACCCCTATCTCCTGACTGCCCAGCCCCCTAGCCGCACCCCCGCCACCTGACAGGCTCCCTAGGACTCCCACGCCCTATCCAACCCCCCGCCATTCCCCGTCTCCTGACTGTCTCCCGAGACCCTCTGGCCCTTATCCAACTCCCCGGCCCCCTTACCACGCCACTCACTGCTGCGCTGGTCCAACAGAGCACGTGGCTGGCCCGGAGCCAGACACTGCTGTGCTGATCCGCCAGAGTGCGCACTGTGTCTTGCCCGGAGCCAGACATTGCACAGCCCCGCCCCCCAGACCACTGCTTGCACAACGCCCTGAAGCTGCGGGGCGGGGGAGAGGAGTTAGCGTCCCCAGCTGGGAGCTCAGGGGGCCAGACAGAATTGGCCCACGGTCCGCAGTTTGCCCACCCCTGCTTTATCACTTCAAGTTTAATAAAAAAAAACTTTTCTGCCCAGACACATCTCAAGTTTTAGCAGAAAGATTCTGTATCCAAGGAGGGATGAAAGGAGGTTTTTGTTCCTGGTTTACTGGCTGACTGAACTGAATAAATTAGTTCCTGTTTGAATGCTTGTTTTTAATGCTCCCAGGTGGGTTACAGTGTTGCAAGATTGCTTAAATGTTAGAGCCACAGAGGTTTTATATAGAAGCCTTTTTAACTATTATATAAATCTAAAGGAAAAAGTTGAAGATGGAATTAAAAGTAGATTCGCAATGGAAAATGTGCGTTTAGCTATTGTATCACTACCATATATGTCATGTCATTTAATGGGAAATAAATCTGATAGTCAAGAGCACGAACGCTGTATGCTCATCTGATCACACTGCCTAATATTCTGCAAGTTTGAATGGAAGACCAGTAATGATAATCAGCACATAAAAGTAATTTCTACTAGGTTTACATTGAGCTCCAATAGGATACAGTGGGATTAATATAAAATGCACAATAGCATTTTGCTACAGCTAAAGAACAATTATACAGAACAATTCTGTCTTCCATGAATACCTCTCACCTTCACAACAGAGAATCAAAAGTACATTATACCTTGGAACAGACAGCATCATCAGTACTGTACAGAAGTGGACATATGTCTTGTAAATGTGAACTGATGCCATCCACAGCAGCGTTATCTCTGATGTAACAGTTAATGAGAGAGGCAATGAGTGCTCCAGTTAACTCTTTGTCTCTAATTACTAAGTCTTTGAAAGTAGTAATCTTCAAATGCTCTTGAAATTCCTATTGGAAGAAAAAAAATCCATTACATTTCCAAAGATGCAGCATTCGCATATTACCAAACAGGATTATTATAATAGAAGCAAATTCAGCTGCTTTCCCAATAAACAAACATTTAATGATCAAAATTCACAGAATCAATGCACATTTTTAATGCATGTTAAAGACTAAAATAGAAAATACTCTATTAAAGAGGACGATCCAGCAGTTATGGCCCTTGCCTGGGACTCAAAAAAGCAGAGTGCAATACCCTGCTCTGCCAAAGACTTGCTGTGTAACCTGAAGTCTGTGTGCCTCAGTTCCCATCCGTAAAATGGGGGGATAATACTCTGTCCCTACCTCAGAGGGCTGTTGTGAGAATGAATATGTTAAACATTGTGAGACATTCAGATACTACCGGACGGAGGACCATATGAGATGGATAAATGAATACAGGTTACTCAAAGGACTTTGGACTCAAAGGAAATTATGCGTGTTTGCACCCTTTTTTGCTTCTTTGTATAAAGTTTTAAAGATTATCGTCTTGTTTTTTTAAAAAAATATAAATATCTGGTCAGGGGGATTGGATAGGCGTGGGAGTCCTGGGGGGGCAGTTAGCGGTGGGGGGAGTGTCCAGGAGAGGGTGGTCAGGGACAAGGAGCAGGGACGGGTTGGATGGGTCGCGGGTTCTGAGGGGTGCAGTCAGAGAGTGGGAAGTGGGAGGGGGCAGGCTGTTTGGGGAGGCACAGCCTTCTCCACCTGGCCATCCATACAGTTTCACAACCCCGATGTGACCCTCGGACTAAAACGTTTGCCCACCCCTGTTCTAACTAGAGTTTTTAAAAAAGCAAATTCAATATTACTTAATAGCATTTCAAATCTACTAATTAGTTTGGGGTGTGAGAGTGACACGTCAGAGTTTATTTTAACAGAATACTTGCAACACCAAGAAAACTGAGCTTTAGAAATCTCTGTACATGCTGTATAGATTGCGAAGTCCATTTAAATGGATAAGACTGTTTAGAATACATATGTAAAGAGTCCAGACTTGTTAATGCAATCAACTAAAGAACAGGCTGTTGTTCAGTAAAGTTTATACCGTACCTTCTGAAGCTCACCTACAACAGCATTGAATTGGTGCTCACAGAGAAGTTTCCACAAAGCTAGAGCCTGGCAGGTTTTGTGAACAAGTTGCTGGATCCCTTGAAGTGAGGCCTTCTCTGTTAACTGTGCCTCTGCTGTAACATTGAATAGATCATGGGTAATTTTCTATTCAGGTACTACATGTGCTCTTCTTGAGTTACCATGCCAACTTTTGTTGTACAATGACATTTCCCCATATTTTTAAGGAGTTTTTCCTCTCTCTCTTTGCTGTTTGATGTTTCATATTAATCCCTGTTTGTGTGGATCTTTACATTTCAACACCTCCCAAAACAGATACTAATTTGTCATCACTGATCTCCAACTACAAACACAACAGAAGACCTTTTTTCACAAATAAACATAGTTCTGTATGTGCACACTGATTTCATATATTGACTAGCCTCAAACAGAAGTCCAGGTTAATAATTTATCATAATTTATCAAAAAACGTGTATTAAACAAACTATACTAAATTATTCTAAAAACAGCAATTATAAATAATTTACTTAAAATTACTTTAAAATAATTTAAGTCTCAACTTATAACTTCTATGGTAATACAAATAAATTATTGATAATAGTAATACATTAACTAATAGCATCTTCTATTTAACAGCCTCCCTTAAATATGAAATCTAAGTAGCAAAAGTAAAAAAAACCCAATCCAAGGATTGGAGTGAAGGGTGTGTTATGATGAAATATGAATGTCTTTACACTGGATACCAAATGTTCATTATGTAGGCAATGTAATAATTATGATATCATTAATTCACTTCTTTGGTTAAGTGCTTGCATGTTGTGAAGGATGTAACCATTGTTGGAAATCACTTGGCAACCACAACTATGTTTTGAAAGGAAGTTTTTCAGTTTTGGCATGCACACGGAAAAGTATAACAAAACATGAACAGGGAGTTGATCATTTTAGTCTATTTAAAGATTGCTTTTTTTTACACTATTGGCAATATTTGTTACAGAAATGAGAGTGAAAGCATGAGAGAATTAACAAACTGAAGAAACATAAAGAACTTTGATCCTTGCTATGTATGTGCACCAGACAGCTAGTGAACAGATCTCATGCTGCATCTCTGTGAGTAACCCACACCCTCTCTGGTTTCTGAGTGCTGGCTGAGGTCTAATTCCTATATTTAAGGAGGCAACACAGTCTAATGGATTGGGTGACAGGAATTCACGAATTCTAAACTGAGTTCTGCTATTTTCTTGATGGCTGGATTTTGCAAGTCTCAGTTACCTCATCAACTAATGGGGAGTAATACATACTGCCCTAGCTCACAGAAGAATTGCATTCTTGGATTCATGTTATTACATCATTTAGAAAAGGTAAATTACTCTGTACTATGATTAATAAATACAGACAATTTTATGAATTAGCATAGCACAGATATTATCTGCATTACTGTGTCCCCTAGAAGCTCTAGTCATTGACAGAGGACCCCATTATGTATAGAGACTTGTGACAAAAAGGGAGAAAGACCATCAGAATGGCTAGAGTAGGTCACGCCAATGGTCCGTTTAGTCCAGGATCCTGTCTTCCAACAGTGGCTGATACCAGATACTTCAGAACAGAATAGGGCAATTACTGAATGACCCATCCCCTGTCCTCCAGTCCCAACTTCTGGCAGTCTGAGGTTTAGAGACCCTCAAAGCAAGGGGTGGCATCCCTGACCATCTTGGCTAACAGCCACCGATGGACCCATCCTCTATGAACTTATCTAATTCTTTTTTGAACCCAGTTAAGTTTGGCCTTCACAACATACACTGACAACAAGTTCCTTAGGTTGACACTGAGTTGTGTGAAGTATTTCCTTATGTTTGTTTAAACCTGCTGCCTATTAATATCATTGGGTGACCCCTGGTTCTTGTGTTATATGAACGGATAAATAACAGTTTGTTATTTACACTAGTCATGGTTTTATAGACCAGTAACATATCCCCACTTAGTCATCTTTTTTCTAAGATGAACAGTCTTCAATTTTTTAATCTCTCCGCGTAGGGAAACTGTTGCATGCCCCTAATCATTTTTGTTGCCCTTCTTTGTACCTTTTCCAATTTTAACACATAATTTTTGAGATGGGGCCATCAGAACTACATGCAGTATTCAAGTTGTGGGTATACCAGGGATTTACATAGTAGCATTATGGTATTTTCTATCTTATTGTCTATTTTGTTTCTAATGGTTCCTAACACTGTTAGCCTTTTTGACAGTTGCTGCACATTAAGCAAATGTTTTCAGAGAACTATCCACAGAACTATCCATTGGTCTTTGTACAGTTCTTACTTCTGAGTACCGTTTATTCACAGAAGCCAATTCTTCATTTTTATTCAGGCTCTTAACTGGAACAGTAGTGACAAATTAGCATTTCAATGCACCACCTTTTGCTACTCATTGTTCAAGAGTACTTCCCTTACCATGGAACTTCCTCTGGAGCTCTTGCTGCACTTGCTGAGAACTTCCACCATCAGGCCGCATGAACCCTAGTAACCTCTGCTGCAGGTTAGCGGGGGTGCTAAAACTGCAATTCCAAAATAAATTAAGCTATTAGTGCAAACCCTGAACAATAATTTTAAAAAGAAACTAAAAACTAAATTTGAGAATTTGAGTAGATATGCTTTATTAGAGAGGAAACGAACACTTTAAGGCAAAATGAACATCACTGTTGTATCTATATGGAATAATTTTCAAAAAGTAGCACATTTATGCCCTTTGTAAACCAAGTATATTCAACCCTACCTTGGGTTTCCAAGAGCTCCTACTGTTGCAAACTGTGAATTTCTGTCCAGAAATTCCTGTAAACCTTTTAGCTCCTCTAGCACAGATTCTAGCATGTGCGATGGAACACTGCTTTCAATCTGCAAGAGAAGGAGGGAGCTTCTTTACATTTTAGATCTCTGAACCTTTTAAAATTTCAGCTAAGAGATATGAAACAGTCGCTAAAGAATAAAAACCATCAAGACAATATTACCAAAAGGACAACATACTGATGGTGCTATGTGGAGTTAATGCACTATCATTAAGGCTAAGATTTTGGCATGGAGGTCACGGTGTTCACAGTAATCGTGAATCTGAATGAAGACTGTAAGGAGCCCATCCCACACACTCTGCAGTGACAGCTTCTGCCGCTTGGTGCTGGGCCTGGCTCTACAGGTGACAGAAATGGGGAGTGGGGAGGACCATTATCGCCCTCCCACTCTTCTTTTTAAAGAGGGGCCTCACAACCTTTTAAAACCTCTCTGGAAAGGAGCACACCACAGCCTGGCTAGCTGGCACCAGCTCCCACTCTGCACCGTGCAGTATCCTGACTGAGTCCTGTTCTGTGTTGTGCCGCATTCTGGTAGCTGGGCTTTCACCTGCCAGAACTGAAGCAGCAGCTCCTCTTGGTACTGGGGACGGGGTGAGTCTGGGATGGATCCATCACCTGAGGACCTTGGTCTCACCAGCGAAGAGGATAAAAAGTGGGAGTAGGAGGGGGGGAAGAAAGTGGTGGAGGAAGGGACTCCAGGATGGTCATTCTGGACTTCTGCAATCCTTCCAGCACCCATACCTGCCTCCTCACTCAGCCATCACAATGTGGAGCACGTGGTCATGATGCCATTCAGGTCTAGTGCACATGCCCCTCCGTAGATGAAGATGAGGGGAGGTCATGCCAACCCCAAGTGGCACTTAGACGATGTATGCCAGGCTGCAAAGCTCAGAAGAGGGTAAGCTTGCTTTTACTACATAAAAGCCCTTGTGCACGCTGATGTAGCAAAAACTACATTATTGATGACCTTTCCGTGACTTTTCTTCCCCCTCCCCAGCACTTTGCCATGAAATTTACAAAATTTCCATGCCAAAATCATAGCCTTAACTATCATGTTCCACCTGAAGACCACAGCCAAAACCTAGATGTGGCTGAAGAAAATGAAGCTAGCATTAGCTTAGTACTTAGATGTTTATCCAGTCAGAAATCCACTACACATTTTGCCACATAGGCTCAGTAGAAGCTCAGGACTGGAATATCAAACAAAAAATCTGCATAATCTTATTTGAATATTTGCATGCATATTATATATAATTTTCTTTGCATTTTTAAAGAGAATATTAGAGCCAGCAGACAACATCAGGCAATGAAATCCTCTCTTGTTGGAAAAATAAAAACAGAGGCATCTTGCATAGGTCTGTATGGAGATGCAGAGCTCTTCTGTTGACTCACTCTGTCACAAGCTAGGATGCTACACAAAGGTTTAGAGCAACTTCTGCTCAGCCATTCTTCTGGAGCTGTCAGCAAAGAAAACAGGATGTACTAAATCAGGGGTCAGCAACCTTTCAGAAGTGGTGTGCCGAGTCTTAATTTATTCACTCTGATTAAAAGTTTTGCAGGCCAGTAATACATGTCAAAGTTTTCAGAAGGTCTCTTTCTATAAGTCTATAATGTATAACTAAACTATTGTTGTATGTAAAGTAAATAAGGTTTTTAAAATGTTTAAGAAACTTCATCTAAAATTAAATTAAAACGCAGATCCCCCGCAAATCGGTGGCCAGGACCCAGGCAGTGTGAGTACCACTGAAAATCAGCTCGCGTGCTGCCTTCGGCACCCGTCCCATAGGTTGCCTACCCCTCTACTAAATTATAGCTTGGGTTTTCTTTTGAAATAATGTGTTTTATGAAATAATTGTGTCTAAGACCAATGTATTTCACACAAGTCACCAAACGTACCAGCTAGTAAATTTTAGCTAAGTTTCTGCTAAAATCAAATGAGTTTTACAATGCAGTGTCATTGATAAGACAGGATAACTAAAAGTGCTACAGAGAAATAAACAGTCTTTAAGGAAGATTTAAAAGACCAAATAATCTCCCACTTACTGCAACAACTTCTCGATTACCACTCTTGAAAACTTTCTCAACAACTATACTGCCATCCCAAATATTTCTGAAATACAAGACAATAGCATGTTAAAAGCCAAACAAATTAATAAAAATGTAATTGGTCTTGAAAAATTATTTCTTTTCTAAACCATTTCTTAATACAAATTGCCAATGTTTATGAATTAAAAATCCCTCTCCTCATCCTGAATCCAACCCAAAGATTCAGCCTGTAAAAATCATGGTATTTATTCATAAAAAATCATGAACGTAAGCACTGTACCTTTCAGAATGAAGTAGGTACAAATTACAATTAAAGAAACAAAACCTCTTTATGCTTTTTAACAACACTAGGTTTGATTTCCTCAAATTATTTTGCACATCAGCTAACACTAGTTTCTGAAGATGAGAGAACAGAGGCAGGAAACTATTATATATACACCAGTGGCTCTCAATCGGGGGTCCGCAGAGCCCCGTGCCTGAAACCCGGTGCCCTGAGCCCCAGCGCTGAAGCCGGGAGTGGTGTGGGGCTGAAGCCGATGGTCCCCCCAGCCAGGAGTAGCGCATGGCTGAAGCCAGAGCCCCCCAAGGCCCGAAACCAGGAGTGACATGGGGCTGAAGCCAGCGCTCCCTTAAGTCCCTGAAGCTGGGATCAATGTGGGGCTGATAATAGCAAACTTCCCCTGCCCCCGTCTCTGCCATGCCAGGAGAAGTGGGGGGCTGAAACTGGGAGCTGCACTGGGGGCCTCCCCCAGGCCCTTACACAGCCCCTAGTTACCTCCTGCTGCCACTCTAAGCTACTCCCCTGCTCGTACACAGCCTCTAGCTACCCCTAACTACATCCTGAGCTCCCCACGCCTGTACCCTGAGCTACTCCCCTCACTTTACTTAGCTCCTAGCTATCTCTTCCCTGCACCCTGAGCTATACCCCTCACTTCACACAGACCTTAGCTACTCCTCTCTGCACCCTGAGCGGACTGCAAACTTTTAAAACTGAGTTTAACCCTCTTTGAGTTATATTTTTTGGTTGCATCCCTCCACAGCCCAGATAGGCTGGGTGGAATACTGAGGGAGTCGGGATTGGAGGTGGTGATTCCCTCCCTGGACCCTGCTGTGTGGAGCTGGCTTGAGCCCTGCCAGTCCTTGCCCCCTCCTCTCCCCAACAGAAGTAAAACTATGCCTATGCCCCAGTGCGGAACACCCATTTCCCCCCGCCCCCCTGTTTTTATAGCATGCAGAGGAGGGCCTCAGCAAGAAAAAGGTTGAGAACCAGATATATGCCATAAAACACATTTTTTTTCCTTAAAGGCCATACTTTTGAAGAGGGTTTTGTTCTTAAACAGGCCTCCTGCTACCACATGGCTAGAGGGCAAGGTAAAACTTGCCAAAATCCCCATTTCTACAGTGCTATCGTCTAGCATACTAGAGATCAATAATACTATTACTGGTAAGCACTAACAGCTTCCTCAGAATAGGATATGGTTTTAAAAAATCCCTTAACTAAGAAGGCTACAATCTAAGGTCTCAGCTCTGTGAGGTGATGGAGCATTCTTGTTTCCTACAGACTTGAATAGGAGCTGAAAGCAAACAGCACCTCGCAGGACTGGACCTTAAGAAACGAGTTTGCAGGGGTGTGTGCTTATAGATGGTCCATTGCAGGATCAGGGCTTAAGTATATTTGTTGCCCAGCTCACCCACAGAATGCAATATTAGCACTAGTAAAGGGAGTGAAATAACAGATACCATATGAACAGGAAGGGAAGGAAACACATGGAGCAGTAAGGGAGAAAGTAGAACAAAAAATTGCTGTGGAGCAAAGTAGAACAAAAAATTGCTGCTCCATCGATTATATGTGATGACATACTTTCTGTGGGATAACCTGGGTGCTATTAGGTCTAAGAGAGGGAAGGGAACCAACAAATTGGACATTTTGCACAAATGTTTCAATGGCTAACTACACATTTGTAGCAAGAAGGTAACTTGTAAGACTGATCACACTAGTCCACTAGAATTTACCTAGAGTAGTCACAAATACACACTTTTTAATTATTAAACTACAGTAAATACAGTAACAAAAGCAAATATTACTCCATCAGTGGACAGAAAGACTATGTTATGAACTGAGTGACAAAACATCTTTTACATGAACAACTCACCCTATAATTCGAGAGAAGTATATGCAGATGCCATTGTGTTTTCCTGAAAACACTATCTCTGGGCCCATCATACCACTCAGGGATGCACCAGCCTGAGACATTGCACTGCCTGCAGCAAACATTGGGGTTGACATACTAAGAGGTTGCAAACCTAGGACAAGGACACATATAGATTAATTCAATTGCTTTTGATATAAATAAATCTAGTTGAGAAAACAACAACAAAAATGAAAAAATAAAATACCTTGTGCTGGTGTTGTCAAAAAGCTTGGATTAGGATAGGGACTGCCAACAGGCATAGGGGAACCTAAAGTGAAAGAAAGCAATATATACATTTATTGCATCAAAAACAACAACAAAAACCCATGATATGAAAAGAAGGTTAAGATTGCCAAGTCAAGAATTCAGAAGTTCAGAAACACAAGAAATAAGTTTACCTTATGCAAACTTAGTTTGGCCCCTTGTACATATCCATTACCATAAAGTCTTTAATTACATGATCACTAACTATTTTTGCATAGGACCCTGCCCTCATTTGGTGCACAAAATGGTTTATGGTCACTGAATGAATACCTATTTAATATTTCTTTTTATCCTGATCATTTAGTGTGGTCCCATGCCTCATTTACTGCACACCATCCAAATTCGGCACCAAACACATGAGATTTCCTATGGTGTTCTCACTGCTAAAAAATTACTGAATTTCTCTTCACAACACTTCTGCAAGGTGAGGTAGTATTATCACCATTTTACACACGTGAACTGAGGGCAAAGATTAAAGACAAAATTGTCAGAAGTGTCAACTATTTTTAGGTGTTCAACTTGCAAAGCCTAGGGCCTGACTTTTCCAGGATACGTATATAATACTTTGTACATTCAGTTTGGGGCTTTAATTGACCTCAATTGCAGCTGTGAATTTTCTCCACTTCTCCAAACCAGATGACAAGTGCCTCAAGTTGAGTACCCAGGAGGTCTCTATTTCCTTTATATAATGACAGCATCTTTAGAACACCTGGACATGTTTTAAATCACATCAGTGAACCCCAAAATCCAAAATAATTCAAAAGAAAAGTAATGGAAAAACCCAACCATGATAATCAGCAGGATTATGCCTTGGAATTGAGGCAGTGAATGAAAAGAAGGAAAATATTTCATATAAATAAGAAAGGGTAAAGATACAAGAAGTTATGAAAATGCAACAAAATTCAGATTAAAAAAAAATCAATGAAACGTTTGCTACTCACTAGCAGGAACAGGAGAACCCAAAATTGGTCCTACGTTGCTTGGAGGAGGCAAGGCTGATGGAAATCGCATCTGTGCTTCTCCACCATACCTAAGGTATTCCAGATAAAGACTAACTTCTTTGCATATCACATACTTAGGTCATCTGATTTCAGGCCTTATTTTATTAAACACAAGTTAAATGAACAGAAAATCATGCAATTTTTCATTTCTTGAGTTAAAAATACTGACCTAAAATTTTCAGAAAACTGTACAGTAACTCCTCACTTAACGTTGTAGTTATGTTCCTGAAAAACGTGACTTTAAGTGAAATTATGTTAAATGAATCCAATTTCCCCATAAGAAATAATGTAAATGGGGGAAGGGGATTAGGTTCCAGGGAAGTAAATATATACATATCTATATATACACATACACACACTATAAGTTTTAAACAAACAATTTAATACTGGTACACAGCGATGATGATTATGAAGCTTGGTTGAGGTGGTAAAGTCAGAAGGTGGGATATTTCCCAGGGAATGCCTTATTGCTAAATGATGAACTTACAATTGTCTGAGCCCTCAAAGATTAACTCACTGTTGTTAATGTAGCCACACACCCTACAAGGCAGCATAAATGGAGGGAGGGGAGACAACATGGCAGACAGAGACACACACCCTGTGTGTGTGTGAGAGAGAGAGATGTGCATTGCCCCTTTAAGTACGCTGACCCCACTCTAAGTACACTGCCTTGTTAAGTAGATCAGCAAGCTGAGACCACAGCTGCTGCCAGGAAGCTCCCTCTGTCCTGAGCCTTGTTGTGTGTCCCCTCTGCTCTATGGAAGATGGGGTAAGCAGGATGCAGGAGCAGAGGGGAGGAGGACACCCTGACATTAGGTCCCCTCTTCCCCCCTCCTCTCCGCACAGCAAGCAGGAGGCTCGGGAAGCAGCTCCAAGGCAGAGGGCAGGAGCAGCACATGGCAGTGGGGGACGGACAGCTGAACTGCCAGTAATTGATAGCCTGCTGGGCGGCTGCCACACAGGGAACTTAGGGGAGCGGGGAGCTGATGGGGGGCTACTGATCCATCCTGGTTCCAAGCCCCCACCAGCTAGCTGCAAAGGGCTCCTCTTTCTGCAAGCAGTGGACAAAGCAGGTGGCTGCCAAACAACATTATAAGGGAGCGTTGCAGAACTTCAAACAAGCATGTTCCCTAATTGATCAGCAACATAACAATGAAACAATGTTAACTGGGACGACTTTAAGTAAGGAGTTATTGTATTTGTGACTGTATGACTGATCTGTGCACTCAAATTTGGAAACTGAATAATTACAAGCTAAATGAACAACAGGTCATTAGCATATTACAGACACAAATTAGATGGTCAATTCCACATTTGGAACAATTAAGACATTTTTATTTGTTGATTTTTTTGTGGGGTGATGTATGAGTTTTATGCAGAAGTTACAACTTCTAAAATAAAACAAACAAAAAAGTTTCATACTCACTTCTAAGTAGATATGCATGATCAGTTGCATTTAAAATGCATGTTCCGTGTTACTTTAAGTATTGTTTTAAAATTAACAAACAGAACTCAAACAGGTCCTGCCCACTGTAAACACAGCAAGAGCATTCCTTTGTGGCTTTCGTGGCATTAGATTTTAAACATAAAATTCAAGGCACTATCTACAAATTAATTGAAACTTACCTGAAAAATGCTCGGGTAGCCCAGGCAGACACTTCTCTATCACAAGCAGCAGATGAGCAGGCAAGGATAAGGCAAGTAGCACAGGCCTGGTCCTCCTGTAGGAAATCATGATTTCAGGTAAAATGAGAACTAATATTTTTGAAGCCAAAGAATGGCCACATTTACAATACAGAATAATCCAGGTATGCGACTGTACACTGAGGGCTTGCCTAACGGAAAGTTAGTGTATAAAAGCTGAGCTGTAAATCCACAGCACTCCAGCCTGCTGCACACTGATTAGCCATGTGAACCCTGTCAAACTGCATCATGGAACCTTTAGTGTATGGTAGCAGGATTCACATGGCCAGTCAGTGTGCAGCACACTAGTGCCCTGTGGATTTACAACCCAGCTTGTTATATACTAACTCTTCGTATAGACAAGCCGTAAGTCTATTCATAGAGGACTTTTTTTCCTATGTCAACTTAAAAATTCTCACCTGATGCAACTTGAAAAACCTTTCAATCTCCTCTCCATCACCTCCTACATTGCAAACGAGGAGATGTCGCAGTTGATCTACAGGTCTGAGTTTATGAAACATAAGGCTCCCCTGAAGTAAAATAAAGCAATATAAAGTTTGAAATAATGAGAGCTGCATGTTTTGACTGGCAAACAAAAATGCAATACATTCATATAACACCCTGAGGGCTTGTCTCACTTCAATGTTAGCTCAAGGTATAGTGAGTGTTGCTCCAACCCAACTCCTGCGCACACAAAAACCTCTAGCTCAAGTAAAATGGTGTTTTAAACTTGAAATAGCTGGAACATCAGGGGTTATCAGCTGAAGTTCTAGTACTCCTCAAGCTAGTGATGCAGTGGGGCTGCAGCTACATGCTACAGCTTGAATTAGCACAAGTCATCGCTCTGCTAATCCAATCACTGTGTGTGGCTCAAGTGTTGTTTTCCAGTGTGGCCACTCTCACTTGAGAGAGGCTTTTTTGAGTGTAGTAAACTCGAGCTAACTGAAGCAGGGAATACAAGCCCTGAGTCTCCAATAACCTGGAGCATTTCTGGATCACTTTCATAGCATATATCTGTACATTCTGTGATGGATTCTGTGGTGCGATCTAACCAAACTCACAAATAGCCTTATGATTACAAAACTACAACAGGATTGCAGCAAGACGGTAATTAAATTTGATTATATTTCCTAATTGCTAAATTATTAGAAGGTTGAATTATTGCTACATTTTCATTCCTATTGTAAAGAGTCATTAAATTTTAATAATACTTAATCTCAGCTATTTTTAAATGTATGCCTTTTAAATATAAAACAAATACTAAAGTTCTTCAATCATGGATTTCTATTGTGAGGTGGCTAGAAATGGAATTCTTTGTTCAAAATTCCACTAACAACAATAAATCCCTTCTCTTATTTCAAACCTTAGGATTCATACAGTTATCTCAGCAACCTGTGTTTGTTCCAATTTTACATATCCAAGGGTATATCTAAACTTAGAACATGGGGTGTGATTCCGAGTTAGAGTAGACATATTTGTGCTAGCTGTCATCAAGATGGCATGCTAAAAGCAGCAGCGTAGCCACAGTAGCACTAGTAGAAGAATGAGCTAGCTGCAACATGTACAAACCACTCAGACCTCATGGGTACGTACTTGGAATGGCTACCTCATGCTACACTGCTGTTTTTGGCACGCTCTGCCCAAGTAGGCCCACCTGAGCTAGCACCAAGTGTAGAAATTCCCTAAAAGTATTTTGAACTATTGGCCACTAGTTGATATAAATCCATATAACTCCTCTGAAGTCAATAGGGACATATCAGAAGACAATCTGGACCAATACAACCTTAGTTGGTTTATAGACTTTACAAATGGCTCCTTAACCTTCCTCCCCACCCGCCGCTCCTCACCTCACCTTCACCAAAGGAATTATCTGCAAACTCCATGCACATGGGTAGCCTTTGCAACACTGTCATAAAGCTTTAAGTTTCTGCTTCTCCCTCTCCCAATCTCTAAACAACAGGAAAAAAATATTTAACACACCTGGGCTGAGAGCAGAACGAATTTCTTTGGTGGCAGCATGTGTTGTTGTACAACAACAGGAGAATCAGTTATTGGAATAAGGTCTTTATTCAGTGGTGTTATAATCTTTGGAACTTTCAACTCATCTATGGCAGAAAGAGCCCATGAATGTCCATCAACATGTGTGGTCATCTGAGTAAGAGATGATTATCAAAAGTTTGAAACAGGATACACATTTTGCACACCTATGGTGATATCTAAATAACCAGTATTTAACAGTACACAGCATAGAAACTGAAGCACTCTCAAGTTCCTAACAAAATAAGACATTAAATAAATACATATGCATATGTACCCTACCAGATTAAAAACTGGCCAAACTACGTCCAGTTATAATGGGACAGATCATTATTTGTATGTACAATTAGCATAATGAGGCATATGATGCTACTAAGGGTACAAGTAGTAAAACCAAGCTGCAAATTGTAGAAAACTCTAAATACATAAAAACTGTTTATTTTTTAAAAAATACCCAAGAGCTGCAACTGAGACATGAGATGTTTAAAAAACTTCATGTGACAGACTGGCAACAGTGATATATAAATGAGGCCAAGGCATTTAGTAGGATGGACGTTGCTAAAGACTACCTGCCACCTACTTGGTATCAGTCCACAACCCTAGATTCAGTTTCTAACGGTCTAGTCTCCAAGGTGTTCCTTCAGTGTATGGTTGTTTTGTTTGGAAAGGACTCCTCCAATGTCAGGGATCCTGCCAAGCTGCTCAAGTAGCTCCTACACCCACTCAGATCATCAGTCCACTCCCAGCTCTCCCTCTGTATTTCAGGAACAGACGGAGAGGCCCTTCTGAAGGACCAAAGAGCAAACTGCCTACATAGGAGCTATCAAAGCATTATTTATTTTCTCATACACAAGCATTACTGAAAAGAAACAGAATGAGGAGCCAGAAGGGAGGAAACTAATGGGTGAGTCAAGAAATGATAAAAAGGGGAAAACTGCATTTCAGGTTTCCACTCTATATTGCACAGCCAGCCCCTTCCTCCAAACACTACCAAACTGCCTTAGCGTGTGTGTGTGGGTGGGTGGGTGGGGGAAATGGAGACGGGGGTGGAGAGATCAGGATCTGAGGTTTCTACCATAAAATTATAAGTAGACTTCTTGAAGGAGTCTTTATAACAATTGTAACACAAGCCAATAAGTCTATCCAAATCTGACTTTACATAGGACACTGAAACTAGCCCTCCTCCCCTTCCTACTTAACTACCCTCTATTTTATAATGTTTGTCCTCACCCCACCTTTGCTTCACCAACCATATTTCTCTTGACAGCTCACTTGTCCATGTCAACAACAACAATCTTCATGCCTTCTTCCAAGCTGTACCCTATCCATGGAATGCCCTAACTGAACTGATCCCTAAGGCAACTATTCTGTCCTCTTTCAAATCTCTCCTACAGACGCACTCTTCACCTGTGACACCTACGAGAAATGAGCCAAATAATGGAATGATCGAGGGAAGTGTGGCGGAGCTGATGTATTTGTTTAACTAAACAAAAGTAATGTATCTCCCCTGCCCTTCAAATGGTTACTCTTAGGGGAATTCTCCACCACTGCACATGCGCAGAATTCATGTCTCCCACAGATTTATTTGTTTACCCGCAGGAAAATGATTTTTGGACAGGGAAGCAAAAGGAACCTGCAAGAGCAGTCACACACCATTCCCTAGCTGCACGCACCTGGAGCAGTTTGCGGAGGGGTAAATCACTGCAGTGCTGGGGACACCCCACCCAGTGGCTCCTACCCTCAGCTGAGATTAGCTGTTAGTCCCAGCTATGCTGGAGGTAGGAAAGGATGGGACTTCCTTTTCCCCTGCAACGAGTGGCTGGGACTGTGTCAGACCCATTCCCAGAAACCTCCTCCAGCTGCAGGAAGCTCAGCATCCTCCCGATTCCTGCCCCCATCACTCCTCAGTTGTGGGGGGAGCGGTCACAGTTGCTCCCCCATCTGCCCAACCCTCGTGCATCCGGACCTCCCATACCCAGAAACCCTTGCCAAGCCTCACGCCGTACATTCAGAACCCCCCTAGCCCTCCATAACCAAACCCCACCCCACTGAACCTCAACCCCTGTATCTGGAGCCCCCTGCACTCCGATCCTCTGCTTCCGGACCCCAACACCTGCACTCAGACCACCCCCCACTGAGTTCCCTGCACTCAAACCCCCACCCTTATGAGCCCCAACACTCTGTATCACCCTGAGCCAACACATCCAGACCCCTACACCACTGACCCACAACTAGATACACTCAGACCCCCACTCACCAAGCCGCACTCCCTCAGCACTCAGACCTCGCTGCTGAGACCCCCAATCCCAGATTCATCTGCTGAGCCCCAACCACTTTCACCTGGAAGTTCCCTGCAGAGTACCATTGCACCTGCATCTGGAAGCTCACCGATGACCCTCTGTACATCCAGATCCTCCTCACACCTAGACCCCCCATCCCACTGAACTGCCTGCACCGATTGTCTCACACAGAATCCTCTCACCCCACACCTAGCCCCCACACCCTCCAAGCACACACACTCAGCCCCTCCACACTTGGATCCTGCCTGGTTGAGCCTGCCTGCCTGCCCCACTCCTGGTGCTCCTGGTGCAGAGGGACAGGGCTCTGGGGTGTTTCTGAGGCAGGCTCAGGCCTTCTGCTGTGTTAGGGTCAGGTGAAGACTCACCACTGTGTTCGCATTCCAGGGATGGAGAGGCTGCAGCATGCTCTTCCACCTTCGTACAGCCAGTGGCCTGTGCTCCCCACTGCCATGCGAGAGTCTTTGCATTTGTTTACAAATAAAGCTTGCAGAATTTTAAAATAAATAGTGTGTGCAGAATTTTTAATTTTTTGGCACAGAATGCCCTTAGGAGTAAACGTTGCTCCTCTTAGATTATAAACACTATGTGGCAGGACCGCATCTTGCTATGTTTATGGAAAGTGCCTTGAACATTACAGGCACGACCAAAACAGAAACAGTAGAAAATTTCCAAGGATTTCTAATGGCCAAGATGTTTCTTTCAATCCTACTTTGCATCAAACTGGGTTCTCCAACTGGAGAGTATTAAAATGACGGCTCCCACTGAAAGACACCAGCTCCATTCACAAAACAAAGATACCTAGTGTGAGACAGGTACTACAAAAAAAATTACACTGAACTTCTTTAAAAAAAATACAGTTAGGTAGTTCGATAAATATTTACCAAGTAACTAGTCACAGGAGTATTTGTGTAAGTTACCTTTTCTATAAATTAACTTAAAAAATGATTCATGGAGTCTATGATATTCAAATAATATTCTCCATGCCTCCTCAAAAAAAACAATATCAAAAAGCTTACTACCTGTGTTTCCATCATTGGTTTTTGGAAAGGGAAAGAATCATGATTGATACACCACAAGATATCATTATCCTCATTTTCGGAAGCAGCCATCAGCAGGACACCTAATAAAAGAGTAAAATTAAGACTCTGTAGTGGAAGCAAAAACTTACATCAGGCCCACTGTTGCTAAACCTGTATTTCAATTCAGTACAAGTCCATTCTACAGAGTCTTAAATTAATCTTACAAGCAGATCAACATCTAGCTATTGGTTGAATTTATAAACGTAAGTATCTAAGGGGTTTTAGTGCGGACGTATATTTAACTGCTCTTTTGGTTCAGGAGTCTGTATTTGAACAGTCTGTTGGATCCCTTTTGCAGTATAGTCTAACATGCACTATATACGCACACAGTGTATTCCAAGATACTCTATACATACACAGAAACAAGGATAAAGGTTAAAATTAAGACAGAAATGATATTTTTTCACTGATTTTTATGAAAGATTATGAGATGTTTAAATATACCCTGAAAATAAAAAATATCTGGAAGTTATTTTAGTAATAAATCCCATCCTATGAAAATTTTAAATAGCTCTTCCCTAGAGTAGATTCATCACTATCACTAGTGCAGTGACAAAAATGAAAATTGCTGCATTCAGAGTCGGAGACACAAGGCTTATCTAGAAGAAAGAGTTCAGTGCTAAAATAATACATAGACTCTCTGATGCATTTCAAGGATAGGAGCATGAATATCCAATCTTCACAACACAAGAGCCTTACTAATAACTTTCTGGAAGTCAAGGAGACACATCTAGTTTGCATATATTTGTGCAAAATACAAAGATTGTAATATGTGCTTACAGTTGTATCTTCCATGACAGAGTAACAACAACTGCTTGTTACTAGGGTTCACCAGCAATAAAAGTGGATCAGGGGATCAGTTATGTCTTCACCCTATACTTCCAGAGGATAACTGGATCATAACAGAATAATGCATGATGCTTTTGGCCATTAAGCTGTATGCTACGTAGCACAGGTTTAAACAGAAAAAAGGTTAACTAAAAATATAAAAGAAAAAAAACTAAAATAATTTTACTGAAAAAAGCTTGGGTACTGCTACTGTATGATCTGGACCAATAGTTCTCAACCTGCAGCCCATCTGCAGTTCAATCAGCACACAACTACAGCCCATGTGACATCCTCAGGGCCATACAGGTAATATATATAGTGCAGATGTGGCCCACATAACACACCGTGAGATACATATGTGGCCTGCAATGGTAAATAGACTGAGAACCATTTACTGGACCAAATGGATCCACTACTGCCTTGCTGTATATCCTTGCAAACATCTACCCTGCAATCAGTAAAATGAGCATACCCATCTACCTCACAGGAGGCTTATAAAGATTTGTTAACACTAGGATAATGTTCTCAACATATAATGCACAATGTAAGTCTTTATTATTAATTATTATTATTATTGGTAAGGGCTATTTAGTCCAGATATTTAGAAGGAGTTCAGAGTATGACAAAGTCAGATTTGACACCTATACGAGGGTTCAGGGGAGGTGGACGAGTGCAAGCTCACCCCTGGCTAAAGCCCCACTCCAGCCCATGGGGACCCACAGAGCCTGGGAACTCAATTCATTATGGGGGACAACGGAAAAAGACACAAGGATTGGTGTGAAGGGCACAGGGTCAAAAATAGCAAACCTGAAGGGGACACCGAGCAGAGAACCCAAGACAGTGCCCACTGCTCCTCAAAGGTGTCAAGGGAGCCAGCAGATGCCACCCAGAGGAACTCTGACTGGATGTGTGAATAGAGGGGGGGATTGGAAATAGGACCCACAGTCGCAGAGAATCACCTCAGGAAACATCCTCTCCATGCCGCTATAGACGGCCACCTTGGCCATTGCTAGGAGGAAGTTGATGAGGAGATCTCATGACTCTGTGGGGCCATGGACAGGGTGTGTATATATAATGAGGTGCGGGGAGAAGTGCAGCCAAAATCTTAAAAGGAGGTCCAGGAGCCGGAAAAGTGGCTGCAACCTGGTGCACTCAAGGTAAATATGCACCAGGGTCTCCCTCACACCACAGAAGGAACAGGCTTCACGGACAGGAGTGAACTGCGCCAAATACACACCTGTGCTCACGGCGCTGTGGAGGAGCTGCCAGCCTATATCCCTGGTGGGCTGTGGGACTAGGGTGAAAAATAAGAGAGTGGTGGAAGGTATATCAGCCCTAAAATGGTAAGGGCCATTTTCCCTGTGAGCTGAAAAGGTTACCGCAGGTTAACAAGAGAACCTGAGGCCAATTAAGGGTTGCCTGTGATCTTCCAAAACCCCTCTTCTGGTATGAGAAGAGGAGGAAAGATGAGAGACAAGCTGCAGCAGGGTAATGGGAATAGGGAGAAAAGGTTTCTCCTGGGTGGAAGGCTGCCCTCTTCCTTGTATGGGATGCAATCAAGCCAACTGTAATTTGGGGAAGGACTGGCACCCAGAAGCCAGCATAATAAGGCAACAGAGGGGGCAAGGAAAGATACTCTCTCTTTGTCTTATGAGTTTTTCCTCATTCGTTTGCCTGAAGAGTATTACTTGGGCCTACTTTGTAAATACTGAAAAATAAAGGGGGTGGTGGTGAAGGACAGGGGGACCCTCCAGAGTAAGACCAATGTACTCCACGCCCCCACCACCAGATGGAGAAACACTGAGGCTGACAAGGTGGAGGAGGTGCCTTTTCACAATATGACTAAACTCAGTTAATACACAGCAAATTTAGTTTGATACTGAAGCCTCAAAGATCTATGTTTTAATTAGAAACAGAACAACAAACACGAAAGAGTAACATTTTGAGGAACTGCTATGTAGTTCATGTATATGTAGGTCATATAGTGCTCAGAGCATAGAGACTAACTATTACTATGTCATTTCTAAAGTGTGTCTTTCAAGGACAAACTTGAGACACAGCGATAGGATAGTGTCCCGTACCACTGCCTGTGTTAATCTCAGTTTCCAACATCAAGTTTCCTACTGTAAGAAGCAATCATGATGGCGCTACTTGTTATAAAAGTCTTAAAGAATAGATCTTATTTAAGCGGCACTCTGAGGCTTACCTTTGCTATAAAGAGCTCTGTGCACCTTTGACGGCTTCTCCACATTAGAAGAAGCTGAAAATCCTGGAGGCAAGCGGATGTGAACCAATGTTAACATGGAGGGTCGAGCCATTGGATGCTTAAATGGGGAGGTACTAAAATACATTCGTACACCTAGGCCAAAGGAAAAAGGAGATCGCTCTTAGGTAATGGATTTTGTGTAAATATTATAAGTGGTTAACAGTCTCAGCACATTTGATGCAAGGCTTAATTCAGAAGCTTGTAAGAAATTCTATACAAATATTACTACATTCCTTTATTGAAAATGATCCTTCTATCCAAGTCAAAGGACTCTAGTCCTGCCACTAGTTTTCTTTGTAACTTTTGGCAACCCACTCAACTGGAAAACAGGATAAATAGTTATATGGTAGAATCAAGTATTTATCAGATGTCTGAAGTGCTTTGAACATATGAAGCAATATACAAGAGACAGGTAATGTTATTATAATGATTACTATATAAATTTTGTAGCATACATGGGGGATAGACAACCTTGCAAAGAAAAATGTTTGTAAATTTTCCAAACCTAAGCAGGTCTTGTTTACTGATAAGGGAAGGAAGTAATATTGATTTCTTACCAGCATGTGTGAGTGCCAGCAACTGACAATCAACAGATTCTGAATTTTCAATCACTGCTATCTGAACAATAGGTTTAAAAACAGAACGATCTATAGTCCTAAAAGAACAGAAAAGAGTTTACATTTCTGACATCATGCAATATACAAATCAGAGAATACACGACACTCTTCAAAAGTTTGGTAAAACAAAAAAAGAAACAGATTGCCGAACAGGAAGTATTTCATATCACACTCTTCATATTACCTGGCAATGTTTCCAGCAGCAGAAACAACAGCATTCTGAGAAACAGAAGCAACTCTGGTCATTCCTTGACCATCTTGGCCCAGATCATAAACCTGTAATTTAATAACAGTTTAGTAGTTTCACAATTAAATTAATGAACATAACTTTATCCCACCATGCAGTGAATCACATTTCTCCCCATTCTTCTATGGTCTCAAGCTTCCATATACCAGAGGTCTGAAGCAGTAGTCCTTCAAAGTTTTCAGCAGAAAGGATCGTGGCCACAATATAGGGAGGAGGAGAGGAGTGGGGAAAAGGGGGGAGAGAGAGAAATAAACGCAGGAAAAAAAATCCTGGGAGAAATCCTTCATGACTTGCACATAGAAAATCCTAAAGTACAAACGTAGTTTTTCAGACAGGGAGGGTAAAAATAACATAAGAACACAAAAAACTCCAAACAGGACATGGGAAGTATTCAGATACCTGTATCACTCCTTTTTCTGAACGGGTATATAGAATGTTTCGAGAATTGTCAATGGCAATTTGAACTATGGGATCTGCAAAAAAGCATGTGAAAATCAAAACTGGATTTGATGCAAACTAGTTAATACTGTAAAATTGATAGTACTGAAAGTTAACAAGGGTAGATTTGCTAGGCATTTGATGGAATCACTTATTAGAATGTACTCACGCAGGGCATTCCATTTACAATGGGCTCCTGCCCAGGAACAGATTTAAAAGTGATATATTATTATCTTACTGAAGTACAGTAGGACAATAGACTACCACTGTCTAATCCATTATAAAACAAACATTTTAAATATTTGTATAACAATTTCAAGTAAAAGTTTTGCTATACTGATTACAATATTATCACTCCAGTATGTAAACTTACCAAATTTATACCACAAAGCAGGGATTTTAGCCACTATGGTCAACATTTTCAGGCTTCAATACCTAAATCCATATTTAGGCATCTAAATAAATAACTTGATTTTCAGAATTGCCAACTACTTGCTTTAGTCCCATAATCTATAGTCTTTAACTCAATGCACCCAAGTGTGAAAATGTTGGCCTATGGTTTTTTTATTTTACATTAACTTTTAAGCATTTCAATTCTTGATACTTTATCACCTACCATCCTCTGAGAATGTGAATTGCAGCAATGAAGGAACAAGGAAAGAAAGTGAGCTCTTTGAATGATTGATCTTTCTACAGCGTTGGCTAAACCAGCCTGCCTCAGCCTATAATTAAAAACATATAAAGCATTAAAACTAGCTAGGTAATTATGTGCATTCCTGCATGATAACGCAATACATTTAGTTTTCATGGACCCATTTTTAAAGGGACACTCTCCATCTGAATGTAGATTAAAAAAAAAGTTCTTTCAGAACTTAGAACCCTCTGAATCTCAGAGCCATTGTCTGTGGTTTTCTAATCACATTTTCCATTTTTCGGGGTGCGTGTGTGTGGTTGTAATATCATTCTTTCTCCTGCAATGTGTCAAGGACCTATTCAAACAAAGAAAACTTATAGCCTAATTGTTACAGCCACTTGCTGAATATATCTTAAAATTAAAATTTTAACTTCTTTGGGTAGGGATTGACTATTACAGGACATACCACAATGGGTCCACAATTTATTTGGGGCTTCCAGGTGCTGATTTAAAGTAAATTAATAAAAATAATCAATACTTTCTTCTGTTTATTGTAATAAAAAAATAACCAACTATAAAAGACTTAGTACTTTTTTAGAGATTGAGTCAGTAAAGTACAATTAAATTCATGACAGCAGATCAAATCTCATCCCAGTCAACTTCTGGATTTTATCAGTCTCCAATAATCAGAACAGCTGCTCCTATTAATCCGTTTTGAAGGCACAGATAAGATGGTTGGGGACAGCAGTGTCTGTAGAAGTTGTCAGAAAGGAGATCTCATCCTTTTGCGGAACAAACTTTTTTGCTCATTCCTCAAATAAATTAGCTTATCTAGCCTATCACGACTGTAGGTTAATAGCATTTCTGTATTAAGAGCTTAGCGCTATCACTCATATAAATTAAGGCAGACAACAGAATTGTGGAAATGAGGTGACAAGGTTGACAAATTTTAAAATTCCTAAAACTCTAACCCCTGAACTCAGAACAAAAATACCTATGCATAAAGCCATTATTCACCTGGTAAGCTACTTCATATAAACAGCCATCCTTTCCAGCCAAAAAGATACGGCCGTTTTCAGTGGAAGTGATGGTTAGAAGATAGGTATTATCGGTAGGGAGTGAATAGAGAGGATCTGGAAGCAGTTGCATTCCTCCAGACATGCTGTCATTGAGGGCTCCTGAACCTTAAATCAAGAAAAAAAAATCCATCATATCTGTTGAGTTTGCTTATTTAAATACTATGGTATTGTGATTTAGGACTATTTCAGAAAACCAGGAAACACTATAGTGAGACTGAAGCTTAGTGGACTGCCAGAGTTTCTTTCTTTCTTTTCTTTTTTTTATTTAAAGTCACAGCAAGTTTTGTTTATAAGCTTCTTAGAGAGGTAAAATGTAATCAGTACTGTATGTTAAAAGATTTTAAGACAATAATTGTCTCAAAATCATGACAAATTTGAACATAAAACTTCCCAGTTTATCTATCAAACAGAGACGTCATAACAACAACCTATTAAGAAAATATTCTTTTAGCCCCCTAATATTCTTACTCCCTCGTAACTTTCTCAAAACCTCTCATTTATTTTCTGCTTACACATTTCATGTGTAAAAATATACAGCACTGAGCTTGAGTTTTCTGTGGTTCTGAATCAAATGCCAAAGCGTTTGGAGTTTGCCAATAAGGGTACCTCTACATTGCATTTTGCACCAAGACTGTGTTGACAGATCTGGGCTAGTGGAGTTTCACTAGCGCTCTAAAAATAGCTGTATAGACAGATCTCTGAAGTTGCAACTCAAGCTCGAACTCAGGCCTGAAGCCATCACCTGCCCTAGGCTTCAGAGCCCAAGCCACAAGTACTCTCTCAACAGCTATTTTTGGAGAGTGCAAAAGAACACACCAACTTGAGTCTGTGTACTGGCCTGGAAGGCATGCTCCCGCTCACCTCAAAATGCAGTGTAGATATCCCTAAGACACATTAAAAACTGATGCAGTTCACATGCTGCTCTTCCCCCAACATAATACTTGATTACTGGGAAACAGTTAACAGTCAGAGTATCTTCAAAAAGAACTAAAGAGTGGGTAATAGAGTAGGATACTTCTCTGAATCTCTTGCAGCTATAGAATACTGTATCCTATGCATCTTTCCTCCTGGATGCAGAAAGCCATAGAAACTTAGGAAGAGCCTCTTGGCATGCAGCTTAATATTTTTTGAATTACATGAGTAGTAATAAATTAATGTTGTGCAGCAATTAATTCAAAACTGAGACTATTATCCTAGAAATTTATATTTACTTGGGGTGTGAGAGAGAATTACCTGCTTGCAAATTGGCATAGCTAAGTCCTAGAATCACTATATCCACAGGAGTGGCCAAAACCAGTAGGTATCGTACATGAGGCTGGAAAATACCTAAAAAAAAGAAGCAAAGTAAGAACTTAGCTCAAGGCCAGCATACCAGATTCATACCAAGATCAACATCTTCCCTGCATGAAAGATAGAAATTTACAATGGTCTGAGGCTAATCATATTGAAGGTCTGAAAGCCTGTGAAGCTCCAGAATTAGGCAACTATATATCCCTCAGATGCCTAGTTTTCCATTGCTATATCTCATTCTATTCCAGCTCTGACAAGTCATGAAATACTGGATCTTAAAATGATATTCTTATTACTATCTTCTGTTCACCTCCAGCCCTACCTGCTCCCTCCAACTTTGTGTCCAATCTGATGTAAGCAGCTGCAACCAAAAGAACTACTATGGCTAGAAACCAATATTTCATGCTAGCTGAAAGCAAGTCAGAATTCCTAGTTTTCAAATAGTATAAAACATTAGACTCTAACTTAGCAGTGATTATAAGATCTCTAACTTCATGACTACCTCACTACTTGTGGATGTGTAAACCCTTCCATAATGCCTCTAGTTTAGTGAAGAAAATTAATCAGTTTTTTCAATTTTTTACAGTGTTCAGCTACAGAATTCTGGCCACTGTCATGTATTTTTTTTTATTACCTGCCTTTGGCTTCACAAGGCCCACAGCAAGAATAGTTTCACTAAGACCATCAAAATAAGCAAGGTCTCCCCTGTCAACAGATGAGAAAAAATTACATCAAAGCACAACAGAAAGACTTTCAATATCCAATAATTTCTAAATATACAGAATCTGACACTTTTAAATTCTTCTGTAACAATTGGAACCCATCACCTGCATTCTTTTCTTAGGGTGGAAGCAAGACCATTAGAATGGAACTGACAGAAAAAAAAGTCATCATAATAGCTATGTAATCAATCCTGTGTTTGGAATGAAGTGGCCATTTATGGTTTAAGTTTCAAATTTGAAATCCAATTGTATGTCTAATTCTCAGTTCCTTGTGCATTCAAATAGTCTACTTTGTAATCTATAGTACTCCCAAAGTTAATCCAGATATAGCTCAACAGAAGAAAGGGATTCATTGCACTATTCATGACCAACTTTCTTTCTTTCTGATAAAATTAGCTAAAACGAGTTTAATTTATTGTGGGGGAAAAAAAATTATATATAAAAAACCCCACCTATAAAAGTGTGAAGTTAGTATTAATTAACACTAATAGTGCATGCATTTTAGAGATATTAACTAAACCTCTGTAAAGCATAAATCTAATTTAAATCTCACATAGAAGTGTAATAATTCAGAAGAAATAAACTGCAGTTACAGAAAATAAGCTATACTATAGACATATAAGGAACACTGAATGGGCATCACAACAGTCTCTCCCTGAGCCATTCCAAAAGACTTATGAATTTATTATAACAGTTTTATGAATCTTTAAATCATAAGTCAGGTATGATATTTATATAAATAATAAATTTAACTCAGAAAGCTTTGGTATATCTTCATCATTCTAAAGCTGCATTATAAACATAAAAATAGCTGATTGTGGGAACATGATTGCCTACTACACATATATTAATACACCAGAATGCATAGATTTAATTTGGCTGACTAGGTTTATTGTTGGATGAGCATACAGAGTCTAAAATAAAAACATTCCTTTAAAAATTTTGAGCTCAAGCTCAATATAAATATACCAACAACTTTAAGAGAGTAGAGAAGCTTAATACTAAAGGTATGCATTTTCCTTATCTATCTTTTATCACCCCTACACAAAAAAATCCAGAACCTGAAATGATCAAGGTATTATAAGTACACCTTATAATAATAATTATATATACTTATTATATTATAAGGTATATATTATACCTAATTATACCTAAATATACCTAATTATATATACCTTATATATTATAAGGTATATATAATTATATATATATTAATAATTATATATACCTTGATCAAGGTATTATAAGTACACATCTGTGCTAAAACAAATCACTCCCCTCAGAACCATCACTTAATTAAGATTTACCACCATATATACATGTAAAAATTTGTTTTCTACATACCCATCCTCATAATTCCACATAAAAATGTCACTGTCAATGGTCAGCCATGCCCTGCTGATATCTGGAAATACTCCCATCATACAATTACACTGCATATCTGAAATACCACAGATGTAAGGAATAATGTACTCAGGCTAGCCAAGACAAAATCCCCAACAGGCTATTCTAAAGTTGTAAGAGTATGCACAGATACTAGTTAAAGAAGTTCTGTATGTGTGCATGAGAAACTGACAAATTTTGACAAGTGTGAAAAAATAAATGAAAACTATCCTTAAGAGATATCAGATATAGATGTTAGGGGGGAATTGCCTTGGTATTAGCAGTGCACTTCCCAAAGCTATGACATCATACTGCAGCTTTCTCTGGCCCTGCTTTATTTGAAGATATTGCATACCAAAAACTGGGGCATACCCACTATTTACTGCAAATAAGGACCAGTAATACGAATGGAAGTTCCACCTGTGCATCATAAATAGACAATACTCCATGCTGGGCAAACCAATAACTACCTCTGTTGATGCTTGGGCATAATCAAATGTTCTCTCCTCAGACGCATTTTTATAGAGTTGTTTGAAAAAAAAAGCACCATTTTGTATCCCTATTACTCAAATAAGCATTAAAATTGAACAATCCATTAAAAGCAATCATGATTGTTTTCACTTTCAAGGCCTTTCATGGCCTATCCCCACACTATCTATCAATGATGCAAGCCTGCATTGCCCCCTTGTTAAATTTTCAAAATAAGCAATTTTGTGCTTACTCCCATGCTGCCCCTCATGCTTAGGGAGAGTTCTATATAAATGTCTGCAAAACTACATCATTTTTCACCTTCAAATCCTAAAACTCTCCTTTGCTGTGCTGGTGCCTACAAAACACTTGATAACAGTTAAGCTGCTGGTTTGCTTAGACTACTGCATATCATGCTGACTAACACACACACACAAACCAAAATCTGAAATGGTGAGCCAGGAGTGGCCAGAAAGCTGTGTGATGGCCCTGGGCTCTGGAAAGATGGGAAAGATGTAGCCCGTGTGATAGCATGGAGCCAGCCTTGAGCCCCAGGCTGAGTGCCATGTGCCACAAGCTGCAGCAGCACAGAAGTAAGTAACATCCAAAAAATATTTAAATAAATAGCATTCGATTATTTTTACCAGTGCAATTAAAACTGACTAATTATAACTATTTTTTAATTTTTTCTATTGACAGCCCTAAAAATATGCATCTCGTGCAAGCAACAATTAGTTATGCCACTTGATTTTAAAAGTATTTTATTTTTATCTCTAACATATGCAGACCCCTTTAAATGTACTAAGCCTGTCATGACAAACATACTCAACTGTCATCAAAATTACAATATGTAGTTGTCGATTGTTGAAGGAACTTCACATAGATGGACCCTGTAACTTCTTGAGAGCCCTATGGACTCTAGTGTGAGTGTGCGCAGGATAAGGGTCCATCCAGGGGAAGCTGCCTGAAGGATCAGGGTCAAAGTGATTATGAAATAAAAAAAATTCACTTATAACATTATTATACACACAAAGTAACATGCTATTTTTATTAGGATACGTCCAAATTGCTCCACTAGCTCAGGGGGAAGCGGGACTCTGCGGATTGAACTGATCTCTGGAAGATTGGGTATTGAGAGTAAACCAGGTCCTTGCAAAGGATAATCCATATCTGACATACCAGAAACTGTGGGACTACCTGCAATTAAAACAAATAAATAAAACAACACTTTAAAGTTTTATATGAAAACCAAGTTGTCAGCCAAAAAATAGTACCTAATCTGTACTTTTCTTCAATTGTCTTTAAGACATTTCCCCTGTCCCAATATTTGAATTAGCAAGCAGGCATCACTGTTAAACCTGAATTAGACTACTTTATATTCCTCTCTTAATTTTGATTATTTCACATAAATGGACAAACAACAAAGTCCTCAAACCACAGGGAAGAACTAAACTAATATTTTAGGCCCTGATCCTTCAAAGAGTTAAGCACGTGTTTAATTTGAAGCATACAAATAGTATTAAACATGAGTTAAGCATGTGTATAAATGTTTGCAGGATCAGAAATTTACACTATAAATCTATGAGAAACAAGCAAAAGCAAAATTTACAATACATAAATAATAGAAGTGCACTAAGGATATGTCTGTACTATGTACCGGATCAGCGGGTAGTGATCGATCCAGTGGGGGTTGATTTATCATGTCTACTCTAGATGCGATAAATCAACACCCACCCCCACGAGCTCTCTCGTCGACTCCTGTACTCCACTGCCATGAGATGTGCAGGCAGAGTCGATGGGGGAGCGGCAGTAGTTGACTCACCACATTGAAGATGCCGCGGTGAGTAGATCTAAGTATGCCAACTTCAGCTATGTGAATAATGTAGCTGAAATTGCATAACTTAGCTCGATCCCCGCCCCCCAGTGTAGACCAAGGCCAAGAGTAACACAGCTCACTCAAAATATTTATGAAGTATTTTTAAATGAGGGATTTTCACTATTTCAAGAGTATTTGTTTAAAGTCATATTTGTAATATAAACTTTAAATAAAGAAAACAAAATATCTAGTGCCCCCCTAAAATTGGCTGATAGGCTCTCAAAATCTAATAATGTATACATATGCTATAAGCAACTTCCATCCCAAAGGCTCTCATAACTTGTTCACAAACTAGATTGGTATAATACAAGTGAAATGCAGTCCCTTCTGTTTATAATAAACTCCAAAGTTTATATTTGTAATGTTTTTTCTCTTGCCACCAAATGCAAGTTAGGTTAAATGCAAGGAGAGTCTCTTTGGTGGCAATAGTCTTATCAGATCAAGAAAGTGATGTTCTATAAAGCTTCCTAAATGTTGTTTTCCTTTCCCTGTAATTAAACTTTTGACAGCTCACTAACTCTTGAAATATTTTCATTTTAGAATTGCTGTTTCATATTCTATATTAGGGAATTAAGTTTTAAAAATGGTACTCTCTGAGAAAAACAGAGAACAAGATGTGTAATCTGTCCATGCACAAAAAGTTGCAAGATCGGGGCCCTTTTTGTTGACTTACCCTCTTTGGATGCATTTAAGCATCACTTTTTTTTTTTTTTTTTTAACTAGAATCAACCCCAATGCCATCGCTCACTATAAGATCATTTAAAACAGAGGTCTCAAACTAAAATGACCACGAGGGCCACATGAGGACTAGTACATTGGCCCGAGGGCCGCATCACTGACACACTCCCTGCCACCCCCACTCCACCCCTTCCATGAGGCCCCGCCCCTGGCCCACCTCTTCCCAAATAATAAGTAGATCTAAGTATGTCGATTTCAGCTATGTTATTCATGTAGGTGAAGTTGGGTAACATAGATCAATCCCCCACTGTCCTCTCAGTAGCATAGACCAGCCTTAAAGCATCTCATAAGTCAGGGTATATCTACAATGCAATACAACGCCCTCATCTGGCCTGGATCAGGTGACTTGGACCCACCGGGCTTGGGCTGTACATGTTCTGGCTCCAGCTCTGACACCATGCAAGAGGCAAGGATCCCAGAGCCCAGCCCAAAGAGAGAGACTGCAATTTTACAGCCCTGAAGCCCAAGCTTTGCAAGCCATGGGCGTTTCACTGCAGTGTTGTAGACATAACCTAGGAGACTCCTCAACGGAACCACGATTCGGGAGTACAGTTTTCGCAACCTTGCGGAGAGGCTGGGGACTAGAGATGCCAGTGCCCCATGAGCTGCTGTTTTGGCCGGGATGTGACTGCCTGTGGGGCACCAGGAGCAGGAAAAGGGCAGCAGAGGCCTGGTGCAGGGCGCTCTGGCACTGCTGCCCGCAGAGGCTCCCCCGAGCAGCCGTCCCGGCAACGAAGGTGGGGGTAGCGCGCGGATCCCCGCGTGGCCAGCAGGGTCCGAGGGGGATGAGCCGTGTGCGCCCGACCCCGCCGGGGAGAATCACAAGCGGAGGAGGAGGAAGCTCTGAGCTGGGGACCCGAGTGGCGAGCGGGCCCGTAGGGATCCTCACCGGGCGCCGGCACAGCCAGCAGCTCGGACAGGTCCGGGTAGCAGCGATCATCCTGGATCTGCCGGTCGATGATGCGGCCCGCGTTCTCCAGCGCCTCCTGCAAGGCCGGGGCGGCCGGACTCATTGCCACAGGCATAGCGACCGGGCCCGGGGAGAGACAGGACCGCGCCAAACCCCAGCAGCCACCGCGCCCGAGCGTCTGACGCACTTCCGCCTCGCGGCCAGTCACTTCCGGCGACGGAAAGGGTGAAGTTTCAATTGGTGGCCGCGGCGCGGAGTGGGCCGGGGGGAAGAGCCGGCGATGGAGGCAGAGGAGACCGTTGGGGCAGAGGCGCTGACGGCTGAGACATCTCGTGAGCGGAAGGGGGAGGGTGGAGAACGGGACCGCGGCAGGGGCAGCGCTCCGAGAACCTGGCGGGGTTGGGAGGGCGCCTCGCGCCTGCCCTGGGCGCTCGCCCCTCGATTGCAGAGCAGAGCTCGGGAACCCCAGGGCTGTTGGGTCGGGCTGTGCGGGCGGGGCGCTGAGGTGACGGAATAACAGTGCTAGGGCCGGGCTTAGCGAGCCAGCCCGCGCAGCGTCTTCGTCAGCGTCCCCCCTCCGCCCCCCGCCGGTCAGTGCCCAAGTCACTGGCAGGGCCCAGCTCTTAGACGGGCGGCATCTTCTCGACCAACCTGCTGTGTTAGCTTACAGCTCCGAGCCCCCCCCGCTAGGCCTGCATCCTTCCCTGTTCCTCACAAAGAGCCGCACCTGCTCTCAGGCAGAGCATTATGATACAGTCTGTTCAATGAAGGCATGTTTAGCATTAGCCTGTAATATGTTGTTTGTACGTGATAACGTATGAGACTAGAATTTTTAAGACCACAATGTGGGCCAACATCTCTATTATTTATATTATGTGTATTACTGTGGCAGCTAGATTGGAACCCTTTTGTGCTAGATACTCTGCATACACAAAGTAAGAGAGAGTCTGCACTGAAGAACAGTCTAAAGAGCCAAGACAAAGGGCACAGGAAAGGACATCTTGTCCATTGGGATGTACATGAACAAACTAAGGGCTTGTCTACACTGGCACTCTACAGCGCTGCAACTTTCTCGCTCATGGGGGTGAAAAAGCTCCCCCGAGCTCTGCAAGTTTCAGTATTGTAACGTGGCCATATAGACAGTGCACCAGTGTTGGGAGATGTGCTCTTTGTGTGGGTGTTTTTGTGTGTGTTTGTTTAGAGCATTGGGAGAGTTCTCTCCCAGTACTGTGCTGTGACTGCATTAAAATGCTGCTGCACCAGTGCTTTAACATTGTGCCCTAAGGCACTGAGAAATTAAGAGACTTATCCAACGTTGTATGTGATGTCTGTGGCAGAACTGGGAAGTCACAGGTTAATACCTTAATTGCAAGACTATCCTTTCCTTAAGTACAGGATGATAAATGGGAAAGAGTTAACAAAGAGCTATGATGATGCTGGACTGTTACCAAATGAAGTGCAAACCAATTAAATAAAGATGTTAATAAGAAAGGTTAGGATTTTTCAAACAAGTCTAAGCAAGCTAGGTGCTTTCATAATATTGGGCCTACAAATTTATCCAAATTGTAAGCAAATCCTAATTGTAAGCAAAACTATAAACTTTAAGTGTCTGACATTTTTTTTAAAAAACACCAACTTACAATACATTTTTATCAGAAAAAGTGCAAAAGAGATAAATTAGTCCAAACAAAAAGGCTTACTGAGATAACTGGTTAAGTTATGAATGGTAAACAAAAAAGAGTGGGACAAGAAATTAATGAACCAAAACGAGTTTGTTGGAAATTAGGTTTAATGGGTGGACAAAATAAAGATGAGATGCGCTGTTCCCATCACTTGCTTTTTGCGGTCCTCCAAAAGATGTGGCGGGTGGGGAAGCTGGCTTCTAAAATGCTGGCTGAAAAAGGGGATGAAGTGAGCTATGCCATTATTGCTACTTCCCTATCTTCTGGGATCCTGCATAACAATATTGTACTTCCATCATCCTGATCCTGAGAGAGGTCCTGACAAAACTGCCACAGAGAGGGACCCAGAAGATATTGACACCTCTGCTGGCTCCAGCTAAATTGCACTTGAGGTGTGAGTCATCCCCCCTGGCTCCATGTATCCTTTTCCTTCTTAACCATATTCTGTCTTTCTCCCTTTTTTCTTCATAAGAGTCTGGCTTAGCCAGCCACAACCATATGTTTTGGAGATCTGCTGTAATCCTGTAACCGGAAAAGCAATTAAAAGCAATACCCTCAACAATCTGATGGCGTTACAAGTTTGTGGGTCTTGGAGTGGCTGATAACACCATGTACTTTGCCTGTGTTCATTTATCACCAGTGACGTGTGCTCATTTGCCTGCAATGAGGTTGCACGTGAAAGTCAATATCAGAAGCAGAAGCTGCGTTTTCTATCTTTTCCATTGTTTTTTCTTCCCTCTTACATTTGTCTTGTTTTGTGTTCTAGGAAATGTGATTAAACTAACAACGACAACAACAATTGCTCCAGCACATTTCAGCCATCTTCTTTTTTCACTGAAAAAGATAATTATTATAATCGTTAATACCATTTAAGAGACATCAAACAGGGAGTTTTGCCTTTATAGTCTATTTACACTAAAAGAAATGGGAACAAGGGATGTAGTTAAAATTAAAGCCTTAATACTTTACATTTCAAAGGTTTTAATTGTTCCTTTTTTCAGTATCTTTAATAAAAGGCTAAAATGATTTTTAATGATGTTTGCTGTGGTACTAAGCAGGCTAAGTTCTCTGTGTACCAAACCCCAAAACGTGTTTAACACTGTTTAATGTGGGATGTTGACAGGATCATGTTAATGCCTTTAAACCTTTGGGCTCTTTATTCCATCTTAGTTAATACAACAGTGTCAAACTCTCATTGATTTAATTGGAGTTAAGCACCTACTCCATGGCTCTATAGATGTGGAGGTCCTTGGCCATTCTAACAGTTTGTCCCCACCCCTTTCTGTCAACACACATTTTTCCCATTAATGGTAATGCGTGTTAAGAGCACTTAGGTCTTGTACAGTGTTATCCCTCCATCCTCTTCTTGGCCAGTTGGAAGCTGTGAGGATGACCTTCCAAGAGATGCTTAGTGTATTTGTCTTCTGACTTCCAAACTCATACTCTGCCCATTGAAGTGCTTGGGCTTTCGCTACATCTACTGTACTCAGTACCTCACTCTGTTGAAAATCTCAGCCATTACCCATTGGACCCTGAAGCCTGGTCTACATCTAAAACTTAGGTAAACCTAACTACATCATTCAGGGCTGTGAAAAATATCATGCCCTGCACAATGTAGTTTTGATGACCTAATCCCTAGGTCAGCAGTGTCCAATATGTTCGTCAATAGCCACTGGTGGCTAACATGCTATTGAATTGTGGCTAATGTATGTGGCTTTTTTATAATGTGGCTAATAAGACAAAATCAAAAACACAAGCGTTGCTAGCATCTAATTTCTATTGGACACTGCTGCCTTAGTGATTCTCAGCTAAGTGGATGGAAGAATTTGTCTGATGAGCTAGCTGGTGCCTTTCAGAGAATTGCTCTAGTGTCTCTGCTACAGTGGCAATCGCTGAGATTTGAGCCTGTGTTTGTGTCCTGTTTTAATAGAGTTTTCTCCAACTAACCCTGCTGCTAAACCTGTTTAGGGAGGACAATGCCAGGGATTTGCAGGTGCAAGAAATATATTGAGGAAGGATACTGAGAATATGGAGAGAGAAGTGAGTTTGCTTGGGAAAACAGTAGCCTGCTTGAGTGCTGCCACAGCGAGTCCGTTCAGCGCCGTATCTGTGGCTACGATGTACTATGTGCGCAGCTCTGCTTATCCAGTAGGGCTGCTTCTCAGTAGCTGGGGGTTCAGAGAGTCCTAAGCGGGGGTCTTTAGGAGTCTCTGTAAGTGGGCCAATCCCCTTGTGGCAGGGCTCCTCTTGATCTGCTGCAATCTGCCACACAGTCACTTCCTCCTGCTAGTGGAGGTGGCTCCTGTTGTGATTGCCTGTGCAGCTCCATCTGAGCAGCTAGTAACAGTGGGTGATGAATGGCCACAACTGGGGAGGTGCTGGAATGGTGGGCTCTATGCATAGAATTTACTTTAACCCCTTTGTTCCCTTGTAGATTTGGATCTGGTGGGAGGACCCGATCCAGAGCTGGCAGCCACGATGGGCTTCTCAGGCTTCGGTGAGTCCAGGGCTCATGAGAAGGGAAGAGGAGGCAGTGTGTGTGTGCTAAAGGGATACACCTTATGCCCTGGGGAAGTATTGGTTGGGGGTGGTGAAGGGAGCAGTAGACAGGAGTGTGAGTCTCTGTGGAGTAGGGTAGCAGTATCCGTGGCTGGAAAGGCTAGGGTACCTGTTTGGGCAGGATACACTTGTTAAGGGTGTTGTGGTTCAGATGAAGGTTAACACTGAAACTTGTTTGTTCTTTCTCCAATTTTACATTATGGGTTGTGATTTAGAAGACAGTAAAATGCTCCTCAGTGGGTTGTACTACAATATTTGTGGATTTAACTTTTTGACAATATGCTTGGAAATGCAATGTAAAAAGCATGGTAGCATACACTATCCAATTCACATCAATCACAGTAACTATATAAACTGTGTGTGTGTATAGTGGGGGAGAGGAGGTAGATTTTTTTTCAAGGCATGAAGGGCAGTAAGGTGCCCAGTTCCCATTTCAGCAATAGCCCTAGTGCAGGGGTGGGCAAACTGCAGTCCGCGGGCTCGTCCTGCCTGGCCCCTGAGCTCCTGGCCGGGAAGGCTCTCCCCGACCCCTGCCCTGCTGTCCCCTCTTCCCCGTAGTGTCAGCGCGCTGCGCCTCTAGTACTCTGGCCCTCTGCTCCTCCTGGGCAGCGCTTCAGCGGCATGTCTGGCTCCGGTAGCACTGCGCACTCCTGCGGGGCAGCATGTCTAGCTCCAGTGGGCCGCGCAGTTGCCAGACATACTGCTCTGAGCAGCATGGGATAAGGGGGCTGGGGCCGGGGCCGGGGAGTAGGATAAGGGGCAGGGAGTCCCAGGGGGAGGTTGGATATGGGGGAGATTTTGAGAGTGATGGTCAGGGATGGGGACCCAGGGGTGCGGGGGTTGGATAGGCATGGGAGTCCTGGGGGTCTGTCAAAGGGCATGGGTGTGGATAGGGGTTGGGGCAGTCAGGGAGCAGGGAGAATTGGGTAGGGGGTGGGGCGCTGGGGGGCAGTTAGGGTGGGGGGGTCTCGGGAGGGGACATTCAGGGGACAAGGAGCAGCGGGGGTTGGATGGGTTATATGTTCTGAGGGGGGCAGTCAGGGGGCGGGAAGTGTGGGGGGCATTCAGATAGGAGGCGGGGAGACACAGCCTTTCCTACCTGGTCCTCCATACAATTTTGCAATCCTGATGTGGCTCTTGGGCCAAAACGTTTGCCAATGCCTGCCCTAGTGGGAGATTTTGAATCTAAAATTCAACTGAAGAGCGTCCGAGTTACCCTGGTCACTTACTCATTTTAATCTTCTGAAGTTCTTAATCAAAGTTTCTTTTTCCCTCATCTTTTAGGAAAGAAAGCTCGAACGTTTGACTTGGAAGCAATGTTTGAACAAACTCGAAGAACTGCAGTGGAAAGAAGTAAAAAGATGTTGGGTAAGATAAGTGAATCTCCCGTGCTTGTGTTTTTGGCAATAGACTAAAACACAATAATCTAACACATTTTTAACACTTGCCTTGTTTACATGAAAGTGTTCAAACATCTTGGAGAACATGTTTTAAAAATACACCTTTCATCCTAGTGTAGACTGCTTTAGTTGGGCTGGATCATGCTGGGACGACATCCTAAGACTTTTGCTGCCTGGAGAATGCCGTTTTGTTCTCAAAACAATATCTTCTCTACAGTGTGTGGTGCATGCATGGTCACGCTACACTGAAGACACCATGGAGCAAAATGGTGTCTTCTGCACAGTATGCGTGTGTGCAAGGTCATACTGCCAGGGGCATTCTAGTAGCTGCCCCTTCAGGACTTCACTACTGCATGTAAACAAGTCCTAAATGGTTTAGGATCTGCTTACTTGAGAGAGATCCCTCTCCCCAGGCCACACCTTTGCAGTTGAAGTCAGCAAAGTTGCTGGAGCTTCCCTTATTATAAACATAAGGAGCTACTTCCAAGTCATTATCCTGGACCAACTTTCAACCTTGGAATTTGTTCCCCGCGCTCTCTGGTCAAAAATAACCAGAATTTGTTAACTTTCAGGCATAATGCAAGGCCTGTATAATTACTGATCCTTTCAAAGAAGGGATGGGCTGATGGGTGCAGGATTTGATTATCGTGGTTCTGATTCTATGCTGAGAGCCGTGTGAACACATCGTGTGCAGATGCCTATTGGCTTTAAGGCTCTGAGCATTTGCTGGAATATACGTGCTTTGCTCTTAGTTCAGGTTTGGGGCCTAAGTCTGCTGTAAATTATGTATTTGCTGGTGTGAGGAACACATCAATGATATTGTGAAAATCAGTTATATAAGGGGATCAGAGAATTGACGTAAGCACCTTTTTAATGTTGAACACCTACATGCGGAAGTAGGTAGAAATGTTGAACATACAACATTTTAATGTTGAAGAAATCTGAATAAACTCAATATTTGAAGTTTATATTTGAAATATAATATTTCATATATATATGAAATATATATTTCAAATAATACAATATTTGAAATGTGTGATGCTGGTAGTCCATGTGCCAGCTCATGCCAAAGTCTCCATGTGAGATTCCCCAAGGTACAGTCTGGACTGTTGCACAGCTGTGTCCCCTCAGTTCACCAACCTTTTACATGCTTTGCTGTGAGAGCAACCACTCCTGGCCTGCTCTCACACAGCCCCCCAGCATGTAAATTAATCTGAGCTTGAATTACACAGCAGAGTGACACAGCAAATTCACAGTCCCAGACTTTCCCACAGAAATATGTCTTGTGCAGCCCAGCACCCTCCTGGACAACAATATAAGCTCATATAAAGTCTGTCATTTCATTAACAGAAAATGTTATGCGCAAACCTTGTAACTTCAAATGGAGTTCCCAAACATCTCAAACCAAGAAAATGATTTAGATAAAACAATAAAAAAAAAAATTGCATACAGAGAGCAAGATTTTAAGTGATTACAAGTAATGATGCATAAAAGTCAGAATTGTTTATAAAGAAATAAAAGTTAAAACACACAGTAAGTTCACTTAGTTCAGGGGTGGAAAAACTACAGTCCACAGGCCTGTTCTTCCGGGCCCCTGAGCTCCTGGCTGGGGAGGCTCCCCCCGTGCCTTCCCTGCTTTCCCGGAGCATATTTTTTTTGAATTACTATAGCCACCTCAATTTCTTGTCTCCCTCTGATAATAAAATGGAGCTACGTTTTTAAAAGAATCAGGCAGTCAATTTTATCATGATGTAGGTGAGATGGTGTGAGGCTGGGAGAGAGCTCTCTGAGCACTCCTGGTAATCCACCTCCACAAGGGGATTAGCTCTGAGTGCTCGGAGCTTGTCCACACTAGCGCTTTAAAGGGCTCAGACTTGCTGCTCTCGGGGGGTGGATTTTCACACCCCTGAGCCAGCAAGTTAGAGCGCTATAAAGCGCCAGTGTAGCCAAGCCCTAGTGTTGTACTTAGGGAGTTTACCTTTGTTACTGGGTTGGTGAAATCTAATTATAAAATATACCACCAGCTGGAGTGTCTGCCCTGAGGGAGACACTCATGACTCTGAGTCACTCCAGTTAGTGTGACAGATGGTTCTACAGGGACTCCTCTATAATGAGGAAAAAGGGAGTAACTAGTGAGCGCTGTAACAAATTTAATGATACCCATGTGTACTAGACTTACTTCAACTGATTTGATTACCAGTACCCTGTTCCGAAAAAATTAAAGATCAGTACTGACTAATCATACCTTGCTGATGTTGAAAATGTTCGAATGTGAAACAGTGGTATACTCTATAAAACATATATTTATTCTGTGTGAGCTAACAGTTTTAGCGTCTTAAGCTTGCTTTTTCCTGAGGGCTTTGTTTCTTTGGGTAATCATTTGGGTACCAAAATGACAGAAATTTAAAGGAAATAAACATGTTATTATATGGGAAAGTTAACCAATCAATTTCAATTAAAATGCTCTACTTTAATCTTTTCATACTTCTGGAATACATATCTGAAAATGAAGAATTTAATAGTATTCTCAGAAAGAAGCCCGAAGTTTTCATTATTTTACATGCTGTAAACATGGAGATCTAACAGCTGCATGTTCACTCCATATTTAGAAGCCCGTGCGAGAGAAGAGGAAGCCCTGAAAGAAAAAAAACTAAGAAGCCAGCATGAAGATGTTGATTCAGTGGCTTCGGGCTCAAGTGTGATGGGAGCTTGCTCCGCATTAACTTGCAGGTACCTAGATATAATGGAAGTATCCTACCATCTTAAACTGTTTTGTCTGAAGGGCTGTCTGAACTCTTTTGAGAGGAGGACAGGTACCACTGAACTTGTGTCCACAAAACTATGTAAATGGATGTTTTTCACTGTAATTTGCGATTATTAATCTACACTATTTTAATATGGTCTGTCAATTTACAATAGTTTTATGGCTTATAAACACATTGAAGGGCTGTATGCTATTTTGATTGCCATCTTCTCACTGTTAAGGCTTTGTGCACTTGTTTTCTTTTTTAAACATTAGATTCTGCCAATTTTTTGTACTTTTTTTTAAAGTCAAGTAAAAGTCATGGATAGTGGGTCAAAGTAATAAACGGTTATAACTATGTCAAATCAAGGAACAACAGCTGCTTTTGCCACCTAAATTAAGATAAAACACATTTGTCCTTATAGACTAGAAAACAAATCAAAATATGTATGTAGTCTCTACATGCATGCTACATATAATTATAAAAATACATAGTTTTATTCCAGTTGTCTTATAGTGCTTACTGTAATTTGGCCTGAAAACAAATTTCTGTAATAAAATTATTTTCTCTCCTGTTGCTGTGTGGAAAACCTCACATGAACTGTGGCCAGTGTTTTAAGTAGCTGACAATACTTTATGCATTTGACAGCACTTTGTGTAAACTGAAAAAATATAAATATTTTCTTTATACTCTTACTATACTAAAATGCTACTCGTCAGTATCTTGATACCTTGTTAATGGAAGGCTGAGGGTTACAATTAAATTTGCTATGACTGATATTTAGTCTGAGACTTGCACAGTGTGTGTGTGAGGAGGAAATTTAAATGTAAGGAGTAAAGTAGAATGTAAGAGGAGACAGAATAATAGAAAATTATCAAAACACATTTCTTTTGAATAAGGGATTTGAAGAAGAATAGATTGGCTGTGCAGGTTGGAAAATGGGAGAAGGCAAGTGACTCTCTTCAGCAATCTGATTCATGCAGGTGGACCCTTGTAACTAAGGGGAGTTCCATTGATGTTAATGGGGCTCTGGGATTGCTGGATTGGGAGCAATGAGAAGATAGGACATGAGGTAAGAGTCTGATAGAAAAAGTCTGAGCTGTAGTCAGATTCCAGAGTTATACATTACCTTTAAGGTTATGATAAGGAGTTTGAACTTGATGCTGAAAGATACAGGAAGCTGGGAAGAGAATGTGTTACTGTGCCCAGTGTTAATCTGAAGGGACAATACCTAATAGTGAGAGGCTAGTTAGGGCCCGTAATTCAGACCTGTGTGCTCTCTACTGAGACTACCAAAATTGTACCAATACAGCAGTCTTTGTGTTGCTTGTCATTAGGGAACTGATCCAAGGTAACCAACTTGTTCTGCTAGCCATCAGATGGTAGCTTTTCCCCTCAATATTTTTTTAATGAACATCATCAGCAAGGAAGCATATCCTCTAGAATGGTGGCTGAAGCATGAAGGAGCATATGAATGTTTAGCATATCTGGCACATAAAGACCTTGCAGTGCTGGCTATAAAAGTGCCATACGAACACCTGTTCTCACTTTCAGGTGACATTGTAAACAAGAAGCGGACAGCATTATATCCCGTAAATGTAAACAATTGGCTGAAAAAGAGAGAGGACTGAGTGGACTTGTAGGTTTTAAAGTTATGCATTGTTTTGTTTCTGAGTGCAGTTATGTAACACAATAAAATCTACATTTGTGAATTGGACTTTCACGATAAAGAGATGGCACTACAGAACTTGTATGAGGTGAAATACTATTTATTGATTGCCGTTTTTACAGTGCAAATATTTGTAATAGAAATAACAATATAAAGTGAGCATTGTCTGCTTTGTATACTATGTTATAATTAAATCAATATACTGGAAAATGTAGAAAAACATCCAAAATAGTTGTTAAATTTAAATTGGTATTCTATTGTTTAACAGCGCAATTAAAACATGATTAAATTTTATCATCACAATTAATTTGAGTTAATTGCATGAGTTAACTGCAATTAATCAACAGCCCTAGTTAAAATATTTATATTTATTGCATTCTGGTCGCTGTTTTTGTTCAAAACAGACCTGTTGTTAAATTATAAACTTTCTAGGGCAGGGGCTGTCTCTTCTGATGTGTTTGTATATTACCTAACATACAGTGGTATCTTGAACTTGATAGGAACCTCTGATTTTTTTTTTTAAAGCACTTTATCTCTATTGGATGTATTAATTTTACAATTATTAAAAAATGTTACGCACAATATTTAATTTATTTTATTGTTTTTGCAATGGTGTAATAACTGCCGTTAGCACAACTGTCAAGTGGCTAACTGTTTTTGTACAGCCAGCAGAGGGAGCACAAGAGCATTTATTTTTAGTAGCTTCTATGTGACCCATAATAGTGGTGCAGTTTTACTTTTCAAAAATTTCTTAGTGATTAAATGATATGGGTTTGCACAATTTCTGTGGACTTCAATAGATATTATCTGTATGAAATGGTAATAGCACAGGGATCGGCAGCCTTTGGCATGCAGCTCATCTGGGAAATCTGCTGACAGGCCGGGATGGTATGTTTACCTGCAGCGTCCGCAGGTTTGGCCGATCGCAACTACCACTGCCACAGTTCACTGTCCCTGGCCAGTGAGGGTTGTGGAAAGCGGCGTGCGCTAAGGGATGTACTGGCTGCCACTTTCTGCAGCTCCCATTGGCCGGGGACAACTAACTGCAGCCAGTGAGAGCTGCAATCTGCTGAAACTGCGGACGCTGCAGGTTTTCAAACCATTCTGGCCCGCCGGCAGCATTCCCTGACAGGCTGCGTCCCAAAGGTTGCCAATGCCTGTAATAGCATATGATCTTTACACTCTAGAAGCTATACTAGGAGATTACAGTGAAGATTAATGCATGATCTCCTCTGTTTTAAGTTTTAAGGGTTGTAAAGCTTATACTGTATTTTGTATGTTCTCTGCCTTAGTCTCTGTTGCTTTCTCCCTTGTGTAGTCTCTTTACACCTGTGCACAGTGAGTCTGAAACATTACTATTTTGATTTACTCCTGCTTTACACAAGTATAAAACACCTGCATAAGGTGCAAGGTACTAGAGGATCAGGCCCTAACGTGATACATAAGTAAGTATTGCTGTGACTGTGGACATTGAAAGCATATTAATGTACCATCATTAATTTAAAAAAATCTAACCTTGTCTACTCTCCTGTGAAGTGATCCCTTGGTTGGCTTCTTTAGCACAGATTTCACCATAGCTGTCTACCTACTTTCACAATGGTATTCTGTTCTCCCTAGTGTCTTGCATTGTGCCTGTCACTACAGTATATATTAGTTTTGTAAATTGCTTTGAAGATTGTGGTGGACCTGTGTCTGCTCCCATTGAAGTTGGAAGAAGTTTTGCCACTTACTTCAATGAAAGCAAAGTTAGGCCAATGCTGAGTGCTTCTGAAGACCACTATAGAAATGCAGCATGTTATTTAAATAACCATTTTTACAATTCTTCCCTACAGAGAGGCAGAAAGTAGTGAAAGTGAAGATAGTTCAAATGAAGAATTGATTGGTCCTCCTTTGCCATGCCAAACTTCCATTCAAGGACCAGCAGAGGATACGGGTGATGATGATGAATTTATTGGGCCACCACTTCCACCAGGGTATAAAGACAGCGATGATGATGACGACAGTGATGACATGCAAGAGGAAGATAATGTAAGTATTGAGGGTTTTTTCTAACTAGGTATAAATGTTTCAGTATGCTGTACATATTTTCACATGTAACTATTCTTTCTGTACATCTTAAATCTGTGGTTCTCAACCAGTGGTACACATAGCCTGGGGTTATGGAGAAGTCTTCCAGCGGATACATCATCTCATCTAGATATTTGCCTAGTTTTACAACAGCTCTAGCAAAGCACTAAAAAAGCACTAGCAAAGTCAGTACAAACTAAAATTTCATACAAAGTGAGAAAGTAAGCAATTTTTCAGTGATAGTATGTTGTGAAACTTTTGTGATTTTATGTCTGATTTTGTAACCAAGTAGTTTTTAAGTGAGGTGAAACTTGGGGTACACAGGACAAATCAGACTCCTGTAAGGGTTGAGAGCCACTGGCTTAAATGGTGCCGCTGCTGTTTGTACATCCAAGATTTTTTGTTTTTCTAGTAGCTGTTTACCAAATCCATGTTATCTTCTTTTTCTGTAGTTAAAAAAACCTTGAATGCTTTAAGCATACACACAGCGATGTCCGTATCCCAGAACAACCCAGCAGTAAAATCCATAGTGTGTGAGTGTAATAGATGGGAGGGAAATTCCATAAGGATATGGATTTATGTTTCAGGTCTCAAAGGGGCTATCATACACTTGGTGAGAGACTTAAAAGTTATAGAAAATTGTGTGCATCCTGTTGCTAAATGTGCCGTATTGTATTGCAGAATCCCTTCCACTCAGCACTGCTTTGATAGATTTTTAATATCTTCCTTCCCCGCAACATGGGATAAAATATTTTTCTGCTGTTTGAAGACCTATGTCTTATGATATTATTATAAAGGAACAAACTAGGACACTATTGCAGGGAAAAATTAGTTTCATATGCTAAGTTCAATGGTTTTATTTCTAGTTCGTTCTGTGATGTGAATGTGATTAGTAACACACTAAAAGCAACCGGTAACTGCAAAATCACTTCTCAATCTATTTATCTTTAGTATTGTTTGCTTCTTGAAGCAGTGAATATAATCCTTTTCCAAATAAGGGGCACAAATCCAGACAGAGTGAGTTTGCCAGAAATGTTTGGGGAAAATACTACTGCAAATATGTCTGATTATTTTTTTTCTTTAAATCCAAATAAATAACAGAACAGCTTGTTCTAGTCTGGAAGGGAATGGTAAATTGGGGATTAGAGAAAAACATAGCCTGTCTTTTGTTTGCTTTTAAATATCAAGAGAATGGATATTGCACATGTTCTGTTGACAGGGGCTTATTGCTGCATAATCAATTGCGGGTTTGGTCCACTTGCTTTTACAAATATCCTTGAACTGGAGATTTTGTGGTGTTTCAATATTCTTCGGTAGCCGCCATGATAGAAAATAGTTTAACTTGTCATGTTTTGATTCTCCACCTATATAAAACCTCGTTGTGCAGAAAAATGAGAAAAATAATGAAACTGCCCTTCTCCCATAATTAAGTGGGGTTTATTTTGTTTGGTGGGGGGATTTTGTGTAGTAATGCTGAAATAGTTTTGAGTAAAAGTTGTGGATGATTTTAATTTTATCTGAAACTGTTTGCCTTATCGCAAGTGAATGAATATATCTATATCTATATAAATATATATATATGTGTGTGTGTGTATGTGTATATATATATATATATATGTGTGTGTGTGTGTATAATATATTATAATATCAAGATGAGAACTACAGGCTGAGATTGTGAGAGAAGTGTCCATGGTAAATTTCAAAAGACTACCATTTTATCAGGTCTGTCTATAACATGTTATGGCTTAGAGAGAAACTCAATAGAATTCAGGTGAATGCTTTTTCAGGTCTCAGAATTCTTATACAATAGCTTAACTGTTTTCTGGATTGTGTTGCTTACAAGGGCCAAAGTATGTACTGAGTTATTCCTATGTTAGTGGAGAAAAACTCAACTAACTTGGATTTATGGCGGCAACCTGATTGTTTCCATGTGATGTGATTTACCTCTGTCTCCTTCCTCCTCCCCACTGCAGAACCAAGAGGGATTTGGCTTTCTAAATTGTGGATCTCATGTTCTGAGGACCAGATTTGTGTATTTTTATCCCCTCTCAACATCTTCTCTACCCACATGGGAGCAGAAGAAATGCTTCCATGAGTCCCGTGCTGATGGCTGCCCCTAAAATGTCCTCTTGCTGTGGCACCTCCACACTTGATACCGAACTGGCTTAAATTAACTTCAGGTTCAATGTCGACCTATATTGGGAATCTCCTTGTCTTTGAGGTTGAATAACGTTATGGAGAGAGTCATCCCACTGGACACACTGCTCCATACGAGCAGCTTTTAGTTGATATAGAAAGTGCTATGGAGTCATTTTCTTTTTCCATTTTCTTCTTGATTTGATGCTTTTTGCTTTTTTGAGCCCTTAGAAAATCTGAAAAATTTAGTCCTTTGATTAGGAATTTCATCCATAAACACGTGAGCCAAAAGAAATGTAGAATTATATTTGCTGTCTGCTAAACTATTTAATTTTTTTTTTTACATTGAGGAAAAACTAGTTTATTTCTGTGCAGTGTTGGAATATGAACAACAAATTGTAAACTATAAGGAACCCTAGCATGAGAATGAACACACATTACGGTATTCTCAGACTCTAATCATGTTAAGAAAATACAAATTGACCATTTCACAAAGAAGAAATCTAACAAAACATATATACTGATAGCTGATAACATTGTGCTGGTAACCATTGTAAAAAGGTAAATTTCAAAAACTGCTTGTTCAGCTCATGTTCTGATCTTACTTTGGAGCAGGGGTTCCCAAACGTGTTCCATGGCTTGGCCAGGATAAGCCCCTGGCTGGCCACAAGATGTTTTGTTTACCCAAGTGGCCGTAATTCGGCCGCTCGCAGCTCCCACTAGCCGCGGTTCACCATTCCCCCCCAGTGGGAGCTGTAGGAAGCAGTGTGGGCCAGGCCACCACTTCCTATATAGCCCCATATATAGTCTTAGACCTATCTCCTTATGTGATTAATGGTATACTTAGCCTGTATATAGGATTTTTAAAGAGTTAAATAAAACCTTGATCTGAAAGATCTAGACATCGGTTCTGCCAAGAGCAGATTGGATGACCCAAGTGTTGTGGTTTTGCACAGCTAGCTGATTATTGTGTGATCCAATACTTCATAGAAATTGTTATCTTCATGGGGAAGAGGTGGGAGAAAACATACTGGCAAGCAAGAGAAATATATTGGTACACATTAGAATGAAAACACTGGAAAGGTAGAGTCTCTTCCTTGTGAAATTCAGGCTAATATATAATATAAGCCACACCCTGAGCATTGATCTTAGCCTTTGTTATCACTGTGGTTGAAACTTTAACAGTGTTATGAAACAATGCTTAGATGCAACAGTAACCATCTATATAATTTATAGATTATCATTGTTCACAGAAAACCCATCTTCCTGTTGGGCAGCAAAACTGTATTGGAACTGTGTTAGGCGCAGCAATATAGTGTGAACTGGGTGTTAAGCATGCGTGCCTTGCCATTTGTATTTTAAGTAGAGCATCTAATTTTATTAACTACATGTGAATCGAGGATCCCATTTACCCCACTGTTTCAATTTGTGATATAAACAGAATCTTCATTACAGTGGTGTAGGGAATATATAAATAGCAAGGTAAAACAATGTCCCCACTACAGATTGGCATCAAGTTGTAACAGACTCCTTGACTTCTTCCTGCTGTATGCCGGTTCTGTTGCCCTCCATTAAAGACACTGCATTTCCTTAGCGCTTTCATATATACTTTTAAATCTTTGGGGATGAAACGTGCAGTACATATAAGTCATAAATATAAGCGTGCAATAAATATACATGTGGTAGCTGACACACAAACTGTTAGCTGAGATATGTAGGAACTTGTGACAGATTTACATCTATAACTGTCTTGATCTGTGGATTTTGAACTCTGAAGACACTATCTTTTCGCTCTCTGTCTCCATAGGGAAATGGGAAGATTGCTTAGTTAAATTCTTGCTGAGGTACTGTAAATCCCTTAAGAATGCCAAAGGGGAAACAATGTGCTGAACCATCTGACTTTACTTTTCAAATGTGACCTCTCTCAGTGACTTTCTTGTTTTCTCATTGACAGTCTGACTTTCTAGAAATTTCCTCACATGGTTGCTCTGTATTGATTTATATCTGTTTGGATGACTGTGCATGAAATAACTACATCTGATTGAGGGTGTGGGGGGAAGGGGAAAAAGGCAGCAACTGGGAACCCCAATTAAAAGACCCAGAATGAAAAGTTTCAGACCTAGAGGTAGCAGCAAATGGATGTGATTTAAGTGTGTCTGAACTAAAGACAATCATTTTTTTAAAAAGTCGAGATTAGATTTGTTTGAGAATAAGCAGAGGAGCAGAAATATGAGACTTCTGGGTTTTGAGTCTAAACAGTTAATTTGTAACTGGGAAAATTTTGTGTCAACATGGATGCCAGAGGCCTTTGGGGTCCAGAGCCTCCCATTACTGCTGCGCCTGAATTTAGCTATTTTCTTTCCTGTGAAGGGAATAAGGAAACATCTGCACTTTCCTGATTTCCTGTCGATCGACTGGTGATCACAGTAAGATCCTCTGAGCCCCAAGAAAAGCAGGTGTTGATGTTATGAGAACTCCCTCATCCCTTTTTCCTGATTATACCTCAGCCTGGAGGGAGTTGTAGGGGAAGTGCTACGAGATATTAAATGAAAGGATTGGTTCTGGAGTATGCTCTTTGTTTCTAAACTGATTATGGGCCCAATTCTCTGTTGTGCCACAACATTTTTATGCTGATGTGACTCCGCTGAAGGACACTTTTTCCTACATTTTTGACCCTGTATGAAGCTAATTGCTTTTTCGATGAAGTGTAAATTTCAGCCATGGAATCGCAAGTCTTCCAACTGTTCATAGAACTGATACATCATCTGCACCAATCATAGAAATATAGAGCTTGAAAGGTCATGTTAGTCTATCACCCATGCTGAGGAACAATTAAGTGTATACCTAGACGAGGGGTTGGCAACCTTTCAAAGAAGAGGAGCCATTTTTTTGCTTCTGTCTTTGACCAAAATATTTCAAGCTGCATCACATGCAAAGCTACTTATAGAGTTACAATTTATCAACTAATAATAATTGAACATATTAAAGTTATTACTACTCACCACTACTTTTAATGCAACTTCTGCTGTTGGACATCTTTAGAGAGTTGCTCAATGTTTGGTGATTTTAATTTTCAAGCAGGACTCACAAATTTGGCTCCTCAATTTGTTTTTGATGAAATTCATGTTGGAAAACACTTGTTGGGAGAAGCCCAAATGCGTATTTCTTCAGCTGACTGTACATATCCGGTAGACAATTCCACTGTTAAATATAATCTGGCATTGCCTTTTAAAGTTGTCCATTTCAGACCACTTGTGTTGTAGCTGCAGTGTAGATTTCTGCCTTTTCAGGTTTTCAGATTCAGTGACAAGGTCTTTCAGTTTTGAATTCCATAAACCTTTGTCTTACAAGTCCGCTAATTCAACGTCAAATTGTTCTCGATCGAGTCCCGCAAATGCTGAAAAAATTCAGTGCAGAAGTGTCAGCTTCAAGCAGTTTCAACAGAAATGACAAAGTAGCCTTTTCCCTTCTGAACTCATGAAATCATTCAGCAAATGCAGCTTGAATTTTGATGATTAGGTTCCTTGCAGAAACAATGTCAATGTTCGTCATTTGTTTGGATTGCTTCAGTGTTAGGAAATGCACTAACATGCCCATCTCTGTGTCCTTTACAAAGACAGCCTTTATTCAAATGAAAGAACTTCTTCCAAAAGTGAAATTGCAGTGTTTCCTTTTCCCTTGTAGTTTCCGATTCAACACGTTTAAATAAGAAGTTCAATCCACTGTGAAACTGAATTTCTGCAGCCAGTGAGGATCCGTTAGTGCCACATATTTAAGGCCCGTTTCTCGGAGGAACATCCTAATTTCCTTAAGACATGACGCAAACCTCACCACACTGCACCCGTGGAAAACCATCTTACCTTGTTATATATTAGAAGATCAGAATATTGGTTGTTAACTTCTTGAAGAAGCTCGCAACTGCTGGTGATTGAGAGAACTTGCCATTATTTTGTTAACAATCTGTAAGACCATTTCCATTACTTTTGAGATTTCCTCTGGAAAGGTTTGTGCACACAGTGCCTCCTGGTGGATTATGTGGTGAAATGAAATTACATCGTGCTCCATAGTTTCTTAAAGTAAAGAAACTAAACCTTTGTGTGCTCTCTTCATGCTGGTGCTCCATCTGTAGCAGTTGAAACTATTCTGCTGATGTCAATATCTTTTGGTTTCAGACATTCAGTGTCAGCAGATGTAATATCTTTGTCTCAAGTTTGTCCTGTGAGTGGCAGTAATGTGATCAACTCTTCCTGAGGACCTTGATCATTAACCTATCTGCCGAGTAAGGCAACCTGAGCAATGTCATCCACATTGCATTTTTCTTTGCAGGCAATAGAAAAATCTGGTGCTGATCTAATGTAACTAACCTGCTGGCTGGTTAAATCTGTGGTCATCTTAATAGTTCTGTCCTTTATAGTCTTTGCAACTAATGGCATTTCTCTGATTTTCTTAACTATTTCATCTTTGTTTTTAAAATTAATGAAGAGATGCTCAGATGTTTTTTAACGAAACATTCTTTCATATATTCTCCATATTTGAATGGCTTCCCTTGTTTGATTTCTTGAGCTGCCACGAAACCAGCAGTAGTGGTTTCGCTTGGCTCCTCCATCCATTTAGCAAACATATATCTTGTTTGTTCTGCTTTGTATTGAAGCTCCTCTACTGCTTTTTTCTTTGCCTCACCAGCTGGATAGGTTTCAGCAAATGTCCAGTGTTTCTTTTCCAAATGTCTTCCTAGGTTTGATTTCTTATTGTTGGATAGTTTTTTGTTACAAATGAAGCACACCGGGAGTCCGGCTGAACTCGCTAGAAAAGCATAAGACTCAGTCCAGTCATTCTGAAATTCTCGAAGTTTGTCTGTTTGTCTTCTGTCTCTTTCTTTCTTGTGTCTGTGTGTGTGGTGTGTGGTTGTTCTTTTGTTTTTGTTTGGGGGCTTTTATTTCTGACTTTAGACTTTTTCAAACTGTTAGACGTTGGAACGTATAAGTAAAGACAGAGCTCATCTCCTTCCTTTTCACAAGAAATTCCAAGAGTTTTATTAGTAGACAACAGTTGCCTTGGTAATGAGTCATTTGAATATAAACAAGAGGGGGTTGGGGCAGGAAATTGGAGTGCAGGAGGAGGTACGGGGTCTGGGAGGAAGTTTGACTGCAGGAGGAAGATTCTGAGCTGGGGCAGGGAGTTGGGGTAAGGGAGCGGGTGCAAGCTCTGGCCAGGAGCACTTACCACAGGCAGCTCCTGGCCAGCAGCACAGCAGGACTGTCTGTTTGCCTACCTTGGCCCCACACCGCTCCCAGAAGCGGCTGGCTGCTGGCATGTCTCTGTGTGCCCAGACACGGGGGGAAGGTGGCCCCAGTACTATCCTCACAACTGCGGGGGCAGTGGTTGTGGTGTGGGCAGCGCATGGAGATCCTCTTTCTTCCCTCCGCTTCCCAAGGGGTGCGCTGAGATGCCAGCAGCCAGCCTTTTCCAGGAGCGGCATGGGACCAGGGCAGGCAAACAGCCTGCCTCAGCCCTGCTGTTCTGCTGGCCAGGAGCTGTATGTGGTAAAGTGCCTCTCATCCAGAGCTTGCACCTCAAATCCTTTCAAAAAATGGTTGCCCTCAAGGTGGGCAGGCAAAGAGCCCTATGCAGCTCTGGAGCTGACTGACCCCTGATTGACCTAGACCATCCCGACAAGTGTTTGTCTAATCTCCAATGTTGGGGTCTCCTCAACTTCCCTTGTAAGCTAATTTCAAAATTTCACTACCTTTGAAGTTAAAAAGGTTTTCTTAAAATCCAAGCCAAGTGCCCTTTGCTGCATACTAAGGGCTTGGGTACAGTTACAGCTTTATAGCGATTTTGATTATACCTGCCCTCGTATACAGCTATAGGGATAGCGCTATAGTATGTCCACGCTGAGACCCGCAAGCGGTATAGCGTGGCCACATTTGCGCCACTTGCAGCGGCACGGGAGTGGGGCATTATGGGCAGCTGTCCCCGCATTCAGCTGGGTGCAATGTGTTTTTCAAACGAGGGGGGTGAGGAGGAGCGTGTTGTGTGTATGCGGAGAAAGAGACCGAGTGGATTTTTGGCGTGATGAGTGTGTGTCAACACACTGTCTTTATCAGGCTTTGCATTTCACTCTTCTATTTCAAGCTGGCTCACTTGGTAAACATTTGCATTGCTGATTTGCAAAGTTACAGTTAAGTTCTGAAAATGTACTTCTGCATTCCTCCAGCCGAGTTCAAAACAAAGGGAATAGAGGCTTAATTGCCTTAAATGGCTTAGAGGCATTTCCAGTAATCACTCAAAGTGATGTATTGTTAATACCCGTTTAGACTGGAGCTAAACCGGAGCTCCCAATATGCTACAACTGTTAATCCTCTGGGAAGGGAGGATTACCAGGATTGGTACAACTGGACTTATAGCACTCTATGTGACTCGCCAGTCTGGACGGGTAGTGAGTTATAGCGCTTCTGGAGGCTTTATAGCACTATAAAGTCCCAGTGTAATCAAGCCCTAAGACAATTACATCTTGCCCACCTCACAGTGGACATAGACAACAATTAATTACCATCCTCTTTACAATAACCTTCTAAATATTTGAAGTATTTTATCATGTTCCCTGCTCAGACTTCTCTAAACCAACATGACCTGTTCTAATGCTGGCTTCACCATAGTACCCTGCCAGTGTGCAGCTGACCCGTCTGGCCACCTGTAGCATTGGGAGGGTAATTATTTCTCATTGATAGATTAGTTTGTCAATGGAGACTTTCAATAATAATTTTAGTTAGTATCAGTTGTTGTGGGAGATAAGCATCTGTCAAGTGAGAACTGGTCCAAGGCTACCCAACTGATTTGCGTACACTACTGAACAGTTTTAGTAGGTGGGGGTACATTTTGGCCGTTAGTGACTTTGGAAACTTTTCACTCTTCATTTGTATAGTAATTTGCTAGGAAAGTTGATCACTTCTTATTGCTGAGTGTTCTGCCTTAGAGTACGCTGAATCAGTGCTGTTGTTTTTGAATGTTTTACAGATACTTTATTTTATGGACAATGATCATTTAATGCATGAGTACAAATTAGGGTGTTGAAACATATCAGTGGTGTATGATTTGTGATCTCTTCCTTGACTAACTTTGTAGTTACTTGAAAGTAAATTCCATGAGGCAGCATGTGATGGTACCAGTTTTTGGGGATCTGTCTGTGCTAGATCTATGCTAATGATTCTGGTTGACTGTTTGGTTGTGGGGTTTTCTTGTGCATGTCGTGTTTTCTGTATACATTTTAGACCTAAGGACTGCTCAATTTATTATAATTCACATCCACTTCCCCTAGAATCCTGAAGATTCTCAGTACCAGACATAGCTTTTGCAGCATCAGTGCAGATCCCTGCAGAGCTAAGTAACCATACCATGCCATCCTTACTTCTGCACTGTTGCTGATGGCAGTGCTGCCTTCAGAGCTGGGTGGCTAGCCGGCCAGCAGCTGCCACTCTCCAGCTGCCTAGCTCTGAAGGCAAGGAAAAGGGACGAGCAAGGACCAAAAAAAGAGGTCATGTCTGGGAAAACTCAGACATATGGTAGCCCTATTTTTTGTGATATCACAACCCACTTTTGGGTCGGGACCCCAAGTTTGAGAAACGGTGCTCAAAGTTAACAGTTATAGTAATCATTAGTGTTACGAGTAACAGTAGTAGGCTTTAAAAAAGACTTTCAGAGAGAAGTGTGGCTTAGGTTCAATGTCTCTTTAAAATATATTGGTGGTATTATGTGAACATGACACTTTTGAATGATGGGAAGGTATTTCATTTCACTAGCTGTATTTTAAATGGTTAAACAATTTCTTACTATTATCTAGTGCTTTATCTAGCTTGTCTATAGTCCTTTTTAGACAGATGGAACCCAGAGTTTGGGACTTCTTTTACAACACCTGTTTCCCACATCCTCATGCCTTTCTGTAAAAAAGTCTCCTTGGCTGAATCTTTTTATGCTTGATCTAAGCATTTTTTGGAAAATCTGAAGAAAATCTCATCAACCATTTTTGAGATATTAGAGAATGGGAGAAGTGTGTGTGTGTATGTATGTATATATAGATAGATGATATATTTAGTTGCTTCAGACTTTTTTCTTTCATTGATAACTTGGCTCATTTGCTTAGCAAATTGTTTAAGGCTTGTATGCAAAATGGTGAGTTTATGGTCAAAATTTTCAAAAATGACTAGTGATATTTGGATTCCCAAACTCAGACTTCTTAACAGGATTTGTTTGTCAGAGAGGAGGCTCAATAGTTCATTTGTTAAATTTTGAAGAAAGTGGGGGTTAAGAGTAAATCACTTCTGAGCATCCTTAGCAGTATCTGATAAGATTCTAACAGACTTTAATGAAATCCTGTTTTCTTATGCCATCATATTGCATTTTCCCTATGTGGACGGATAAGCCCACTGGTTGCTGCTAGCAGAGTTTGCAAGGGGTGGAATTCATGGTCACATCTTTGTTATAAAAATCAACAGTGCTGCGGGATCCAATTATAGCATAGTTGAACCATATGAGCAGACAACACTGTTTCTTCTTGCAGGATGTCAGTGGTTGTGCTGTAATCATGTCCCTGAAACATCCTGTAGCCTTGGATCTCTCCAAGGCTCTATGCTGAGTTGGGCAATGTTTTCAAAAGTGACAGCCCTATACCAAGTTTTAAGATTGTTTTGAGCCATTTCAAAGTTGTAACACCAGTTTAACAGCACACAGCAATTGTACTCAACAGTTCAGGAATTAAAGAGTACCATTTCCTGCTGATTTGGAGGGGGAATTTTAGTAAACTAAAACAGAACACACAATTATGTTCTATGTAGATGATGCTCAGAACTGTTAAAAGCGATTGGTGACCATGGTTTTGATCTTTTGTGGAAAATTCGTTATGAGATGTGGATAACTAAAAATTGGCTGTATGACTGGAGAAAGAGAATCTTTCTGCCCTTACCAAAGAAAGGAGACTTAACAGTGTATAGTAACAACTGAATCATCGTTGGATATCTTATGTGAGGAAAGTTCTGAGCTAAGGTAATCCAAGATCACATGAAGTGAATAATAAAAGCAGAACTACCAAAAGAACAAGCTGGTTTCAGAGAGGGACAAAGCATATGTGATCGAATTGCAAATATTTTCATATTGTTGAAAAATGCAGGGCATACAATCATCCATTGATTATTATACTCAAAAGCATTCAGGGCCGTTGTACATGGCTCTTTTTGGAGGATACTGGCAGATGTGGGGATTCTGAAGCATCTAATTCAACTCATTCCAAGCCTCTGTAATCATCAGAAGACTATAGTGTGAACAGCAGCAAGCAACAGCATGTAGCTTTCCACTGGGCAGGGTGTGAGATAAGGGTATGTTCTGTCCAGAAGCCTTTTCAACGTATGTACAGGGTTTATAATGAGACAAGCCTTGAAAGGTTTCGACAAAGTGGAAGGAGTTCATTTCCATTGGTGGACACGTTTTAACCAACCTCAGATATGCTCATGACAACACTCGTTTTCTACAACCACTGATGTAATGCAACAAATGTTTGCATTTGTAAAAACAGTCAGCGAGGAAGGTGGACTAACCCTGAATTAGGCAAAAACTAAATGCATGCATGTTCAGATGATTTTAAAAAATAGTGTGCAAGCAGACATCATGATTAAGGGTCAAATGGTAGAAGCAGTAGATGAATTCAGTACCTGGGATCATACATATCCAACTAAGGAGGCTGTTCCAAAGAAATCTGAAGAAGACTATAACCGGCGTATTCAGCCATTATCTCCCTTACAAAAGCTTTGAAAAAACTTGGCATCTCAAAATGTACAAAAGTTGATGGGAAAAGCTAATTTTTCCCCATAGCAACTTATGGATATGAATGCTGCTGCGAAGAAGAAAATTGAAACCTTTGAAATATGATGCTGGTGAAGATTGTTGCGTATCTTCTGGACAGAAAAGAAGACATGTTTAAAATATTATTGGAGAGAAATGACTGTGCTGGTGAAATGTAACAGGTGCAAATGTATTTGCTTTGGTCACATCAAACAGAGGTGGAACGTTATTGTGGAAGGAATGGTGGTGATCACCATACTAGGGGATGACCCAAAAGGAGATGGGTAATGTGCAGCATTACTAAGAGGTCAGCTACTGAATGCTGAAAGCTAGCGCTGGATCAAGAAGGCTTCTGAAAATTCTGCTATGATGTCACCAGTATTCAGACATCAATAAATGGATTTTACCAACTTTTACTTTTAGTCCAAACAGTAGTAATTAGAAGTACTAGTACGTAGAGCTCTTGTTTTGAATGAACCAAAAGTAAAATGGATGATAACAGATGTCTGAAATATTTGCAATGGAGATGATAAATTTAGGGAAGTTATATTGGAAGGAGTAGTGCAAGTTGCATTTAGTTGCATTTCCTTTCCAAAACAAGTCTTTACAGAATTTTCAATTAATTTATATTGAACCACTGGACCTGCAAACTTTTCCAGTTTTATCCCCGGAGAGCAATTTTGTTGACTGTCAGAATGTCTGCTATTTGTTTAAAAGATGGCCTTTGATTTTTATTAATGTGATACTGTCACATATAACGTTTTACAGCTGTTGCAATGGCATCTCTTATTTGCAGGTGGACAATTAGAGGTATATGAGGACTACACATATTTGATGCTAACGCTCTCCAGATCGTAATATCATTATACATAACTTTCCTTTATTTCTGTTTCCTGAATTTTAAATGTTTAGAATCATCCAGTACAGATAATTAGAATCCTGAATAATAATTTACAGCAGTATCTTGTATAGTGTTTGTAAATGTTACTTGCTTCAGTTGCATTGTTACTGAAGATTGATAAATGTTAAAAATATTGTGGATAAATAAATTATTTGATTTCCTACCATAAAGACTTCCCTTTTTCCAAAGGAACAGAAGAATCATAAACTTATAAATTAACAACTCCCCCGTCCCCAAATTTAGGATTTTTTAGATGTGTGTAAAGCTTTCACGTGAATCTCTTTAGGTACACTTGGTGTCGTGTAATATTTCTGTTCTTTTTCTTCACCAGTTACTGTTTTCACAGAAACATAGAAATGTAGGTCTGGAAGGGACCTCAAAGAGTCACCAAGTCCAGACCCTGATGCTAGGGCAGCACTAAGTAAATCTAGACCACCCTGACAGGTTATTAAAAACCCACATGTGATGAGGATTTCACAGCCTCCTTTGGAAGCGTATCCCAAAACTTAACTACTCTTGTAGTTTGAAAGATTTCCCAAATTACTAACCTAAATCTCCCTTGCTGAAGTCTAAGCCTATTACTTCTTGCCATATCTTCAGCGGACACGGAGAACAATTGATCACTGTTCTCTTTATAACATCCCTTAATGTTTATGAAGACTTATCAGGTCTCCCCTCAGTCATCTTTTCTCAAGACTAAACATGCCCAGTTTTTTAACCTTTCCTCATAGGTCAAGTCTTCTAAACCTTTAATCATTTTTGTTGCTTGCCTGGACACTCTGCAATTTGTCCACATCTTTTCTTAAGTGACACAGTATGCAAAATGGGTTATGAGGTGTTCTTAAAAAGGTTATGATTTACTTAATACCATTATTCTACTTGCATACATGTATCATTTATGTTTCTGAAGTTATCAATATTGACTGGGCATCTATATTTCAAATGAGGGAAATGTTAGCTAGGGGTAGGGTTGGGGTTAATGCTGAATGTAGATGGTGTGGAAAGGTAAGAGAGACTATTCCACACATTTCTGGACAGCGTTATAAGACAAAAGATATAAGAATTAAACGTCACAATAGAGTAGTGCAGGCAATGATAGATAAAGTGGGAAAGATGGGTTGGAGAGCGTCAAATGAAATGTAGATGCCCAGTCAATATTGATAACTTCAGAAACATAAATGATACATGTATGCAAGTAGAATAATGGTATTAAGTAAATCATAACCTTTTTAAGAACACCTGGATAACGCTCACTAGACAAGATACTTTCAGTCTGGATCAGGGGTACTCAAACTTCATTGCACTGTGGCCCCCTTATGACAACAAATATTACTACATGCCCCCAGGAAGTAGGACAAGAGCCTGAGCCCGCCCAAGTCCCACCACCTTGGGAAAGGGGCAAAGCCTGAGCCCCAGCTCCCTGAGTGGGAGAGGGCAAAACCGAAGCCCCAGGGCTTCAGCCCAAGGCAGGGGGCCTGCAACTTGAGCCCCAGTACCCAGGGCTGATGCCTTGGGTGTCAGCTTCAGTCCTGGGTGGTGAGACTAGAGCTTCAGCTTTAGCCCCAGGCCCCAGTAAGTCTAAGCCATCCCTGGCAACCCCATTAAAATGAAGTTGCAACCCGCTTTGGGGTCCTGTCCTGCAGTTTGAGAACCACTGGTCTAGACAGCTGGTTGGGAAGGGCGTATTCAGGGCAATAGCCATTAGGGAAAACAATAGGCCTTTGGTGAAGCTTATCTTCCACCTGGTGAGCCTTCCTGAGAATACTCCAGACAGCCTGTAAGTAATAGCTGCTATGACTACAAGTATATGTGAACAGGCCACATGATTCTGGACTGCATCGTGAGATGTCAGTATTTTTCCACAAATCGGTCTGGGAATCAAGTTTTGAAACAAATGGTTCTCGCCATATGCTAAAGCTATAGAAGGTAGAGACTGACATCATCTGTGCTTCTTCATTCCCCACACAAGAAGACTCCTGGAAACATCTGAGGAACAAAGACTGAACTGGGGGAAGTGCTAGACCCAGGCTAATGGGATTTCTAGCCTGTGCAGGAAACACCTGGGATTTCTAGATGCAAAGAAAGTGTAGCTTGTGCCTTAAGAATCTACAAGTCTTCCTATATCATCAGTTAAGGTGAGAATCTACTGTTCATATCCAATCTATCTAGTATATTAAGCTTAGATTGTGGTTTTATTTATTTGCTAGGTAATCTGCTTTGAACTGTTTGCTATCTTAAGGCTAAGATTTTTGTCATGGTTATTTTTAATAAAAGTCATGGACAGGTCACGGGCAATAAACAAATATTCACTGAAGCCATGACCTCTCTGTGACTTTTGCTGCTATGGCTTCATGGTTTCCCCTGCCACTGTTGTGGCTGGGAGCTGCAGGGTTCTCCCCTACTCCTCTTCACAGGCTGTTCACGGTTGCTGGAATCCCCCTGAAGGGAGACCCTGAAGAGGTTGTCGCCTGTAGCTGGAAACCTGAAGGGGGACCCTGAGGAGGCTGTCGCTTGTTGTTAGAACCTTTCTGGGACCCCACTGGCTGCCAGCTCCAGTTCCGCAGAGCCATGGGCTGAAGCAGGTCTCTGGAAGACATGGAGGTCTCTGGAAGTCATGACTTCTGTGACCTCCCTAATGTAAATGTAGCCTTACTTATAATCACTTAAAATATATCTTTTGTAGTTAATAAACTTATATTTGTTTCAATCTAAACAAGTGAGCTTTGTCTGGAGTGATTGGGGAAGATCTCTGCTTGGTTACCACAAGTGTGCATTGCCCTCTTGACATTGAGGGAGAGGTGGACTGGGTATTAAACCCATATACTGGCCAGATTTGCCCAGGGCAGGACAGTACTGCTCTGGGGTCCTATGTTGGAAACCTGGTGGTTAGAGAGCCTGTGTGTAACTGCAGTTGGATGTGTCCTAAACCGTGTGAATACTGGTGAAAGTGCAGGCTGGAGGGCTTTGCAGCTTGTCTTAGCAGTACAGTGTGAAAGGGAGCGCAGGCTGGTGGGTCAGAGGGCTCAATGGTACCTCAGTTCCATGTGGCACCCTGGGGAGGAACCCATCACAGAAGGAAATTTGGTTGGTTTAATATGAATTTGTTTTTGACAAATCCGTGTTGGCTATTCCTTATAACCCTATTACCATTAGGTGCTTATGACTTGATTAAAGAATCATTTGTTCCAGGTATCGAAGTTAGGCTGACTGGTCTATAATTCCCTGAGTCCCTTTTTGTTCTATTTTTTTAAAGATAGGTTCTCTGTTTGCCCTTTTCCAGTCCTTTGGGACATCATCCATCCACCCTGAGTTCTCAAAGATCATTGATATTGTCACCATTAACCTTTTTAGTGAGGACTAAAGCAAAATAGGGGTTATAAATTTTGTTGCTTCATTAGCTTTGAGAATTTGAATATTTTGTATTCTTGACTTATTGTAGGTTTTTAATGACTGTACCTGAAATTTTGCGAAGTGCAATCTGCGTAATGAAGACTGACAAAATAAAATAATGGAGAAAGATGCCTTTATGCTTTTTCATCTATTTATGTTGAACCCCTATGTAAAATAGATATGTAATTACAGAAAACAGGTGCTTTATTATAGCCAATCACTGCGGGGTCCTTCTGTTGTTTTGCAGAGCAGAAAAGAGTGCTTCAGGTAATCATATGAAAACAAAAATAATGAAGAGCCTTTCCTCCCTATTTAAAATATAAATAAATAAGGCTATTCACATTTTGCCCCTGTTCATTAAGGTCAAGATTTCAAAAACCAGGAGATTGAAGTATGGCTCGGTAGCTTCTGTTGGCTGTTCGGCAAAGATAGATTATTAGCCCATTTCCTTAATTTGAAGCATCTGAGTGATCTCACTGATACCAGTGAGACTGCTTATTGACTTAAAGCTGAGTGTTGGCTGTATCGGTATGACTGGTGATACAACTGTGACATGCACAATAAGTTAATAGTGTGAAGAAAATGATTTGTGACCCTGCAAACAACATTCAGAATAGGTGGAATTCTAGTAGCAAAAGTTGTTAGATACTCTGTTGGTACAAGCAAATATCTACATAATCAAGCACACTAACGGTAAGTGTAGTGGATCTTCACTTACCCCAGAGGAAGGAGGAGACTCGGTTTAGTCCTGTTTGGTCAGAACCAGAGTCTAGAACCCCCAGCAGGGGTGAGGCGATACACAGTCCCTGTTAGGGTTTAGCCTGATCTAGGCAACTAAAACTGTCATCACTTAAACCGAGGCTACAAAGGGTCTGGGACCTGGGCTTGAAGAGGCTCAGGCAGTCTGGAACCAAACAGTCTCAGGGCTGGCTTTAGCCTGGGCAGGGCTCAGGCAGCCAGCAGGCAAGCAGTCTGTAAGTAGGCTGGGGACTGGGCTTGGAGGGGCTCAGGCAGCCAGCAAACAATACAGTTTTAGATGGGCGCCTGGGGAGGGAAGTGCCCTGTTCACAGCAGGAGCTTCCCAGTGCCAGGCAGGAATTGGCCGCTCCACCAGGGTAGGACAGGGAGATGTGGGCCCACCCTACTCCTCCATGTCCCAGCCCAGGGCCCTAGCAGGGACACCCTGCCCCTGCATCAATGGTGATCCAGCTGCAACACATCGACTCAGCCATACCTGGTTTTGCAGCCAGAAGCATAGTGGCTGCCCCTGGGCTACTTCCTGCCATTCCAGGGGTTGGTACCTCTGGTCTCCAGGCCTCGTCGGCTCCTCACTGTATATGGCAGCAGGCACTCCAGGCCAGTCCTCATCAGCATCCAGAGCTTGGGCCCAGCCAGGCATAGGGTCCCCTCCGAGCTGCTGCAGAACAGGCGGAGCATCCTTCTCCTCTGCAGGTTCTGCTGCGACTAGTCCTGCCTTTTATACTTCCAGCCCCACCACTGTATTTCTGATGATGGAGGCGGGGCGACCTAGGCTCTGTCCTTCAATGGGAGTGTAGTGGATCCTCGCTCCCTCCAGAGGAGGGAGACCATTCCACCTCAATACAGTAAGTCCACACTGCAGTTAGACACTCATGGCTGCCCCATGTTAGCTGACTTCAGCTCTTGGGGCTCAGCTAAGGGGTTGTTTCATTGTGGTGTAGACATTCTGCTTCAAGCTGCAGCCTGAGCTCTGGATCCTACCTATCTTGCAGGGTCATAGAGCCAGGGTTGCAGCCCAAGCCTGAATGTCTACACTGCAGTGAAACAGTCCTTTAGCCTGAGCCCTCCAAGCCTGAGTCAGCTGGCATGGATCAGCCACAGGTTAATTGCATTGTAGACATGCCCTAAAGTCAAAATGAATGTTTACAGGTAGTGTCAGCATTCTGCTCTATGAAGTGTCTCTTTTAAAAGAAGACACTAGGGGGCAGTAAAAGCATCTCTGCAGCTGCTTGACTGTCCTGCCATAGCTTCTACGGTCCACTTAGAAAATAATATACAGGAACCTGAAGTGATCAGTTTGGAAACAGTTTCGGTAGTAAATAGTCATGTATGAGGTTTGTTATATTCATATTTAGAAAATTATTTCATAATAACTGAAAACTATACAAACCATTGCAACTATTACTATTATTGCTTGTATTTTGGTGGTGCACAAAGGTCTCACTGGGCTCTATTGTGCTAGGAGTCTTACAAATATATAGAAAAACACAGTCTCTATCCCACTGCTTATCATGTGATAACCAGGAATTTGAATTCATGAAATACATCCTGAAAACCTCTTTACATTGAAAATGGCATCTATCTGTTTTTCTCTTTCTAACAAATAGAAGACTTTGACTTGTCGAAATTGGAAGAAAAACAACTTTGTGAAAACATTCATATGTCAGAGCCTTGATGTAGAAGTTATCAAAAAAAATTCTCAAGTGATGTGTAAACTGCACAAATAATTCAGTTACAGTGTATGAGACTGCTGAAGACTTAACTCCATTGTCTTTATGATGTACAAATATAAACATGTTTCCTTTCCATGCAGGGAAATGTGCTCTTATAATATCAATATAATTGACAAAAGAAAGCTTATAGTAAGAAAGCTTTCTATGTGTATAACAAATTACAATGGTGTAATTCTTCTGTTTAATATTTTTTTATATTGGTTTTGATCAGTGATTCTCAAACTTTTTGTTTTGGTGACGTCTTCCACGTAGCAAGCCTCTGAGTGCAGCTTCCCCCCACCATATAAATTAAAAATGGGGATTTTTAATTTAATTTCATTTAATTTAATGTGGGTATAGGGCTGCCAATCTGAGTCTTGCCAATGGGGCTGACCGATTGGGACTTCCAGGTAATAACCTCATGACCCCCCCAAAGGGTTTGCAAACTCCAGTTTCAGAACCCCAGGGTTAGATAACTCAGGTGGATCCTTTCTGTCACCAGGTGCAGATAAAACTATAAAATCTAAAGGCAAACTGAAGATTATTTTTAAAAATTGGTTTGTGTCCTTTTTTTTAATTGCTGCTTTATAATATACAAAGAAGGCGTGAGTCTTTTTTCTGCTTGTATTTTAGCTTGTATGTCAGTCAGGAGTGTTAGCTCTAGTTTTGTTGGCAAATATGTGTGTGTCTTGTTTAGCTCTCCAGGGTTTCTGGTACATTAACAAAAGTTTCCCTTCTCCAAAATGTTAGTTTTATTTCATTTTGTTTTTTGAAAAAAGTTTTTTAACCAATGTAACTGAAATTGCCTTGTCTTCTCAATCAACTAACTTTTGACGTCCAGATCTTATGATTGCACAGCTAGTGAAAAGGTGGCAACAACATTATAGAGCAGGGGTTGGCAATCTATGGCACGCGTGCCAATTTCTGCTTGAGCACTTAGCCTGCTGCCGTTCCGGGGTTTCCTCCTCTGGTCCCTTGCCAGCCAGGGTCCTGCCGCCAGCCCCACTCAGTGCCCGCTGCTAACCTGGGTGTAGGGAACCCAGGCTGGCAGCAGGCTGAGACCTGTCCGGCAAGAGCCTGCAGGCAAAACCCCAGAGTGGGGTTGGGCTGACCCCCTCAGCCCTCCCCTTCCGCCCGAAGCCCTGCCCCTTCTGGACTGGCATGTGAAGCCTTAATTTGACTGAATAAATGAAGACTCGGCACACCACCTCTGAAAGATTGCCGACCCCGTTATAGAATTTCTAAGCTGGTCAGGCCGAACCCCTTACCTCCTGCACTCTAAATAATAATTAAAACAAACACTCCAAGTCTTTCTAGTTGTCTTCATTCACCATAAAAACAATAAAAATAGACCCGTATACCCTTCCCCATGTTTCAGGCACCTTTAAGCAACTTCATTCCCTTGTATAAGAGGATGTTTCTAGTTCAGTCTGCTGTTAGTCCTGTCTCCTAGAGATGGATGACGAAAGCTTGTTAGCTTCATCTTCTGAATGTCATTGGCCTATCGTTGGTCTCTGGACTCCCTGCTTGATATTTTCTCAGCCTCACACCCCTCTTTCGCATTTGCCACACGGTTTTAGGATGCCCATGGTAAAATGAAGAGCAAAGGCCTGCTACTTTGTATACTGCTGAACTGCTTTTTTGTTGCTCAGATCTGTGGACACAAAGTGAAGTTTGTTTGTGAAAGGCGCTAGGCTGATGCCACTTGAAGACTATAACAGTACAAGTTCAGTCTTCACTCAGAAGTGTTTGTAATTGTGATGGCAGAAACAGATCAATTTAAAAGGCAAATCAGGTCAACGTTAGACTTCACACTAAATTACAATTCTTTTGTTTGACAAACATGAATAAAGAGCTGCACTCAGAAATTCCTCAATATCCTAGTGATTCTTTATCTTCTTTTTCTGCTTAGTAAAATAAAATCTATCTTTCTAACTCTTAAGCTATAGCTGAATTGTACCAATTAAGATATTTAAAGCAATTAATTCTGGAACTAAGTGCTGATACTCCATATTTATCAGAAAGACAGAATATGCTATAGATTTACATATCTCGAGAACTATCTGGGTTTAACTTGAAAGATAAACGGGACTTTTTTATTTCTGGGATAAGAGGAGTCAAAACTGATATGATGAACTGTTTCTATCTTCTCAAGCTTCCATATGTGATTTGGGTTTATTAGGATATATCTGCCACTTTCAAGAGGTCTTGTGTAGAGCAGAACTAACAAGGGAATTCAGAGCAGACTGTTCTCTGTCACCAGGTGCAGATAAAACTATAAAATCTAAAGGCAAACTGAAGATTATTTTTAAAAATTGGTTTGTGTCCTTTTTTTTAATTGCTGCTTTGTAATATACAAAGAAGGCGTGAGTCTTTTTTCTGCTTGTATTTTAGCTTGTATGTCAGTCAGGAGTGTTAGCTCTAGTTTTGTTGGCAAATATGTGTGTGTCTTGTTTAGCTCTCCAGGGTTTCTGGTACATTAACAAAAGTTTCCCTTCTCCAAAATGTTCTCTACAAAGAAAGTTCATGTATGTCAGGCTAAGAATATTATCACTGTAATGATGAATTGATTTCCGTTTTAGTCAGTGCTATCATTTCATGTATAAATGATCACCTTGTTTCCTGCCAAATAAAAGCCAGAATCATAAGCAGCCCTATTGTTTGTTGTTTTCTCAAGCAATATAAACATATTTTTTCCCACTGAGAACACTTCTTTAAATAGATTTGTTTTATCTGAAAAGATAGCTGTATAATTAGTCCACGTATTCCTGAGCATTCTTCAGGATGGGAAATTCCAAAAATAAATACTAATCAGGCTCTGACAATCTAAAGCAGGAATAACTAACTTAAGCATCCTCAATATCTACAAATTTTGTGTCCATCTGTAATGTGTGCCTCTACGTAATGATAAAAAGGCCACAATGGTACAGAGTACAAAATTAACCATTTTAAAAAACACATTTAGACTCATCATTGCTGTTGATTTCCAGTCCTACTTGCTGTGAATTTCTTATTTTAAAGTTTTTAGAATTAAACCTGTGTTGACACCATTTATTCTACATTTAATTTTTAAAAATCTTTATAAGAAAAATCTAGCCCCCCCTACCTCTACTATCACACACCCATACTTCTTGCTTTTGAGGTCTGCCTTCAACATTTCCCACACATGCCATTGGCTGTTCTCATTACACTTATTTTTTTCCTTTCTGATTTAGATTTCAAGCACCTCTCAGCAGGGACCTGAAATCCTGGCCATAATTTTGTCATTAGGAATTTTGCCACTGACTTGAGAATTTCACCCATTATGTCTAAGGCTATGATTTAGTCACGGGTATTTTTAGTAAAGTCATGGACAGGTCATGGGCAATAAACAAAAAGACACAGCCGTGACCTGTCCATGACTTGTGTATGTATAAATACACCTGACTAAAACTTAGCTGCTAGGGCTGGGGGAGTTCCAGCGGGCGCTGCTGCTACTCTGATGGTGATGCGGCTCCGGAGCGGTGCTGCTGCTGCAGGTGGGGAGGCAGTTTGGGCCATGGCTGCTGCTGCTGCTTGGGTTGTGTGTGTATGTGGAGGGTGGGTGGCTTGGGGTCCTGTTGCTCCTGCTAGCTGGGGTTGGGGGCAGTACAGGCGCCCCAGGTCCCCACTGCTGCTGGTTGGGTAGGTGGCCCAGAGCCCTGCCACTGCTGTTCCCAGACCACTGCTCCGGAGTATTGCCCAGGACCATCTGCCTGGGTTCATCTGAGCAGCAGCTGATATGGCTGACGTCAGGGCTGCCTGAGCAGCAGACAGTGTAAGTAACTCCGGGATCCCCCCAGCTGCTTGGTTTGCCCAGCCAACGAACCAGCCACTGCTGAAGTCATGGAGGTCCCGGAAAGTCATAGAATCCGTGACCTCGATGCAAGAACCATAGCTTTACTTAGGTCATGTACATTTATGTCTTAGGCCTGGTTTACACTGGCTGGGGCAGGGTCGACCTAAGATACGCAACTTCAGCTACACGAATAGCGTAGCTGAAGTCGGCGTATCTTAGGTAGACTTACCTGGCCATCCACATGGCAGCGAGTTGAACGCCGCTGCTTCCCCTTTGATTCTGCTTCCACCTCTCACAGAGGTGAAGTACAGGAGTCGGCTGGGAGCGTGCTTGGGGATCAACTTATGGCATCTATACTAGACGCGATAAACCAGTCCCTGATAGATCGATCACTACCCGCACATCCAGGTACTTTTTGACCTGGTCTGCACTTAAAATATGTCAGTGTAACTACAGTGCTCAGGAGTATGAAAAATCCACATTCCTGAGCACTGTAGTTATGCTGACCTAACCCCTGGTGTAGACACAACTAGATTGACAGAAGCATTCTTCCATCAATTGAGCTTCCATCGCCCGGTAGGGATGCTATTCCTTCAGCAATGAAAACCTCTGGTGCCATGGCTGTGCAACTACAGTCCTGTAGGAAGCCATCACTGCAAGATGGAAATATTTTTACATTCAGAAAATAGCCTCACTGTGGGCTCCGCTGGCTGCCAATTGAAATTGATTGACTAGCAGAAGAATGTAGAAAAGTGTTCTGATGATTAGCCAGGTGAGTGTGCTAAAGGGCATTTACCTTCAGGAGTTGCTTCATGACTGCAGCTTTCTTACTGTATACTTGCATCATGGTAATGACAGATGTCAGTTTGGTAACAGAATGTTGAATGATTGTAGTGGGCAAGTGGTAGGCAAATAAGAATCAGCAGCACAAGGAAACATTTAAGGACAATAGTAGGATGTAATAGAGACAAATGAACAGTGTGTGCTTTGGGTGAGAAGTGCAGTGCTGCTCATGAGGGAGAGCGAGTAGCAGAGGAGGAGATTTAAAGTACAGATCTACTCTGAAAATGAAGTAGAGGCGGAGGGGGGAACCAAACATGGCATAGTAAGGGCACACATTCATTATGTCAATCACATCTGTATCAACTGTGCTTAGTTTTCACATACAGCAAAGCTATTTATTTTCCTAACTGCTAGCCCTGCAATCTTGACTGGGTTCTTTCTTTTTGAGCATCTTTAGGAGTAATGACAATTCCATAGGCAAATTATGTCCCCAGTTTATATATCTATAGTTCCAGTATCTGAAGTTACATTTTTCAGTAACACCCATATAACCATTTCCATACTTCACGAGTACACAGATTTTTTTTTTTGCTTCCTGACATCCATTTCTGTTCAAAACTGTATTTGCATTTTTTTTAGCAGTGATAAAAATGAACTTGGGAGTAAACAGGGTACAGAGGAAGATTATGTTGTTGGTTTTAGGGTGCAATGTTTATTAGGAAGACTGTCTCTTAGGTTAATGACCTCTGGAAGTATCTTATGTTTTGTGTTTTACTGTATGCAGTGCCTGGAATTGAAGAAAGGTGTATATATAGAATATAAATACATTTGTTAATCTTGCATCTGTGTCCACTCATCTCTCATCAAAGGAAACAACCCAGTTTTAGAGTTCAAAGCTTCCTGAAAACTCTGAAATCATGACAATACTGGATGATACACTGCCAGATGACTTAATTGAGCTTATGCCATTGTTCTCATTGAAATGGCATTCACATAAAGGAAAAGGCTGAGGCGCACAGACAATGTCCTGTCAACTTGGCACCTTTAAAATGAGGACGGTTTACCATCTAAGCATCAGGCTTGACATACCTAGACAACCTGGAAACAGTTTCAAATCCCATCAGGGTCAACTCAGTCCTTCATCCATCAGAGGGGGATAAACTGAATTCATGCATTTTACAGTGTGGGAGTCTTTTAGATGAGACTAAAAACAGAGGTCCTGTCTGCTCTGTGTAAACATCAAAGATTGCACTGGAACCTTCATAAGGTTAGATATTTGTCCTAATGTGCTGGCCAAAATTCCCCTTCTACTGTTGTGCTGCTCTTTGGTTGCAGACTGGGTAATGTATATATACCCATGTGTCTGTCATTGTTAACAGATACTTCCAGGCTATGATTTGTGATGCACACAACCAAATGAAAAACTCTATTTATATCCTTTTGCTCACTGTTAGCTTTTTTCTTCACCTGTGTCCCACACCACTGGAGACTGTTAGATGCAGTTCCAGAAAGGCAGTGTCTGTTGTGAACTGCATTAATTTAGAATGCCTATAGACACGGTTTTCCTGTCCTTCATGGCAGCTTTTTTTTGTGAGCAGCCACAAGAATTTGACATGAGCTGCTTATTTTTCTCCCTTTATTAGTAACTTTTTGTTTTCTTGCTTCATCTTTATACTCCATATCAGACCTTCTGATATGGTGCCAGTGTTTCAGTGTTGTAAAATAAGAATTCCTTAAGTAGGCTCAGAATTTACGGTGTGAGCTTCCCCCTCCTGCCAAAGCCCTTGTTGTTTGTTTTTCCCTACAAATGCACAATTCCAACCACATCACAGTCATGTACAGAAATCCTCCTCTTTGTTGCATTCCCTCCCCTCAAAAGAAAAAACAGTAAGGTGCTTGTGTGACGATAAATAAATCTGTACAAACTTATTATTTGCTGGAGGGCTCTTTATATCTATGTGTATCAGACTGCAAATTCAATTTTTAGTGTGGGGGTTAGTTGTCTTCTCTTGTGGTGTTGCCTCCATAATGGACCAAAGTTCTAAGGCATAGTGATACAGCCTCAAGGGCTGTCAGTAGGTGAGCTTTAACTGGAGTTACAACATAGGTGAGATAATATCTTTTATCGGACCAATTGTGCTGGTGAAAGAGACAAGCTTTCAGGCTTTCACGAAGCTCTTACATTAGAAAAAGTACTCAGGGCTTGTCTATACTTGAAACTCTACAGTTCTGTAACTGCTCTAGCATTTCAAATATAGATATCACTACAGTGACAGGACGGGTTCTCTTGTCAGCATGGTTAACTCTCCCATCTAAGGGCTTACCTACACTACCGGCCGGATTGATGGGCAGCGATCAATCCAGTAGGGGTCAATTTATCATGTCTAGTATAGATGCGATAAATCAATTGCCAATAGCTCTAGTGTTGACTCCGGTACTCCACCTCAACGAGAAGCACAAGGGGAATTGACAGGAGAGCGTCCTCCGTCGACACACCACAGTGAAGACACCGCAGTAAGTAGATCTAAGTATGTCGACTTCAGCTATGTTATTTACATAGCTGAAGTTGCGTAACTTAGCTCGATTTCCCCAACTCCACCACCACATGTAGCATGGACCAGCCCTGAGAGGCAATAGCTAGGTCACGGGAGGAACTGCAGGGTTCTGGCGTGTGCATTTTTCACACCCTCTGAGCAAGGTAGATGGGTCAACTTTCCTTTTGAGCGTAGGTGTGACCACAGCACGTCACAACTAAATACAAGGTGAAACTGATCCTTTAGCATAAGGAGTTAACGTGTTGTAAGAGACCATTCAAGATGAAGTGAGCAGTTAACACCTCTGAAGTTGTAGGACAAAGGAAGATTAGTGGATTATAATGGATTGTTGCAATGAGCTATAAATCCGGTTTCTTTATTGAGTCCATGATTTTTAGTGTCTAGCAAAGGTATGATTTTATCTACCAGGCTCATCTTTTGAAGATATTGTGCAGGTTTTCTTTGAGGATATGGATTGAGAGGTCAGATACGAAGTGATCATTTTGTAAAAAGTTTCAGAGGGGTAGCTGTGTTAGTCTGTATTAGCAAAAACAACAAGGAGTCCTCATGGCACCTTAGAGACTAACAAATTTATTTGGGCATAAGCTTGCATGGGCTATAACCCACTTCATAAAACAAATGGAGTGCAAATGTTCTTAAAACTACAATACCCACCCGAGAAAGTGAAGGAACAGGTTAACAGAGCCAGAAGGGTACCCAGAAGTCACTTACTGCAGGACAGGCCCAACAAAGAAAGTAACAGAACACCCCTAGCCATCACCTACAGCCCCCAACTAAAACCTCTCCAGCACGTCATCAAGGATCTACAACTTATCCTGAAGGACGATCCCTCACTCTCACAGACCTTGGGAGACAGGATAGTCCTCGCTTACAAACAGCCCCACAACCTGAAGCAAATACTCACCAGCAACTAAACACCACGCAACAGAAACACTAACCCTGGAACCAATCCCTGCAACAAACCGCGTTGCCAACTCTGTCCGCATATTGATTCAAGGGACACCATCATAGGACCGAAGCACATCAGCTGCACCATCAGGGACTCTTCACCTGCACATCTACCAATGCTATCATGTGCCAGCAGTGCCCCTCTGCCATGTACGTTGGCCAAACGGGACAGTTTCTATGGAAAAGAATAAATGGACACAATCAGACATCAAGAATTGTAACATTAAAAAAACTAGTTGAAGAGGATTTCGATGTCCCTGGACACTCAATAACAGACTTAAAGATGGCAATTCTTCCACAAAAAAGCTTCAAAACTAGACTTCAACGAGAAACTGCAGAACTGGAATTAATTTGCAAAGTAGACACCATCAAATTAGGCCTGAATAAAGACTGGGAGTGAATGGGTCACTACAAAAAGTAATTTTCCCTTTGCTGATACTCGCACCTTCTTATCAACCATTGGGAATGGGCCAAATCCACCTTGATTGAATTGGCCTTGTTAGTACTGACTCCCCCACTTGGTAAGGCAACTCCCATCTTTTCATGTGCTATTTATATTTATATCTACCTCCTGTATTGGGTTATAGCCCAGGAAACCTTATGCCCAAATAAATTTGTTAGTCTCTGAGGTTCCGCAAGGACTCGTTGTTTTTGTAAAAAGTGTTCATCCACAGTGATATGGTGTTTGTCTTATATCGTTTTCCTAGGTGAGTTCATTTGAGAGGGTAGTGATGGGTTTCGTGCACGTAGGTGTTACTGGGGCATGTAGTGCATGTGTACCTGAATTAAGTGCACCACACTTTGTAATAGGCATGTGTAGGACTCAGATCTTAAAAGATATGTAGTCGGTGGGGTATTAATTGCTGTAGTAGTGGAGATATGTCTTCAGGTTTTGCATGACATCATGGCAGGGTCTGATTCTGCTTTTGAGCTGGTGTGTCCTGCTCCTTGGAGACCTTGCTTCTGATGATGAGCTCGGCAAATTGTGGAGGTGTTTGAAGGCCAGAAGAGAGGGATTGGGAAAGATTTCTTATAGGATGTGGCCCCCAGGAAGTATGGGTTGTAAATGTTTAATGATACCCTGTATGGGTTTCAGTATGGGATGGCAGGTGATGACTAGTGTGTGATTGGAGGGGGTTAATTGGGGAGTTTAGCCTTCTGTGAAATGTAATTGCTGTAGACAATACACTAGCTCTTAACCAGGGGACCTAGTTCCTCAGGAAGAGGTTGCCTTGGCAACAAAGTCCCCGATAGGGGCATTGTGCTCAAGTGGGGCAGCTGGCGGGGTGTCACCTGACAGAGCTAAAAGTTATGAAGAGGTAGGAGCTGATCTTTCTGGAGTCTTCAGTGATTTTGTCTCAAAAGGAGAGAGAAGCTACCCAGCATGTAAGGGACTGCATAAGGCAGGTGGGCTTGTCTGCTTTTTTAAGCCAAAGTGCACTATAAGGACTCCTAAGAGGAGTCAGAAAGGAACAGGGGGAAGAAGGCTCTTGTTGTAACTCACAAGCCATACACTAAAGCAGAAGAACTGATAACTCAAGGCACTCAGCCCAGAAAACATCCTCTAGTGGTCAGGAAACTGACAGGAAAATGCTTGCTTCTAGTGTTTATTATTTTGTGATCTGTACTCTCTTGTGCTTTATCTGATTAAGTAAAAGAACAAATACGTTAGACTCCGGGCAGACTCTGAGTATGTTCAATGCTTCACAACTACTGTGTGCCTCCAGAGAGAATAATAATAACCCTGAAGCTCTGGACCTTTAGAGTGGAGTTCTGGGAGAGGGTGTATTCAACTGTAAGATAGTCTGAAGAGTCAACCCTGTGTCCAGAGGAGGTAGGCAGCTGGGTACTGGGTTCTACGTCTCAGGAGGGAGTTTTAGAGTGCAGATCTGCACTTCAGGAGTGTGCCTAGGAAGTCATGGAGCCCAAGATTGAGGCAGTGGCTGGCTGGACTCCATTCTGGCTCTGGAATGTAAAAACATCCAGGTTTCCAGAGAACCAGAAGCTTGGATTCCCCTCACAGCAGTCTGGTGTGTGTCTGGAAGGGAGCACCCAGCTAGAGATGTGACTGCTTGGATACCGTAGAGTAGTGCATTGTAAATGCCAGATTAATAGGGTTTTTTTCTATGCTTCATTCTCTGTAGCATCTGAGCAGCTCTAACATTTAATGAATTATTGTTGCAACATACCCGTGAAATAGGGAAGTATTATTTTTCTTTGAGTGTACTCTTCGTATTTCCACTCAGGAGATGCACTGGCTGGTGTCTCCTAGATGGTGGAACCTTCTCTGACCTATGCTCATCTGAAAAGCTTCATGATCAGAGTATATGAAAGACTATGTGCAGAGACTGTACAAATTGAATTTTGACTCAATTTAAACGCCAGAAAGAGTGAAGAAATACAAATAGATTAGATGGGAACTTAGAATATATCTGCAACGTTTCCATGTGGAATACAGTGGATTAGGCCTCTCTGCATAGCAGTTTTGGGGATGATCAGGCAGTATATGACCCATGTTGCATTGTCGTAAACACTTTCAGGATGAGAAGTGTGTATGACCATTTGGCCTAATGTAAACACATTATCTGAAATGCCTAGAAGAAGGTTGGATGCCATGATCATATTTTTTTTGACGTCTTTTCTCCTGATATGGTATTCTTTTTATTGACATCTTTTCTCCTAATATTCAACCATAAGTTTACTTGATTTTTAGACAATGTGTCATAACTCTGATCTGAAGGGACAACTTATAGGGGTGAGAAGGTTGTTTGTTTCTGTACCCTGTCAATCCTTGGATTCTTTTTGGAACAGCTGCAATGGTGTTAACTTTCACATAGATGTCTGCCCACTATAGATAATCAACTGAGATCACTACTCTGGTTATATTGGACAGTAATGAATGTTGTTTTTTAGCAGTTAAATGGAAATGGGAAGCTGTATCCCATTAACCAGTCCTTAATATTTTTAGTGAAAAGTTTAGTTGCAATCATTGAGTCATCAAACTACTATATTTGATTTTGTAGTCATCAAAGATAGTTTGGAGGAACATTTTATCAGCAGTGTGCAGGAGAAATCTTATTGTGCTTATATATCAAGGCAAGTCAGGGTATAAATGTTTTTATGTAGACTAGCACACGTCCTACACCTCTTGTGCACATCTTTGAACAGTTACTCCATACACTAAAATTTCAGGGTCTTGTGTTTAAAGAAGCCAAACAATTCAAGATGGCTGCTTTTTTAACTAGGGCAAATTCTTTGGAGTGAGAGTTGTTTGCATTATTCGTGGTATTATAACAGCATTTAATGAACAAGCTAGTCACACAATATTGGCTTCCTTTTGGTAGCAATTATTGTTTTGAGACTTACTTTACTAAAGAAGTGTATCTAAGTGGCGTGTGTATGTGTGAGAGAGAGAGTGAGTGAGTTAAACAGACCTTGTGTGTGTACAAGAACATATTTTTTTCCTATTTCCAGATGCATTGTTAGTCGTGTAGCAATTTATTGTCATGTCATATTATTCAAAATTGTGCTGTTATATCACAGTTCATAACACAGTTTAAATGGTTATGTTTTGAAGGTAATTTATGGGTGGCGTGGGAGAATTACTAATCGAAACAGTAATAGGATTGGAACCAGCTGCATGAGCTAGATAGGAAATTGTCCTTCCTTCCTGCAGTAACTTAGACATGTTGTAGTTTTTACTTTTTACTTTTTTTTTATGCTTGCAATTCTTCCATGAATGGTTAGTTTATTTGCTGGTTGTAATTTTCAGTTTAGTTTCATATCTTAATTGGTGAACATATTTCTAGACTGAAGATTTCTGTATTGTTAACTATAGCTATGTATATAAATGAATTCTTTGATGCTTTTTCAATAAATATGTGGGTAAAATCTTAAAAATCAAAAGAACTGTTGAACACAAAGATCTGTGGATAACTCTCCTCCACAGGAGGTTATATTGTGTACAGTTAAGCTGAATTTTGGTGCATCTTGCTAACAATATTGAGATCTCAGAGCTCCTACTAAATGTTCAACCCTTATTGAATCAAACCTTGTAGCAATTCAGTATACTAGTTTAATATTATCCTAATTTTAAAGATGAAAAAACAGACCTAGAGAAGAGAAATAACTTGCAAAAAGTCAAAGAGCAAGGGTTGGTCTACACACACTTTTTGTAGTGCTTTAATTATATCAGTTTAAAAACCAATATAAACCTTTTGTTGTGGCTGCAGTTATATTGGCATTAAAAAACTTCAGTATAGCTTATTTCTGTGAATCTGATTTTTATAAAATTTTATGCTAGAGTGAATCACACTAACTTTTAAAATGCATATCAGTCTCTTCCCTAACTAGAAGGTATTATTACTAAAGTACCTTTATCTTCATATGAGTTTCTAGGACATACTAGACAATACTTGTCTGAGACACTGTGGTTGAAGTAGATTTTTTTAGTTTTGATAACTACCTCATCAGCTAGTTTTAAGAGATTTAACAGTCTTATGTAATTGTATGGTTTAAATATGTGCGTATCGTTGACTTTTTGAGAATGCTGGGCAGACCATTGGCTTTTGAGAAACGTCATTTCACATACACTTCTCACCAAAGTGTTCCAGAACACACCTCAATCCATGAAAGAAATCCAGTACAACCCCTGTCCTCACAGCAGCTGCTCACAGACAAAAGCAATTTTCTCTTTCTTTGGGCACAGCACTTTAGTCTCCTGAGTTGTCAGTCTGCAATGTCCAACAAAGCCATCGACTCACTCCTGTAGCATCCTGTCCTCAAGCCATCATCACTATCAAGTGGCAGGACAAGGTCCCCATGGCGGGTTGAGTCACAAAGACCCCTTGGGGCTGTCACCTGATGTGCTGAGACTACGTCTGAGCCTGTTTTTTCTGGCAGCTTGCGACTTCAGTATCCTTCTTGTTGAGCCAGACACGCTAGCCTTACAAACACAGACCCAGGTCTGCGCCTCATCCCCCAAAACCCGCAGACTTAACTGAAAACAGCTTAAGAAGTGCTCCTGTCTCCAGCACCCAGATACCCAGTTCCCAATGGGATCCAAACCCCCAAATAAATCCATTTTACTCTGTATAAAGCTTATACAGTGTAAACTCATAAATTGTTTGCTCACAGCTGTTTGCTCCCCCAGGTATTAATACTTGCTCTGGGTTTATTAATAAAATCACTTTTTGCTTATTAAATATAAAAAGTAGGATTTGAGTGGTTCCAAGTAATAACAGACTGAACAAAGTAAATCACAAAGCAAAGTAAAACAAAAACACACAAGTCTAAGCCTAATACAGTAGGAAACTGTAAAAACTGGTGCAGCCATAGGATCCTGGTTGCAACAATGATCTATATGGTCACAGTTTGTCAATAACCTCATAATCCCCAACACTGAAGTCCTTGAGAGGTGCCAAATTCCTGGCATGGAAAGTACTCTCATCAGGTCTCGGTGGGTTAGACACATAATCTGCATGGAGATTTCCCGAATACCGAAAGCAGTGTTTTACAGCCAAGCTGCTGTAAGGATCAATCCAGCCTCAGTTATAAAGACACCTTGAGGGCCAACCTTAAAGCATACATGATAGACATTAAAATCTGGGAATGAGTTGCACTGGACACACCCAGATGGAGAGGTCAATGTTGTGAGGCCATGCCCACTTTAGAGGAGGGGTGTGTGAGGTCTTTGCAGAAGAGAGCACGTTGTAAAGACAGTGCCCCCAGCCTTCTCTTCAACTATGACTACATTTGCAAGACATGTAGTCACATTTGGAAATCCAGGATTGGACTTTCTTCCCATATGACAAGATGTAAAAACAAATAAACCCAGAATGTAAGTCATTACTAGCTGAACACTCATCTGTTGAACTGATGGGAGAATCCAACATAATCCATTAACATTTTTATTGTTCTCTACTCCATTGTTTGTAAAACTTGGTGAAAAAAGATTAAAAATTACTTTTTTTACTATGTATACTCAAGTCCCTTAGCAACTTTTTAATTTTATCCTACTGCTGGAGAAAATATAACTGTAGCTGTCTTTTGGTTTGTTGCTTGAATGGCAAAGGCTTAGGTTTTTCACTGATGTGAGTCAGTATAAAAGCTCAGAAGTGTTTGCATTTGTAAAGGCTGGTATCATTTTATCTAGAGCTCTCGCAAATTTGCATAGACCCACAGTTTGAATTTCATAATTTATTTGTTTTAAATTAGGGGACAAACCTGAAGAACAGTAAAGCCACTTTCTCAAGTGAAGAAAATATAGAGTTATTTTTATGATTAAATTGTAGGACTGGAAGGGATTTCAAGAGGTCTTTTAGTCCAGTCCCCTGCACTCAGGGCAGGACTAAATATTATCTAGATCATTCCTAAGAGGTCTTTGTCTAACCTGCTCTTAAAAATCTCCTATATGGAGGTTCTATAACACCATGCTTGTTCTGGAACTGCTAAAGAATTTTTGGCTTCCATGAGTTTCTCTTGGTAGATCAAGTGAAAAAGCATGGATGGTGTGTGAGATCTGTTTGTGTGTTTTATTATATCTTTCCTTGGCAAAGTATCTCTTTATATATTTATATTTTTCTTCTGAGCTAAAAGTATGCATTAAATGGTACCTATGTGGTCAGGCCAGTGTGTCAGAGACCCATCCTCTGGTCTCATGACATGTTCCTTTATCCTCTTTTGTTTCTGGATTCCTCCAGTTTACTCTGGTCTAGCCCTGTGTGATTTCCACACTGCAAAATTGTATGGTATAGAAATATAGGTGTCTCCTTCAAAGTGGATATGAAACGTTAGTGGACTTCAAAGGGAAGGATGTGTGCATTGGAAAGAAGCATTTGGCCTTTAGTTATGGGCTTTTTTTTCACTGAGGTTTATTTTCACTTCTAGTTTCAAAGGTCTACTGTCTTTCAGTTATTCTCTCTCCCTCCTCCCATGAAGCATTAACAGTGCTTGAAGAAGAAATAGTGAAAAATGTGTGGTGGTGTTTTTGTTTGGTTTCCCCTCACGAGCAAATAATGGAGAATGCAGATTTGTTCACTTTCCTCTATTAGGTAGAAACCAAGCATGGAAAGTTTCAGCCTAAAAGAATAATCTTTCTAAAAGTTATCAGTGAATGAAAACAGGTTATAATTTTGCATTCTTAATTATACCTAGCACTACTCGGCCAAGTACTATAATAGAGTTGCATATCTTGCTACCAAAATTAAACAATATTTTGGCTAAAACATAGGTACTTTTTTGTAATGCATAGTGAACAGTGCCCAATAGTCCCTATCAAGTGAAAACTATTGTATCCATTTGAAACTGAGGAGGTGGGGGATGTTAGGTAGGCAGAACGTAATTTATCTGGAGTATGGCCAGGACACTAGTTGATAAAGATTCTCTTATGGAAACTGCAAGAGGATTTTTAATGACCACATGCAATTTTACATTTAAAGCCATTTTATTAGATTATAATTTGCCTTGGAAAAGGTTCAAATGAATCTATCTTTTTCACATACGTGAGAACAATTCCCAGCTTGTAAATATTAATGGAAACTATGACTTCACAGGTTGAGGGCTCATTATGAATTTAGAAATCATCTGAGTAAGATTCCAGAATATGTGATGAAAAATAATCACCCCTCACCTTCCAACTCTTAAAGCTAATTACTTGGCGAAAGAGGAGAAAGACTGTATACTTCAGGTGTGTAATATTTATGGATAAAGAGACATATACAAATCATGCTGTAAATCTAATTGTATTACCTGCTGTTAGATACTGAACCAAAGGAGGTTTTTCAGGAAGGGAAACTGCATACTAAGTGGCAAATGAAGGAGGCAGAGATTCTTTGCAAGTTACTTAAGTGTCTGGGAACAGTCTGAATCACCGTTGACCCATCATTTAATGAAATATTTTCCAGCTGACCAATAGTAACATTGTAGATTTGTTTTTTTAGGCATCTTTAGAGATGAAAGTTAAATTGATTATTATTTAGTATTTAAATCAATTTAATTTTCATCTCTAAAGATGCCTAAAAACACAAACAATGCTAAGAAGGGTTTTAATGCAGATATAAGAAAAGAATGATGAGGCTATAGATTAGGAGAAGCAAGACAAGGTGCTATTTCCACATTGGTTAAATTAAGTTTGATTAGAAAGAGAGTTCATATTTAAACTCCCCCTGAATTTTTGACTATATCCTTCGAGGGGTTTATCTTAGACCACAGAGCACATTAATAACTTCCTTCACCCCAAGTAATTAAAACTCAGTATGTGAGGCTGTGCTGTTACAGTATTATCTGCATTAGCAACGGAGACTGACAAGAATGACTCTACAGCATCCTCTTAATATTTTTCATTCCTTAGTGCCCTGTGCGTCCATCATAGAGCCGTAAGAATCCTCCTCCTCATTTCTCTTGCAGTAATACATCTCTCCCCTCACTGTGGATATGTGGGAACATGATCCAGTATGCCTAATACACAAGACGGCTGTATGTGTTTTCAGCCAACACATTGTTGTCCTGGATGCAAGTGTGCAGGATGTCCTGGATCCTGCTAGGCTGGGACTTGTTGTGAACACTTTGGACTTAAATTTGCGTATGTCCTAAGGGAAGGCGAAGGTTGAGAAGCTGAGGAGAAGCACACCCCACCAGCCTACAGGCCCAAATTGAGCAGCATAGTCCTTCTTCCTTTCACAGAGTAGCTCTCACCTTTCTCTCTGACACACTACAGCCAACATGGTTCGGCCTCCAGCTCCCTTCCTAGCTGTCATGAAATCCTCCAGCTTCTTGGCCCGTTGAGCCTCCAGAACTTGGTTGCTCACACTTAAGTGCCACCTGCTGGCTTATTACAAAATTTTCCTTTTTGTATTTCTTTTTGAAGCCACACTTTAGGAAATAAAAACACGAGAACTGTGTGTAGTGAGAGTTTAGGTTTCATCAGGATCCGCCCTCCAACTCAAAACTCTAAAATCAAGGAAATAAAAAGTGCAGGAGACTCCTCCCTTAACTCCTTTCCACTTTCAGTTTGTCTACAGCACATGACAACACACTCCATAAAGCATTTGCTTCCATCTCCAATATATATGGAGAAACAGTACATATCCCAGCTTTCTGAAACTTGCCCTCAAGTGCACGTTCTTGACAGGGACTTCAGATGCTACTGTACCAATAGAATGGGAAGTTTAGTCTGCCTTAATTTTCTGTTAGAGTGCTAGAAGACATTCAGAACCCCTGATCCAACCTCTACCAATTGAACTACATGAGTAACTGCCAGCTTCTTGTTTCGCCATTACAGAAGGACTTGATGGGTTACACAACTGTTTTCTAAACATTAGCCTTCTGGTGATCATGATTACTGGTAGGAGAATATAGGTTAGAGATAGGTTAACCAAAGCACATTGACTCTGAAAGGCAGTCTGGCTGCGTAAGTAAGATTTGGGTCTACCATGTTAGAATCCTGTGTTCTGTTCCTGACTCTGCTTGCTGTGATGTCATATAACACTGCTCTACAGCCAAAATGCTTCTGAAATAAATGTAGTCAAACTTTACTAATTCTGGGTCACTGAGAACGAAAATGATGCTTAAAATTGTTGATTGGCTCTAGTTTTCAAGATATGCTATTGGGTCAGTATATACGACCCTTGACATGGGAATGGTGGAGGATAAGTGAGTTATAAAGGGAAGGGATCTCAATTTAAACCAGAAATGACTAAAATACATCTTTGACTGGATCTATGAATAAATCTATGACTGGGTTTGGACAGTGCTTTCTTTTTAGGCAAAACAATGAATGATGCAATCTGAAGCTGGTATTGCATCATACATGATATGAATTGCATCATGTTATTCCTAGAAGTCATGGACGATGCAATCATAATGAACCTTACATCGCTCTGCTGAACAAATTGCCCTATATCAGCTCTAGAAATCATGCAGTGTCGTGCTCTCTTATTTGTCAGTGTTTGATTTTGCAAAGGGACACATTTCTGTTTAGCCAAAGTGAGCAGAGATGCCTCGTACTTGTGTGAACAGTGCAGATAACTTCTGCTATGTTTGTGGTGAAGTGACTTTTGCATCACAAAAGCACAATATAACCACTATGGTTAAGAAAGCCTATCCCCTTTATTTTGGCTGCAAAATTGGAGATCAGGACAAGAGGTGGGCCCCACACATATGCTGCAACACTTGTGCAACAAATCTTTGCCAGTGGTTGAACAGGAAAAGGAAATCTATGCCTTTTGCAGTGCCAATGATTTGGAGAGAGCCAACAGATCATACCAGCAATTGTTACTTCTGCATGGTGCCTCCAGTTGGGAAAGGTGTGTCAAAGAAGAAAAAGTGGACTGTGCATTATCCAAACATTCCATCAGCTATAAGCCCAATACCGCACGGAGAAGGACTGCCAGTTTCTGATGCACCAGAATCATTCTCACTTGAGTCAGACGAGGAAGAGGATGAAACCTCTGGTCCTGAACCATCAATGTCACAGGACCCACATTTTCTCCCATCCTCCTCCTCTGAACCACACCTCATAACACAAGCTGAACTGAATGACCTTGTCAGGGATTTGGAACTACCCAAGAGTAAGGCAGAGCTGTTGGGCTCCAGACTACAGCAGTGGAATCTCCTGGCAAGTGATGTTAGGGTTTCCATGTTCTGTGACCGTCCAAAGGATCTTGTCCCATTCTTCTTCATGGAAGGTGATCTTGTAGCCTGCAACAACATCGATGGTGTGATGGCAGCCCTCAACATCGTTCACGATCCAGATGAGTGGAGACTCTTCATTGATTCATCGAAGACAAGTGTTAAAGCTGTTTTGCTGCATAATGGCAATGTTTTGCCATCAATTCCAGTTGGTCATGCAGTCCGTATGAAGGAAACCTATGACGACATGAAACAACTTTTGAGGTGCATTAACTATGACCAACATCAGTGGCAGCTTTGTGGCGATTTGAAGATTGTTGCTCTCTTGCTTGGTCTGCAGACTGAATCCACAAAGTACTGCTGTTTTCTCTGCGAATGGGATAGTCGTGCAAGAGATTCCCACTACATCAAGAAAGATTGGCCACTCCGACAGTCATTGGAGCCTGGGAGGAAAAGTGTTCGGCATGCACCACTTGTTGAATCAAGGAAGATTTTGTTACCACCCTTACGCATCAAGCTGAGTCTGATGAAGAACTTTGTCAAGGCCATTGACAAAACACAAGCAGCTTTCAAGTACCTCCGTGGAAAATTTCCAAGGTTAAGTGAAGCTAAGATAAAGGAAGGTGTCTTTGTTGGTCCTCAGATTCGTGAACTTCTTCGAAATGATGCATCTGACCATGCACTGCGTGGCAAGGAAAAGACGGCATGGAAAGCCTTCCAGTCAGTGGCAATACATTTTCTCGGAAACAACAAGGCAGACAACTACAGGTTGTTGGTGGAAAACCTTCTCAAGGCATACAAAAACCTTGGTTGCAACATGTCACTAAAGATACATTTTTTGCACTCATATCTAGATTTTTTTCCAGCGAACTGCGGAGCAGTGAGCGACGAGCACGGCGAGCGATTTCACCAGGACATTGCAACAATGGAGAAACGCTATCAGGGCAAATGGAGCCCATCAATGCTTGCAGACTATTGCTGGACAGTGACAAGAGATGGTCCATTTAATGAATACAAGAGACAAGGCAAGAAGCGCCGAGTAGACACTGAATAGGACTAAACTATGTACATAATAGTTTTTTGCCTTTTGTTTCATAATACATTTTATTTATATAACCCTTTTGCTGATTTTTAAAGTGTTACATAAACAGGACAGGTGAAATATTATCATGTAAAGCAACCATAAACACATGAAAAGACCTAGGTTTACAATTTATGATTAAAACTCTACTATCTACACAATATACATAGATATAAAATGTAAAAACTTCAATATCTTAGAAACAGTAGCCAATCAGTTGTTTTAATTGTCATATTTGAGTTCAGCACATCAAAATACATAATAAATATCATATTTTATCTCTGAAGCAGACGACTTCTAAAAAATTGTAGACCAGTGTAACCTGTCTGCTGACTTGTTTGTAAAACTAGGTGGCAGCTCATACTTGAGGGCCATCTGGGGTTGGGATTTATGGCCTTGGCTAATAAGATGGCTAGTGAGATTCCCGGAAATATACACGACAGTCAGTAGAGGTGAGATTTGAGCTTATGTTCTCTTTTTCAGCTTCCCCTCGGCTACAGGGTATTTAGAAGGGTGAGAGTGCTTGGGTGTATTTAGTATGGGGCGAAGAGAGGAGTATGTGTGCACATGTATCTCTTTCATATATTCTCCTTCTCTGCCTTCTCTCTCACAACTTAAGTTTAATCTGAGTGGGCATATTACATTTTCACTGCTAAATATGGTAGATTCATCTTGGTGCATGTTACTTTTCAGTTATGGATTTTTTTTAAAAAAAAGTCATGACCTACTGTGCTACATATTTATAATTAATATGGTGTTAATCAGAATATGAGGAGCAAAATGTATAGGAAAATAAAGATCCCAGAGTGTAAGGTGTCCAAAAAAGGTGAGAGAATTCATTTTAAAAAAATCTTGCAAAACTGGGGGTGGGGTGTGTGTAATTTTGAAGCTTGTCCATGTATCAACCCAGTTTTCATCAAACCATAATGAAAAATATTGTTCAGAGTTTACTTTTTTGCCATTTAAATGACATTTTTACAAAATAAAGGCTTACAGCTCTTGTCAACTGAAATCTTCTTACTCAGCCTGAGCTATGGGCTCAAGACCTATGCTTTCATAATAAGTTACCATTCGATAGTGAAATACGTCAGACACCCAAAGGGAGTTTTTTGATCTGAAGTTTTCTCCTTCATTGTCGATGTACAGTTGGTAAAGGGCTTAGTCACTTTTCAAAGTGGAACAGTCTTTTATGTAAAAATCTGTAAAGACTTTTTTTTTTCCTGTTTTAAATTCTCCAGATAGCACTGCAGACTCCACATTGATAGAATTGTGCACCATCACCAAAATAGTTTACTAAGTTCCATTCAGTTACAACTGTGGAAACCCAGTGTAAGCAGGTGGAGAGGGGATAGGGAGGGGTGGTGGTGTTTCCACCGGTGTAATTGAAGGCATTGTTTAAAGACAATGAGGTTGCACAAAGTGTCTCCTGAGCCTAATTTTTCCTATAGAACCTTTATTACTGGTGTCTGCGAGAAGGAAAGAACTGAGGTTGAATGTGTAGTTGGCACTTAGAACAGATAGCCTTTTACCTGTAAACTGAGCACATTTTAAACGGAAATCAGCAAGTGATAATAAACATGGGGCCCTACCTGCTGCTGAGTAGATGCAAACATGTATTCCATGTAGTTGTGTGCACATCTCATGTGCTGAAACTAGAGACTTTTGCCTACCAGTACCCAGAGAGGGGTGGTGCTCAAGCCTGGTGATATCAGGCGGCACTGCTCCAAGACCACCTCAATTCCTTCTCACTGCTCATTGGCTGGAATTGGTGCTCTGTGCGATTGTTGCTTCACAATCCTGCATTCATCCTCTTCACCTACCTCACTGTGTATGGTTAATGGTTTAGTTATTGTTTTAAAAAAATGTTGTAGAGGGTTAGTGGTATTGCTCCCCAGTGATGCCCTCATTCGGGTTCAAGAATTGCCCTTTTCGTGGAATGTATGGAATGGCAGTTCCCAACAGTGACCCCCACAAGTGGTGCTTGCTCTGCCTTTTTGTAGCCTACGTTAAAGAGTGCTATTTGATCTGCAGATCATTCAAAAAAGAGGACTATAATGACGTGGGACCTTTGCCTCAGGCAGTACCTGCTTGAAGAGGCCATGTAGCCCCATCCGCTACCAAGGTTTTTCTTGTGCTTGAAAAGTGTTGCTGCCTCTCTGAAGAAGCACAGGAGCCATTCTCAGCAATTGGTGCCAAAGAAGAGGTCTCAAAGACCAATTGTGAGTGTTCCAGGTCCCAGAGTGACTCTTCTGCTTCCCTAAGAAGAGTGTGGACAGGTCTGGGGCTGGTTCTGGATTATGGGGTGGCATGGGTACCTGTGACCCTTCCTCCATACAGTGTCCTCTGCTCTTCCCCTCTGCCCCCGCAAGTGTAAGGAGGGCAGATAAACTTGGGTTCTGAACTCCAGGTGTCCACTGAGTCCAGTACCAGCAAATGATGGCGTCCATGACGTCTGCCTACTAGGCTGTGACAGATTTACTCTGTCTTTCAGTCCTGTCTTCACTGCTGGTCCAGGACTTTGCGAGGCTGATACCCATGATGGAACCCCAGTTGGAGCATGCTGCTGAACTTTCAGGCCCTTTGGCACCACCCCAGAAAGCACCCCTCCCAGTAGTCAGCATGAACACAGCTCCAGAGTTGGTACGTGGGTTTTCACTACTAGGCCCTTCTGTCAGGGTTCCCTCTCTACTCTGAACTTTGGGTTACAGATGTGGGGACCCGCATGAAAGACCCGTTAAGCTTATTTCTACCAGCTTAGGTTAAAACTTCCCTAAGGCACAAATCCCTTCTTGTCCTTGAATGACATGCTGCCACCACCAAATGATTTTGACAGAGATTCAGGGAAAGGACCACTTGGAGTTCCTATTCCCCCCCAAGTCCCTACACCCCCTTTCATGGGGAGGTTTGACAATAATATCCTCACCATTTGGTACAGGTGAGCATAAACTAAATCCCTGGGGTTTTAGGACCTTGAAAATCTTAAAAGATTAAGGTGCTTAAAAGAGTAATTTTATTTAAAACAAAAGTAAAAGAAAACCTCTTTAAAATCAGGCTGAAAGCTAATTTTATAGGATAATCAAAATATTTAGAACATAGAGAATTTCCCTCTAGGTTTAACTTTAAAGTTACAAAAAACAGGAATACTCCTCCCCCTAGCAAAGGAAAAATTCACAAGCTAAAACAAAAGATAATCTCATGCCTTCCTTGGCTTTACTTACTATTTTTGTAATTTTGGATGCTTTTACAGGATTCTTGAGATGTTTTTTCTGTCTGGCTCCGAGAGAGAACACAAACAAAGAGCGCAAACAAAGCCTTCCCTCCCCAGATTTGAAAGTATCTTTCCCCATTGGTCCTTCTGGTCAGGTGCCAACTAGGTTATTTGAGTTTCTTAACCCCTTAGAGATAATGATCCTGTACCTCTGGCCAGGAGGGCTTTTATATTACTGCATACATAAAGGTTGTTACCCTTGCCTTTATATTTGACACCTTCCTAGTCACACCCTTGATGTTGAGGCACTCAGACATTCTGTTACCACTGTCTGGATTGAGATCGACCTTTCCTGTGGCACTGACATATTCAGCATCAGGAGTGCTGACTATTTCAGGAGTGCTGATTCTGACCTTATTCTGGGCCATGGATGAGTCTGTTTACCTGTGGACCCTCTCTGGACTTGTTCCTCATCCCCAATGTCTCCGAGGTTCCTGGACTCTTCCATTTCAGTGTTGGGATGCTTGTCCTTTTGCTCCACTTCACTGGAGAAGATTTGCTACCAGTGCCAGTTCTTAGACTTCCTTGCTCTGTCCATGCCACTTCGTCTCCTTCCTGATCTCCTCTCAAAGGGCTGTGGTCACACTCTGCATCTGGGTATCAGCTCTCTGCACCATGCAGTGTGGTTGCTGCATGGCTGAACGAGGAGGCAGAGCGTTACTCTGAGACTGTCTAACACAGTGGTCCCCAACATGGTGCCTGTGGGTGCCATGGCGCCTGCCAGGGCATTTATGTGTGCCTGTGGGAGTGTGTCTGCCGAAAAACCACCAAAGTGCCTGCTTCCGCTGTCGGAGACGTTTTGGAAGAGACAGGAGCTGCCGAAATGCCGCCGAAAGCGGAAGCAGGCACTTTGTCAGTTTTTCGGCAGACATGCCCCGGGCGCTAGAGGGCGCGACATAGCTATTAGCCACAATAGCATGTGCCATTGGCAACAAAAAGGTTGGGGACCACAGGTCTAACAGGTCCTACTCAAAAATAGGAAACCTTCCACTAGGGTGGCCTGTTTGGCAAAGTGGAAGAGGTTTTCATTGTGTTCCTTAATCCACATGGGTCATCTGGTGGGGACTTTGATACAGGACATATTGGAGTACCTTCTGCACCTTCAGGAGTCGGGTTTTGGCATTCAGTTCGTGGAGAGTGCACTGCGCAGCAATATTAGAGCTTAATTTTCCAATCCAAGGGAAATCAGTTTTCAGAAATCTCATTGGAAAAGACTTCTCTGCCTGCATCCTCTAATCTGAGAGAGGTCCCTTTGTGGGACCTGAACACATTTTAGCAACTCTCATGGGGCCTTTATTCAGGCCTCTTACTTCCTGTCCTCTGCTTCTCCTGTCTCAGAAAACTGCGTTCTTGGTAGCCATTACCTTTGATGGGAGGGTGGGTGAGTTCCATGCCCTGATGTTGGGGCCTCCATATGTGCAGTTCTCTTGGGACAGGAAAACACTGCTGCTACACCTTAAGTTCACATCCAAGATGGTCTTACGGTTTCATCTGAACCAGTGTATTTGCATATATTTTTCCCTAAGCCACATTCCTTCCTGGAGGAGCAATGCTTCCATACATTAGACAATAGATGCTATCTAGCTTTTTATTCAAACAGTTTTGTGTTTTGCCTATCCTATACGCAGACTGCATGAAAGGACAGGCAGTCTCTGTGCAGACCATCTCTAGATGGATAATGTCCTGCATCAAGACTGCATATGAGGTAGGATCATTGTTGCTTCAGCAGATGTGGGCTCATTCTATGAGAGCACATGCAATGTCATTAGTGTTTCCTCAATGACATTTCCATATTGGACATTTGCAGGGCCACCACAAGATTGTCCATACATACATTTATGATCACCGCTTTTTCCAGAGCAGACACTAATGTTGGAAGAACGGTCCTGCAATCCTTACTCAGAGAGACTCTGTGCGCCAGCTCTGGATGGGGGTACTGCTCGCAAGTCACCTACTTGGAAAGCATGTCTGCATCTACTCGAAGAGGAAATGGTTACTTATTGTAACTGTGGTTCTTCGAGATGCAAGGCAGACATATTCCATGACCCATCCTCTGACCTCTGTGCATCAGAGTCTTCCCCAAAATGTCCAGTGTGAAGGAACTGAGGGGGTTCCAAACCCATTCCCTTCCACCTTATATGATCCCTAGCCTCTGTTTGCTGGAAGTTGGTAATGGGCAATGGAGATGGATCATTTGATGATTATCTGTTCTGTTCATTTCTTCTGAAGCACCTGGCTTTGGCCACTTCGGAAGACAGGACATTGGACTAGATGGACTTTTGGTTTGATCCAGTATGGCCATTCTTTTGTTCTTATTCTGCTTTATTTAGCTTGCCCAGGGTTCACCTCAGGTTCAACTAGGTTTAGTCCAAATTGTTGAATGGTGGGTGTGCTCCTTGCATTTTGTCTTTTCTTTTAAACTGACTTTCTGGAAGGAGATCTCCAATTTTAAGAAGCCCTGCCTTGGTATTAACCTATAGTTGCTTTGAAATAAGTAAAAGTTTATCTGGGGCTGAGGAAGAAGGGGCTGCTGGGAGGAGGCACCAAAAGCGCAGCAAACAGGTAGAGGTGGAGTTACCTGCAACAAATAGGAGCAGTGGTCCAGATTTTGGACTTGTGATCTTCTCTGCAGAAATTGACTGTGCAAGCTGAAACCAAATTCTCAATAATGTAAGGTCAATTTAAAGAAGTAGAGCTGTTGGCTAACTGAATAATATTTTACAGATTTAAAAACACATTAACATCTTAAAGCAATAAAAATGCAAAGTTTTGTAAAAATACAAGGAGAAATGTTATTCAGACAGGTCAATTCCTGTGATAAATGGGAAGGAAAGGAAAGTTGCCATATCAAAACTTTTTGTTTTGGTACACTCAAGGATATCTTTTCAGATTTCTTGTTGCTTCTAGTCAGGGTACAAGTTCTCAGTTCAAACTCAAACTCAACATTATTTGTCATGGCAGTAGACTAACATAGAATGCTAGAAACGTAGGTCTGGATGGGACCTTGAGAGGTTGTCCTGTCTAGCCCCCTGCTGAGGCAGGATGAATTGTTCCTAGAACATCCCTGGCAAGTGTTTCTCTAAAGTGTTCTTAAAGCCCTCCAATGACCAGGATTCTACAATCTCCTTTGGAAGCCTATTCCAGTGCTTAAATATTCTTATAGTTAAAACGATTTTCTTGGTATCTAACCTAAATCTCACTTGCTGTAAATTAAGCTGATTATTTCTCATCCTATTGTCAGTGGATTTGGAGAACAATTGATCACTTTCTTTATAACAACCCTATTTGAAAATGGTCATCAGCTGCACTCTCACCCTGCCCGCCCCCAATCTTTTCTTAGGACTAATTATGTAAACTGGATGTAATACTCCAGCTGAGGCTTCACCAGTGCCAAGTGATACAATTACATACCATACTCCTGTGAATATATCCCAGAATATTAGCCTTTTTTGTGAGTGCATCACATCATTGACTCATATTCAATTTTGTGATCCTCTATAATCCCCTTTTCAGCAGTAGTACCAGCTTGGTGGTAATTTTCCATTTTGTAATTATGCATTTGATTTTTTTCTTCCCAAAGTATAGTACTTGGTACTTATCTTTTATAGAATTTCACCTTGTTGATTTTAGACAAATTCTCCTCCAATTTGTTAGTCATTTTGAATTCTTATCTTGTCTTCCAAAGTGCTTGGAGCCCTTCTCAGTTTGGTGTTGTCTACAAATGTTATAAGCATACTCTCCACTCCATTATCCAAGTCCTTAATGAAAACATTAACTGGTACTGGACCCAGCACAGACCCCTGCAGGACTCCACTAAACTGATCCCCCTAACTGGACAGAGATCCATTGTAACTACTCTTTCCATATGGTCTTTCAACCAGTTTTGCGCCCAGTTTACAGTAAATGTGTCCTATAGTTCATTGGGATTCGAAATTAGTAATCCAAGGTTAATGTACAGTTCTATATTGAACAGACAATTTATTTTAGTATTTAGTCAAGCTTGTAGTTAAACCCCCAAAATGTGTGGGTACTTCCTAGCACAAAAGTCATCACTTGTCAGAATGTACTCCCTAAGTATGTGGTGTTGTTTTTTTTCTTCACAGCATGAAAAATCCTTCTCGGGTGTTCCTTGTTCTTTGGAATTACATTACTGGAAAGTCACTAGTTACATTTGTACTTGTGTGCATATATAGGCATTTGTTTTTGCAAGTTTGAGATATTTATAGTGTCCTCTATAATTTAGGAAGTTTAGAGTTACTAAAATAGAATGAGTCACATTGGGTTTTTTTGGTAAACATTTTGGCTACTTTTAAGAAATGCTTTGCCAAGATATGTCCCTGGAGGTTATTATCTTAATTTTTGTTTTGACTAATCTAAACAGTTAGTTTAAATGTCAGGAATCTCTTGGAAAGCACAGAGTATAGTGCAATGAACCCTCTGACTGTGTCTGATTTTCAGGAACAAGCTGTTAGAATTCTGAGATTTATCAGGTGGCACTGTTTGCACATATCTGTTGCTCCACCTTATTGTTAAGCAGCCAGAAGTATGTTCAACATGAGTGTTTCACAACAAGAAACCTCTTTATGTGAACTTGTGTGCATCTCAAAGAGAAGGAGACCTTATTACTACCACTTGAAGGTACTAGAGATTGAAATAAAATAAATGTTGGTCTGTCTTGCACATTTTATTTGCTAATCTGGAGGAATTGTATGGAAAGCTTTTTTACTGGTGTTTCTTGGTAGCTTTGAGATATTAAAAAAATTAAGATGACTTTATTTAACTAAGTGCTGTAACTCACCTAAAAGATGAAACACAAACAGCTAATTGAAAATAGTCCAGTTCATTACTACTTAATATGGTAGTGACAAACCACCTTTTTCATATTTGTAAGGGCTCCCTTGCTTGCTCTACTGCTGTGTGACACATTTGAAAGAACTCACAAGACAGGCAGGCTACCCCTTAAAACTACATTAAGTTCTGAAATACAGACATAATTTTGAAAGTAAAAATGTTCTTTGTGAGCAAGCATATCACATTTTTCTTAATGTCCTTGCACCAAATATAGTAGTAGAGTTCAAAATGCTCTGGTTTTGCTTCTGCTACCAATGAAGATTCTCAGTGTCTTCAGTGATGGAGGTTGTGCTTCAAAGTTGGTGCTTAAATCTCTGAAACTTATCACTATCTACGTATATGATTTTTCTTGCCTGCCTCCTGTTTTATAAAATGCTCTAGAGTTCTTGGTGATATCAAATATCATAAATTACTGATGAGTATTTCTTGGTATCACCCAAACAGTAATTAAAAGCACTTCAGAATATTAAAGAGGATCAGTCATGGGAGGCTTAATAAATAATACAAAGTAACTTTTTCTGGTGCTTTGTAGAGGTGAGGCCTGAACTGTAAATAGGGCTCCGGATTCAAAATTCTTCCCTAGGATTGCAGGAATTTGGATCTGGAGTTGTGATCCTTTACGGTACTTTATGCTGGCATTCAACTAAGTGGGCCTGTGGGCTGTATGTAGAATTATCCCCTTTTCCGAAAAATTGTCTGAAAGTGAGAACAAGTATAGGCTGTTTAACTAAGCATGCGTCTCTGATTTGAACTCTTCTCTGAGAGAGTCTGTGTCAAACTCTTTATTATATTTATACTAATTACCATTTGGGGCTTTTGGAATGTAAATGGAAAGAAATTAAAATAGGAATTATTTAATCTTCTGCTACACTTATATCAAAGAAATGTGCAACAATACCTTGCATTGTGGAATTTGGTGTCCATGGGTTTTGATATCTCTTGTTAGGGCTCTACCTTATGGACAGTTTTACTAATTACACTGTAAACTATACTTTAAAAAGCAATTTTTAATTGAGTTCTTGTAGTAGAAAGTTATAACAACAGCTCTAACATCAGAATGATGGATTGTAACTATTTTAGAATGTTCGCTAATGCCCGTTAAATGAGTGTTTTGTGAATGGTTCAGGTGACCTTCATTAAAATTTTAACTTACAGTGACTGAAATTTCTTCAGCTTTACTGTTTAGAGTAACTATTTACATATTTGTAACAATTGTTAAATAGATGTTTTAGAGTTCTTATAAATTTTCTGGGGCTTGTAAATGGCTTTAGGTCTGTACATTGGGATTAAACAAACTGCTCTGAATTATATCAGATTGACTACATCAAATAGTCTGACACAAAAACTAGTGGAATGCTTGTGGTCACAGTAGAGCTTGAGATAAATCTTTAAAGCCTACCCTTTGTGCTAATCTACATTGATTGCAACATGAATTGTTATGATGTAGTTTTAGATTGTTGCATTAAATGTGTAATCACTAATACTTGATAAATTCCAATGATTTGAAAGAGAGTGATTTATTAACCTTTGTAATTCAAGATTTTAAGGTCTTTGGGATCAAGAACCCAGCAGGAGAAGTTTTATTTTTTCTAAGGGACAAAATGGAAAAATAATAATAATTTAGATTCTCATTAGTTTTTAATTGTTCCCCTACCCTTAGGTATATGTTCATTTTTAAAAAAATCTCAAATTGAAATATTTCTTCTCAATGAAGCTATAAGAATCCTACTTGGAATTTTTCCCTAAATACTTAAAGCCTATCCTGTTATATATTATTCTGTTTATAGTACTGCTACCTCATTAATAGCGTATACATATTTTATAACATTTTATGCTAATGTGATTTTATCCTCAAAAATATTATCAGGAAAAAGTAGAAATTGTTTTCATTTCCTGTTCAGGGTAGGTAGCTTATTTTAATATTCATATTGAGATACTTTTCTTGTTGTAATGGCATAGGCTGGATCAATAAAATTGTATTTTTTTGTTTCAGAACCCTGTCAAGAAAATTCCAGACTCTCATGAAATTACACTCCAGCATGGAACCAAAACAGTAAGTGATAACTCCTGGACTTTTTATATCCTAATGTATTTCTCCAGAATTTCTGAACCACTTACGACAAATGAGATAAATATATATTTGGTTGCAAAAGCCATAAAGCTTAAAATGAAATAGAATCAGAGAGGTAGCCGTGTTAGTCTGGAATTGCAGAAGTGACAAAGAGTCCTGTGGCATGTCCTGTCCCACTTCGTCGGATGCATGCATGGGTATTAGCCCACGAAAGCTTATGCTTCAATACTTTAGTTAGTCTTTAAGGTGCCAGAGGGCTCTTTGTCACTGAAATGAAATACTGTAGGAAAAGGTGAGTAACCTCTGTCCAGGTGGGCAGTCACAGTGCCAATACAAAGTTCCTTTCTGGACTCTGCAACTATGAAAATAAGCAACAGAAGGCATGATATTTGGAGGTCAAGATGGAGATCATTAAGATTGATGGGTGCAAAGTACTTTCTTTACTAAATAAATAAAAGTCCTCAAGTGTCTTGGAGTGGCAGCTGCTGCTATTTGTCATTTGGGGTTGTGGGTAAAACCTTAACTGGAAAACTGGATCATAAGAGCAGAATCCTGTTGGGAAATAATTTAAGCTCCTCCGATCAACTGTTTTCTTTCCGAAAGGATTAGGAAAAAAGCAAATGACAAGAAGCCATGTCCCAACCCACTGTAGTCTTGATATTCAAGTGGTTTATTCAGGACTCCAGAAGAATTCAAAGTTTCTGCCCTGAGAAAAAAGCAAAAATTAGTGGCAATATCAAAATTTTAACTGATGCAAAAATCCAATTCCCAATAATGATGTCCTTCTGCATATTTATCATACCATTCACAAGAGAACCCTCTTGAGTGAATCTTAGGACACATGCAGCTTTTTACCTTTCAAGATGTGCAATGAATGAAGCAAAGGGCTTGCTTTTTCCTGCAGACTTCCCACAGTTTCATCCCCTCAAGGAGGATAACTATTTTGCCAAATTTCATCTTTTTCATCAGATTACTACAGGAGGTATTCAGCAAATTCCAAAAAAAACCACCCCAAAAAATAAAAGTAAACAAAAAAAATTGCAGAAATTATTTTGAAATTGACAGTGGATCCCTCTTCCTCTTATTCAAAGAAGACTGAACCATTTTGGTTCCAACTTTAAAAAAAATTTACCTTCTCATGGAAAATTTCTAACTGATAGATGAAAGTTAAGAGCAAATGAAAGTTGGAAGGGGATTACAGTGGAAATGCTAATACAAATGTAACATTAGTGGCTAATAATTACTAATCTCTAAAGTGTGTGAATGCTGTCTCGAGAGAGAAATCCTTGAGCTAGAATAACTCCCCAACCAACATGGTTAGAGTGGCCCTGCTTGCGGGGCAGACTGTCTTTCACTAGGTTTTCTTGGTGGAGCTGCATAAGTAGTTCATGACTTCTTTGACTGTTCACAGCAGGATGCTGTGGCACCAAACTTTTCAGTTTTGTAATACCCATGTAAACCTATAACATTTCTTCCAGTTCTGATGTATCTCTGGCAGAGAAACGATTTGAATACCTGGGATATGAGTGAAGTGCCAGTAGGACTTTAATGAAAATAGTAATCCCGGCTGCGTACTTTTTCTGTATGTATAAATTATAATGCTTAAACATTTTTGCATTTTTAAGTGTGCATATATATGATGCCTGAATTTATTGTATATAAATGTCAGAGTTTAATGTGTGTTTTTTTACACTCATCACAGAATTTTTTCTTTTCATAGAGCAGCAGTTGAACATGGTATTTAAATTGCTAGTGCGATAAAATCTTCATGATACCAGGCCAGGAATGTCTATCTTGTCTGGGATAGCTCAGTTTCATCAATGACTGTAAACATGATATTCAGACTGTTATTTCACTAATAAAGCATGTACCTTTTTTATCCCAAATATTTATTTTTAATACATTCTTACTTTATAGTAAATACAAAAATATTACAGCATAATAAATCAGATGGGCCCTACTCTGAAATACAGACACAAAAAAGCCTGTTTGAAAAAAGTCCAGTAGGTTTTGCTAGGTAGCAGGAAACACAATACTAGAGCTACCTACCAGGCCAAGTGGAAGCTCTTGTTTTGTTGGGCAGCCAAGCGGAGCCCTTGCCCAACTCAAGGTTCTCTGCAGTTCATTTTAGACTGTTTGTTTAGTCTGAAGCACCAAGGCCTATCATTATCATTATTCCCAGTCCACTTGGCGTCATCTCAGCATTCTGCCCACCATCCAAGGCACATGGCTCTTTGCCCATGAGATGACAAGGAGGATCATCGGATGATGGAAAGTTCCCAACCCAGTTCCTCTGTGGGATTTAAACCTAGTCCTATCCAGACTCACTGGTTCCCTTTTTGAGTTCATAGCATGTTACTCCCTGCTTATCCTCTCATGGAAGGTTGCCTTCCTAGTGGCAATTACTTCCTCCAGAAGAGTTCCAGAACTTCAAGCGTTGACTTCAGATCCTCTTTACACTGTCTTCTACAAAGATAAGGTCCACCTGTGCTCTCACCCAGCTTTCCAGCCCAAGGTGATGTCATAGTTCCATATCAATCAGGACTTCTTTTTCCCATCGTCTTTCCAGAACTGCACAGGATGGACAAAGAGCGGTGTCTGTATTCTTTGGATGGTAGAAGAGCTCTGTATTTTTATATTGACAGGACTAAGTCCTTCTGCAGGTCAACACAGCTTTTCTTGACTGTGGCAGATAGAATGAAAGGGCACACTCTGTCATCCCAGAGGATATCATCCTGTATCACAGCCTGCATCTAGGCTTGTTACGAGCAGTCAAAGGTGCCACCTGAAGCTGTCATAAAGGCCCATTCTGCAACAGTGCAAGTATTTTCAGTAGTGTTCCTCTCACAAATCCAGGACATCTGCAGGACTGCAACATGTTCACCAATTCATACCTTTGTGGCCTACTGTGCCATTACCCAACATGTCTGAGATGCCAGTTTCAGAAGAGCTATGTTGCAAGCAGCATATGCGTAACTCCTGGCCCATCTCTAAGGGCACTGCTTGTGAGTCATCTGACAAGGAACAAACATAAGTAAGTGCTCAAAGAAAAAAAAGACAATTACCAGCCTTCCGTAGCTCTTGTCCTTTGAGATGTGGTGTTCATGTCCATTCCATGACCCACCTTCCTACCTCACTGTTGGAGTTGATGGCAAGAATGAACTGGAATGGCATGGGGCCAGCGGTGCCCGTTACACTGGCACATGAATAGGGGCCTCTAGGGGGCACTAGAGCCAGCCCTATGGATATCGCTGGGGAAAAAAAAATCTCTGGTAACTGTGCATGTGGCGTGCACACACCTTACATTGAATGAACATCATCTTCCATTACATGTGCATGCAGCATGCACAACCATTACATTAAATGGACAGTATCTTCTATCTTCCATCTTCTGTTGTTCTTCAACACATCTTGAAGAACAACAGTTATGGAAGGTTAGTGATCATTTTTTGTAAACTATGGTTGTTCTTTCAAAAACTTTTTGTTCAGAGTTATGAACATTTCAGCGTTATAAACAATCTCCATTTCCAAGGTGTTTGTAACTCTGAGATTCCTACTCTACTGTAATGGGGAACAAATATTTAATAAAGAGCTCTTTAATCTAGTTGAGAAAGGCATAGCATGATTCAATAGCTGGAAGTTGAAGCTAGACAAAGTCAGACTGGAAATAAGGCATACATTTTTAACAGTGAGAATAATTAACTACTGCAACAGTTTACCAAAGGCTATGTAAATTTTCCATCACTGGCAATTTGTAAAATTAAGATGTGACGCTTTGGATCACAGAAAACCCCTTGGGAACTGCCAACTGATGTGCTGAGACTCCCCTGAGCTTATAAAGCTTATACAAGATAAACTCATAAATTATTCGCTCTCTATAACACTGATAGAGAGACGTGCACAACTGTTTGCCCCCCACCCCTGAAGTATAAATACATGCTCTGGGTTAATTAATATTTAAAAAGTGATTTTATTAAATACAAAAATTAGAATTTAAGTGCTTCCAGTTAATAACATACAGAACAAAGTAAATTCCAGTTAATAACATACAGAACAAAGTAAATTGCCAAGCAAAGTAAAACAAAAGCACGCAAGTCTAAGCCTAATACAGTAAGAAAACTGAATACTGATAAAATCTCACCTTCAGAGATGTTTCTATAAGCTTCTTGTGACAGTGCACCCCTGTAAGGCTTTATGAAATATGCTTATGAATGTATATATTACATAACTGCTTTTATGTTTTATGCTACACATGCCATGTAACACATCTCTGTAAAGGTTATGATCTACTGGATATATTCATCCTATTTGTATGCATGTATCATTTTTGTACTCAAAGTTATGAATATTGGCTATGTACTTGGTTAATTTTAAATAGCCTAAGTGAAGCAGGTGGTCAGCTTCCTGAGAAAAGGCTATTCTCAGTAAGTGCCCAGTCAAGAACCACTTAAGCCAATAATGAACTTGAAGTTGCTAGTCCACATCTGAGCTTTCCCAGAAATGTGGCTTGGTTGATAAGGAACTCAGTCGTGCATGGACATGAGACTTGTCCATGTGATTCCAAAATTCCATCTGCTTAAATATAGATGAAAGGTATATTTTATAATCAGGTAGAATCCAGCTCCAAGGTGGAGTTTTGGACATGAGATCTTCATGGTTTGCCAGGCTTTCCTAAAAACCTTATATGATCTGAATTTTAAATGAATAGTTCCTTGATCTTTCAACATCTCATCTTCTTAACAGTACTGTTTGGTGTCTGTTATCACTTTCTTTGGAAGACCCATTATTTTTCAGACCTGAAGTGATTCAGTTATGGCCTGCGTAAACAGTCTGGGTGCACCTTAGGTACTTGATTTGCTGTATATCAAATCATTTATGGAAATATTAAAATATTCTTTCTGGTTCGCGTTTGGTTAATATTTTAAATATACTTTTAATTTGAACTAGGTTATATATGCCATAAAGTTTTAGTACAAATGTCTGGCATTATTAATGCTTGTTAAAAAAAAGAAAATGGCAGACCATTGTAGTGAACAGGTTGTATTATCCATGTCCAAGTTGTGCAGTGCTGCTTCTTTAACTCAGTTTCTATATTTGTGTGACATTTTAAAATGGAAGTTGTAATTTCTAATTTTAAATGTTTATTGTTGGGAACTGCAGTCTGGGAAGCCTCTTAGAAACATTTTGACTGCCTAAGAATGCAGCTGTCATCACTTTCAGCAGAGGTGAGATACAGATTGAGTATATACAGTAGAAATAGATTGGATCGAATGAACAAAACAGATCACTGGAAAAAGCAGTTATCACACAGAAGGGCTATCCAGTTTATTTATAATGAAATTACTCCTCTACACATTTGTAATAAAATGACAATCCTTTAAAAATTAGTGGAACTCAACATCTTTTTTCAGTACATAGTCAATAGTACAGAGTTTCATTTATTAAATATATTTCATCTAAACTTAAATATCCCATCTGTACCTCTTCAATCTAATGATTTTAGGCTGATGAAGACTGTATTCCTGTGCAGCTGAAAGGAATCAAAAAAGATTTCCCAAGTTAAAGAGTCTTTCCAGAAACCTGATTAATTTTCCAGTTGCTTTGCTTATATAGAGTAATAGGAGTTACTTTTTTCCCCAATGAAACTGCAGAGATAAATTTTATCCTGACAGGTTTGACACTAGGTGAGCATGGGAAAAAGAACATAAAGAGATTTTCTGAACATCATGCTTTTTAACTTTTCAAATCACAACTGGGACAGTACAGATAGTAATTGTAGAGGAGAACCTCATTTTAGAGTATTAACTAAATGCATGGTTAATATGAGGTTGTCCACAGGTTTTACTGTCTACAAATCCTAAACAAGATAAATAGTGTGCAAAGATATTTAAATTATTAAATAGTTAGCTTTGCCAGAAATGGGAAATCATTAAGTGGTCATGTTCTGTTTATCATTGTCCTAAATGTGAAATTCACCCTAGTGGACAGGGCCTGAGGATTATGTGGTGCCTGGACCTTTTGATGGCCTCTTGTACAGTGATACATTTAAACAGTTTAGCATAGTAAATGAAGAAAAATGCTGTATCCAATTGTGAAAGTACATGGGGATCTTAGGTAGGCAGGATGTAATGGCCAAATTCCAGTTTGTGTAGAGACCCTGGACATAAATATCTGGTCGTGTGAAAAATGTAATGGGTTATCAGGGGGGTTTTTTATATCTCACCTGAAAGATGGCACTTCCAGCAGCAGTGCACCTCTAAAATAATTCTGGGTGATTGGATTAGTACTGACTCAGATGAAAAGAAGCTGCTTGATTAATCACTATCAGCACTTCCTACACAACTTGGATTTTTCTGGCAGGTCTCAGGAAGAAATCTAGGACATGTATAATGATAACCAATGATGCTGGTGACTTTGAAATATATCACTTTAGGAGATGCCTACATTCACATTAAAAAAAAAAATCTGGAAATCTCACCACAGGTTTCTATGCTTTTGCTACCAGAAGAAATATTTACAGCCATATACACACTTACTTATGAATTCTCCACTACTCCCACAGAATTTACAGAAAAACACATATATGGGTAGTGCCTTCCACTGGAAGGAAGTTCATATATTACCTTTTCTTGATATCTTGTTAGCAAGGAATTTGTTGCTGCAGACGATCATGGTTCCTTTTGACCACTGTAAAGCTTCTAGTGCTTCTACTAAAATTTCCAGATCATCTTCATTAAGGCCCAGTCCTTTGTCCCAATCCTGAAACCTATTGCTTGGCTGCTGAACAGCAGGCACTGCTATAAAATGTTGATCTCTACCATTCTAGAAACATGTTTCCAATAGGCAGTACTCTGCTACATGGAAATGATATTGCCATTGACACTGTGTCTCACTTCTTCAGAATTCTCCCCTTAAGCACTGGCAAGTGTTAGATGCCAGAAAACAATCTAAATTAATCTCTCTCCTGTATTTAGATTTTCCTTAAGACAGTTAAGTTACAGAATCTTCCCAAGGTCTTACAGTACTCTTTCTGAAATGTAAAACTTGTTCTTCAAGCCCTAATGGCTCATCTCTTCAAGTCACTTTTTTCCTCTTGCTGAGGGTAGTTTTCCTTGTGGCAAAAAGGCTTCTGATCTGGGTGCTTTACTGATTATGTATTTCAGGAAGAAAAGGTAATCTGTTGCATAGCCCAGAACTTTTTTTTGCAAGGCTAATACTATCTACCCTGGGTCAAAGGATCTAGTTCTTCCCTCATTCTGCCTTAACCTGAAGCACCTGAAAGAGATTAAATGGTGCATTTTGGACCTAACAAGTGAAATTTCACCTCTTACTTGTTAGTTTCCATTCTTAGGGGAAGCCTGTCCAACTGTAGCCCCATCAAATTGGATTTAATTTGCAGTAATTCCAGAGGGTAATTGTTTTAACCCAATTTTTTCATAATTTCTCACATTTCTTATTTCTTCTGTTTACTGACTTAGCTATTCATTCCTTTTAAGGGAGACATTATTCTGGAGAGTTGAGTTGATGGACAAGGCTTAATGGTTTACTTGACTGACAGCTTTGCTTCTACCACAATGTTGATGCATTTCTTCTCACTAAGGATTTTAGACAGACTTTCTGTGAGAATAAAAATTAGGGGGTCATAGGTAACATTTTTCTATTTTTTTCTCTCTCTTTGAAAACACATTGTATTGCATTGAAGACACTTATAGGCAAAAAATATTATGTAAGTAGTTCTTTCCCATAGAAGCAGTTTCTATAGTTGCTGCAGGGATGTTGCAGTTCAATACTATGGATGCCACAATTCATGATGGAGAAGGGGAGGGAGTATGATCCGTGTGATTGCCTGTGGGAGGGGAGATATCCATGAGACACTCTCTGAAAATGACCTCCATATTATGAAAAGTTTGATCACTCTTGGTGTGTAATTATTTAATTGCACATTAATTGCAGTTTTAAATATTTGTCATAGTTTTGTAGACATTATAATGAAATGCTACATTTCACTGAAACTTGAGGGCAATAATTTATACTGAGGTGTTAGAAATGTTCATTTTGTAAGTGTTTTAATTATAGCATTGAACTATTGTTTTTGTTACTAGCATGATACCTTTCCAGTAAATTTTCAAGTTTTTGAGTAGTTACTTCTCTATGATGGCTTTCTTCTCTTGGTATATATGTGACCTATTCTTAATAATGCTTTTTTAATTAGCTGTCTACAGCTTTCATTAGAAAGCAACAATAACTAAGTAATATACGTGTAAAGCTGTACTGGCATGGATAAATGGTACAAAGTCATAAAATAATGCAAATTAAATGTCATTTGTTGAGTATCTTACTAAAAATATTAGTATTCCTGGTATGGGTAATGGGAAAGGAAATTACATTTCTTCAGTGAAAACAACTACATTCAGAAATAAAAGAATTTGCCCAAAACATGTAAATAATATTAATTAACTTTTCTTCTTGAAATGACACCACCAGAAGGAGTGGTTTTTATTTCCCTGTACATAATTCAGACTTCACACAACAAGTGATAGAAACTCTCCAAAAAAATGGAACCACTGCATGGCTAACATGTGGAAGGAACAAACTAAGGCAATGACTGTGAAATATGGTTGTGCAAGACTAGTACCATTCTGTGTACTAGTTACAGTTTAAAAAAACAATACAAAGAGGAAGATCAGACTACCTCTGGATTATCTTCATTGCATTTGTTTTTGGCCTGTCTGTAGGTATCTGCTTTGGGTTTGGATCCCTCAGGTGCCCGTTTGGTAACTGGAGGCTATGACTATGATGTTCGGCTTTGGGACTTCGCTGGAATGGATGCGTCTCTTCAAGCTTTTCGATCGCTTCAGCCTTGTGAATGGTATGTGTTGAGACTATCTTTCTGACTTAACAGCCCCTGTATTACAGCTTTTAGCTACAGTACACTGTAAGTTGCAAGATGATTCTGTTGGAAAGGTTTTACTATCCCCTAATATTTCTGCATTAGACAAAATGTATATAGAAATAATTACGTTACTTGTCTTTCATGCTTTGAAAGACATCCATATTTTCTCTTGAGCTGGCTAGCAACCTGTACCATTCAAATGGTTAGCACAGCATACATAGGTATCAAATAAGCTAATTATAGGATAAATCTCTCAAGACAAATGCAGATGTAGTCTCTTCATTATACGCAGCAGGTTGAGAGAATGTGTCCTGTCCCCCACCTCTCCTACTCATAGACAGCTAGCTAAGAAAGCAAGAAAACGATTGATGGTAGTCACATGTAGGCACTTCAGTAGGAATAGGGCTTCTATAATTATTAGTATTTTCTTGAGGAGAGCATTTTCAATACCCGAGTACTGCAAGCCCAAATCAGCTGCCCTGGGCCAGTCATGGGTTCTTTTTCAAGTGCTTATTCATGTCAGTTCCAATCAGATGTGCGCATTCCATGTGCATGACAGCCAGCAGATTTTTCCCCTGGCAGTATCTGAAGGGTTGGCCTGGGCACTCCCTGGAGTTGCTCCTTCATTGCGTCCAATATAGGGCCCATCTGACCTGCGCCAGCCTCTACCTCCTCCCCCGCCCAATTCTTTCTTACCACCAGTGATGGCTAGTTAGAACTTCTGCCTCTCTTGCTTCTGTAAATGCCTTTAGCAATGTCCCATCATGATTTATATATGTGACTCGCATATACTGTGGTTATGTGACATACATAATGTGACTGAAACACTATCATTGACAGATAATTCAGAAACTATAGAAAATGATGGTGATCTTGAAGGTGGATAGTTTCAGAATCCTGTATGTTGAGCATGGAGTTTCCTAAACAAAATAGGTCAAGGCGTTTATTTATTATTACCATACTGCTCATTTAGTATTACTCGTTGTATTCTCTGGCACTCAGTACTACTTTAAAGGTGAAATTGTGAAAGGAAGATTTGCCTATTTTAGCTGCTTATTTATGTTACCACAAATGTATCTAAAACAATAGTACTATAGAGTAACTACTATATTTTTTGCTCCAACGTGAGAATTCAAGAATAATCCAGAAAGAAGACAGGCAGTCCTTAAGAAAGAAGTATGAAATAAAAAAGTTTACCAATCTGAAAATCCTGCATGTTCAGGCATGTTCCTTTCGTCATCTTCAATGCAGCTTCCTCCTGAGAAGGAATACTTCTAGTGATCAGTTTCTGCTGCCTGTCCCTCCCTTCTCACATTCATCTCCAGACTTCTTCTACCTGTCCAGTTCTATTCTGTGCCCAACAGTGTTTTAGTCACTGAACTTACTGAAATTTTTCACATTTAGAGAGTGGTAAGAGATTGCCTCTGTGTACACAGATTTACAGAGGGGACAGTAGGGTTGAGGTCTGTTATGTCTCACCTATATATTTAATTATTTATTGATTTAAAAACATTTTTGCCATTAACAAGCATGTTATCTCTGGAAATACAAATCCACAGTTCGAGAACTGCAAAACTAAGCATCTCTGATGGTATCGTCTAGACTGAGCACTAAGTCCCATTGAGTAGATTGAAAGATTAACCTAAATAATCTCTACAGAAGCCCCTACAGCACCAGAAGACTGGGTCCCTAATCCATCAACTATTGGAACTAATTTACAAAACTTTTCTTCAACATTATATGAATATATTATCTCATACTATAGAATTAGAATTTATAATCTCTATTCCATGATGATATCTTTGAGCTATAATGTAACTTTAGTTAAGTTTTTTACTCAGAAGTTATTTTATCAAAACAATCAGATTTAAATAAAAAAATCTGTTTTGTTTTCATTTTGTTAAAATAATCATTGTTTTTTATCCACCCCAGTTCCGTTTCTTTTGGGAAACAAAGTACAGTATGTGTTAACTTTTTCTATAGCCCATTTCAAGGAAAATAGTTTACTAATACATTTAACAACTTACTGTTGGCAAATGGATAACAGTACCATGTTTATTAGCTTAACATACACGCTGTACGGGTTAGTGTTGTTTTGATATATCATGCTAAGTGTTTTCATTTAACTGTTCATTGTAAGGTATTTAGTGTCTTAGTTTTGTTTATTTAAGCACACATAAAACTGTTATATTTTAATTAGTGTTTGTGTCTGTCCTATTTTCAGAAGCAACTTAGGAACCTAAATGTCTAAGCCACTGTAATGGTCCTTATTCAGGGTTGGGTTGGGAAGCATGGCCTAGTGGTCATGGGCACAACCCGTCATTGCCAAGAGGGATGTGGGGAGGGGAACTCGGGCCCTCCCACTCTACTGGCTCTGACCCAGAGCCCTTTGGAGTAGTCTGGCAACCAAGGCTGCCTAAGGCTGTTCTCCTTGGGCCTTTTCCTCTCATTCCCCTCCCTCCAGGGGTCAGCTCAGTCCAAGGCCTTCCCCCTGGTGAGGAAATTCAAACCAAAAGAAGTAAAAGGGAGTTACCAATGGCCAAGGATACTTCCCTCTCTGGTTGTCTCTGGGGTGGGTCCTCCCTTCCCGCAGGAACCGCCCCTTTGTGCAGCTGTGTCAGAGCCTTTGGGCTTCCCTTTGCTCAGTGCTGCTGGAGCTCTGGGCTGCAGGTCTGCTCACCTCCAGCTCTGCCACCCAAATGAGCTAATTCTCTGCCTTTAAATTCAGATGGAGCATTTGCTGCAGATGTGATGGGACAGGTTTGGCTGAGCCCAAAATAATCACCTAACCCCTTGTTGCCCATTGTAAAGTTTGTGCACCCGATCAGTCACTTAAGCTCTTTTGAAAATCTTACTTTAAGTGACTGGACAAAGGTCACACAGAAAGTCTGTGATATATCTGGGAATTGAACCCCAATTTTTATGGCCCCAGTACTATACCTTAATCACAAGGCACTGCTTCCCCTTGGCTAAGCATCCCATAAATTATTTAAAAGAAGGGGCATTACATTGAAGTGGAATCTCTCTTTCTTATATAGGCAGCTCTCATTCTTGTTTTATTCCATTTACTGTGAACTCTAGTGTCTTATTTTTGCACAATTATAATTCATCTGGAAGCTATATTAGCCTATCAACTTCTAGTTCAAGCATTTTCAGTTTTTTTACAACCTATACTTGAAAAGATTCGTCTCATAAATGCTTGATCTTAAAAATCTTCTGTGATGTACACAATAAATGAGTCAATGTTCATTTTCCTGTATCTGTCCTTTTTTCTAAAAAAGCCTTTTAATGAAAAACCCATTATAGGAACACAGATATTTATTTGAATAAACTTGAGTATCTGCTTGATTATATTCCTGTATCCTTCTTTATTCCTCATCCCCTTACCCTCCCTACATCTCAGATGTAGATTTTAAAGTCTTTGAAGCAGAGACGTTTTTAAATGTCTATGAAGATCCTACGACACTTTTTTGAGCGTTAAAAGAACTATCCTCCAGTTTTTGCCTTTATTCTACTGAAGGCTACGTTTTAGTCATGGGTATTTTTAGTAAAAGTTCATGGGTAGTAAACAAAAATTCACGGCCCATGACCTGTCCATGACTTTTACTATAATACCCCTAACAAAAACTTGGGCATGGGGGTTGGGGGTGCTCTGGGGAAGGGGCGGCCCAGGAATGCCATGGGGCTGAGAGAGGTGGCCCGGGACTCTGCCGGTGCTGGGGGCAGCGACTGGGCAGTGGCGTGCGGCCCAGGACCCCTGCTTGTGTTGGGGGAAGGGGGGGCAGTGGTACATGGCCTGGGACCTCCGCTGTGCTGGGGTGAGAGGGTTGGCAGGTCTGGCATGGGCTTCCTACTTGGCTCCACATGTCCTTGCAGCTCCTAGGTAGTGGAGAGGCCAAGGGGTTCCGCATATGGCTCCTGCCACAAGCACTGGCTGTGCAGCTCCCATTGGCTTGGATTTAGCTTTAAATGTGTAAGCTAAAGGGAGGCTTATCAGCATCTACAAACAGCTGCAAGAACTTGTTCCTTAGATCAGGGTTCTTCAAACTTTTCCCCCCGTGGCCCCTTTCCGTGGAGGGGAAAGTCTGGTGGCTCCCGGGGGAGTATGTCCGCCGAAATGCCGCTGCAGAAAGCAGAAGCTTTCACTTTCTGCGGCGGCATTTCATCGGGACCAAAATGGCCTGCCCAGGAGTTTGGCGGTCTCCCAGGTGGGCTTGGTGCCAGGGTCTTGCACACCCCTTGAGATGGACTTGTGCACCCCTGGGGGTGCGCGCACCCAAGTTTGAAGACCACTGCCTTATTTCAGTGGCTCTCAACCTTTCCAGACTTTTGTAGCCCTTTCAGGAATCTGATTTGTCTTGCATACCCCGAGTTTCACCTGACTTGAAAACTACTTGCTTACAAAATCGTAAGACATAAGAATGCAAGTGTCACAGCACACTATTACTGAATATTTTTTTTCATTTTGTTTGTATGAAATTTTAGTTTGTACTGACTTTGTTAGTGCTTCTTATGTCGCCTGTTGTAAAATTAGGCAAATATTAAGGTGAACTGATGTACACCTTGGAAGAGCTCTGCATTGAGAACCACTGTCTTAGATGGAGCAGTTCCGAAATGGTGACCACAAGTTTGTTTGAGAATTGATTCGCATCTTACAGTATCCAGTGAATTCTTTGCTGTGTTCATCTGGCATGTATTCCAGCTCTTTTATTAAACAGCCAGAGGCTCTGCTTTGGGAGAAGGGTTTTTTCCTCCCCCATCCCCCCCCGAAAGTTATGCAATGGCGCTAGTCCTTCTCCTTCTTTTCCACCTTTATATACCAACTTTTGTGCTTGGGTTAACATCCACATTCACTTCCTTGTGAAACTTTGTTGCTTTTGATGTTTTGGGGGTTTTTTGCACCCTGTTATGGAGTTGCAATAGCAGCTTCATAGTTAAGCTTTGTAACTGATTCTTCATTCTAAGATTTTTTTTTTTTTGACATCTCCTAATAATCCTCTACTATCGGTCTTTGGGATTGTTATTGAAAACACAGGGGAAAAGGAATTAGAACAAAAAGGAAAAGGTTTGCTTAATGTATCTAAATTTACACCTACCATGAGCTAACCTAGGTGGACTAGGTAATCTTTCCTTCTCTGAACACTAGCTTCTCCTTTCAGCAAGGCACTACTATCTGTATAGAGATGTCCAGAGATATCTTTCAAGCCCCTCTGGCTGGGTCAGCTTGCGTCCCTTGATCCAGGGATCATCTCTGCCCTGAAGACATACCTCTTGTGACACCTATTCTACTGTCACCTGGAGTTACAAAAGTACCCTTATCATAAATATGTTTGTCCAAAAGTAAAATGTATAATACTCTGTAGAGAATCAGAGGGGTAGCCATGTTAGTCTGGAATTGCAGAAGTGACAAAGAGTCCTGTGGCACCTTAAAGACTAACTAAAGTATGAGAGCATAAGCTTTCGTGGGCTAATACCCACTTAGTTGGATGCATCCGATGAAGTGGGTATTAGCCCATGAAAGCTTATGCTCTAATACTTTAGTTAGTCTTTAAGGTGCCACAGGACTCTTTGTCACCAATACTCTGTAAACGTTATTATGTAGTGTGACGGAGTCAGACCAGAAGGATATAGGAGAGTGCTGGAAGGCAGGTATATTAGTCTCAGGATGTACAGGTCCCTGTTCTCTGGATAGCCAAACAAAGGCTACTCCAGGCCAATCAAGACACCTGGGGCCAATTAAGAACCTTCTAGAAAGGAGTAGAAACAGCTAGCCTAATTGGGACACCTGAAGCCAATCAGGGACTGGCTGAAACCAGATAAAAACCTCCCAATTAGTCAGGTGGGTGTGGGTGTCAGGAGCTGTGGAAGGAGGCTGTGCTGTTGGTGAGACTGAGTGGTGGACAACATATCATCCAGAAGGAAGGAGGCCCTGAGGTAAGGGTGAAGTGGAGTTTGAAGAAGCAGGGACTGCTGTGGGGAAGTAGCCCAGGGAATTGAATTGTGTTTTGTGGATAAAAGGTCAGCCATCTTAGCTGATATTATTAGGGTCCCTGGGCTGGAGCCTGGAGTAGAGGGTGGGCCCGGGCTCCCCCCTTTTCCATCTTCCATACTGGCCTGTGATGAAGGTAACTCACTAGGTGGTGACTCTTGCCAATTATACTGAGAAAGGGAGGTCACTCTGGGCCTAGATGAGTTTCTGAGGCCCCTAAATCTGCCAGGAAGCGCAGGACCCACAAGTACAGACTTGGAGCTTTGTCACAGTAGACAATCAGGTAGGCACAGCTCATGCAAAAAAATTTCTCCTGCTTGAGGCATAGCCTCTAATCCCTGCATATTAGTTCTCATAGAAATATTATAGATATACTATACGTTTATTTTCAGAGCATTTATGTTTTAAGGATTTTCTCACTACTGATACATCTTCATTTTAAAATTGGCTTAAGGGAATTATATTTAGTGAAAACATATTTTGTGTTCCAATTTTTTTCAGTCACCAAATCAAATCTTTACAGTATAGCAGCACGGGTGATGTCATTCTTGTTGTATCTGGTAACTCTCAAGCTAAAGTTCTTGACAGAGATGGCTTTCCAGTAATGGAATGTGTTAAAGGAGACCAGTACATTGTGGACATGGCAAACACCAAGGTAAGTTAAGAAACATTGAACTTTAAATTGTATTGTTCTATACTGGCATACTTTTATTTAGGTTATTTATTGTTCTGCTGATCATCCTTGATATAATAACTTTTTGTTCCCTTCCAAGCTTTCCATAGAACAGGGGTGGCCAAATTTACTGAACTTCCTAGCCACATATGACAATCTTTAGAAGTTCAAGAGCTGGGTCTTGGGGCTTCAGCCCCACTCCTGAAGCACGGAGCCTTGGCAGGGAAGCCCCACAAGACTGAAACCCTGAGACCCTCCACTGGGCTGAAGCCAGAGGTGATGCATGATGGAGTACATGGGATTACTTGCCCCCCGATTTTGACTTAGGTTGATGAGCCTGCTCCCTGCATGACAGTGACTGAAGCTGACAAGCTGGGAGTTGTGGCCATGAGGAGAGGCAGCAGCAAACACCTGGGAACTGCAGAGAGAGCCACTGGGATAAAGTGCGGTGGGGGAGGAAGGAATGCCTTAGGAGCATGACTCAAACTGTTGAGGAAGGCGAATCTTTAAATTGTGGCCACCCTTCCCTCCTTCCTCCCCCCCCCCCCCCCCACCGCCAGCAAGCACCACTTGTCTCCGGCAGAGGTCCTTAGCCCCACCACCCCACTGCAGAGCAGAAGCCCTGAGTTCTCCTCTGTCCCCCAGTCTGGTAGACAGAGAATGAGGGGAGGAGTGTCCTGCAAGCTGCACTTTAATGTCAAAGAGCTGCATGGTGCTCGCAAGCCACAGTTTGACTACTTCTGCCATATAATCCAGAAAGAATGCAAGAATTTATCCCATACTTCTTAATACTAGTGCTCTCTCCTTTCCCATTAACAGACCACATAGCATACACTTTCTTCACACTTGAAGGATGAGCAAATAGAGGAAAAATGGGAAAAAAACGTATTAAATTAAAGGCAAAGATAATTAAATGTAATGTGAGTCCCAGAGAAAGGATTCAATGTGCACCATATGTTCCTGTGTCTGTCTTCTAAATTGTAAACTGTTGAGGTGTCGGTATGATCAGGATACACAGGTAAATGAAAGCTTGACACAGAAATGGATTTAATCATCAGGCTGCAACTTTATTACTTAATAATGGTGGAGGGGTGCTATGTAGCCACCCCATGTAGCCATTTAACTCATTCCAGTCCAAGGTTATAGAGCTCCTACTGTATAACCAAGGGAGACTCTACTCAGCTCACTTCTGAATACTGTTGCCCGAAGGAGATCTTGGTCTGCAAAGACTTCAGGTCTCCCCTTTTCCTGTGGAAGATGGCCATCCTCCTGCTGAGAGGAGAACAACAGCTGTCTTGTTTGTGTCTTGCTGAGTGCCAAGAACATCAGTGAATAGTAAATAGTAATAATAATGTGCATTTTTGTTTATTAGTGGTTAAAAGTATACATGAAAAAGGGCTGGCTAATACCCTTGTCAACAGAATTTGTTTTATAGTTTTGTATTTTATGAATTTGGAGAGAATGAAAACCTGTTTGTTATAAACGCAAGCATAATATAATATATTTTAAAGTATTATCAAATGTTCAGAAGTGACAAAGAGTCCTGTGGCACCTTAAAGACTAACTAAAAGTATTAAAGCATAAGCTTTCGTGGGCTAATACCCATTTCTGCCCACGAAATACCCACTTTAATACCCACTTAGCCCATGAAAACTTATGCTTTAATACTTTTAGTTAGTCTTTAAGGTGCCACAGGACTCTTTGTCACTTCTGCAATTCCAGACTAACAAGGCTACCCCTCTGATTCTGGATAAAGACATTTTCCCTAAGAAAGATAGTTTGTTTATTTTTTTCTAGTCTTTTCCCAAAATCTTGTGAGTTGCTATAGAATATCAGTCGCTTAACTTCTGGTAAAATGTCCACTAGCAGATATTTCCATCTTGAAGAAATGGGTCTGTCCACTCTTACCTTACAAATTATATTTTACGAAAATACATTCTGATCCAGTTTCAGATCTGCTTCAAGGATCTAGTAATATTATTTAAAACTCTACTGGATTAGGCCAAAAGTTGGCTCAAGCTCACTCTACTCCCATGACTCCCTCCAACAGGGAGTGGATGATACAGCTCAGGGTGAAACTTGTAGACCATGGCATTTTTTGTTGAAGGACACTTGGCTGTGGAAATTCCAAGCACTGGAGATCTGAATGAGCTAGACTCTTCTCTCTTTGTATGTGTAGATTGTTCCATACTTCCATGAATTAAGTGATGATACAGTCCAGAAAAACTATTAAGTCTTTAGCTGACTTGCCATCCTGTGAGAGAAAAAAGACAAAAGGAAGACTAGTGACAGGAATAATTGAATTCAAAGGCACAAGTAAACTAGTATAAATAAATAAATAAAATTAAAAATGATGGGATGAATAATTGTGTTTTGGGGGAAATGATGAGGGAGTGAACTGTAGGGTATATATGAAGTTTTCCTGGCAGTCTCAATAACATTTAGTGTAAGTTATACACAGGCATTAAAGGAAGAATACTCCCACTTCTTATTAGAATTACCCTAAACTTAAACTGAGTCTGGTGTAAAACTGCTTATTTTCAGTTTTACAAAAATGACTAGAAAGATTTCTCCTTAAAGGAAGTGTCATGTCATTTATTGTCCTCTAGATGTAACAGGGCCAGGTTGTATTTTCAGCTCTGCCCCCTACTCTTTGTGAGCACCTAACCCCTTATTCCGGGGACCCACCACAGGAGCCAGCTATTGTGGTGTTCCATCCCTAGGGCTCAGCCTGTCTCAATCCTTTCTTCTTCCACCTCTTTATATAGGCCCAGATATAGCCCAGCCCTTTTTAATTAGCTTGATTGGGTTCACCTGCTCCAGTGCAGGGGAGCTGAGCTCAGCCTAGACACAGAGACAGCTACCTTGTAAGAGCACGAAGAGACCCATGCACTCAATGATGATTTTCTGTTTTATAGTTACATTTTGAGACCTATCTGCTAATTTTTAATCCATTTAATGTGTGCCATGTTAATTTTATATTGTTTAATCAAAATGTTGTGCAGAACTTGTCAAATGTCTTACAGAAATATGTCTGTTAGAGGGGTGGCCAATCTGTGGCTCCAGAGCCACATGCGGCTCTTCAGAAGTCAATTTGAGGCTCCTTGTATAGGCAATGACTCCGGGGCTGGAGCTACAGATGCCACTTTCCAGTGTACCTGGGGCTGTTCACAACTCAACCTATGGCTCTGCCTCAGGCCCTGTCCCCAGTGCACCCCTTCCCACCCTGAGCCTGCAGTGCTCTCGCTCCTTCCCTTTCTCCCCCAAGATCCTCCTGCACACCACGAAACATCTGATCAGGAGATACGGGGTGGCGGGGGGAGATGTTCTGATTGGCAGGGCCGCTGGTGGGTGAGAGGCGCTAGAACCCGGGGAAGGGTCTGAGATGGGAGATTATTAACGTATTACAGTGGCTCTTTGGTAAATTCTGGCTCCTTCTCAGGCTCAGGTTGGCCACCCCTGGTCTTATTATATCAACACTATTACTTTTATTAGTCAAACTTGTAATCGCACTACAAAAAAATCAAGTTTGATCAGACTTTTTTTCCCATTAAACCCATGTTGATTGGCATTAATTATATTACCCTCCTTTAATTCTTTATTGATTTGAAGTTCCACTATTTTGCCCAGAATGGATGTCAGACTGAAGCTTATAATACCCAGCTCGTGCTGTTTATCCTTTTTAAGTATTAATACATTAGTTTTCTCTGTCTTCTAGAAATTGCCCAATGTTCCAAGACTCATTAAAAATCAATATTTAAATTCCAGCAAGCTCCTCCGCTAGCTCTTTTAAAAAATCTTTGCATGCAAGTTATTTGGGCCCTGCTGATTTAAAAATTTCTAACTCCCCCAGTTTATTTATTGGAATGGAAAAAGTATCATCATCATATGTCTACATGAACCATTTTTCTCTAAATACAAAACAGACATATTTATTGAACATTTCTTCTTTTTCTGCGTTATTTTTGATAATTCTACCATTTCCTTCTAGTAATGGATCAATACCATTGTTAGGCTATTTTTTGTCCTTAATAAACTTAAATATATTTATTGTTCTTTAATTCTGCTGGCCATAGATTTCTCCTTGTATATTGATTGTTTTGTATTTTAAAAAAGTATCCAACTTGATGTTCATATATTACATTATTGGTTTGAAGGACTGTTATTAAAAGACTGTCCATATTATGTATGAAATAATTGGCAGTAAGGAATATAGTTAATAATGCCGGTTATTTTAGGTGGAGATCATGAAGAATGAGGGGAAAGTAAATGCCTATTAGAAAAATTTGTGTGCTGTAGAATTTGGTTCTCATGTTTTTGTGTGTTTTTCCAGGGTCATACAGCAATGCTTAATACAGGCTGTTGGCATCCCAAAATAAAAGAAGAATTTTTGACTTGTTCCAATGATGGGTGAGTATAGGTTCAAGTTAGTGTCAGATTGTTTTGGGGGCTTACATTTTAAGACCTCCATTTACCTTCCTCAATTATAACTTGGTTGCAAACAGTCAACTGTGAACTTCTTTGTTGAGATCTGGAAGCCAGTATAAGACTTGTCTATAATTTGGCTTCTAGAAGAGTCAGTTGGTTTGTCTACATTCTTTATATTTTTAATATTATGGTGCTTTTGATGATGACACAGTAGGAAAAATATATGGATGAATATACTGTAATATATTTCAAATTGTAAAAATGACCCCCTAAATGTAGTAATTTTCACTGAGAGGCTGGATGTCTCAATGGAATTGTAGGAGGGATGGCACGACCTTTCACTTCAAAATCATAAGTTTGAGTATGGCCCAGACAGGTACTGATTAGTGTTACCATTTGACAACTGTCCAGTAGATGATTGGAAATGAATTTGTGGTTTCAGTGTTGATCCTAGTGGACAAGTGTCCAAATCACAAAAATCACTGTGATGTTTGGCACCAATTTACACCCTTCTTGGAACTTTAAGCAGTGAGGCCAAGTATTAAATGGGCGTAGACACTTAAATATATTGGTACCATTGGTCTCCCCAGCGCTCAGGACTGAAGGCAGTGAAGGAAGTTTGCATTGCTGCTTCCTTGGTTTGTTTATAATCTCCTTTGTAATTAAACAGAAGATTCTGATAACCTGTACCTTCAGTATGGCACTTTTCAAAATGACAAAAGCATTGTATTGACACTCCCCCCCCTGCATCTCCCCCACCCCAGTGAAACTAATGCTCCTTGTTGGAAAGCTCATAGTTTAATGGAGAGAAAAAAACACGTGTACCACAAAATAACATTTTAAACTACAAGTGGTTTTTTAATATAAAACAAAATAAAACAATTGAAATAATTTTTTTCAGTTCTTAGACAAAAAAGTAATGCAAAAATTTCACTGCTATATTCAGCTATATTTCTGAAGTGAGATGATTTTAAATATTTTGTTTCTCTTGAAAACACAAAGGGTAGACAGTTTTACTGCTTTACCACTTTAAAATTCAGTATATTTTACTTAGCTGAACAGTTTGTAGATAGTGAAAAATAAATTAAGAAATTAGATACTCTCAAGACTGTCTAATTTTGTCTGCATAAACATATGCCTAGCAATTATACCAAATATGGATTCAATAACACTCTCGTGCTTAAATTTCTGTGAATTAAAAGTGTCTGATCAAAAGAGTAAGATGCAGATAAACTGCTATAAGTGGATGTGTAATTATATTCTCAGACACCAAATGGCTGACATTATAAGAAAAGTAATTGAAACAATCCAGTGTACTTCCCATTTCCTTTTAGGCTAGCAGCAGTTTTCTCCAATGTGTGGATATGCCACTTTAAAAGTAACAATTGGAACCTAATGTTAAATCTGCAACAAAACTTTTATAGACTAAAGAACATCTTTTGCCAGGGGAAAATTTCTTTTTCATGTTAATAAGCGCAACAAGGTATCCAAAACTTAAGCAAAAATTATTCTCAGAATTATCCATGTATAGTAAAGAGTCGTCTTTGACAATTTAGATAGATGACCTCCACACAGACTATTTCTGCAATATTATCATCACTTGAAAGAACTGAATATTTAGGAGATAAAATTGCCAGTTTAAAGAGACTAATTCTTGTAAGTCTTGTTCATTAGTTTCACTCATTGGAGGTTTCTTTAGTAAATGAGATTTTAAGCATATATTTCACTGTAGTGTAATGGCATGTATTATGCTAATATATATTAGGTGAATTTCTGGCTTGATTGAAGTCAGTGGGAGTTTTGCCACTTCAGCAGGGCCAAGATTTCACCGATTTGTGCTCAGGTGGGTCAGCTTCCACATGATTACAGTTAGTGTCACAAAATGGACAAGAAGAAGAATGATGCTGAAGAAGTAAGAAAGAGGTCACTGCAGTTTTCTCCAGAATTAAAAAAATAATTTACTGTAAGGTTTTTCTTTTGTGATTTCAGAAGGTGGTTTTATTTGGCAAAATAACTTCAGGGTCGTTGAAAAGATTGTAGAGCAAAGACACTTAGAGCTAAGCAGAGAAGTGTAGGTAGCCTCAGGCAGAAGTAGTCACAAACTATGCTTTTGCTTTATGCATGCTAGAAACCATTTTTTCCTGAATTTTAAATGAAATCATTATGGGGAAAAATTTTCTAATTACTCCAGAAAGTGATAATATTTGTATTTTTTCTGATTATTTTGAATTTATTAGGGCTGTCAATTAAACACAGTTAACACGTGATTAAAAAAAAAATAACCGCAATGTAAAATTTTAGAGCCTGCAAGTCCACTCAGTCCTACTTCTTGTTCAGCCGGTCACTCAGACAAACAAGTTTGTTTAAATTTGCAGGACATAATGGGGTCCTCTTTTTGTTTACAATGTCATCTGAAAGCGAGAACAGGCATTCGCATGGCAGTGTTGTAGCCAGCATTGCAAGATATTTACATGCCAGACGTGCTAAATATTCATATATCCCTTCATGCTTCAACCACTATTTCAGTGGACATGTGTCCATGCTGATGATGGGTTCTGCTCGATAATACTCCAAATCAGTGTGGATCAATGCGTGTTCATTTTTATTATCTGAGTCAGATGCCAGCAGCAGAAGGTTGGTTTTCCTTTTTGGTGATTCAGGTTCTATAGTTTCCTCATTGGAGTGTTGCTCTTTTAAGACTTCTGAAAGTATGCTTGACACCTAGTGCCTATTGGATTTTGGAAGGCATTTCAGATTCTTAAATCTTGGGTCGAGTGTTGTAGCTATGTGTAGAAATCTCACATTGGTACCTTATTTGTGTTTTCTGAAATATGCTGTGAAAGAATCAGAGGGGTAGCCGTGTTAGTCTGGAATTGCAGAAGTGACAGAGAGTCCTGTGGCACCTTAAAGACTAACTAAAGTATTAGAGCAAAAGCTTTCGTGGGCTAATACCCGCTTTGTCGGATGCATGCAGTGGAAGTATCATGGGGCAGGTATAAATAGGTAGGCAAGAACCAGGTTAAAGATAACAGGGTGGGTTCAATGAGGCTGAACCAGATGTTATCTCTAATCAGGGAGGGTGCGGTATTCCTCTAGCAGCTGAATTGGAGGTGTGAACAGCGAGAGAAGAGAAACTGCTCTTGTAGTTAGCTAGCCATTCAAAATCTCTATTCAGTCCCAAATTGATTGTGTCAAATTTGCAAATGAATTGCAGCTCTGCAGTTTCTCTTTGCAGTCTGGTCTGAAAGTTTTTTTGCTGCAAAATGCTGACCTTTAAGTCTTTCCTGGTGTGTGCAGGGAGACTGAAGTGTTCTCCTACAGGTTTTTGTATATTGCCATTCCTGATATCTGATTTGTGTCCATTTATCCTTTTTCGTAGGGACTGTCCAGTTTGACCGATGTACATAGCAGAGGGGCATTGCTGGCACATGATGGCATATATTACATTGGTAGATGTGCACGTGAATGAACCAGTGATGGTATGGCTGACCTGGTTAGGTCCTGTGATGGTATTGCTGGTGCAGATATGTGGGCAGAGTTGGCATCGAGGTTTGTTGCATGGATTGGTTCCTGAGTTAGAGGATTTATGGTGCGGTGTGCTGTTGCTGTTGAACACCACTGGTCATCACCTTCAGTCCTCAGTTAAAACCTCTCCAGTGCATCATCAGTGATCTACAACCCATCCTGGACAACAATCCCTCTCTTTCACAGGCCTTGGGAGGCAGGCCAGTCCTGGCCCACAGACAACCCGACAACCTCAAGCATATTCTCACCAGCTGCTAGAGGAATACCTCACCCTCCCTGATTAGAGATAACAGCTGGTTCAGCCTCATTAAACCCACCCTGTTATCTTTAACCTGGTTCTTGCCTGCCTATTTATACTTGCCCCATGATACTTCCACTGCATGCATCCGACAAAGTGGATATTAGCCCACGAAAGCTTATGCTCTAATACTTTAGTTAGTCTTTAAGGTGCCACAGGACTCTTTGTCATGCTGTGAAAGTGTTCTTAAAATGAGCAACATCTGCTGGGTCATCATCCGAGACTGCTATAACATGAAATATATGGCAGAATGTGTATAAAACAGAGTAGGGGACATAATTCTCCCCCAAGGAGTTCAATCACAAATTTAATTAGCACACAATTTCTTTTAATGAGCATCATCAGCATGGAAGTATGCTGTCTGGAATGGTGGCTCAAGCATGAAGGAGAATGCAAAGGTTTAGCATATCTGGCAAGTAAATACCTTCCAATGCCAGCTACAAAACTGCCATGCAAATGCTTGTGCTAACTTTCTGGGGACATTGTAAATAAAAAGAGGGAAGCCTTATCTCCCATAAATGTAAACAAACTTATTTGTCTTAGTAATTGGATGAACAAGAAGTAAACTGAGTGGACTTGTAGGCACTGAAGTTTTACATTGTTTTGTTTCTGAGTGCAGTTATGTAACAAAAATAATCTACAATCTGCACTTTCATGACAAATAGATTGCACTACAGTACCTGTATGAGGTGAATTGAAAAATACTATTTCTTTTGTTTATCATTTTTAACGTGCAAATATTTGTAATCAAAAATAAATATACACTTTCATTTCAGTTGCAACCCAAAATACAATATATATGAAAATGTAGAAAAACATCCAAAATGTTGAATAAATTTCACTTGGTATTCTGTTGTTTAACAGTGCCATTAAATCTGCTATTAGTTGCAATTAATAATCACATGAGTTAACTGCGATTTATCAAGTGAATTGGCCTATGGCTCTGGCCTAAGCTGGTCTGTCATCATCAGAATGATATCTATTTATCTTTTTTGAATTGCAATTTTCAGCTCACTAGAATAGGAGCAGAACTTGAAGTAACTGACAAATATGATCCATCTGAGTTTTTTGTGTATATTATATAATTAACATTACGTTTTGGTTATGCTGGGTAGTATAGATATACAATATAGACACATGAACACACAAATATTTAAGCGAAGCTAATGGTCTCTTTTGGATGCTCAACACTTTTGAAATTAAAACATTTTTGTACCTGAACCCCTTTGAGGAAATCTCGAGAAGCTTCATAACAGTAAAAGTAAGGTTTATTCCTCTCCCTCTTTCATAGAGCTCAAGTTCTTCCTTTCCTTTTCCTCTTTCTCTTCTCTCCTTTCTCCCCAGAGTGTCTTGGAAGTTGCAGTTCCTGGACTCAAAGCTACAGGAACCACCTGCGAACTAACTTACACACACAAACTGGGATAGCTGTCTGTACCAATCTAGATACAACACACCCTTTCTCTTTAATTTTTACAATCGTTACTCGAAGTAGTCACTTCCAAATCATCACTTGAGTCCGGTAACAATTTTCCAATCTTTTAGGCAGTCTCCTTTTAGGTACTTCTCCTAATGCCTGTAAAGGCAAGAATAAGACTAGGCAGTGGTGCAGTTCCTACTACTATAGATGGTCCCTCATCACTATTGGTGTCATCGATGTTCTGCAGTCCAAGATAGAAATGAGCACTCTCCTTTTCAGCTTCTGGCTGATGACCTGTGGACCATCCTGAAATATTCCATTTCTTTCCATCTACTAATACAGCAGAACCTTGTCAGATTTCTATTATCTGCAAAGGATAGCTTGAACATCATTTTTTGACTATATCACAGCTTAATGTGAGCAAAATCTCCAGTTTGAAACTAGTGAGGTTTAGCACCTTTCTTACAGTTTATGTACTGTCTGTATTTCTCCTGTTTGTTCTTAACATGTTCACAAATAATTTCATTTGAAGGTTTAGTGAAAAAGGACATCATGTAAGCCCTTGACAAGTAGTAAGATATGTATTGGCCTTGCATCCTCTTAATAGTTCAGAGGGTGATAAAGCTTCTTTCTGTAATCTTGCTTGCAAACTGATAAGCTGCAAACTTTTTTTCACTGGCCTGTTCATTCTTGACTAGACCATTAATTCTTAGATGATCTAAAGAAACTGTTTTGAGTTTGATATCATTGCTGTTGAGATAGTGTTGCATTTGTTCAGAGGTCAATTGTATTACATTGTCAGTTACCAATTCCTTGTGACATCCTTCTCAGACAAAGTCTGATAATATGAACTTAATCACTATTTCAATGGTAATTTTACAGTGGGTGTAACTTCCAGCACTTTTGAGTAATAGTCTACCATTATTATGGCATATCTTTGTGTAACAGGATGATCTTCAAAGGGTCTCAGTATGCTGAGAGCCAATTTCTCCCATGAATAGTTGGGATAATCAACTGGTGTGAGGGATGTTAAAGGTTTTCCATGTCTTATCACTACTAGCATAAGCTATGCAATTCTTGATTATATTCTCAAATTGCTTGCCCAGCCCTGGCTGCCAGAAGTCTTGTTGCAGTCATCTTTGAGTTAGACTCATCTCTAGATGTCCTTCATGTTTCAGTTCTTGAAATCCATTTATATACAAGGGACAGCTCATGTGATATATGTCTGTAGGATTGCAAGTGTTCTGGTGACATCATCCTCAAAGGCCATCCACTAACTATATAAGTCTTTAGGTCCTGAAGTACCTTGTTTCTCCCATGTCTGTTTCCCACTCTGAGATTGTGCACACTCCTTGAGTAGTAGCAGAGAATTATGTAAAAGGGTTAAGATAAATCTCCGATCCCACAGGTAGGTTCTGAAACGTTTTACTGCCCAGAAACTTTTTTCTCAGTGATAGAATCGGATTTTCTGCATTGTTCAGGAAGCAAATGCAATAGTTACTTCTTGTCCATTTTCTATCTGAATCAAGATGGAACCAAGACCATGATCACAAGCATCTGTTGTGATAGTAGCTTGCTTCTCAGAATCAAAGGGCTAAGACCTGGGCTGGAGGAAATTGCATGTTTTGTGTCATTAAAGTTGTTCTTGCACACTTCATTTCATTAAAACTTCACATCCTTTTTTAGGAGATGATGCAAAAGAACTACTTTCATTGCAAATTGCTATACAAACTTTAAATAGTATTCGCACAATTCCAACAAAGATAGAAGTTTGTCCTTGTTGTCAGGCTCTGGTGCATCACAAATGACTTCCACTAGTTCTGGTTTTGGAGAGCTTATATTTCCTAAATATGTGACTGAGCTGGTATGGAAATGACATGTCGTCTTGCTGATGGTGAGTCCATGTCGTCAAAGCTTTTCTAAATCCAAATTCAGTTTCTTTACAGGTAAGTAACTTCTCCTTATTTAGCTATCCATGTACTACTTACACAGTGTAGATTGCAGTTATCTGGATTACCAGCAGAGAGTCTCAGAGTGTCATATTTGACTATTCAGGGACCCACTTGTTTCGACTGAGAACAAAACTGTAAGACTCCATTCTTTTGGGCTCCTTTATTAGATAAACAGAGATGGTAAGTTGACACATTAAATTCCCTTAACCTGGGAATTATAGAATAAATCTGAAGTATATTCTTATTAATCCGCTTTAGTTTATGACTTCTTTTCACATTTGTTAGCAATAAATATAATTCACCACAGTGCACCTGTTTTCCTTGAAAACATTCCAAATGATGGCTTTCGTGTAAGAAACCTAAGTCTTATAAGACCAAGTTGCAGTTTGTCTTTTGGGCTTAGATGGATATAGGGCATAACATTTTAATTGAGACACATTTATTTGCTCATTATGTTTATCCTTGAATTAAAGATAAATAGCATTCCATTGTTGCACTTTGCAGACAGGTAGCTAGAATTGTAACAGCATAGAGAAACTCCCATGAACAGACCTGACATTTCGATTAGGAATATGGTGATTATCCTTATATATATATATATATATATATATATACACTTGAATAACACTAACAAATTAACATGGATCCTTTCTGAAAGAATTGTTTGTTTGGATGTACATGTTTAACCAAAATAAAATCCTATGCATGCTCTCTTGAAATGTAACAAATTACTTTGTTTGCTTTTCTGTGTCTTATGACATTTAAAGTAAAGTTGTAGCCGAAGGATGTATATTACAAATATATGATCCCTATCCAAATTGTTGAGGAAAGCATCAATTCTCCCTTTAGAGTCTGACTGTCCTCTCTCTGGGAGTGAGGACATGCATCCCTGGTAACTCAGTTTTAGTTTGGCTATTATCCAGAGAGCATTTCTAGTATTTTAACATCAATATGTATTTACAATTGAAATGTTACTCTGATGTAGCCTTTTGCATTTCTTATGTGAAAGAAACTCTTCAGAAAAGGAGCTGTCCATACTAATTAAATTCCCTGACCCTGAAAAGTGCTGAGTACCCCAGTTATCTTAAAGTTAATGGAAATTTCAGGTACACATCACCACTCAGCATGAGGCCCAGAATTAGTGTGTTAAAAGAAAAATTGGTGCTGGTATTTTATTAATAGAAGGATATAAAGGTATCATTTCAAGGCATAAAGAACTTAGTTTGTTTATATCATTCAAAAAAAAAGAGTTGATTTTTATGTTAAAATAAAGGAGGAAGGGGAAATGCATCATTTTCTTTTTCGTATCTGGATATTTTCTTATCGCTCATGTGATGGGTATTTCTGTATGAATAAGCAAGAGAGCTGGGTGATGATAAATTCTACAGCGGCAGGTGTTTTGTGTCCCTAGTCTGTCTTCCTTTCCCCTCTTCAGAAATAGAATCACAGCCAACCTTGAAATTTAGCAGTCCTGAGCTTTAGTGGTTTGTTGATGAAGCCAGGACTGTCGTTACTTTACAGCTGGCTTACTTAAAAAAAAAAAAAAATCCTTTCCCAATTATTATCTCCCCCATCCTCTTAAAACCCAAGTTCATACCTGTATGCTTTAAAATGTATCTTAGAGACTGATAAACATCAACCTCAAGGGACCTCCTTAATAAAACATTTAGGGCTTAATTCGGCTTAATTACACCAGTGTAAAATTGGAATAACTCAGTTTACTTCATTGACATCAGTGAAGTTACTTCATATGCATAGTGTGTAATTTGTGTGCTACTACTCCCTCCACTAGAGGGAGGTGTAACGGCGCTTCTGAAACTGTATAGCTTCTGTGTAATATTGGTTATTTTTGGCATCGAGAAGATGGTGTTTCTGTCTTTAAGTTATCCATAAAATACCATTTTAAAGATTTACCCTCTCAAGCAGTCATACTCAGACTGAGGCTCATGAGCAGCAAGTGGCTCTTTAATGTATCTCCTGTGGCTCTTTGCAACACCTGGTATTAAAACAGTGTATGATTTAATTATAAACTGATCTAATTTATTAACTAATAAAGATGCTTTTATTGTGTTATTAACCAATTGAAATTGATAAAATAATACTTGGTTAGTCATTTTAAATAATATATGTAAACTAAATATTTCACTTGGCATACTGTTTAAATATAAATATCCAGTACTATAATAAATGAAACAATGAATTCACACTACAGTGCCTCTTTTGGGTAATCTTGCTCCTAATTTGGATCTCAAACTTCTGAGGTCTGAGTATTACTGCTCAGGTATGTTCAGTGTTAGATTGTTTAATTTTTTTAACATTTTTTTATGCAGGCAAATACATTTAATCACATTTTTTTAAAAAAAATTCTAAGAGTGGGATTTTCAGAAGCACCTCAGAATATGTCTCCACAGCAACTACACTGCTAGCTGTGGGTGTCTGTCTGCTGTGTAGACATAACTGAAGTGACTTTTGAAAATCCCACTTTAAATACTTAGAAAATGCACAACCCACATTTTCTTTTCTCAAAGATTTTAATGTTAAATTTGAACTTTTGGTAAATGTTTGGGATTTTTTCCTATTTATGTTCATTTTCTATCATATCTCTAGGTGGTGTCTCGATATATTTTAAATCAAGACATGATATGTTTCTGAAATTCTGAAGCATTTCTGTGCTTGTTTTATTACATATTCTGTACATGTTCAGTACAGGTAAAGTTAACTGATTAATATGTAACTGTACCCTCATAAGGTTTTTTGATAGATAATCCACAGTGATCCAGAGAAAATTAGTTGTCATGGAGGAGAGTCAGGCAGCTTTGGCAATTCTCAGAGTGTGTTGGTTGGAGAGATAGCTAGTACTTATTGAGCATGCTTCATATGCAATTTAAAAATATTTGTTACTTTAATTATGAACCTATTGTGTTCATACTCACCAGAGGTACTTGTCTTCAGTAAACAAGTACGCGGCAATTCTGAAGTATTTAAAATCAAACGATGTATGAGTATATGGTAACAGCCTCACTTTAAAAACAGGAAAACTTTTTCCTCACCATCAGAAAATTCAAACATTGCTTAATTTTTCAAAATAGAAAGTCTGGATTTCGGTGAAAACTAAAAGTTAGTATATAATGGCACAGTCTATCTATGAAGTTGCATCTGTGACTATAATGTCAATCAAAGTGTGTGATGATAATTAGGATTTTGATTGTAACCATGAAGGACCAGCTTCTCAGCTGGTGTTAATTAGGGTGGCTCCACTGATTTCAGTAGGGCTATGTCAGTCTACACCAGGTGATAATCTAGATTCTAATATTCAAAATAGCATCCTAGCATCTAAGTGTTCATAAACAGGATGGCTTAATGGAGTGGGTTAATTCCTTGCAGGAAAAGCAATAAGTAGACCTAGATTCAAGGTGGCCTTACTTAAGTATCTTTTATTTGCCATTTGTAACTCCCCTCACCTCTGTGGGGACAGCTATTCCAGAGGAAAAGAGAATTCACTCCTGGTAGAGAGTGGCTAATGCCACCGCTTTCCCTCACAGGTTCTGTCAAGTGAGGCTTTCTGTAAAATCCAATCAGGGCTTCACAGAAATCCCCAATGCAGAGGTTGCTCAGGAAAGAATCAGAGTGCATGTATTTCCTACCTTCCTGGCACTGACTCCCACAGAACAGCCCCTGTATTAATACATTCCCACTCTAGGTGGCCTAAACCATCACTCAAGTCCACAGCCTGCAGTCTGTGCACTTTCACTACCACATGGTAGTTTCCAACTTGATTAAAGCATATTTTCATCTTGCAGTCTTGACAGGTCTTAACTGCATTTTAATCATCTCTCTGAATTATGTTAAAGACTGATATGTTCTAACCATTCAACTGGGTTGCTGGAGTTATGGTCCAACTGTTTGTAAAATTCTGTAAGATAAGCACTGATACCGGTAAGGTTACACCAATATAGGCAAGAGCAGAATTTGTCACATGTAACCCCATTATAAGCATAGCTGTTGTATGACCTTGCTTTAATTTTTATTTTTATATGTAGTGAATTGTATGAATTTTTGTATATAATAATGGATCTGGAGAAATGTGAAGATTAAAACTCTTATTTACATATGCCATCCAGCAGAGCTTTTTGGATAACATTACTATCGTGAAGAAAGTCTTTGGATAAATATTAGTAGTCTGAACACCTTTTGCGTCATCACAGTGTTATACAAACACTTTGTGCTTAATATACACAGTTAATGCTGGCTATGCTGCAGTTTTCAGAACTGCTAGGAGTAGTAGGGCAGCCATGCCAAGGCCAATACCAGACATTTGTATAAACACCACATTTTATGACTTAGATTAGATACAATATTTATCTTTACAAATTTGAAGACTAGTTGTCAAAGTGCACTTGAAACTAATCCTCCATCTTTCTGCTTTCCCCCACACTCTCAATTAAAAATCTTTGCTTTTAACATGCTTTCCATGGGTTACTACTATACCATAGAGTCTCTTTTAAATAGGAGCTCAGGTAACTTAGAGAGTTGGAAGCTACTTAGGTCTTTCTGTGGGGTCAGTCAGGGCTAGATTACCCACTAGGCAGACTAAGCACGTGCTTAGGGCACCAGCAAAGCAGGGGGCACCAAAAAAAGATTCTTTTTTGAAAAAAATTAATATTTGATATTTCCAAAAAAGCTTCAAAGTAGTCTTAAAACATATTTGGGCACTGATCGTGTGTTGAAATCTCTTTCTAATACTCTCTGGGAGGCATATGCAGTGGCAACAAGTGCAATTCTGGACTCCTACTCAAAGATTGTGGATGCATTAGAAAGGATAGCTGAAGACCAATCACAGACTATAGGTGAGACAGAAAACATTGCAAACAAGATGCAAGAACTAGAGTTTGTATTAATGTTGACCATGTGGAATGAAATTTTACAACACAAATAAAGCTCTCCAAGAAAAACTGGATTTTAAAAAATGTGCAGACCTCTGTCGATCATTAGCAGACCACTTACACACTTTGAGGAATGATTTTGAAAGATATGAAGACATATCAAAAGATATCTTGCCTGATACAACTGCAAAGAAGCCCAGTCCCGCAAGCAAATCAGGAAAAAACAAGCAAATGATAGCAGTGCAACAGAAACAGCATTGAATCCTAGAGACAAATTTTGCGTATCTATTTACTACGCTGTAATTGATACACTTGCAGCTCATATGAAGAGGAGAGGTGAAGTGTACAAAGAAATATCAAGTAGATTTTCTTTTCTAAATGATATGGACTTATCTGACGAACAAGATTCCCAAAAGCTAGTTGACTCATACCCTGTTGACTTGAACATGAATCTCTGTGGAGGAGTACGGCAGTTCCACTGTTATATGCACGCAAAGTTTAATGAAACAGGAAAAATGAAATTCAGTCACATGGATCTTCATGACACAACATTGAAAGACGGAATAAAATGTGTATTTCCAAACGTACAGATCGAACTACGTATTTTTCTAACATTGATGATTACTAACTGCTCCACAGAATGCTCTTTTTCTCAGCTGAAAAGAGTAAAAAACCCTCAGAGAACAGCAATGTGTCAGGACAGACTTGATTCACTTTCCCTATTGTGTATGGAAGTGGACATGCTTTGTCAAGTCAGCTTCGATGAACTTATCCAGAATTTTGCAATCAGAAAATCTAGAAAGAAGCTGTTTTAATTTCAGCATACATGTCAGTTTTGTCTCATTTTGAAAAATAAAATTTTATTTTATGGTATATATTGTTTTAATTTTGAATTACGTATGGGGGGGCACCATAATCTTTTAAGTGCTTAGGGCCTCTAAAGGTCTTAATCCGGCCCCGGAGTCAGTGAAAATATAATACCCATAAATGGAGCTGTAAGGTAGCCCTAGCCCTTCATTTGATTCTGAACTAAACAGATTGAGAGGGAGGAGGGTGCAAGAGGTATTGAGGTAAAGCACCTGAATTCGCCAGGAATTTGAATTAAAATTCAGAGGTGATGATCAGGTCTGGGATTCCTCCGGAGAAAATATTTGAAAAGTGGAACTCAGGAAGCATGTCAATATCAGATGAAATTTGACTCTTCTGCTTTAATTTTCTCTTCCAAAGGATCTTTGTTTTCAGACAACACATGGTTGATTTAGTGCCTTTGAGTATATCTACACTGCGATAAAAGACCCACAGCTGGCCCAGCTCCCAGAGCTGGAGCTCTAGCCTGAGCCCAAATGCCTCTACTGCAATTTTATAGCCTCGTAGCAGGAATCCTGCGAGCCTGAGTCTGCTGACCTGGGCCAGCTATGATTATGATGCGGTCTTTTTTTGCAGTTGTGATGGAGTCAGACCAGAAGGATATAGGAGAGTGCTGGAAGGCAGGTATATTAGTCTCAGGATGTGCAGGTCCCTGTTCCCTGGATAGCCAAACAAAGGCTACTTCAGGCCAATCAAGACATCTGGGACCAATTAAGAACCTTCTAGAAAGGAGTAGAAACAGCTAGCTTGATTGGGACACCTGAAGCCAATCAGGGACTGGCTGAAACCAGATAAAAACCTCCCAGTTAGTCAAGTGGGCTGTGAGTGTCAGGAGCTGTGGAAGGAAGTTATGCTGTTGGTGAGACTGAGTGTTGGACAACATATCATCCAGAAGGAAGGAGGCCCTGAGGTAAGGGTGAAGTGGAGTTTGAAGAAGCAGAGACTGCTGTGGGGAAGTAGCCCAGGGAATTGTATTGTGTTTTGTGGATAAAAGGTCAGCCATCTTAGCTGATACTTTTAGGGTACCTGGGCTGGAGCCCGGAGTAGAGGGTGGGCCTGGGCTCCCCCCTTTTCTGCCTCCCTTAATTAGTTACTGAGAAAGGGAGGTCACTCTGGGCCTAGATGAGTTTCTGGGGCCTCTAAATCTGCCAGGAAGCGCAGGACCCACCAATACAGACTCGGAACTTTGTTGCACAGTGTAGACATACCCTTTTTGTCCTGACTGCGCTATAGGAACCTGATCGTGTTCATTACTGCTCTAACTAGCACCAAGTTATACCTTGGTAAACTGGAAATAAAGCTCCTTTGGAGGAGGAATGGGACTGGTACGAGATTGGAGCATTGCGCAGCTATGTCTCCATTTGAGTCCTCTGTTGACGTTGTTGAGTAAACTCTTTTCATTACTACATGTCATACATCTACAGATCCATTTCCATCTAGATGTGAACCCTCCATTTCCCAAAATTAACTCTCTGGTGAATTTTAAACTATCACTTAATTTACAGTGGTATTTTCTCATGAGATAACATCTTGTAATGACCAAAATTTTCCATTTACTGTAGCAATAGTAGGAAGTACGGTAGACTTAATAAACCAAACTCAGATATTTGTGTTTGATAGTGGAAAGAAATGTATGGGGTGGAACAGAATACTTATCTTGGCATGTTTACTTACAAAGATGAAAAATCTGTTCTCTTTAAGAAACTGAAAGTGGTTGATTAAATTGGCACCAGCAACTTGAAAGTCAGTTTTCTGTCTAAAATTTCTATTGTAATTGTTAGTAACATTAACATTACCATACATAACCATACAATACATAGTAACATATACATACCCACTATAATATATATAACATTATTATAGCCCGAATAAATTGATTCTCTATGTAATTTTTGCACAGTTATTAAACAGTAGAAAGTGCAGATAATTTTGCAATTTATAATATAGAATTTATCGTTTGTTTCCTTCATTGAGATTTTTGTTCCTCCTGATATTTTTAAATCAATATGCCACTAACATCTGTCATTCTCTTAATTTTCTGCCACAAGAAAGATGTGAAATTGCTTTAATGTTTGTCATTAAATGGGTGATAGAGTGAGATTGCATTCTTTAACTACTGTTCTTTTCAAAGGCATGAAGTGTTCTGGCTGATGGTTGGTCTGGAAATATTTTTAAGGATTTGGGAGAAAATGTAGTTGATGTAAAGTTGGTATACTCTTTGTCACAGTTTTGGTTAATTTTAAACTAAAACTCAGTTTGCCAATATGTTTTCTAATTAGATAGAAGTGTAAATATAACCTATCTAGCTCTCATGTATAGTCACCCTGGATCTGATCCAAAGCCATTGGAAGTCATTGAGTGTTTGTCTACTAATGGATCAGGCCTTTACTCAGGACTCATCTTGAAAACACTTGTGAAGCATGTGGCATGTGTTATCTGGTTTAAAAAGTGGTTATCTGACTGTATTAGCTCTCAAGACATAATTGTTAATATTGTCTAAAGTATAGACAATATTAACAATAGACATTACTTGAGTATACTTAAGTAATAGACATTACTTGAATATACTTGTTTTCTATATAAAAAAAAGTTCGACCAAATAACCAGGCTAAGCCAATGTATTGTCTAAAAACAAAATAGTACACTATGAAAACAATATACATACCACTCCTTCCTGGAAGCAGTTGCCTTGCAGTGTGCAGTTCATTTTACACAGAATATGTGCCCCAAAGTATGCATTCAGAGTTAGTCATACTTATATGATTGTTTACAAGCTAAAAGCACTTCACACATCACCCAAGGTTAAAATCTATCAATTGCTTTTTACTTTGTTTTCCTGCATCGAGCTGTTCCTTCCTTATCATTAGTTTTGGAGACCACATTCCGAGTACTAGGGACCATGAAGGCACAACCCACCCTGTACAAGGACACACTGTTCATATATGTTGTCTTTAACAGGTTTCATATTAGCTAATGCCAAAAGGTACATTTGGCTTTGCAGAATATTGTGTGGTGTGTGTGTGTATATAAAATAAAAAATAATCAGTTGGGGTGGACTCACAGGGACTCTATCATAGAGCTGAGTCTCCTATAACTAGCTACCATGATAATGTGGTATTGGACAGACCAATACTGTGGTCCAGGTTGGAAAGAGTTCAAGGAGCTACAAGTATGATTTATGAGTTTGAAAATACATCTTCAGTGAGACTAAAGGAGCTTAATAAACTTAACTTATTAAAGAGCAGGACTGGAGGTGACTTGTTCTTTGCCAAAGCACACTTACACAAGGAGAAGATATCTAATCTTTGAGATCTCCCGTAATGTAGTCAACAAAGACCTGAAAAGTTCCGGTGGCCAGATGTTGAAGTCAGCGCCTTTAAGCTGGAAACAAGATGTACAATTTTAACGGTGAGATTAATTGACCATTGGAATGGATTGTCAAGGAGTGTAGTACATTCTTTATCTATTGAAGTCTTTAAATCAAAACTGGATATCTTTCTGAAGCTGTGCTATGGTTCAGCCATAAATTCTTGGGCTAGATGCAGGAACCACCGACTGTAGTTCTGTGGCCTCAGTTATGCAGGAGATCAGACTGAGTAATCATAGTGGTCCTTTGTGGCCATAAAATCTATGATTAGTCCTATGAAATAAGTGGGGCTACTTTTGGGTGTAAAATTGTATGGGTAACAGGTTGCAGGATTGGGCCTTAAGTGTCTTTTAAGCTCATCATTTGACTCTTCGAGGCTGTAATCTTGCAAACAGACCCATAACCTCTCAGAGTCCCAGAGACGTTGATGAGTTCTATGTGGATAGAAGGGTCCGCCCATGTGGAGCTTCTGACAGGATATGAGCCTAAACTTTATCTTTGAGGGGTGTTCATTGCAAACGTATATTTCAATAGCGGCTGATCCTTTCTAAGTCCCAGTCAGCCTCTGTAATACGACTAGCCATTTCATCACTGTTCCCCTTCCCTGCCTCATGCACCCTCTTTGGTATCTGCAAATAATTCTTCAATGGGTTGCTTTCCACTAATTTTTCTGTTGTGTAGGTAAAATCTTCTGATTTTATCCTGATTGTATCTTTCCAATATTTGCTAATAAAACTTTACACTGAACAGGTTTCAGGTGAGAGTGATTAGTTCAGTTTTGGCAACTTTTGTGCACCCCTTGAAATGTTTCCAAACCTGTGATTTGGGAAATGTACTATGGATTATACAAAAGAAAAAAACATAATCAATACTCTACATTTTAGCTCATGTAGTGGTAGTGGAAATTTGCTGTCCAATAATCTGTCCTATTGAGATGTACATTCATTGGTGTCAGTATGATTTAGAATCTGTTGGCAAACTATTCACTCTACATTGGCTGAACTTTCAGTGAGATAAGTTGCAGATCTTCTTTTGTCATCATAAACCTATTAGACCACGTACATTCCTCCCGCCCAAATTAAATACCTTACTTGTAGCCATATGTATGTTCCTTCTGTTATGTGAGTTACCATGCATTAACTGGATACTCATCAATATATAAAATTGCTGTATAGGAGTGCCAGAAGAGAGTTTTGTTGTTAAAGAATTTTTTTAAAAAAATTCTTTAAATTTAACATAATTGTTTATTTCAGTTCAGTGGAAATTGTTTATTTCCACGACTATAATTACTCTGTCAGCATTTCCATTATAAAGCCCTGCTAACAACTGAGCCATAAAAATTTGTTTTCGGGTTGAAACTAGGCATAAAAAGTCTGTCAAGGGAGCAATTTTCCAAAATGAAATAGTTTTTATATTCAAGTTACAAGAATGGGGGAAAAACGGAAGTGAGAAGTTGTGGTTTCAGATTGGTTTTATGCCATTATTAAAAAATGATATATTTTTTTGCCCTGTGACCATCTGTAATGTGAAGTTGTGCCTTTAAGTTTTTATTTTAGAAAACTGTTTGAAAGTGAATATAATGGTAGTAATAATTGATATTCCTAAATATTGAAGTTCTCTGTTGATCACAGAACACAACATCAACACTGCTGCTTTCCTACACAGCACTGGACATTTGTTGCCAGTTGTTTAACCTGGAGGGACTACCTCAAAGGGGAAAATGTGGTTCCCTTTCCATATCAATACAGTCCTTGGCCACTTTCCTCATAGTGCTAACAAGGGTGTCAAATAGTGTCAGTTATTATGGTCTGTAACTGGAATGAGGCCATGAAACTTATTTTGTATAAGTTACTCATTAGCCATCCTGCAATAATTCTTTTAATGACTCCATAGCTGGCCACTATTTGAACTGATTCCCTAGATTTGAAAGGCTCCATAGCATATGACCAATCCGGTGATCCAATATACTTCGACTATAATAGCAATATTGTCCATTCCAAATTTTCTAAATGTTTGAGTCAAGTCCCAAATAACAATGAGATTTAAAAATAATAAATGTTGGGGTTCTTTGGTTTCAGAGCCTTTAGGGTTCACTTGATGATTTCAGGCTTTTCTGCATGGTGATTTTAAGTTAAAATTGAGATTCTGATGCAATCTACTGATTCTAGCAACCTGGGCATTAAGAAAAATGTCAAATATTATGGAGACTTGTGATAAATCACTAGAGTTGGCAACACTTTTGAGAAACATGTAATTTATGTGTAGAAGAACAAATTCATACAGATGTTTAGTGTTCATGGATGATGTTATGGATGGTCATTATAATTATCTGTTTCATTAAAGAATAACTAAGGGCTGACTGACACATTTGACATCAAAGGAGCACTATTAGACTGTGGCCAGTTAGCATTGCTCTGTGCAGCTATCTGTGACATACACACATCTGTTGGTATTGTGATGTAGTTAGGCCCAGGTAGGAAATTGGAGAAGGAGTTCATCACTCTAAAATGAACAGAGGAGAAAATAAAGTTTTAAAGTTCCAAAGGAATCTAAAGTTGGATGAAGATAGGAGGAGAAAAGATGAACTTGTGATTAAGATACAAGACTGTGAGTCAGAAGGTGTGCTTTTTATTCCTGGCTCTGTCACAGACAACTTGTGTTGCCCTAGACCAACCACTTAGTTTCTCTGTGCTTCTGTTCCCGTTTATACAATATAGCTAATACTTTCTTCTGTGTGTACCTATATATTAATTTAATATTTAAGTTACTGTTTAAGGCACACTGATACAATGGTGGTTGCGGATCTTTTAAGTACCTAAATCAAAATACTATCACAAGTTATCTTAAAATCTGTACATGGGAGTTGCATAGGCTGAAAATCAAGACAGAATATGGCCTAATATATGTTTTGAGGGGGAAAAAAAGGCATTCCACAAAAAAATGGCCTGAAAAAAATAATTTAAGCTTTCTCTTGGAGCTCATGCTACATTTCCAGTTCTAGGATCTTACCTTTCCTTTCAAATAGGTTGCTAAAATTCCTGTTTGATTCAGGCTTGATCTACACTTACAAAGCTCTGCTGCCACAACTACATCGATTCGGTTGTGATTTTTTTTTTCTGAAATAGTTGTGCTAGTAGTGTAGATGCAGTTATACCAGGGTCCCTTCTGGGACCATGTGTCTGTCACAGGGTTACTTACCAGGGTAAGTCATTTTATACTGGTTTAGCTTATTTTGACTCCTGAGTCAGAATAAACTCTACTTATATAAGTACTTTTGTAATGATATAACTGCATCTGTGCTAAGGGAGTCTTTTTGCCACTTTGCAGGCATAGTTATATTTAAAGCAGCAAACTTTTCAATGGTAAACAAGGCCAAATTCTAGTCTAGTATTGATGATGTTGGTAGCAATGCCTGTTATTATAGTTGCCTGGCATTTCCCATTATATGATCCTGTTTTCTCTTGCTCATAACTGACCTGTTTTAACCGTTTGGACCATGTGTCTGTCTCTGAATGTTTCTGGAAATTTTCAACCAGAACAGTCCACATATTTACAAGAAGAAAACTGGGGAAAATATAGTGTGTTGCCCATGTTCAATTCTGGTAACCTTTTCTTTACACACTCTGACCCCCTCATGATTTGGAGCAAGACTTGAAATTTGGCACATTGCTGGCCTGTGTGTCAGGAATGTGCCTTTTGCCATTCCCATGAAAATCTGCTTAAATTTTGTCCAAGATAGTAATCTTTGAAAAATCACAGTTTGCATATGCTCAGAAGAGACTTGCTATAGTTCAGTAGCTAAAATATCTGAAGTTCCCATCTGCACTGAGTATGCTTCAGCCTGCAGTTGTAGCAGGCTGAGCAGGACTGTCCCTGAATTTTCAACTCTGGGTTGCTATAGGCCATGAAGGAACCAGTGAGGCAGGGGAAAGATTTAATGAAGGACTCAGGGCGTGGAATGAGAACTGTGAGTGTCTTGGCAAAGAGAATCAGAGGGGTAGCCATGTTAGTCTGGAATTGCAGAAGTGACAAAGAGTCCTGTGACACCTTAAAGACTAACTAAAGTATTAGAGCACAAGCTTTCGTGGGCTAATACCCACTTCGTCGGATGCATCCGACGAAGAGGGTGTTAGCCCACGAAAGCTTATGCTCTAATACTTTAGTCTTTAAGGTGCCACAGGACTCTTTGCCACTTTGGCAAAGATAGTGGAAGCCAGGGTGGTGGTTGTAATAAATTAATGTTTGTGTAGCAATTAAATACTGTAATGATGAATACCATAAAAAAGCCCATGAAAAAAAAAACAATTCTGTCTTGAGCAGCATTTGAATAATGTGCAGTAAATAAAACCTAGAACTACACATTAAGCATGGAAGAGAAAACAAGATATTGAACAGCTGCTCTAAAGTGAGCTCCATGCATTCTGGGCACTGAATGAGGAAAAAATGTGCAATCAACTAATTAAAGATTGTATCATAATGCATACTAACAACGGGACCAAATTGAGGCATTGCTGATTTTTGAATGCTTAATTTTGCAACCTTAATGTTTCTTTTAACACAACTATTTTTATTTGTGTGTAATTCTGTGTAGGTTCTTATGCTGAACTCATGGAGGTCATATCTGAGTGCCTTCCAATAGTGCTTTAAGTATCAATAGCTATCTTATACTGTAGTATGTATACATAGTTTACTATAGCTGTGGGCTATAAGCAGCCCATGAAAAGTGTTTCTCAAAATAATACCTTTTGTGTGAAAATTCAAGAGCTGGACATCCTTTCAGTTCGGACTCAATTGTGAAGCTATAGTACCATAGCTACAGTATCACCACGTTAACCCTCAGCATTTTCATCTGTAATGATATAGTGGAAAACTAGTTCTTTAAAACAAATGCTTCATGTAATACAGAATTCTTTTCATGGTGTGTAGTACACCATTGTGATAGGTGTGGCCCCAGCATTGTTGTGCATGAAGGTGTTAAATTCACTCCAGCTATGTGAGAATGACTTTCCTAGCTGTTTGTAAACATGTACGATACAGAGCTGATTAAGAAAGCATAGCAAGTGAGCAGGCCTGGCACTGAGAAGTGTGAATAATTAATCTTTCTCTCTTCTGGCCCTTGCTGAATGCTGTATGTTTATAAAAGGGTTAGTAAAGCTATTTTTGTCTTTATAAACTATATATATTTATATTAATATTTTCTAATGTTTTTCTTGGTGAACATGTTAGTTGCTAGTTTAAAAAAAATTGGTCTTTTGAAACACCTTGCATTTAAGGACTTTTTCAACAGATGTATACTTTTACTTCAGAATTTCTGTATTTCTTCAGACAGTATAAGAAAAGTGGGTTAAATTAGAATTTATTTGCAAGATGAAAATTTAAAAAATCTTCTATGCCACTCCTGCCTGAACTATTTGTACATAGTGCTATAAGACAATGATGGACAGTGCCAAAACATGTTACTACTTCTAATAATTTTTGGATCTGTTAAAGTGAGAAAAGTTTGGCTCTGTGCCTTTGGTAGTATGTTTTTAATTAAAATCCATAGTAAAAGAAGTTATATTTTCCAAAGCATGGTTCAAGTAAAGTAGGTTTAGTCAAGTGTTTTTGGCATTCCAGCATTTATAAACAGTAACTTTATGCTGGATGTTAAATTTTCAGCTAAGCATCATGGATTAGTATTTTAATCTCTCATCTTAACTTTTTAAAAACTCTGACCCTGGTATTGTATGTGGCTAGATCAGTTCGTTCTGCTGAAATTATAAACATGGAATCTAATGTTGTCTGTGAGGCCCAAGTTTATAGCTTATGTAGTTGGGGAAGCTTCCTCTGTTTATCTGCATAAGATACAAAAACTCTCATTGGAAAAACTATGGTGAATCATAAATGAAGAATTTGTAACTCTTTTACTTCTCAAATATTAATCCTGAAAAGTCTGAGTTTCTGATTTTGGACACCAGTAAACACTTGCTAAAATTAAATTACATAGGCTAAAAACTGCATAAATATTTTCACTATGGATAACATAGTCATTAAATGACAGGACTATACCATAAGTCCATTTATGCACCCTACAAGGCAGATGAGTGTAACTTTTTTTTTTAAACTTCAAAACTTCATTTGTTTGATCACAAATAATGTCTTTGGTCCAATACAGAACAAAGATATACACTGTTCCTGCTCTCATACTGCTTGAGTCTCAGAGACATACATGCAAAAAGAACAAAGCCAATTGTCCCTTACTGATTCCCACTGCTTTTGAGGTTGTAATTGAATATGTTGTAATTGAATTTTACAATGGTAAACTATCATTTTGTGTGTATGTGTGTAAATATATCTTGTGACAGGGTCAAGCCAGATAGCTACAAGAGAGTGGTGGAACGTAGATACATTAGTCCCAGATTAAGCTGGCCCCTATAGATAACAGGGGCTATTCCAGAACAATCAGGAACTTGCTAAACCAATTAAGGCAGGCAGGCTAATTGGGACACCTGGAGCCAGTTGGGAAGCTGCTAGAAGCCAGTTGGGAAGCTGCTAGAAGCCAGTTGGGAAGCTGCTAGAATCAGTTGAGGCTAATTAGGGCACCTGGTTTAAAAAGGACCTCACTTTAGTCAGTGAGGCACGCATGCGAGGAGCTGAGAGCAAGACACTAGGAACTGAGAGTAGGAAGGCATACTGCTGGAGGACTGAGGAGTACAAGCATTGTCAGACACCAGGAAGAAGGTCCTGTGGTGAGGATAAAGAAGGCGTTGGGAGGAGGACATGGGGAAGTAGCCCAGTGAGTTGTAGCTGTCTTACAGCTCTTATGGGAGACACTCTAGATAGCTGCAATCCACTGGGCCGTGGGCTGGAATCTGCAGTAGAGGGCAGGCCTGGGTTCCTCCCATCCCTCCAACTCCCTGCTTGATACAAGAGGAGCTGACCTGGACTGTGGATTCCACCAGAGGGAAAGGTCTCTGGCCTGTTCCCCCACCCCACTAGGTGAATCAGCAGAGACTGCAAAGATTATTCTTCTTCCTTTTCCCCATGCTGGTCAGTGATGAGGTTAGCTGAGTGAATTGCAGATTTGTGTCATGAAAGTGGCCAAACTGAGGGTTGCCATGAATCTCTGAGGCGAGCAAATTTACCAATAAGCACGCAGGACCCACAAAGGCAGAGGAGGAATTTTGTCACAATCTATAGTTATCAGCATTTCGGAGTGGTATTAAATTATACTTGTTTTAATCCTGTTTGAGACCACAACTGCAGTCATGAACTTATGTTTGTCAGCTTTAACAAAAGAATAACTGAGGGGGAGAATTTAGACCCCACAGGCAGGACCATGGCCAAAGGCTGAAATAAATATCTGATGTTTTTGTCTCTCTGAGTTCCACCTTTCTATGCCTACTGCCTATCTTTTAAACCATCTCTTCCCTTCTTTATTATTCTAGTGAGTTTTGTCACTTAGCAAAAACCACACTGAGAATGTTAAACATGTACGTAAGAGCAAAACCTCCCATTTAATTTGAGCTTCAGATGTTCAGTTGAATATCTCTCTATCCCCTCTTCCCCTCACCCCTGTAATTTAGAGGAAGATATTGGAATTAAAGCCACTGGGATCTTCATTCTTTCCCAGCAGAGGGAGATGAGCAGATAGGGGAAGTTCACTGCTTTCTCAAGCAAAGAGAGGGGTGATAATTGGACCTCCACCTTTCTTTATTTGAAGAGCAGCTGAACTCTTGAGCAGGTAGTCTGAAGCTCCCTCTGAGAAAGCCCTAAATGAAAGTTTGCATGCCATTCAGTCAAGCCCTTCAAGTTCAGGATTCACATCCAGTTGAGCTAGGAAAGTCCTGAACCTGAAATGAGACAGAGTATCCAAGTAGGTAGATGATAGAATCATAGATTTTAAGGGACTGCAAGCTTCATCTAGTCTAACCCCCTGCCAAAATGTTGTCTAAACCATCCAAGACAGATAACTATACATCCTCCTTTTGAACACCTCCAGTGAAGAAGCTTCCACAACTTCCCGAGGCAGTCTGTTCCATTATCCTAATGTTCTTACAGTTAGGAAGTTTTTTCCTGAGATTTAATCTAAATCTACTGTGCAGTAGTTTGAACCCATTGCTTCTTGTCCTGCCCTCTGTGGGAAACTTTCTACATCTTTACTGTGGCAGCCTTTCCAATACCTGAAGACGGCTTAATCTTTTCTTTTTCAAACTGAATATACCCAGTTCCTTCAGCCTTTGCTCATTGTGCTTGCATTCCATCCCTTTGATCATCGTTGTCACTCACCTTTGGATCATTTTGAGTTTCTCTACATCCTTTCTATACTTTTGGTGACCAAAACTGGACACTATACTCCATCTGAAGCCTAACCAATGCCCAGTAGAGCATATCTATCAACTCCCATGATTTGCATGCTGTGCCTCTGTTAATACAACCTAAAAGTGCATTTTCTTTTTTTGCAACAGCATCACATTGCTGACTCATGTTGAGGTTGTGATCCACCACAACTCCCAGATCCTTCTCAGCAGTGCTGATGCCAAGCCATTCTGTATTTGTGTGTTTGGTTTTTCTTCCCTAAGTATAGCGCCTTGCATGTTCCTTTTTTGAATTTCATTTTGTTGTCCATATCCAGTTCTCCAGTTTATCAGGACTCCTCTGAATTTTAGCTGTACCCTCCAAAGTACTGGCAACCACCGTAGCTTTGTGTCATCTGCAAAACTGATCAGTGTGCTCTCCATACTTCTATGCAGATCATTAATAAAAATATTAAAGAACACCGGACCCACATCAGATCCGTATGGAACCTGACTTGAGACCTTCCTCCAATCTGATATCATTTCATTAGTAAGTTATTCTTTGTTTGCAGTTGTTTAGCTGCAAAGGAATTTGTCATTTGAATGGGTGAAATTGTGTGTGTTGGAGTAACTCACAAAATGTGCAATCAGCTGATAAGCCTGGAAAATGACTGAAGGTTCTATCATTTTCTTAAATTCCAATTATTTTCAGCTTGCTTCTCAGTGCTGTAAAAAGTTTATATTGCCGTTTATAAAATTAACATAGTTATATGCTTTTAAAAAATGTCCTTGTTTTGGTTTCAGATTTAAAAATTACTTAAGAAAACTGAAAAATCTGGTTATCCTAGACCAGGGGTTGGCAACCTTTTAGAAGTGGAGTGCTGAGTCTTCATTTATTCACTCTAGTTTAAGGTTTTGTGTGCCGGTAATACATTTTAATATTTTTAGAAGGTCTCTTTCTATAAGTCTATATTATATAAATAAACTATTGTATGTAAAATAAATAAGATTTTTAAAATGTTTATGAAGTTTCATTTAAAATTAAATTAAAATGAAAGCCCCCAGGACGAGTGCCACTGAAAATCTGCTCCTGTGCTACCTTCGGCACCCATGCCATAGGTTGCCTACCCCTGTCCTAGACTTAATAGCTTTTTTTAAAAAGTGTTCATATTAGTTAATAGAAGAATAGATGTGAAAAGAAGCAGGATTTGGGGTAACACACTCTTATATTCTAAATGCACTGAGAAATACTCTTGTCAGGCAGGCAACTGTCAAGGTGACAGCAGGCTTTGCAGCAAATGAGGTGAATCTATGATCAGATTGAAATTTCAGGGTGTATGGCAAACAGAACCTTGTGCATTATAACATGTTTGAGCTCCAGGAACAGTAGCAGCTGTGTTGTCCAGGGCAATGAAAGGGGCCACTTCTCCATTCCCTTGCATCAAAATAAGGCTTATAAGTATGGTGAAGAGTAAGAAGTCTTATTTTAAATTACATCTCCTACCTTTATTAGTTTTGTTTATAAATTGCCCTATTAATTTTTAATACTTTTAAACTTTTAACTTCTAAACTTTTTTGTTTATTAATTGCCCTATTAATAGCTTCCTAGAAAAATGGTATAGAGCCACGTTGTCTCCTCTGTAAGGTGCCGAACTGGGAGCTGTTTGGAAGGATTGCAGCGAGTAGAGTATAGAATTCCAATTCATGTGGCTGCCCAGAGATCCATGGTAGTCTCTCAATGATCTGTGGAGATTTGTGAGATTGAAGGATTATGATTCTTGTCTCCTCGTCAAAATGACAATCGCTTCTACCCTGTCACGCACATGACCATCACTCCATGCAGATACTTTAGATACTAGGGCTGTATTATCCTCTCCTGCAAAAAATAAAAATAAAAAATCCTTTGACTGAAGGTTGCCCTCTCCTCTTTCAAATCTCTACCAAAAATCCAGTTATTTAATGACCATACAAAATGAGATGAGTTAGGAGGGGGAACGCAAACAAACACACAAACAACACTGACTTTGATTCCCACTTCTGAATTTCCCAGGGTAGTTTGTCATATTTATATTTGTCCTTTAGAGTAGATTGTAAGCTCTCTGGGGCATGGACTGTCTTAATCTTTGTGTTATAAAGCATGCAACGTAGTTATATGTTGCCTGTGTTAAGCAAATAGTCTAACATCTGAAACAGACATTTTATTTTTGAAGTCTACTACTGCACTTTTATCTCTCAGTTCCTTTTGCTTTCATTTCAGTTGTTATGCCAAAAATATCTTTTCCTAACAATAACAATTCTTGGCTAGTGATGATGATGATGATGATACCATAGTAACAGAAACTGGTCCTAAGCAATCTAGATAGGAATTTGGAATTTCTTTTGTAAATTAATCTCTTTGGGACTGAACATAAAGGCTTGGCTTTATTAAAATTTGCCAATTACAAAACAGTACCTTAAATCTTTTTTGTTTGTTTGTGTTTTTGTTTTGTTGAATGTGATACCATTGTATCTTCTTGGTGATTTAACTTTTCAAGAGGTGGTCTGAAACTTTTATGAAAAAATGTATGGGCTATGTAGCACATTTATTTTTCAGCCACTACTTCATTGCCCAAATATTTTAAAGTCTGCTTGACTTTTTTGAAAAAAAAAAAATCACCTTTCATCTGAAACTTGTGTGTAATGCTTTTACCAAAAAACCACAAAAAAACAAAAACCAACAAAGTTTGTGGTAGTGATGGACTGAAATAAGTCTAGTTCTTGAGTGGCCTTTTCCAAATTGTTACAGTGACAGCAATATCCCAACTCTTGGTCAGTCCGCTGTTCATATTTCTTAGGAACATTAAAATAGGGCTGTGGTCCAAAAAAGGGAATTATTTGATGTGTCTGCTACCTGTGGGATGTATTCAGAGTTATCTGTTGACTTTTAGTGACAAAAATAATTTTGTACTGCTTTTTTTTTCTGATAGCTATGCAGATTCAATGCAGCTGTGGGGTAAGGGAGCTGGATTCTTCTCTGGGATGAAATCAGAATTGTTAATCGTGTTCTATTTAATGACTGTTACAGTTGAGATCAGAACCAAAAATATAACTTGACTTTCAGATCCCAGGCTGAGTTAGGGAAGACAGTTAGGAAAGCCATCCTTTTACTTGTAAACTGGATAAACTGAATACAGACTCAGCATGGAGTCCCATAACAACACTTTTACAGTCACTTTTCAGGAAATGCATTTTAAGGAGATTATAATTGTTTCAAGTCCTGTTGAGATATATTGCTATAGTTGCATAAAAACAGAAAATAATCTTTGTGCTGTACCTTTTTCAAATCCACATAGGGAATTTAAAATAATTCTTTGTCCATTCACCATTAAATAATCAGTTGTTTTCTTGTATTTGTTAAAATAAAGACTTTACTTATTTATACTCTGGCTAACCCAGTTGGCCTGGTATCTGGGAATCTTTTACGTAAATGGTGGGAGAAACAAGTGCTAGAAGAAGACTATGATTATAAAGTAAAACTATTTTTCTAACTGTATTAATACAATTGCAGGCAGGAGTACTCTTTATATTTAAGTCAAAAACTTTGCATTTTGTATGCAGAAGGATGGATTGTCTAGTTTTAAAATCATAATATATACATCTTTTCTTCTGTTTTCTTAGAGTGGTTGGTCACGCTGTTCATTTTTAACATAGTTGGAGAAAATTGGCTGTTATGGTGCAATCTGAGATGGCAGCAAATGAGGCTGAGAAGACAAATTAGTGAGATGCCTGTAGTGTCAGCTGAGAGAGTTCCTCTAGAGAGCTTTCAATTATGGCAGAAGTTTTAATGGAGGGAGCTGTTTAAAACTGGTTCCAATCACAGTTACTTATCTGGGTGGAGATAACTCAAAACCAAATGAGCCACAGCTATTTACAACCTTGACTAATCAGAATCTTTAAGAACCATCCTGTTTTCCCAGATTCACTCTTCCTGCTTTTGCTACATCATGCAAGACTGCTTTTGAGTCATTTCAGTTTGTATTGATGACAGTAACTTGAACTGCAGAGATGTTCTTTCCCAGTAATCTTTCCTTTGATCCCAGTACAGAGATTGATTATATCGCACTCTTATCTTTACCAAGGATGAGAGTTAGATTAAATCTAAACATCTAACCCATTTGCCTAATGTGGAACGTGGCATAAAATGTCCATTTACTCTTATAGTTTTTGTATAAGCCATTCACTGATTGTCTATAACTGATCTAACAGTTCTCGATAATAAAAAACAATACACTTGCAGTCGTTAGATGTTGCTGAAATGGTAAAGAAAATAGAAGATTTACTTTTCACATATGAGCTGAAATTTTCAGAAACGTTTGGGAGTCCCTGTAAAGTGTGTGTGTGTGGCTTCTGACACAGCATTACACAACATAGATTTTGTATTTGTTTATTATTGGGCTCTATCCAATGTAAAGGTAATTCTGCAATTATACAGGCTGTTCTCAATTTTAAGGGATTCTATTTCTCCATATATGCAGTTGCCTAATGCCAGTTTTTGGTTTTTTGTAGCCTCGTTATGCTACTTTACATATACCTGGTTATGCTCCTTTCTTAAGTGTGTGATTTGTTCCTGCCGGCTATTCCAGTTGCATGGTAATTGGTCTCTTGGAAATGGTGAGAGCACTGAATGATGCACCCCCATCTTTGAGGTAGATGGAGGGGGTGGGGTGCAATTTCTTTCTTTGCAGAGAGACAGCCTATTAACTTCGGTGGATGTTCTTAAAAGGCTGTGTAATCCAGTGCTTGTCTCCCTGACTCAAAGATCTGTTAAGGATCAGTCGGGGACAACATAGACCTATTGAGCCAAAGATTGTTTTGTCCATCCTCCTTACCTCCTTCTCAGTCCCTGAACAATGATCATAATGGTGAAAGAGTAAGAGGAGGCCAGAGGCTGGAGTTCCTCAGGTGAATAGGATTGTGAGAGGACCCTTCAGCTGCAGTGCAAGTTGGAAATTTGGAAATGCAAAATCAGAGTAAATATTAGCATGTGTATCTAAACCCTGGGATACACTACGAATTTAGATCAAATGAGCAGTGTTACATTGATTTAACCCTGCACCCATCCACATGACGAAGCCATTTTTGTCGACTTAAAGGGCTCTTAAAATTGATTTCTGTACTCCTCCCAGTTGTGGGAATTAGTGCTGAAATCGACACTGCAGGGTCGAATTTGGGTTAGTGTGGACACAATTCAATGGTGTTGGCTTCTGGGAACTATCTCAGAGTGCTCCATTGTGACCACTCTGGACAGCACTCTCAACTCAGATGCACTGGCCAGGTAGACAGGAGAAGTCCTGGGAACTTTTGAATTTCTTTTTCTGTTTGGCCAGTATGGTGAGTTCATCAGCACAGGTGACCATGCAGAGCCCACCATCACAGGAGACCATGCAGTCCCAGAATCGCAAAAGAGCTGCAGCATGGACCAAACGGGAGGTACTGGATCTGATCACTGTATGGGGGAGACGAATCCATGCTGGCAGAACTACGTTCAAAAAGATGAAATGCCAATACGTATGCCAAAGTCTCCAAGGGCATGATGGATAGAGGCTACATCAGGGCTCAGACAAGCCTACCAGAAAACCAGAGAGTCAAATGGACGCTGCTGGTCAGAGCCCCAGACATGCCGCTTCTATGATGAGCTGCATGCAATGCTGGGCGGGGGGAAGGAAGGGCTACCACTACCCCACCCCTGTCCGTAGACACCTGCAAGGGGGGAGTCTCATGCAACAGAGACTGCAACAGAGACAGTTCTCCTTGACAGCCAGGATATTTTTATCACCCTGGAGCCAATCCCCACCCCACTATCCCAAGGCAGGATCCCGGACCATGAAGCCAGAAAAGGCACTTCTGATGAGTATACCTTTGTAAATATAATACGTGATTCAAAAGCAAGCCTGTTTAATGATTAATTTGCCTTAAGGACTTGGGATGCATTCGTGGCCAGCATAGCTACTGGAAAAGTCTGTTAACGTGTCTGGGGACGGAGTGGAAATCCTTCAGGGACATTTCCATGAAGCTCGCCTGGAGATACTCTAAAAGACTTTGCAGAAGGTTTCTGGAGAGAGCAGCGTTATTCTGTCCGCAAGGGGTACCTTTCAATGGCGCTGCAAGCACTGGTGGATCACAAGGGATGCTTCACTGACATCAACGTAGGATGGCCGGGAAAGGTACACGACGCTCGCATCTTCAGGAATTCTGGTCTGTTTAAACAGCTGCAGGAAGGGACTTACTTCCCAGGCCAGAAAATTACTGTTGAGGATGTTGAAATACCTGTAATTATCCTCCCCCCACTGCCATGTGCTGCTCCTGCCCTCTGTCTTGGAGCTGCTCCCTGAGACTCCTGCTTGCTGTGCGGGAGAGAGGGGGGAAGAGATGAAGAGGGGGGCTAATGTCAGGGTGTTCCCCTCCCCTCTGCTCCTGCACCTCACTTACCCCGTCTTCCGTAGAGCAGGGGACACACACGAGGGAGGGAGCTGGCTGGCAGCTGATCTGCAAGCTGATCTAATTAACAAGACAGCATACTTAAGAGTCGGCATACTTAAAGGGCACCTTTACTTACAGACACACTCACTCATTTTTTCTCTCTCTCTCTCTCTCTCTGTCCTCCCTCCTTTTCTGCTGCTTGTAGAGTGAGACAGTTAACCCTTGAGGGCTCAGCCAATTGCTAGTTGATTTAGCAGTAAGGCATTTCCTGGGAAATATCCCACCCTCTGATTCCTCCACCTCAACCAAGCTTCACAGTCATCATCACTTCTTTGTTTAAAACGTATACTCTGTGTGTGTGTGTGTGCGCGCATGCGTGTGTGTGTATATATGTGTATATATATTGTGACAAAGCTCTGTCCTTATCTTCGTGGATCCTGCATTTCCTGGTGGATTTTCACTAGCCTTAGAGGCTCACTGTGACCCTCCACGTAGCCCTTCTCTCTCTAGAGACAAGGTCACAGAGTAATGAGCCATTTTCATCATAAGCCAGTGAGGAGAAGCTATCCTTCCTGGCACAGTCTCTGTTATCTCCCAATCTCAGTGATTAATTAGGGAAAGCAGAAAGTGGGGAGCCCGGGCCCACCCTCTATTCTGGGCGCCAGTCCAGGGACCCTAATAGTATCAGCTAAGATGGCTGACCTTTTATCCACAAAACACAATACAATTCCCTGGGCTACTTCCCCACAGCAGTCCCCACTTCTTTAAACTCCACTTCACCCTTACCTCAGGGCCTCCTTCCTTGCGTATGATATGTTGTCTACCACTCAGTCTCACCAACAGCACAACTTCCTCCCACAGCTCCTGACATCCATACCCACCTGATTAACTGGGAGGTTTTTTTAACTGGTTTTAGCCAGCCCCTGATTGGCTTCAGGTGTCCCAATCAGGCTAGCTATTTGTACTGCTTTCTAGAAGCTTCTTAATTGGCCCCAGGTGTCTTAATTAACCTGAACTACTATCATTTAGTTCCAAAGGTACCAGGGATTTGTTTAGCGAGGAACTAACATATCTGTTCCTTAGCACTTTCCTATAGCCATCTGGCCTTGCCCCATCACATATATATAGTTTTTTGTCTGGTGAAAATTTTTTCCCTGAAATCTAACCCCCTTATTTACATTCATTTCTATGGGGAAATTGAATTCTCTTAACATCGTTTTTCTTAAAGTTGCATTTTTCAGGAACATAACTGCAAGGTTAAGTGCGGAGTTCCTGTACTTCAGCTTCCCTAAATTCTGTGTTCTATTCACACATCTGTTACTTAGCATATGCAGAGCCATATACAGATATTTGTGCCACTTGTGGAGGTGATGGTAGAGTGGTGCATTCTGGTCACTTTTTAAAGTATTATATAGGTTTTCTATATGATATTAAATATGATATTCTGTTTTTCTTTCTCATCTCAATAAGTCAGAGTTGCCAAAAGTGGCTGCCATGTGGAACTTTGAATAGGGGAAATGATTTTTTGTAGCTATATGAGTGTGTTATCTGCAAAAAAATGAGGGAATTTCATGGAAAGTGAAATTTTGAGGATTTGAAACCCATGTAAAATGTACTTAAAATTATTTGTGCAGAATTTGATAGGATAATTTTTAGCAAGTTTGGATAGGCCCTTGAGGGGCGTATATGGAACAAAAATGTACGTGACCCGTATGGAAATACAATATCAATAATGAAGCAGTCGGGGAATATATGAACACTTGCTGCTTTCGCATGAGCTCACATCTTTTCATATTAGTTCTCACCTCACCCATATAGATGCATTTTTATCTATGGCAGCAGTCTGTGATGTGTTTATATACCGGTGGATCCCTGTATGTATGCAGAGACTTTTGAAGTCAGCAGGTCTCCACACAGGCTCCAGAGTCTTCTTGTCTGCAGTGCATTGTGGTATCTGGAGTCGAATTCTGTACATGGATCAAATATGTCCTTTCCATCTAGTAACAGCTCTGCATTGGAAAGGGGATGGCTTGAATGACCCCAGTAGGTTATTTCTGTCTCTTTCTGTGGAACATTAGGCTTGTATCTCTACAGCTCCAATGAGATTTGTATTTTGTTAATTAGTAGTTTATTTCTAGGCAGTTTCTTGATCCCATGTTGACTGTTGCACTATATTTTTCACAATCCCACTGAAGTTTGACTCCGTTTGGGATTGTTAGGCTAATTAGATTTGTTCAAGGAAAACATGCGACTGGTTCTCAGTCCATAAAGCCTATGTGCATTGTATAAATAAGGTCCTTTTACTAAATAATTAGGAGGGTCTGTTGTGTTCTGTTTAGCTTAGATAAGTGTGAGTAATGGATTATTAAATTCTCTGCCTTCCCTCATTCATAATTGGGGATGTCAGAAAGGCTATGAAGTTCTGTTTATGAACTTTTAGTGACGTTATTACACATCTATAACTCACTTATTTTTTCCTGTAGTATGTTTTTCATCCATTGTTATATTTCCTGTATTTCTCTCTGTCCTTCTTTGCACTTTGTGCTTATTTTACAGTCAGTAATGCTTAAAATAGTTATAAAAAAGTACTCTCCCTGTAAAGATAACAAGGACTTCTTGTGGCACCTTAGAGACTAACAAATTTATTGGGGCATAAGCTTTCATGGGCTAAAACCCACTTCATCAGATGCATAGAGAAGAAAATATAGTAGAGAGGTATAAATACACAGTATATAAAAAGATGGGAGTTGCCTTACCAAGTGGGGATCAGTGCTAATGGACCAAGTAAATTAAGATGGAAATGGACTAGTCTCAACAGTTGATAAAAAGGGATGGAAATCACTTTTGTAGTGCTAATGAGGTTGGTGTAATCAAGGTGGCCTATTTCAAACAGTTGTTAAGAAGGTGTGTGTGTCAGCAGGGGGAAATCCATTTTTGTAGTAACCCATCCACTCCCAATCTTTATTCAGGCCTAATTTGATGGTGTTCAGTTTGGTGTCTACCAGTGTGATAAATGCCATCATGTGCCAGCAATGTCCCTTTGCCATGTACATTGGCCAAAGTGGACAGTCTCTACGCAAAAGAATAAGTGGCCACAAATCTGACATCAAGAATTATAACATTTGAGAACACTTCAGTCTCCCTGGACACTCAGTAACAGACTTCAGTGGCAATTCTTCAAAAAAAACTTAAAAAATAGACTCCAATGAGAAACTGCAGAACTGGAATTAATTTGCAAACTGGATCCTGCACCCTGAACCTCTTCCCAACCCCTTGCCTCAGTCCCCTCCTGCACCCAAATCTCCTCTCGGAGCCCGCACCCTGAACCTCTTCCCACACCCAAACCACCTCCCCCAACACTGAGCCCCCTCCCATGCCCAAAGTCTTCATGAATGCATATTGTTCTCCTAAGGACTCTGAGCTGTGAAAAGAAGGTGTGGAACTGTATAAAGAGGTCTTGGGTCCTGATACTTTTTATCTCAGACCTGCTTGATGCTTCATGCAGGAGAATCTTGAGTTGTAAGACAGAGATCTCCAGTTCTATCTGGATCACCCTGTATATGAACGTTGGGCTATAACTTATGAACTAATTCTGAAGGAACTCTTTGCCACTACAAAGCTCATCATCTCTGCTGTGAATCTCATCTCAGAACTATACTCATGTCTGTATGTATACTGGTCTTATAACCAATATCATCTCTCTTTTTTAAAAAAATAAATTTTAGTTTAGTTAATAAGGATTGGCTATAAGCGTATATTTTGGTAAGATCTGAAGTATTCATTAACTTGGGAGGTAATATATCTGATCCTTTGGAATTGGTAGAACTTTCTTATATGATGAATAAGATTTTCAGTAATCCTCCTCATATTTGAGGTGGATGTCTAGGTGGAGGCCTAAGGCTGGGTTGCTTTAAGGGAACTGTGTTGGTTTCTGTAATATCTTTCTGGTTACCGAGAAGCTGTTTTTTGCTGTCTTGTTGAATCTAAGTGTCACGTGGTCTGATTAAACTATAATTATGCAAACCATTGTTGCTATCACTGTTTTATATAATTTCAACAAATCTTGTACAAAGTGTAATATATGGCCAGAAAGTGTTGAGCAGTTTGCAGGCTAACTAACCCAGAGCCAACCTGTACGGACATGTAAGAAATAGTAATTATGGCTATTCTATGGTAGGTAGGTTTGCATTTCAAAGTTTTAGCCTATATTTTTAGAAATTAGGGATGGTACTAATTATATACAGTGCTGGCCTTACCACGGCCTTACCATAAGCTGCCCCAGATGCCAGGCTGGGGGAGGAGCGCCACTAGGACCCAGAGTATAGACAATTGTTTGCTGCTGGTGCATATGTATTCTCTCTGCTCTAGATGCACAGAGATAGTGAGTGCTGTGCTGGAGGAAGACGGGCACAAGAGACATAACAGGCAGGCAGGAGAAAAGGTGAGAGGGAAGAACAGAAAGCAGCAGGAGCTGCAGGGAGAGAGATGAGGAGGTACCTCTTATGTAGTAGCTCTTTAGCACCTCCAGGGAGCCTGGACTGATTAACACCAGCTTCTCAGGGAGTTTCCTATTTCCTGCTGCTTCCTTGAATCCACTTGAGAACAGGCCATCAACTGAAGTCGTAGGAGCCAGTTAAGCTCTTAAGACGCTGATATCTTCCCTCACTTAGGCCCTGCCACCAGCCTGCTTATTTGTTCCCTTCAATTGAATGTTAAGTCACTATAGCTGGCACAGAATAGCAGTCATGAGTGAAAGAAGAAAACACCCCTCTAGGGCAGCATTCAGAAAAAGAAAGAAAGCAAAGGAAGCTTTTCTATCTAAGCAGGAAGGAGCTCTCCTGAGATATATAGACACAAGTGTTCACGGTGAGCCTTCCGGCCCCAGTGAGGATGTGAGTGGTGAAGAGATGTCTGATCTTTCAGTTAATCAGAGTGCAGGTGACCTGGCAGCTACTTCAGCATTCATATCTCCATCTCAAATGGATGTAAGCATGCACATTCCTGAAGAAAAGTGTAGATCAGAGAAGAGTGTGGTGGAGTCGCAAGAAACAGCTGCTTCTGAGTTTAGTTCCTTAAGTCTAGATGATCGAGGACTGTGGACCCACTTGAGCAGTAGCCTGAGAGACATCCTTGTACTGCATGGGCCACAGCAAGTGGAAAACTTCATGTTCCCCAAAGACAATGAAAATAGAAGTTTCCATGCAATGCATTACTGGCATGAAATCCCCAATGGTGACAAAGTGGAGTGGCGATGGCTTATGTACTCAAAAACCCAGAATGCTGCGTACTGTTTTTGTGGCAAACTCTTCCAGTCTAATGTTCCAGCCACATTGGGTTCTACAGGAACAAAGGACTGGAAAAATCTGGCTAGAAAGCTGGCATGCCAGGAGAAGGCAGCAAATCACCAGAGAGTATTCCATAGGTGGAAAGATCTTGAGATGAAAGTAATGTTAAAGGCCACCATAGATGATCAGCATCAAGAGAAGATTGCATCAGAGTCTGTTCACTGGCAAAATGTTCTGAAAAGGCTCATTGCCATTGTAAGAATGCTTGGTACCCAAAACCTAGCACTGTGTAGTGCTTCAGATCAACTGTATGTGCCAAACAGTGTAAACTTCCTTAAAATTGTGGAGCTGATGGCTGAGTTTGATGCTGTACTCCAGGAGTATCTAAGAAGAATCACCACCCAAGAAATGTACACACACCACTACCTTGGAAAAACAATTCAAAATGAGATCATATGGTTACTGGCAACAAAAGTCAAACAGAAGATTGTGGCAGTTCTGAAGTCTGCAAGATATTACTCTGTTATTCTGGACTGCACACCTGACATCAGCTATATAGTACAAATTACTTTAATGATGCATTTTGTAACAACAGAATCTAGTGAAAATGTCCCCGCGATGGTGAGTGTCAGCATTTTCTAGAATGTTTTGATATTGATGATACTACAGGAGCTGGTATGACAAGTGTGCAGCTTTAAAAGCTGGAAAATATGGGAATTGTGATAGCTGACGTTAGAGGTCAGGGCTACGCTAATGGTGCCAACACGAGAGGAAAGAAGAGTGCAGACACAGATCTGAGAGTTAAACCCTCAACCTTTTTTTGTCCCATGTGGTTCTCATTCATTGAACTTGGTGATCAATGATGCAGCATCAGCTTCTAGTGAAGCTGCTGCATTTTTTAATGTACTTCAAAGCATCTCTGTTTTTTTCTCTGCATCAAATTTTTGAAGCAACATTTGGGGACATTCTCTCTGACTCTGAAACCACTGAGTGCCACATGATGGGAAAGTCGAGTGGAGGTGATAAAGCCTATCAAACACCAGACTGGGATGATAGATGATGCCATAGTTGCAATGAGGGAAATGGAATCACCAGAAACATACATAATTTCAAATTTCTATGTGGGTTAGTGTTGTGGCATGACATACTGTTTGAAATAAATATTGTTGCTATCACTGTTTTATATAATTGCAACAAATCTCATACAAAGTGTAATATATGGCCAGAAAGTGTTGAGCGACTGAGACCCAGCGGCCGGGTGCCATGGCTGAGACCCGGCGGCCGGGCCCTAGGAACCGGGCACCACAGTGGGGACCGGCCCCAGGGGAGCAATTAGGGGACAAGGAGGGGGATTTTGAGGGGGGGCAGTTGCGGGGGAAGTGGGAGGGAGTGGATGGATGGGGCGGGGCTTCCCCCGTGGGGGTGCCTGCTCAAAAAAATTTTTCTACTAGGTGGTGCGCGGTCAAAAAAGTTTGGAGACCCCTGATCTAGAGCAATGGACCAACTAGACAAAGGAAAGTTATACCTACATTTGCTATTCAGGCATTTGAAAGTTAAGTGTTACTTAAAAATTTTGAACAAGGCATTTTAAGTTGTTAGTTCTCCTTTATTGGGGTAGGTTGCAGAGCAGTACTATGAGAGGAGTAGAACAGGAAGAAGGCAGAATTGAGACTTTTCATGTTTTTGGCCCAAGCGAGGGGGACATCATTTGAGCTCCCTGCCTCAGGTGCCAAAATGTTGTGGGCCGGCCTTGATTGTATATGTGTACTTAGAAATGTTAGCCAAGTGTAAACAGTCCCTGTCTGTTACTATAGCTATTAATGCAGAGATCTAAAGGGAATATTAACATTTAGATGAATCTTGGGTGAAATAATGTCATTGTCTATAAGCTGCTTTGAAGTTTGGGATAGACTGCCTAATGGATAAATAGCCCTATGCTAATTTGTGTAATTAATTACCAGTGAGGATTAGGAAACATGATTACATCAAAAGCCTATTGTTTACCTAGGACTGTGTCGTCAAGTGGATGTTAGAAAACTGTATAAAAGACCCTTGGGTGCCTATCCTTTTTATCTAAGATATGCTTAAACTTCATCAGAAGAAGTTTGAATTGGAAGATTTAGATCCCAGTGCTAATCTGAAACATCCTGAGTATGATATTGGACATTGGACTATAACCTATGGAATAAATTCTAAAAGAGCTCTTTGCAACTACAAAGCTCACCATCTCTGCTATGAATCTGAATTTCAAGATTTTACTCATGTCTGTAGGCATACTAATCTTTTAACTAACACTCTCTCTCTCTCTTTTCTTTTTCCATAAATGTTAGTTTAGTTAATAAGAATTATCTATAAGCGTGTATTTGGGAAAACTCTGGAATATTCATTGACCTGGAAGGCAATGTGTCCGATCCTTTGGGATTGGTAGAATGTTTTTTATATGATGGATAAGATTTTCTTTAATCCTCATCATTTTTGATTTAGGTGCCTAGGTAGAGGCCTGAGGTTGCGTTACTGTAGGGGAACTGTGTTGTTGACTTCTGAGTAACCAGTGAGGTAAAATAGAAGCTGTTTTGTGCTGGCTTGGTAAATCTAAGAATTGGAATATCCACTAGCTTTGGGGATTGTCTGCCCCATTCTTCGCAGTTTACCCTTTTTAAGTAACTTCAGCTGGCTCCCCTGGGATTCCAGTCACAGTAAGTATTGGAATGTCCACCAGCTTTGGGGATTGTCTACCCTATTCTTTGAGTAACCTCCGTGTAATTCCTTGGGACTCCCGACACAGGGCCTTCAGAGAGCTTTCTGCTGTCTTCAGCTTTCCCAAGAGACATTTTCCTGACTCTGAGATAGATCTCACTTGCCTTTTTCTCACTGACTCTCACAGACTGCTCTCTCACTGGGTCTTCTCCTTCTAAGATTTCTCCCTGGGAGCACCTGTTGTTGCACAGGGAGGCTGGATCTGATTCATTTACAGGGGCTGACTGCCTTGTGACAGTTCACTTCTTGGCTTTGTATAAGAACATAGGCTTGGAAGGGGCTGTGGCTTAGTGAATCAGAATTTGGATAAATATTTTGTGTTTAGAGAGCAGGTTCTGCATCAGTTTAAATCCCTTTAATGTGTCATAATTTGTATATTACAATGCTATTATGAACAATTCATTTTATCATCTCTCACCTGGAAGTCACAGTACAGAGGGAGTATTAAAACACAAATGAAAGAGAGGGGAAAAAAATATTCAGGAAACTTAACATTGACCTTGATAATTAAATAAGCTGTTTATTTCAACTTCCCGATCATGAAAATATCCTCATTACTTTTCCAAAAGAACATTCCTATCCTTCTCAAATCATTTTGAATCAGTCTTGGCAGTTGTAAAAGCGTAACAAATCTGTTTTGCAGATGTGGAATCGGCCATTTAAAAAAGTTAATTTTTAAAACTTGTATATATGTTTTTCACATACATTTTCTTTTAAAAGAAAGTTATTATTTGGTAGCTAAACATATTTATGTAGATTTTGATATCCTCCACTAAAAAAAAATTAATTGAAGGAAAGACAATAATGAACTTATATAAGGCATTGTATTTAAAATACTATTATATGTAGCTTTTACTGAAATCCAAGAAGTGTTCTGTGAATGAACACGTTTATCTAAAAAGACCCCAGTCATTTGACAGAATAATGAAATGTGTTCAGCTATTATTTTTTTTCCTTTATTTCTGCAGGTGCTTGGGAAAGACTGTGCTATTACGTGTTTGTGCCTAGTCTTCACCTTAATAATGGTCAAAGAGTTGAAGGTGGTCACTTCTGGAAACCTTGCAAAGGCCTGATATAGCTTAATATAGTATTCCACTTAACCGCTGCAGCACAACCAGTGTTAAAATAGCACTACAGTAGTCTGTCATTTCAGATTTACAAAAAAATACCTCCCCTGATCTGAAATGAAAGCCAAAAAGAATCTCTCTGACCCTGATTTGGTTGAATTCATGGCAAAAACTGTAACTGATTTTAATGCGAGCAAGATTAGATTGGACCACAGTGAGTTAGGGAATGACAATAGGCTTTTATTATGTAAGGCTACATGCAACCTCAGTTGCTGCTGCTGCCCTTTTTTAAAGTTCTCAAAAATGTGCAGGGCACCTTGCAAAACAAAGACACAGTTGCTTCCCAGAAGAGATTACAGTCTCAATTTACCATGATATGAAACAAGTATTGATCAACAGGAGAAGAGAGGAAGGGGTGAGGAAAGACAAAAGTGACAATAATACTTGGTGTATGATCAGAATAAGTAATATGGTTAGTCATTGGAGGCGTGTCTGTGTGAGAGAGAGAACTTAAGAGAAATTTGAATTTGATGAAGGACGTGGGCTGTTATGAACAAGTTCAGGAAGGTCATTCCAAGTGTAAGTAGCAGCATGGGAGAAGGTGTGAACATGGCTGTGAAGGGTGGAAACTGAGTACGGAGATGGTCATTGGCACAGTGGAGCATGTCGAAGCATAGATAAACACTAGGTGATATGAAGTCAACTTTTTTATCGATGAGCTGGAAGAAAATATCAGATCATTTCAGATGATTCCAAACATAGGTTGAATGGTAATAAGCCTGTTCTACTTAATAATCTGTACCACTTGGTAAGATGGACTTTTTAAAACATTCATTTTAAGGAAAGGGGGACGGTATTATGGAAAGCACTGAGTCTGAAAAAGACTTGAGGGTCATTGTGGATATTAGCCAACTAAACTGAACAAGAGTGATTGATTGGCGATCCCTTGATTTCAAGGATGATCTCTACCATGGATTGCTAAGGATAATCTCTACCATGGATTGATCCTGTGATGACTCAGAAATCTGATCCTGGAACTACAAATCCACATGCAGTAGGTACAGACATTTTGTAGCAGGCCAGTGACATGGTGGGAGAAAGTTATTTCTTTTTCCTCCCTCCTTTCTCTCTTTTCAGCTTCGAGGGCAAGGCACTTCTCGAAACAGACCATTGTCCGATGAAAGGATATGGCGCCATTAGGGTTGGTTGGTGGCTTGCTCTTCCCAGCTAGTAATGTCCACATCAGTTTTCTTAAGATACCCTTTCAGTATGTTTTTGTAGCATTTCCTCTGACCATCACGGGATCTCTGACTGTGGGTGAGCTGAGAGTAGGGGACTTGTTTTGGGAGGCGAGAGACTGGCATCCACACACAATGTCCAGCCCAGAAAAGTTGGTACATGAGGATCATTGCTTCAATGCTGGTGGCATCGGCTTCAGTGAGGATGCTGGCGTTAGTGCGGCGATCTTGCCACTTGACGCAAAGGATCTTCCAGAGGCATCATTGGTGATTCCTCTCCAAACTCTTGAGGTGCTATTGAGAGGTCACCCAGATTTCACATGCATAGAGGAGTGTAGGAACAATAATTGTCTTATAGACTTGAATCTTGGTGTTCTTCCGTAGGTCCTGCCACAGATCGCGGTCCATGAGCAGTTTCCCAAAGAAAGCACTTGCACAATGGATCCTGTGCTGGATCTCGCTGTCGATTTTTGCATTTTGAGAAAGTTGGCTACCGAGGTAGCAGAAGTGCTCAGCTGTCTCTAAAGTCTGACCCTTGATGGTGATTTTTGGTAGGTCATGTGCAAGGCCTGAAGCAGGCTGATGGAGCACTTTAGTCTTCTGAATATTGAGTGCGACTTCTAGACTTCAGTAAGCTTGTGCAAGAAAATCCAGTATGGACTTAAGACCATTCTCAGCATGGGCGAGGGTGATACAGTCATCGGCATACTGAAGATAAGTAATAGATGCCCTGAAGACTTTAGATTTTGAACGGAGATGTCGAATATTAAACAGCTTCCATCCCTTTTATATTGAATGTCAGCTCCACTGGGGAGGTGATCTTTAACGAGGACCAAAATGACTGCTAAATAGATGGAAAAGAGGGTTGGTGCATTAATGCATTCTTGCTTATTTGATGACGAGGGCCATTACAGACAACCGTGGCAGTCATCTGATCATGGAGAAGTCTTAGGACCTTAATAAAATTTGGAGAGCAGCCAAATCTGGCGAGCACCTTCCACAGGGCTTCACAATTGACAGTCAGCAGCCTTTGTCAAATCAATAAAAGCTATATACAGGTCCAGATTTTGCTCCTGAGACTTGCCTGCCAAATCCAGGACAACGAAGATCATATCAGTTGTCCTGCAGCATGGTCTAAAACTGCACTGAGATTCTGGCAATATTTCCTCAGCAAGGGGAAGTTTGAAGAGCATTCAGGCAAGAATTTTCCCTGTTGTAGATAGTAAGGCAATGCCTCAATAATTTCATATAGATGCAAGTATCACATTTGAACAAGAGTAGGGTGGTGACAGAGAGCTAATGTGATACTTACATCTATAAGCAGGGGAGTATTGAGTAGGGATAAGGAGCTGAGGTTTCTTCTATGTGTGGCATTAGTGAAATTGGAATACTATGCTCGTTTCTGGTGTTCACACTTCAAAGATATAGTTGAAAAATTTGAAAAAAGGTTCAAAAAAGAGCTATAAGAATGTCTTGGAGACAGTGCCTTAAAATGAGAGACTAAAGAAGCTCTTTCCAGACAAAGTTAAGAAGTTGATACATCCCTACATGGGAAGATATTTTCTGAGAGTGGAGTGTGTTTAATCTAGCAGACAAAGGCATAACGAGATCCAGTGGCAGGAAATTGAAGTTACACATTCAGACTGAAAATAAGGTGGACATTTTTGACAGTTTGGATAACTGATTTCGGAGGCAGCCTGGCTTAGTGGGTATAGCATTAGACTGAGACTCTGAAGGCTTGAGTTCTATTCCTGGATTTGCCACTAGCCTGAAGTTACGGCTTGATTTAGGAATCACTGGTTGGAAATTCTGTGACTTGTCTTGTGCAAAAGGGCAGACTAGGTAATCACAAATGTTCCTTCGGACTCAAAAATGTAAGCATCTAGAAAAGTAAAGACAAGGTTGTTTTATATAAGTTATATCAGGAGCAGGGCACAGGGCTTTTGTTAGAATGGATATTATTGACACTGAAGTGAGATGACCAGGATTCTGATGCTTTAATGATAGTTAAGTGAAAGTGTAGAATGAGATGGTGTCCTATGAAGTGTAAGGGAATTGTAAGAGATTGTGAAGTGGTTGTTAAATTGTATCCATGTTGAATTCTTTTTGGGGACTTGCCTAAGTATAAATGTGCACCTTTTTTCCTTTAATGGTGTTAGATAGAATCCTATGGATGAGAGTGAGTAGGTTGTAAAAGAGGTGAACTGCAGGATTGGCAAGGTAAAGGTATGTATATTAATGGGGCATACTGGGGGTTGGGGAGAATTAGGGTTTCATAGGCGACCTTTAACTCTGCAGTCCTTGGTTTTCAGAATTTGAGCAATGCTCAGTTCAGCATTCTGCAAGGAGCTGACATCCCACCAAGCAACCTTAACTCTGCGTTATGGTTGTTTTTTGCTATTGAGTTACAAAACAATTTGCATTTTACTTTAACAAGTGTATTGGGCCTTCTGATTCAACATTCCAAAACCCCGCTTCAGCTTATAAAGTGCCACTTTGCTATATAGCAGTTGACGACAGTAAAAAGAGAACATTTATCCTGTTGAAATAAGTTTCAGAATTTTACTATTTCTGTAATCAAATATCCTTTTGAGTTTATTTTGATGTCTTATGATAAATCTTTTCTTTTTAGTATAACTCTTGTATGTGCAGCATAATTAGCTTTTTAAAAAAATGAAAAAATCTGCATGAAACTTTAACATCTTGAGCTACTGACATTGCTTCTCAGGATACCGTTTACACTGAATAGAACAATAACTTTACACTATACAGGAATGTGTTATTTGGAGTGTACTTATAATTGAACTAGGCTGGCCTGCATTATGGGCAGTTGGAGATTGCATCTGTTTGGTTTTACTAATTTCTCCCTGCCCTAAATACACAATACCCAGTTTAAATGTATTCCAGGAGCCAAAGTTGTTTGCAGTGCAGATATGGCATTGTAGGAGCCATATCACTCATATAAGTTGCTAGTTGGATTTAACCTAGATTTACGTATGTAATGTACCTATATATCCTAATTTGGTTCGACAACTCCTGCTTATGTGCTTCAGTGTTGTGTCCTATTCTGGGAAAATGGCTGCTTTGATACAGTAGCATTTATTTTTGCTACGCAAACCAATAAATTACGTGTTCTTGTATCATAGGCATTGTTTACCCTGAGAACTTAGTGATTTCTATCTTTTTTTATTAATGATCTTCCTTTCCTTGCCAAATCCTGAAACACTTTTATGCATTAGTTGCCAGAAGAGATCTGAATTTTTATCTGGAAAGAACTCAACATTTTAAAAGGACAGAAAACATTTGTGTCTAAGACAGTTTAAAGAATCCACCTGTATCCCAGTCCTCTGTCCTTCGGGTGTTTATATGTATCTAAGAAACATAGAAGAGCTAGGCAGATATTCTTCTTTCCTTAAAAAAAAAAAATGCACATATGAAACAGATTATGTGGGGGAGACTCAACTCTGAAAAAGAATGGTCTTTCATAAATGCATCATTTGAAAACGTTTGAGGAATTCCTTAACAGTGTAACTCAAAACTTCTGAATTCGGCTCCACAGAATTACAATATCACAATTAATAGTTATGAAATTTCTTTGTAACTAAATAAAAGCTTGAATTAATAAGCCATCCTCCCAGACTGCCATTTTAAATACGTTTATTTGTTGTTGTATCAGAATAATTATGAAAAAAAAATCTCAAATCACTGTGACGGTTCTCAGTGTACTCAGGATTGTGAGTCACCTTGTTACATGCAGTCTGCAGTGAGGAGTATTGCCTTTGGTACCTGTGTGTTAGTTCCCTAACACCATCAGCCTGTCAGTCACTCTAGCACTATGCTATGGTTATGCCCTGTCTTCGCCTTGCAAGTTAACAAGAAGTGCACCCCAGTGTTCCCCTGTGATATCCAGCCCCTGACATGAGCTACTCAGAAATCACAGGTGCTCTGTTCCCAAAGAAACAGTATAGCCAGTTAACTAGTTTTACCTTAAACCTCTGCTCCTGTGTAATACACAGCATATATGACCACTTATAATGAAACAAAAGGTTTATTTAAGAAAGAATAGAAGTTCCCTATAAATGAATGATGATTGAAGCAAGTGGTTATAATACAAAACAAAATAATAAGAATACAAACTAGGGCTTACACTCAATAGCTAGCTTTCCTATCTAATAAAGTAGGTTTTCCCCTCAAAGTTCAGTCTGTTACAGATCTGGCTAGTTTCACAGGAACCAGGATCCAATATTTCATGAAATTCCCCCTCTCAGCAAGTCGTCTCCTCTGTGAGTGGATGCAGTGTGTCTTTCTCCCTCTGTGATATACTGGATCAGTCTTTTGTTTTTATTCACAGATGGGACAATCCCTTGTCTGTTATCATGTTCCTTTTTTACATCCAAGTGGTGGTTATTCTTTGCAGTTGTCCTTTGATGTTTTTTCGTTGACTGTTTTGGGATAGGATAAGACATTTGAACCTTGCATTACAATCTCCAGCTGACCAGGGATGGGTGAAAATTCCTTCCCACTTGAATGGGTCATCACCAAGATACATAATTTTGTGGTGACTAACTTTTACTTCAAGACCATGAGACATAGTTTTCAAAATAGTTACATTATTCCTTACTTGCTACTTATGCATCTCACAATAATTATAAGTTATAAGCTTTCAGTAGAAGCCTCATGTGCTAACTTTCATGGATAAATACTATGAAAAAGGTGTATTAGTTGTAGTGAGTTTGTGAGGTCTTAGACAGGAGTAGCTATTACTAATGGGCCACAGTGTCACGATCACCTATTAGTGCACAAGGTGTACAAGCATTTATGCTCTCAGGACTTTATCCTGGGAGAATCCTAATGGCTTCTGTTGAGAGTGCTTAGTCTGAAAAGATCAGGCCCTTTATTTTGTGTCAGCCTCTGCTTATTTGGTGAATTTTTAATGAATATATATGTTCATATTGGAATGTGGGAGGAATGAGAGTTTATACCTCTGAACAGTGAGGAAAAGAAATATATGGCCCATTTTTGTAAAGTGGTTTTATACATTACTGACCAGCAAACTGTAGTTTATATATATTTTAGAGTTACTGTTATAACTAAATAAAATTACATACCATGGGGTTTTTTAGTTTAGTTACACTGAAAAAACTGGTTGCCTCATATCATATGGGGAATTCTTTAATATGTGTTAACTGTTTGTAAAGCAATTATTTCTTTAACTCTCTTACCAGGACTGTGAGGACATGGGATGTTAACAATGACAAAAAGCACAAAGGTGTGTTTAAACCACGGTCAGTTCAAGGTAAACGGGTGATTCCTACAACTTGTACATATAGCAGAGATGGTAAACTTATTGCAGCTGGCTGCCAAGATGGCTCCATCCAGATCTGGGACAGAAATATGAACGTAAGTGATGTATACTTTCTAACTTTAGCAAGACAAAGTGTTGATATATGAAATGCTAAATTTTGAAGTAGCTTTAGGATGTTTTATATTTTATACTTTTATTTTTTTCTGAAAGACAAGCATTTGGTAAATGAGGTTTAATATTTCCTCTGCTACCACACCTCTCTCATCTCAGTGCCTGCTGCAACCCCACCCAAACAAATAATGGCAAGAAACTGACAAGCTAGCAACATGATTTTGTCCATTATGTATATGTAGTGACAACTATAAATAAATAATTGTCTAACGATAACAAGGTGACTATGAAGAAGCTGTCACTTCCTATAGGCTCCTATGACATTAAAAAATACATGTCTGTGTTCTACTCTAGATGTTGAATAAATAATTCATCCACTTTGGAAAGGGTGATACGGATAATATACAAAAGAGAGTAAGGTGAAATTACAAGACTACTAACTGTCATCTGTAACCTATCATTTAAATCAGCTTCTGTACCAACTGATTGGAGGATAGCTAACTTTTTTTAAAATTGGATAGACAATTTTTTAAAAGGGCTCCAGTGGTGACCCTGGCAACTACAGGCCAGTAAGCCTGACTTCAGTACTGGGCTAATTGGTTGAAATTATCGTAAAGAACAAAATAGACACATGGATGAACGTATTTTGTTGGGGAATAGTCAACGTGGTTTTTGTAAAGGGAAATCATGCCTCACCAATCTACTAGAATTCTTTGAGGGGGTCAGCAAGCATGCAGACAAAGGAGATCCAGTGGATATAGTGTGTTTAGATTTTCAGAAAGCCTTTGACAAGGTCCCTCACCAAAGGCTCTTAAGCAAAATAAGCAGTCATGGGATAAGAGGGAAGGTTCTCTCATGGATTGATAACTGGTTAGAAGATAGGAAACAAAGGGTAGGAATAAATGGTCAGTTTTCATAACGGAGAGAGGTAAATAGTGGTGTCCCCCAGGGATCTATACTGGGCCCAGTCCTATTTAATATATTCATAAATGATCTGGAAAAATGGATAAACAGTGAAGTGGCAAAATTTGCAGATGATACAAAACTACCCAAGACAATTAAGTTCCAAGGAGACTGTGAAGAGCTACAAAAGGATCTCACAAGGATCTCTGGGTCACTAGGCAACAAAATTGCAGATGAAATTTAATGTTGATAAATGCAAAGTAATGCAAAGACTGTCCATTTTATACTCAACCATACAACCCAACATACACCAGAAAGCTTTGAGCTCATAAGTTATGGCCACATGCATCCTTAAAGTGTGGATCCTTAGAGGTAGTCATCTCAGAGAACCAAAATTATTGGGATATAACTTTCTATATATCACGTATGTTTTCATGGTTGTAAAAGTTTAGTAAAGAATCAAATGGAATTACATTGGGAATAACTAGTATATTCTTGTCTGAATTTGCTGAATAAAAGAAAAATATGTTGTCTGTGGGACTTTATGCCCAATTTCCAATATTTGTATGTGCTGATGGTTATCTAGTATATGAAGTCAAGGCCATTTAAACATTTATGCAAATCCTGCTGTGTTGTTACATGACACAGTATTTCTAAGGAATACCATCCAGAAAACTCTGTCATAGAGCTGCATTAGCAAACAACTGTGTCATAAATAGTAGTGAAAATTAGCAGAATAGGGCCCAATTATTTAAAGCTGTAGTAGTAATAAGCACTAGTAGGAAAAAAATTCTTAGTGCCAAGCTGTAATGGTGCTGTTTCTGGTGGGACCCAAAGGAAAGTGCCAAGTCAGGACAAATTGCTTCAAGCTGGGCAGTTGCAGCCCAAGGCTGGCGTTTTTCCACCTCTAAGGCAAACCAAACCAGCCAGCCAAAGATGACTTTGGTTTTGCCCCACTGGCTAACCAAAGAAGTCATACAAGCAATTCCCTTAGACACTCCAGTTTCCCAGTCTCACCACATCAACTACTCATTATGGGTACAAATGGTTATGAAAACCAATACCCCAATAAAAGAAAAAGGTTCTCCCAAGGACCAAGCCTCAGTACCAGGTCAACATACAAATCAGATTTTACACACAAATCACGCTGTTGCCGGTCCTTTAGAATCTAAAATCTAAAGGTTTATTCATAAAGGGAAAAAGATATAGGTGAGAGCTAAAATTGGTTAAATGGACTAAATTACGTACAGTAATGGATAAGTTTTTGGTTCAGGCTTGCATCAGTGGTAGAATAAACTGCAAATTCAAATCAAGTCTCTGCAGTACAAACATCCACAGCTGTTTCAGTCCTTTGTTGAAAGCTTCAGTTAGCAGCAAAAGTTCCTCCAGAGGTGTGAAGCAAGATTGAAGACAAAATGGAGGTGGTGCACTACCCTTTTATAGTTTTTCCAGGTGCAAGAACCCTCTTTTTTCTGACTGGAAAATTACAGCAAAATGGAATTTTGGGGTCACATGGGCATGTCATATGTCCTTGCATGACTCAGGGCTTGCAGGAAGCAGCCATTACCCATATGCTACCTTGGACGTTCTCAGGTAGACTTGTTATGTGGAATGGAGCCTCCCAAGCTTTCAGTGGGTCAGTTGTATAACTGATGGTCCTTAATGGGGTATCAGGCAGGCTAGGAAGAGCTAACAGCAACTTGTCTGGGATGTTACTCAGAAGTATAGCATAAGTTTGAAACACAAATAGTGTAGAGTCAATATTCAAAACTTTAAATACAAAAATGGTGTATGCATACAGATAGTATAATCATAACCAGCAAATCATAAACTGGTCTTAGACACTTTATATGACCCCCTTTACACAAGATTTGGTGCCACTACAGGACCTTGGTTGCCACATGATCTATACAGTCCCAGATCATGTCAATAACATTACACAGCATATGTTGTAAATCCTTGAAAATGTGACAACTCTAATACAACATGATGGCTTTATTGAACAAAAGGATACTGGTGAACAATTTTTAACTTAGAGTATCATTGTAATAGTAACCAGTTCAACTTCTGCTGTCAATGCTCTTAATTTGGAAAATGGGAACAAACAATTTTGGGACTTCACAAAGATTAAGTAAAGTTTGATTTCAGTGAGGAAAGGGAAAATATGCAGATATAAAGGGAGAAAAAGCCCACTCTGATCATATTTAAAGTACACTCTATATTTTTTGTGTCATCTATTTTTATTTCTGTTTTTATTTCCACTGTAAACCTAGTAAAACTTCCTAATGGCATGGAGTTTTTAGAACTCACTCTAAGTGTAAACTAGTTCTAACAGAATAATAAATTTTTCAGAGACTGGCTTTCATCACCTATGTATGCTGTTGATTTAAACATATACAGTATTGAAATATTAAACTTTCTGGTATAGCTTTTAACAATACTGCTCTTGGTCATCTGCTTATTCATGTGCTTTTCTTTATGAACCTTTGTGTGTCTTCATAAAATGACATATTACAATGCTGATAGAGTGCACTTTAAGGTGATTATGAATAATTTAAAGATGTATTCCATGCATCTTTATCTCTTTTTCCAACCAATGACTTCTAGGTAACTAAGGAGACTAAACTGGTTGTCAGAGAGAAATTAATCTTACAATCCTTCTTTTGAATTTGGATATTTTAAAAAAAGGCTAAGATGATTTCCCTCTTCAATGTTGTTGAGAGTAATTTAAAAATACACACGTCTTTATTAAAAAAATCATTACAATTTTGTTTCAATGGCATTTATTATTTGAAGGTGTCTAAGTGCCTAGCAGAAAAAATACTTATATATCCCTAAAACTAGGCATTCTGAAAAAACATGGCCAGATAAAATCCGTATCTAAAGCAACATAAATAACTCACCAGTAAATTACCATATCAATAATAAATATAAAATAAAGGAACTTCGGTGGAAAATAGTGTTCTCAAATTTGGAGATTTTTTCATTTGGCAAATAAGCTCTATTTATACTTTTTTTCATTATAGCTACATATATGCTATAAAAAATGCCCTGAAGAGGAATTAGTAAGAGAGTGAGCCTGAATAGTGCACAGGATCTTGGAGGGCATTCCAAGCATGAGAAAAGGCACAGAAGTTTTTGTGGGAAAAGGAAAGCAGGGAAATGTCAAGACATGTCAAAATGACACAAAGCGTCGAGTATAAGCAGTAGGAAATGAGACAGAAGTAGGCAGGAGTAAAGCTATGAAGAACCAAGAGGTGGGGATAAGGAGTTTGAATTTGATGCAGAAATAAATAGGAGTGATGCTTTTCTTTTGTTTTTAGAGAGATTTTTTTTTTTAGCAAGTCCATTCATCAAACTGTCATTTGACTTTGGAGCGCATGTATGTATGTATGTATGACTCAGACTTTACTGTATCACAGTAAAACCCTTTCAGAATGGAAATTAAGGTATATAGATGTATCCTGAAAAACACTTACTGCTCTGTAACACCTCACTATTTTATGAAGGGACAAGCATTGTAACTGTTTACATTAGACCAGTTGGTACCCATTCCCATGTCATTGTTGGGGATTGTGATTTGGCCCTTACAGAGCAGGAAGAAAGACAAAACATGGTAATATTGTTTGAATCAGCTGCCACATTCTAATAGAACAATCAGGCAAAAAATGATCCATTGTGGGTCTTGGAGGAGGTGATGGAGAGAAAATTGGGCTGGGGAGGGGCAGCTGTCCTGATTCACCCTCCCCCAAATAATTAGAAGAATTTCAGCACCCTTGCTGAAAACTCCCACAACCCTGCCTGCATATCAAGATTGCCACAAATGAAATTAGGGGGTGGATGTAGAGTTCCTTGCTATACTAGACTTCAGGTACACCCCTGTACCTATAGGCAATATCATCCCATATACTTGGTCCCATGTTCCCAGGATTTGTGAATATCTTTAACCCCTCATACTGGACCCAAACATAGTTTTAACAAACAAGTTCATTAACCGAAAGCACCCTATTTATTGGGTCTCCGGGGTGCCAAGAGGAAGACCAACCCTCTCTTCCCCTTTGGCTCCCCCACCCCCCAAAAAAACCCCACAAACAGCAGTCACTCCACAACACTTCAGCAAATTTGATACAGAGATAATACTACTTTCTCTGCCCCCATTAAAGCTTTAATATCCCCTGTATGCTTAGAAACTTGGTCTCAACCTAACATGATGGGTGGGAGGAACACTTGCAGTCCTAATATAAGAAAGAGGGCTAATAAAGCTCTTCCCTGGGTTGGTAAGAGAAAAGTCAGCTCCCATGGCACCCTTTGAAGCAGCTAGTCAGCTGCAATGGTGGCAGAAAGCCATCCCTCATGTAAACCGAGCCCCAGCAGTCCACTGCGGAAAGTATCAGAATCCACCTGGTAGGTCTCCATGTCTTTTCCTTGCCCTAACATTTAGAGTAGCTCCATTGCTGGCTGTGGGAGCATTTCCCTTCTACTCCAGATATGACTAACAAGTTTCATACCTGAGCACAGGAGCCATGTTGGTTTGTCACGTGAAGAAGCTATTGTGCTATAGTACCGTTAAACTACTTAATACACTGTAACATCATTAGGATGAACAGAAGTTACATGTAGTAAATGTTTACATGACGCATTGAAGTTCAGTATTAAACACAGTTTTGATTTTAGTCACTGTTTATCTGTAGTCTGTGTACAAATAAGCACTATAGTTAATTTGGTTATAAAATATATATTTATAGCTTTCTATGCATTGCTCAAAATAATGTTGTTTTTAAATTTTTTATTCAAAAACTTACTGCAACAAATGGAACACTATCTTCCTCCCTCCCCCATCCTTCCTCTGCCTGTTTCTCATCCCTAGTCATTAGCTAAGTCCATCAGTTGTTAGTCCAAGCCACATGTCATTTTAGAAATCTGTTATTTTCCATATTGCATTATGGTGTTAAGGGCATGAGTTTGGTTTTATGGTCAGATTCACTTTTTCACCTTTTACTAGTAACATGGTCTTTCGATGTTTGATTCAATTTTCTCCTTCTGCTGTTTTTTGGTGAAATTCCAAATCTCCCTGTACCTCATGACAGTAAAAATGCTTTAGAGGAACACTTTTTGTCTTCATGAAACAAACACTGGTGTCTTGCTTCCCGAGCTAATGCTGAAGTTAGCCACATGTGCTCCAGTTTTGTCTTGCTTTTCTCAGAACTCTCCAACGTGATCACGATCCATTCTAATCACCTGCCTTGGAGAATTTTTTCATAGTCTCATAAATCTGAACATTTTTCTCACATGCAGTATGTTGGTTGTACGTGGTTTTTCCTTAAGATTCATGCATATGTGCACAGACAGTACACATTAGGAGAACTATTTGTCAACTTCTCAGAAGAATTTTGAACCACTGTCAGCTTGTCTGATAACTACAGCTTCAAAGGATGGGAAAGTAACTTCACTCATGTTTATAATAGAGTGAAAATAGTAGTATGAAATATTTAACTACATGATGACACATTGAAACACGGCAAACTTGGATACTTTGGGGGTGGAACAAGATAAGTGAATGGCAAGTATAGGGAGGAGGAAATGAGAGAAGAAATGTAGTTTAGATAAAATTTTGAAGGACCTGCACAACCTTATTCATTTGCAGATCAAAGATGCCAAAATGATAGATTTACATGAAATATTAGTGGAGTGAAAATTACTGAATCTTTCTAAATATATTGTTGATATGGGAGAACTGTGGCTTTTGGTCAGTTAGCTTCTACATGTCCCACTTTTCACCATTTGGAAATTGGAAATAATACCGGCCTCAAGATATGTTGTGAAGCTAAAGTCACATTTGTAAAAAATACTGAGATCTTTGAGGGGATAGGTTAAAGTGTGTTTTGTTAATTGAGTAACATTTCTGAAAGCTACCTAGTAGCATTTTACTAAACTTTCCATAGAGTCCATAACTCACCAGTCCCTGGAAACTATTGATATGCTTTTTCTTGAGTATGTGGAGTGAATTTTCTGTACAATAGATACAGCATCTGAATCCTGTTTCTCAGTCTCAGGGACAGTCTTGGCTCATTTTGTAAGTTTGTGAGATACATCACTATCATTTAAACCATTATAAGCAAAATATTAAATGTTTAATTTACAGGAGATAGATAGATGATAGTAGGAGTAGGAGTAGTGATATCTTTTGTATACAGCAAAATATTAACCAAAAATGTCAAACATTTTGCAAGTCTCAGCATGATTTTTACTTGCTCTTAAGCTGATTGATTTTTGCTGATGAAGATGTGATATATCTAAAGGTGAATTTGTAGTATTTTTTTAATCTAATAGTTTCATAGGAGGACTTACTTTTAAGTGATGTGGTCAGTTCCTCATATTTTTAGCTGTTTTTTCAGATATTTCTTACACAGTGGCCAGGATGTTTGTATTCACTTTCAAAGCTCTGCTTTGATCTTAAAATGCAGTAATATTTTATTTTAATGAGTTTCAAAGAGCCCGGCCTCCGTTGTATACTTACGTTACAGAATTTAAAATACAATAATAATGAAGCTCCATGCTATCCAAATAGACTGCTCACAGTAAAGTCACCAAAGCTGACAAAATGATAACTCTTATAACTATTTGCCGAATAACCCTCAAACCACTCTACCCTCAAAAACTGGATGGTAAAAGGAAAGAGATGGGCTTTGTAGTGTGCCCTTAAGATTAACAAATCTGAGCTCTGCACCTGGTAATTTACTAATACTCATCTTAAAAGTATTCCATGTAATTGTATGATTTATAGAACTAAGATAAACATATTTCTGTATGTAGCGATTGTTTGCTTTTAAAAAGCTTTAGTAAGCTTTAGGTTTGAATTGTAGAATGTGACAACAGGAAAAAAAGTTGTTATAAGAACTGTATTTTCAGATCTGAAAAGTTTTACAAATAATGGAGCCATTTTGAAGATATACTACACAACCAACAACATGGCTCTAGATTAGATAATGCACACAGACTGTGTAAGATTGATTTTTTTGGCCTGAGAGAGGTGACCTTTTTGCTTTAGACTAGGAATCTAAGCCCAGAAGTTACTTGGAAAGTATTTTGTAAACTTTAGCTTGCTGTCCTTTATTAATAGACTTTACATCTGATGTTGCCAGACAATGCAATGAAAGCAAATAGGACGATGTAGACTTGCTGTTAATATTTTCTCCCTTAAATGAAAAATCCTCTGCTGGAGTGTGTGTGTGTGTGTATTTGTTAAAAGAATGATTTTTTTTTTAATTTTTTTTTTGGCACTTGGAGTCTGCTCTTTCCATTTGTGAAGACCTCTCTCTTAGGGCTAAATAAATATTTGTGCCAAAATGTAGCCTTTTTAAAAGAAAGTTTTGTTTGTTTGGCCCACATCCACTCAAGTGCAGCGATCAGTACCGGAATATCATGCAGACTTGTGCAATATTATAAGTTTTCATTTGTGGTAATTTAAAGCTTTCCACTATTGCTAGCTTGGTGTATTCTCCTTATGTCATGTAGACTGTACTAAGCACTAAAGCTACATGATACACGTTTGTGTGTCTTGCTTTTCTTTTTTCCCCTTTATATAGAATTAGGCTTTTTCTTAACATCATTGTCTTAAAAATATGTAAACCAGTTTACTGATGGCTAAGTTTGTAAACACTTTAGGTTCGGGGACAGAATAGGCTGACTGCTGCTCCTGAAGGTCGTAAGAGGTGATTAAAGGGTGGGCTGCCTGGAGACGGATGGGCTCTGCGCGGTTCAAAATTTGCCCAAGACATATCATATGATGAGCAAGTCAATCATGTCCATACCAGAATGGTCACAGCCCGGGTTAATAATGACGTGCCAATCATCTCCCACTATGGTGGATACGACAAGTATACTACTGATGTAACCCCAGCAAAGAGGATCCATGGAAGAGATAGCATGACCATAGCCACCTGGAATGTAAGGACACTGAGACAAACAGGGAAGTTGAAAGAACTCACATACAAAATGGAACAATACTCCTGGCACCTCCTAGAAATCTCTGAGGTCAGATGGAAGAACTTTGGAGAGGGACTAACGGAAGAAGGCTGTGTACTGTGGAAAAGACAAACATGTCAATAGCGTAGGATTTCTTGTACATTAAGATATCAAGAATTGAGTATCAGGATGCCACCAAATATCTAGCAGGCGTATTTCCATCCATGTAAAGGCAGTACCATTCTTTATCACAGTGGTACAAGTCTACGGCCCTACAACAGACTATGATGATGATGAGCAAATTGAAGATTTTTACAATCAGCTCCAAGATATCATCAATACGGTATACAAGAAAGATATCTTGATTATACAAGGAGATTGGAATGCTAAAGTGGGTACTGATGCACAGGCAAATTGGTGAGATTATTGTGGCTCTTTCCATAGTGCGGTAACCAATGAGAGAGGACTGAGACTTTTAGAGTTTTCCAGCTATAACAATCTGGTTCTTGCAAACACATTAGGAGCATATAAAGCATCCAGGTGATCAACATGGCATGTACCTGATGGTTTACATCACAGTCAGATCGACTACATCATGGTGCAAAATTTTGTTCTGAGATCAATAGAGCTAAAACAAGTAGCTTCCCCAGTTCTGATATTGGAAGTGATCATGACTTTGTGATGCTAAACTTCTGGCTGCAGCTAAGGAAAATTGTCAGGCCAAAGTTAATATCAAGTTTGACTTAGAAAGACTTAGAGACCGAAGCATTGCAGAGTCATTCCAAGCAATGATTAGCAGAAAATTTGCTCCTCTGCCTTGCTGTAGAGGAAGACTTAGAAACAATGACCAACAATTTTAATGCTGTAATGAATGAGGTGGCAATGGACATTCTTGGGAAACACCGTAAGAAGACAAAACCTTGGGTCACAAATGAAATACTACAAATGTGTGACATTTATAAAGAAAGAGAGACAAGAACAGCACTGACAGAGATGATAAATACAGAGCAATTGGCAGAAAGATGAAGAAACGAATAAAGGTGGCCAGAGAGATATGGATTGAAAAACAGTGCTCCAAAACTGAAGAGTTTCAATAATAAAAATAGCAAACAAGCCTTCCAGATTGCAAAAGATCTGACGAAGGAAAGATAGACCAAAACTAATGCAATTCAAGACAAAGAAGGGAACAGTCTTAAAGAAGAAAAGATCATCATCAATAGGTGGACAACTTACTGCTATAATCTAAACGACCACCAGACAAATGGAGATCTTAGTGTCCTAGACAGCCCAGATTCAACAAAGGAGGATGACTTCCCAGTACTAGATGAAGAAGTGAAGACAGCTGTGAAATCACTCAAGAACGGAAAGGCTATAGGTATTGACAACATCCCAGCTGAACTGATACAATTTGGAGGTGAAATAGTAATAGATATGCTCACCAAGATCTGCAAAAAGATCTGGCAGACCAGGGAATGGCTCTCCATGGGGACACAGTCACTAGTCATCACTCTGCCAAAGAAAGGCAACTTACAATTTGTGTCAAAATTACCAGACCATAAGCTTAATTAGCCATCCCAGCAAAGTGATGCTGAAAAGTTATACTGAACAGATTGAAGCTACAAGCAGACAATATCATCACTGAAGAGTAGACTGGCTTTTGTGCTGGAAGAAGTACCACAGAACAAATTTTAGATCTTCGTGTTCTTTGTGAGAAGTATTTACAACACCAACAGGACATCTACCATGTCTCTGTTGACTTTAAGAAGGCGTTTGACAGAGTATGGCACAAACCTCTCTGGGCAACCATGAAGAAGTATAATGTTGGCCGTAAGCTTATTCTTACCATTAAACAACTGTATGCAAGGCCAGCAGTGCAGTTCTGTTTAAGGGCATAATAGGAGAGTGGTTTCGTACCACTGTTGGAGTCCACCAAGGTTACCTTCTTTTTTCCACACTGTTCAGCATCTACTTGGAGGCCATAATGACTGATGCCCTAGAAGATCATGTATGCACAGCATTGTGGGGCAAACAATCTCAAATCTTCGTTTTGCTGATGACATTGATGGCTTGATAGGTAGTAAAGATGAACGTGCCAACCTTGTGAAAAGATTGGCTGAAACCTCTGCAAAATATGGCATGGAAATCAGTGCAGAGAAAACCAAGTTGATGACAAACAAATGTGATGGAATCAGCTCACATATCGCTGTCAGTGGACAAGAGCTGGAGACAGTAAAACAGTTCAAGTATTTGTGGGCAATTGTTACTGATGAAGAATCGAAGGCAGAAATTCTGGCAAAAACTGTGCAAACAACAGTAACGGTGACAAAGCTAAAGCCAGTTTGGAGAAACAAGAACATCTCCCTGGAATCCAAACTGAAATTGCTGCATGCACTGGTCATCTCAGTTTTTTTGTATGCTTGTGAGATATGGAGCCTTACAGCAGAACTTGAATGGAAAATACAGGTAGTAGAAATGAGATACATACTTCTGTAAAATCCTGGTTGTCTTCTACTTTGACCATGTCACTAATGAAGAGGTCTCTAATATCATCATCCAGTGTGCTGGGTCATATGAAGACCTTGTGTTAAATATAAGACAAGACACCCAAATATACCAGGGGTAGTCAGTAGGCGGACCATGGGCCAGTTCAGACCACCAGACACTTTTGAATGGATCGCAAAATCTTTTTATTTACTTACTATTGTTTTTGTGGTGTGAAAAATGTTTCTCTGGAGTATGGACCTTGATTACATTTTTACTAAGATGTTTGGACCTTGGCAAAAAATAGATTCCCCTGAAATATACTCTATTTCTGTTTCAAACTCTAAGTAAGTTTTCCATAACTATAGTATCCTATACTTTCGTTCCATAGGTGTATGTGCCAGACTTTTGCTCTAGAAACTAGAAATAATATACTAGCTTGCCAGGAGCTATTATTAACACATTAATATATTCTTTTTTTGTATATGTCTGGTTCAGCCAGTACATCATAATCTATACCCTGAAACTAATGACATATGATTGTCAGATTTTTTTTCCCTTTTGCTAAGATAAAATATGCACTGCTATATTTCTAAGTGCGTTTTTTTGTTTATATAATAATCAATTTATAGTAGGGAACTTTATCTGACTGTTTGCACTAACTAGTATAGTGGTGAGAGGCAGTTCTAAATCTGACCTTTACCAAAAGGATCCTTTTTTTTGAATTGGTGTATAGTCAAAGAAAGAGAGCTTATGCCATAATGAAATATGTTCTTTCCTTGGTTTACTATTGAGAGAGAGAATATATACTACAGAAATTGCTGTGAAACTACATAGTTCTAGTAGAAAACAGTTTTTTGAAATATTGGAAACATTATAGTTACATAAGTAGAGTGATTAATAAGATGGCATTTAAATATAGGACGTCAGATATTGAAACTCTTACTCGGGCAAAGCCCCATTCACTTTAAGGACTTGGTCTATTAACAACAACTTTAAGTTTGCATTATTTTATTTTTCATAGCTTAGAAAATAATATGAAGTGATCTTTACAAGTAAAGTCAGAAAATGAAAAAGTTTCAAATTTTGTTCTAACAAGATGATAAGTCACAGAGGTGAACTGAGTTTCCAATACGAAGATTTCTGTATACTGTAGTATATACACCACTGACACAAGTTAAGCACATTATTGGTTTAGAGTCAGGTAGGATCCGTAATTTAGGAAAAGAATTTTATACTTCGTCTGTGTAATGGGAAGTTAGCATAGGGCATGAGTGTTTTCATTGTAGTTTTTGTAGCATGTTGCTCTTTCTTGAGACAAGTGAGAAGGACAGCAGATTAGTACTGTATGTTTCACACAAACAAGGATAAAAATAACTTTGTGTAAGCTCCTAATCTTTCTGTTTATGTTATTACAAATAATCATAAAATTCATATCTCAAACAATACTCAGGATAATCGTTTTGCTGACACTGATGTGAATATTTAAGTCACAACAAAAACATGTTATATAAATTATTTTAGACTTTAGTGAGGCTAGTCACAGACTGAATAAATGTAAGACAATTGAGGAAAATAATATCCAGGAGAAGTTGATTTTGAACTAGCATTAATTACAAGCAGGGCTTTGGTTTTGGATTTATTTTTTTTGACCCAATAAATGTTTGTGTTCTTGTATGATTGAGAAATATAACCTTCTGGAAGTTGATTTTTAAATATCATACAACCTGTACCCAGTTTTCTTCTCTCCCAGCCTTCCATTTGGGTGCAACTGTAGTGGGTGCTTGCTTGTGTTTCCTAATCAAGTTGTAGACAACTTTATGCTATGTTTTATTGGTTCATCGGTGAAGAACAAGGTAAATGAGGTGAATAAACACTAGGGTAAAATAGAGCAGGCTGAAGGTTTTTGACCAAAAAAATTTCCACTTAAAAATGGCTTTGGCACAAATGAATTTTTTCATTTACAAATTACAAATGTTTTTGATCAAATATTTTTATTTTTTCAGTGGGGAAATTTTGAAACAAATTATTGTTTCCTTTTTAAAATTGAAATATTTTTGAAATGGGGAATTTAACTTTTCCCCTTTTCTCCATCTTTTTTTCTCTTTTGCTATTCCTTTCTATTTTAGTTTGGTTTCCCTTTTCCACTCTAACTTGTCAAAATTTCCTCAACTTTGTATAAGTTGTGGTATCAAAAGGAAAAATGTAACATAACTGCCATTCTGAGACCTAATGTTGGGTGGCAGATTATCCCAGATCTACCAACTGCAGGGTTCTTGCATCTTCCTCAGAGACATCTGGTACTACCTACTTTAAGAAGCAGGAAACTGAACTAGATTGATGTCAGCTCTGATGCCGTTCCTTTGTTTCTGTGTAAATTTTTCTAAAATGAAGTTTTGAAAAGTTGGAGTGTCAAAAGGAAACAAAGGAAGGCTTATAGAAAAGTTATAAGATTGCACATTCAAAATACAGCAAATCAATTTTTGTTGGATTAACTTTATTACAGTCAGTTAGGTTTACTATATTGAAGACTGACAAAGATTGTGGAAAACGGCATTTGAATAATAGTTGAAGTAATTTTTTGGCAGCAGCACTGTAGTTACAATCAGTGGGGTTTGCAATAACTGTGGTTATTAGAAGATACTGTTTTATGTATTGATAATATCATCAAGCAGTTTTTGTCTTCAAAGCTATTTACAGACATCAGTTTATTAAAACGTGCAACACTCCTATGGCTAGATAGGCAAATATTATTATTCCTATTTACAGATGGTGAGACATGACCAGAAAAGTTATTTAACTTCTCTATGATCACAGCTGTGGAGACATTATCGCTGCTGGGTTTGGAATTTAGGAGTTTCAAGCTTTTAAATCTATGCTTAGACAAGACAATGGCATCTCTCACCAGCAGTTAGTGATCTGTCAGAGGAAGCCAGCACAGCACAGACCTACAAAATGAAAATTACATATTCTAAAAAAATCTCTCTAATTTGGTAATTTTTATTAAGTGAATTTCTTTAGATTCTAGTTAGAACACTCATAATTAAAACAGCTATTTTTCAGATAATCATACATTTACCTTATTAAGCAAAATAACAATTCTTTTTCATGATGCCCCTATTACATAAAGCTTGTTTTCAGCAGATGTTGATACAAAACAGTTAGTAGAGAGGGTCGTGAAATAGGTGGAGCATTTTCCAGCTGTGTTTTATTTAATGTGTGACTGTTGTGATACTACACAGACTGAAACCAGATATATCCATGGAACAGCTGCCTTCCTTGAACCATGTTAATTTTGTCATGAGATAGAGAACTCAGTTTGGTGTTGATTATGAATATTTACATTTCACACATTTTGTGTGTGTAGATAATGAATGTATATGTATATGATAAATACATATTCATGTCTAGATAGTAGTTTATTTCATCAGATCCTGATTTCTCTCAATCTTTCTAATCTATAGTTATCTAAAGAGTAAGAAAGCTCACTGCATATAATTTTTCATTCTAAGTTATGTAACGTAATTTTAAAATTAAGAAAAGTTTTTGTAATGTATTTGATTGCCATTTCACTTTTATCATGTACATCTGTCTGAACTTAGTTTTCCACTTTTTGGTCAAAAATTGGCTGCATTCAATGCTAAGTGATCATATTTAATTTTCTTTCCTATGAACCATACTGACTTTGACTGAACAGTCAAGATTTTCAAAAATAGGAGTCTAGAGTTAGATTTGATTTTTCGAAAGGTGTGAGTAACCAGGAACTCCCACTGACTTCAGTGGAAGATGGTGAGTCTCAGGAGTTTACAAAAAAAAAAGATCAGGCACATGAGAATTTGCTTGAGTACTTTTCCAGTTCTGGGCTTTTAAGAACTATTTGTTATAATAATTTAATTTATGTTGGTGTAGCCATAATGAACTAAAAGCTGTACAGAGAGAGATGAAAATGCAGTGCTCACCCTTCAGAGCTCATTAATATTTTTTAAATTTTATATTGTGGTAGCACCTACTGGCCAATCAGCACAGGACCCCTTGTACTACATTCATCTAGTAAATGACAGTCCTTGTCTCAGAGAGCTTACAGTCTAAAAAGAAAACAGGTGGACGAGACAGACGTTTAGGTCAGGGTAGGGAATGAAGTAACATAGGATGTGTGCAGTTCTAACCAATCAGGAGCAATAATCATAACTTGCTGCCTCTATAGCCATTATCAGGTTGCAGTTTATTATATGCATTATTGAGAAGATGAAGGTGGCTTTGTGGATTTTGACTGAGAGTTTTTTATGTATGGGAAGAAGCACATAAATAGGGGATTGAAGCTGCTATTATTGGCAGAGCACAAGTTTGATTTCCTAGAACTATAAATCTGCTAAATAGTGTAGGAATAAGTGATGGAGGGCTCTGAAATAAAGACTTCTGTGTTTCATGCAGTAGAAGGAGACAAAGTGGGTGCAGCAAGCCAAGATGATGATCCTGGTTACAGAGTATATAATGGACTTCTGAGGGATGGGGTGATTGACATCAAGATTAGAGAAAGGAGATTACAGTAGTTGAGTCACATGGTGATGAGAGCCCAGAGAAGAATTTCCGTAGTGTGAACAGAAAGGAAAGGTCTAATATTTGAACTGTTATATAGGCACAGGCACAAAATTTTAATATGGCTTGATTGTGTGGGTTTTGGGTGAGGTATGAGTCAAGGATAATGCCCAGATTATAGGTTTATTGGCTTGAAGAATGGGGTGGTATATATAGTCATATAAAAATTGAGGAAAGTTATGAAGGTTGGGAAAAGAAGCTCAGTTTTGGCCATGGTGAGCTTATATTGCAGTTGGACAGCTACAGGAAATGTCAGAAAGACAAAATGTAGGATTGGATGGGGAGTGACAGATTTGTAGTGGGGAATTAGATTTTTGATTTGTTGAGATGAAGGTGATATTTGAAATCATACCTGTGAATAAGAGCATGTAGAAAGAAGGGTGAGGAGAAAGAAGAGCCAAGGGTCATGGATGCTCCAAACCATGGTGGACACCCACTGAAATTGAGAGAGAGGAAGAGAAGAATCCATTAAAGGAGACCGTGAAGAAGTGATCAGACGGCTCAGAGGAGGACCCAGGAGACGATGGAACCTCAAAAGCAAAGTGAGGGCATGATTTCAAGAAGTATGTAGTAGTTGGCTATCTCAAAGGCCGCTAAAGGTCAAAGATAATGGGGATGAGGGAGAGGTCCATTGAGACTTTTAGAGCAGTTTCACTGGGGTGAACAAGGTGGAAACCAGATTGGAGAGGGAAGGGGATGACATTGGAGGAGAGGAACTCAAGGCAGTGATCTGAAGGTGAGAGAGACAGGGCTGTAGTTGGAGAGTCAAGTAGGTAAAGTATTTTTCTGTAATGGAGAGAAGTCTGAGAAGAGTGAGAGGTTGAGGAAAAGGTAAAGGGAGTGGCAGTAAGAATGGAGCCAAGGAAGATAAGGAGGCAGGATAGGATGGACTCATTGGGGTGGGGGCACATGGAGGGGTTAGAAGAGGAGAAAAGAATACAGGAAGCCTCAGTACTGGTGACGGGGTTAGGGAGGGAATAGGAGGGGAGTGATAGGAGGGACAGAAATGGAGATGGTGGCGTGAAAGTACATCATGTTGGAACTTGAGTTTTCGTTTTGAAAAAATTAGTGAGATCCTGAACAGAGAGAGGAATGGGGGAGGGTTTTAAGGACGGAGTTGAAGGTGGCAAAGAAGTTGCTGGGATTTACAGGTATGATTATCAGAATTATGAAGTCGAATTGTTTGGCTTGGAAAACTGGAGAACTGAAGGAGGAGAGTACAGATTTGTAGAGTGGGAAATCCACTATGTCACAGGACTGGCAATAAAGAAATGGGGTGCCTTGCAATGGGAAAGGGGGTGGAGGAGAATGTAGAGTGAAGGAAATCATCAAATGTGTCAGAGCAGAAGAAGAGGTCTTGGAATGGAAGAAAGTTCACTTTCAATTAATTGGAAGTCATGGAAAGACCAGCTAGTGGGGGGAGAGGGAGGAAAGACACCAGATCATGTACAAGAATGGGAAAACCACAGTGGGGAGGTCAGAGAGAGAAATATTTGGTAAAGATCAAATCAAGTGAGTGGCTATTTTGTTGAGTTTGAGAGGTGTCCTAAGTCTGTAGTTCAAGTGAGGAGGGAAGTTACTGAACATTAATGTGGAAAACTGAGAGGAAGATGCAAAGCTGGAATTCAAAATCAGAGAAAAATGTGGATGGAGAGGAGCTGGGAGGGTGGTAGATGATGGGTAGAAGGAAGAAAGGAGAGGGAGGGTCTGGAAGCAACAGTAGAGGAGAAACCCAACACCACCATTACCTTCCTTTGGGGAAGATTCTAAGAAGAGTTTATAATCTGCAAAGACAAGATATATGAAGATTGTGTAGTTTCTTGCTATGTATTTGGAGAATCCTTAAGTAAGTGGGCCCTGGAGACTGATTGGGATATATTAGCATTACCACAGTATTATTAATAATAAATAAAAAGATAATGATTTAAAGGAGGTGCGAAAGGAGGACTAATAGATTTTGGGAAGTCATTCCAAGCATATGAGATAGCATGGAACAAGTCTAAAAAATTCAGATAAAAAAAGTAAATGCACAGCAAAACCCAAATATTTTATGCAAATATTTTTTAAAAATATAAATGCTTATTCAGAAATTGTACTGTAAAACACCAAAGCATATCTTTAAGAAGGCTTGTTTATTACAAGTAATCTATCTTCCTCCTGTTTAGCTTATAGTGCTGAGGCATCTTGTGATGAAATGCGATAACATGCATTATTCTCTTCAAAGTATCTTACCAGACCCTGCTCCTGGTGGTTACAGTGGTTTTATTAATATCAACATTTGTTATACTTGCGCCTGGACTTCAATAAGAATTAGGACTCCATTATGCTGGTTACTGTGTAAATCTATTTAAGACAGTCTCTTCCAGCTGTAGTCTTACAAGCTGCTCCATGTGGAAAATGATCAGTTTGCTCCGTGGGACACCAGATGGGTACAGTGGTCCACCTGCATGGAGCAGCTGGCAGCATAAGACCTCCAGATTTAAGTTGATTAGCAGGAGGGTTGTAAGAGAGACTAAATCCTGCAAGTTTTCCTTCTCTTTTTAGAGAGAGTGTCTTTAAGGGATGGTTTAAATTTACCCATTCACCCTCAAGCAGTTCTAAATTGTGCCATTGGAAATTGAACTTTAGTGTACCAGAACAGCACCTTGCACAGGCACTAAGATCTTGATTTGAAAGATGTTAATGTAACTGGTGGATGCTTTACAAAATATCTCTTAGCGTGAAAGATCCCAAGGTTTGCTGGGTAGAAGCTGATATTGCCATAAAATGTGATTTGCCCAATTTATTTAGGACTCTGACTGTTTCTTAAGTAAGTGCTAGATTAAACCAAATGCAGTGCTTACTTCCTTACATTTGAATGAAACCATACGTTTTGACAGAGTATCGTTCCATTGCTTAATAATGTCCAGAACTATTGACTATAATCTGAATGATTAAAGTCCACTATTTTTGTGTTTTGGAAAAACATCTTCACAATTTGCAACTTGTAACTGCAGATTCACAACTTATGAAGGTGAAGTCAGAAATTACTGCTTTTTCATATGTAAACTTCACAATAATTAATAATTATTTGCAGCAGATAACTGAGATTTGATATTTTTGCAGTTTTTACTAAAATGTCTGTGTATAGCTTTCAAATTTGTGTGCATCCGACGAAGTGGGTATTAGCCCACAAAAGCTTATGCTCTAATACTTTAGTTAGTCTTTAAGGTGCCACAGGACTCTTTGTCACTTGTGTATTAATGGTAACTGGTGAATTGTAAACTTTAAAATTAACATGAAAGAGAAGGAGGGAAAAAATGCCAACATATAAGTAAATGTGATTGAAACTGCCAAAAAGGAGTTTAAGTAAAATGCTAAACCCTCTTGACTTATTTCCCTTCTTCCTCCCTCATGCCCTATAAATTAACAGGATTCTCACTCTCTTATATTTGTGTTTCCATTGTTTGTGTACTTCACGAGCTGCTCCTTCTCCACTCAGTATTGGAACACAATATAAATAAAAGTAGACTGTTACCCTGGAAGATGCTGAGCTTCTCATATGAGGTTCTAAGCACCATTCAGACGTGCTTAAGGCAATGAAAGTCGCACTTAATAGTGCTGCTCATTGTAGGACTGGGCCAAACATATTCTAGGTGGAAGAGCTTTGCTGACATGTACTCTGGCCAGTAGGGAAAGATGGGACAAAATCTTATTTTTTTAAATAAATAAAACAACTCCCATCCTCCCCATGAATTTACTTTCTAAGTTTGGTTTTCTAGGGATTTTTTTTGTTTCAAATTTGTATATTTAAAAATTGTAGTAAAATAATCTGAGTATGCTTCAGATAACCCAGTAAAAGTTGTACACCTGTAAACTGGGCTCATAAAAGCCAACAGCCTCTGTTTGCCAGAAGTGAGAACGGGCGACAGGGGGTGGATTAATTGATGCTTACCTGTTCTGTTCATTCCCTCTGGGGCAGCTGGCATTGGCCACTGTCAGAATACAGGATACTGGGCTAGATTGACCTTTCATCTGACCCAGTATGGCCGTTCTTATGTTCCTTGTACAATATTTGTGCTAAAACATGTGTTCTTTTAGTTTTAGCTGAGTGTACCATGGTTACCTCATAAACAGGATGCACTCTCAACTTATTTAAATATTTCACAATGTGTTGCAAAATACAAACCTCCCTCTCATCCACCACACACCCCTATGCTATTTCAGTGGATTTAATGCTGAAAAGGCAGTCTAGTTTACAGCAGACACCTTGTCTTGGGAAAATTAAATAAATGAAACAATTAATAGAACACAATACCAACCAGTAGGATATATTGTGTACAGTCACAGAAGTATTGTTAGTAAAACAAACATTACTCTTCTTTTCTTGGAGAAATGTCTGTTTCTCTTTGTGGAATTCATATAAGTTTTAAACACTTACCTAACAAGAGATCATATTAATTTCTCTTAGCTATCTGATAAATCAATTTAAATCTGTAATTTTTTGGTCATGATTAAGATCTTTTGTTTAACCCCACACACTGTAGTTTAATATAGATATCTACTTATTATCACTCAGACTCTACAGTATCTTTTAAACTTACTAAAATGGGATGTCAGTTTTGTGTGTGGGTTCTATATGTCCTCTGAAAACCTGCCCAGGGCTTTTGCTTGCTGAAAATAGTTAAAGAATATTTCTTATTTACATGACACTGTCAAGGTTTTTGTAAGTGCTATGTTTTCATGGGCAATTTTAGAGAGACCTACAGACTGAAACAGTGGTGTTATAGTAATATTAATATTTTGTCATGCATAAGGTTTTAACAAGATTTCCATAAGAGAGAAACTCATAATTCAGTCAATACTTTTTTGAAGGAAAAAAACAAATCCCATAACCCTTTGATGGTAGCTGGGCAAGTCTGTTTGGAAGCAATCAGTATTTTTAATCAGAAAAGCAAGAGAGTGTTTTCCAGCTTAGACTAAGAAATATGTTTTTAGCATGTATTTAGAAAGAGAAAATGATGACACACAAAAAGGCTAGCAAGACAAGTTATTTTAGTGGCATGGGTTAGTTACTAGTTTATGAAAAAATGCACAGGAACATTGCTTTTGTATGCTTGAAGATTTCCCATGTGTAATATAAAAATCAAAAGGGAATACTATCCAGCAACTTTTATTTTATTAGTGATATTTGTCGTTGTTGACTTTTGTCTCAGATATAAAGTATGACAACACAGCCAAAAGTTCAGAGGAGACTTAATTTTTAAAACTGTTAGGAGAATATTTTGCAATATTATTGAGAACCCATGTTCCCAAACAGGATTTTTGAAGTTTCCCTTGATTGATTCATTTTAAATAGTTTGAAACTATTTGGTGTAGTTAATACTGTGAGAAATCAATAGATGGATGAGAAGGCAAAGGGAAAAGGCATTCTTGTCAATATGTGCTAGATCAGGGGTAAGCAACTGATAGCATGCGTGCCAAAGGCGGCACGTGATCTGATTTTCAGTGGCACTCACGCTGCCTGGGTCCTGGCCACCAGTTTGGGGGCTCTACATTTTAATTTAATTTTAAAGGAAGCCTCTTAAACATTTTTAAAACCTTATTTACTTTACCTACAACAATAGTTTAATTATATATTATAGACTTATAGAAAGAGAACTTCTAAAAATGTTAAAATGTATTAATGGCACGCAAAACCTTAAATTAGAGTGAATAAATGAAGACTCGGCACACCACTTCTGAAAAGTTGCCTACTCCTGTGCTAGATCATAGCCTTTTGTAACGCTGGCCATCCAGTCGATTTGACCTCTTTGTCTGCAACTCCATTTAATCAAGGGTTTCAGATATTTTAGCCCAGTTGTCTTCCCTGAGACCTGTAGATAAAATAAATGAATTTATGTGAATCAGCTTCTTACATCACTTTCAATGGAGAAAAGGGCAAGAGGTCTTTCACTTCTAGTTTGGTTATACCAGCCTGTGAATTGTTACAGTTAGTCTCTGTTTTAAAAAAATGATTAACTGCCTCTCTCCTCAAAATTGAGAATTCATCAGATTGTGCTTTTCACACTTGGTTCTTACATTTTTTTTAGCTTTGAAATAAATCTTCATGAAAGAGCTTCATAATATAGCAACAGGGTTCTTCACCACGGGGGCAATGTAAAGATGCATTTTTATATATATATATATATATATATATATAATATATAAATATAAATATATAAATATATATTGTGAAAAAGCTCCAAGTCTGTACTTGTGGGTCCTGCGCTTCCTGGCAGATTTAGGGGCCTCAGAAACTCATCTAGGCCCCAGAGTGACCTCCCTTTCTCAGTATAATTGGCAAGAGTCACCACCTAGTGAGTTGCCTTCATCACAGGCCAGTATGGAAGATGGAAAAAGGGGGGAGCCCGGGCCTGCCCTCTACTCCGGACTCCAGCCCAGAGACCCTAATAGTATCAGCTAAGATGGCTGACCTTTTAGGCACAAAACACAATACAATTCCCTGGGCTACTTCCCCACAGCAGTCCCTGCTTCTTCAAACTCCACTTCACCCTTACCTCAGGGCCTCCTTCCTTC
>ML677342.1:27845781-28028288 GCA_007922305.1 Dermatemys mawii | reverse complement strand
TAAAATTTTTGGAATTCACTTATAAACACCTACATGGGTTGGAATCCCCCTGCAACTCCCTTTTGGGTCAGCACTCCCAATTTAAGAAACGCCGGTCTCCCCCATGAAATCTGTATAGTATAAGGTAAAAGTGCACAAAAGATTTCACGGTGGGAGGCCAGATGTCATGTTCTGTGACATGTTTTTCCTGGCCACGAATTTGGTAGGGCCCTACTCATAGCACGCGCAGCCCCAGAGAGGGCATGGGGACTCAAGAGCAAGGGACAGAGCATGGAGTGGGGGCCAAGCATCTGCCCTTCAAGGAAGAGGAACAGCAGAGCTCCTGGTTCAGCATGGCTGTGGGAGGTGGGGGAAGGATCACCCAACCTCCTGACATTCAGGAGCTGCTTCCCTGCCTGTTCGCTTTTGGTCCCTGCTCTGGGCAAGACCCATGCAGCAAGGAGGAGTTGGAGCAGGAGCCGCTGCTACCACGAGAAGAGCAGGAACAGGAAGCATGCTTGGCCAGGCAGTAATGGTGCTTCCAGCTGCTGCGCTGGCTTCCTGTAGCATTGCTTCTCTACTGCTGGGAACTCTGTGATACATCCAGAGAACTTCCTGGACCTCAGTCAAGCTGAGATCCAAGAAAGCAATAGGGTGCAGACCTTAGGTCCTAGCTTAATATGGGCTTGGATCCTCTAGCCCTGCGCGGTCCTGGGACCCTAGGTCTGAGCCCTTGGTTAGCACTATTGATGTATGGTTGGAAGGGGGTTGGGCTTGAGATCAGGCTCAAGCCTGGATTTATCTTACTGTATAGACATACTCAAAGAGAACATAAAGTTGCAAATGAGTGAACAATTAAAGGAAAAGTCAGCTTGAGTGGAGCATAGGGAGTGAAAGGTTGTTTACGGGAGAGGAGCTCAGAGATGTAGATAGGGAAATAACTGTGTTTGCAGCTGGAATATAGTAGCAGAATATAACAAAATATTTAAAAGTAATCTCTTCTTGTTGCAGTTCTATAAATCAGTAAGAGATTGGCACAGTAGAAACTTCCTCAGTGTCTTACAGAGTCCACTTTCTAAACCATTCACCTCAAATTAATGTCTCTGTTTTTAAAATAGCTACAACATGTTAGGGACAAAAAGAAAAGGGGGAAAAAACTTTGGCTGGAACAAATCTGTTGTGTTAAAAGCGTTAGAAGCTTGGAAAATCATCAGCTAACTGAAACGTATCCTTGCAATGGGGTCAAAAGTTCAAGTTTCATATATTATATGTATCGTGTTACTGTGAAGGTACCTTGAATATCTGAGGTATAATATAACTGCATAAGCATCACCATGTCTAGCTTCTTCCTGCTAGGATTGACAAATGTGTTTTGTTTGGGATAGTGTTTTTTTGCATTGTGAATCCTTGTTCCCTTGCTTTTGGATAGAGACCACTTATTTGTGGGAAACAGCTTTTTCAATGTGTGGTCATCTCCTGTCTTCACATGTCCACTACAAGGTCAATTGACTCTTAATTTGCCAAAAAAGTGTGTTTTGTTGTGCTACAAAACACACACAGCTGCACAGCTTTTTTCATTAAATGCAGCCTCTAGTTATCTGGTGCATTACATGCCTGAATTATCATGGCTTTTTTAAACTGTAACCTCCCTTGGGTAGAGATCTCTATCTTCCTCTGTTTTATACAGTGCTGCAAACACTGCTGGCATTCAGTAAATTATCATAGCATATTTTGGCCTTATCCATTGATTTATTTATACCCAATCTGTTCATAAATTAGAGCAAGTCTTACTTTGTATTCTATGAATAGTTCATTCATTCTAATCATGATATGATTATGATTTAAAACCTTTAAAATGTCATGTGAAGCTCATAAAGACATCCTCCATGGACCCCAAAATTCTTTTGCTAGGACTAATATTAAATACTTTGCAAAGGAAATAATGTATTACTATAGATTTTGCTAAAATGTGCTAAAACTGTCACTATTGTCAAATATTTGGGGCCTTGACATGACATGAACCATCTATGTATCACGAATGGCACTCCACAATGATGGGTAGATTTACGCTTAGGTAACTGAGTACATGGGTATATTTTTATGAAGCAATATGGTGATACTTTTTAAAACTAATGGCTGGGGGAAAGCCAACAGGTGCAGAGGAGCATGTGGTTTGGGCATCCCTGAAGGGAGGATCTATGAGTGGAGATTTCCTATATCCTAAAAAGGAAAAGAGGATGTAAGATGATAAAATACAGGTAGGATCCGATGAGAAACAGTCAAAAGAAAAAAAAAAGTCCCATTCAATTCCATCATGTAATGGCAGACAGCTGAAAAATAAGAAGTTTTTAAAGGGCTTATATACCAATGCTAGAAGGCTAACTTATAAGATAGGCAAACTAGAATGCCTCATATTAAATGAGGAAATTGATATAATAGGCATCACAGAAACTTGGTAGAATGAGGATAATTAATGATACACCAGAGTACAAAATATATTGGAAGGACAGAACAAGTTGTGCTGATGGGGGATGGGGAGGGGGCGTGGCACCATATGTGAAAGAAAGCATAGAATCAAATGAAGTAAAATCTTAAATGAGCCAAACTGTACTATAGAATCACTATGGATAGTAATTCCATGCTTGAATAATAAGAATATAGCAGAAGGGTATATTAGAGACCATCTAACCAGGATGGTGATAGTGACTTTGAAATGCTCAAGGAGATTAGAGAGGTTATTAAAATAAAACACTCAATAATAATAATAGGGGATTTCTACTATCCCCATATTGACTGGGTACATATCGCCTCAGGAAGGGATGCAGAGAAAGTTTTTGGACACCTTAAATGACTGCTGCTTGGAGCAGCTAGTCTTGGAACCTACAAGAGGAGAGGCAATTCTTGGTTTAGTCCTAAGTGGAGCACAGGATCAGGTCCAAGAGGTGAATATAGCTGGATTGCTTGGTAATAGTGACCATAATATAATTAAATTCAACATCCTCATAGCAGGGAAAGCACCATAGCAGACCTGCTCTAGCATTTAATTTCAGAAAGGGAAACTACATAAAAATGTGGAGGTTAGTTAAACAGAAATGAAAAGATACAGCACCAGAAATAAAATCCCTGCAAGCGGCATGGAAACTGTTAAAGACACTATAATAGAGGTTCAACTTAAATGTTTTCCCCAAATTAAAAAACATAATAAGAGAACCAAATAGGAGCCACCATGGCTAAACAGCAAAGTAGAAGAAGCAGTGAGAGGCAAAACGGCATCCTTTAAAAAGTAGAAGTTAAATCCTAGTGAGGAAAATAGATAGGAGCATAAACTCAGGCAAAATAAGTGTAAAAATTTAATTAGGAAGGCCAAAAAAGAATTTGAAGAACAGCTAGCCAAAGACTCAAAGAATAATAGCAAAAAAGCAGAAGCAGGAAGCCTGCTAAACAACCAGTGGGACCACTGGATGAACGAGATGCTCAAGGAACACTCAAGGACGATAAGGCCATTGTGGAGAAACTAAATTAATTCTTTGCATTGGTCTTCATGGTTGAGGATGTGAGGGAGATTCCCATACTTGAGCCATTCTTGTTAGGTGACAAACCTGAGGAACTGTCCCAGATTGAGGTGTCATTGGAGAAGGTTTTGGAATAAATTGATATACTAAACAGTAATAAGTCACCAGGCCCAGATGCTATTCACCTAAGAGTTCTGTAGAAATTCAGATATGAAATTTCAGGACTATTAACTGTCGTCTGTACCCTGTCATTTAAATCATCTTCTGTACCAAAAGACTGGAGGATAGTTAATGTGACCCCAGCAATTACAAGCCAGTAAGCCTGACTTCAGTACCAGGCAAACTGGTTGAAAATATAGTAAAGAACAAAATTGTCAGACACATAGATGAACATAGTTTGTTGGGAATAGTCAACATGGTTTTTGTAAAGGAAAATCAGACCTCACCAATCTACTAGAATACTTTGAGGGGCGTCAACAAGCATGTGTACAAAGGGGATCCAGTGGATATAGTGTACTTAGATTTTCAGAAAGCCTTTGACAAAGTCCCTCACCAGAGGCTCTTAAGCAAAGAAAGCAGTCATGGGGTAAGGGGGAAGGTTCTCTCATGGAGTGGTGACTGGTTAAAAGATAAGGAAGAAAGGATAGGAATAAATGGTCAGTTTTCAGAATGGAGAGAGGTAAATAGTGGTGTCCTCCAGGGGTCTGTATTGGGCCCAGTCCTATTCAACATATTCATAAATGAGCTGAGAAAAGGGTTAAACAGTGAGTTGGCAAAATTTGCCATACAAAACTCCTCAAGATCATTAAGCCCCAGACAGACTGCAGAGGGCTGCAAAAGGATCTCTGAAAACTGGGTGACTGGACAACAAAATGGCTGAAATTCAGGGTTGAGAAATGCAAAGTAATGCACACTGGAAAACATAATTCCAACTATACATATGAAAGGAGGAGTCTAAATTAGCTGTTTCCACTCAAGAAAGAGATTTTGGAGTCTTTGTGAATAGTTCTCTGAAAATATCCACTCACTGTGCTACAGCAATCAAAAAAGCGAACAGAATGTTGGAAATCAAAAAAGGATAAGACAGAAAATATCTTATTGCCTCTGTAAATCCATGATATGCCCATATCTGGAATATTGCATGCAGATGTGGTTTCTCTATCTCGAAAAAAGATATATTGGAATTGGAAAAGGTTCAGAAAAGGGCAACCAAAATGGTTAGGGGTATGGAATGGCTGCTGTATACGGAGACGTTAATAAGAGTGGGACTTTTCAGCTTGGAAAAGAGATGATTGGGGGTGGGGGGTGATATGATCGAGGTCTATAAAATCATGACTGGTGTGGAGAAAGTAAATAAGAAAGTATTATTTATTCCTCATAACACAAGAACAAGGGTTCACCAAATGATATTAATAAGCAGCAGGTTTCAAACAAACAAAGGAAGTATTTTTCACACAACTCACAGTCAACCTGTGTACCTCCTTGCCAGATGATGTTGTGATTGTGAAGGACAAGACTATAACATGGTTCAAAAATTGACAGACTTATCCTCCATGAATTTATCTAGTCAGTGGTTATTAGCCAGGATGGGCAGGGATGGTGTCCCTAGCCTCTTTGCTAGAAGCTGGGTATGGGCGAGAAGGGATGGATCACTTGATGATTATCTGTTCTGTTCATTCCTTCTGGGGCACCTGGCATTGGCCACTGTCAGAAGACGGGATACTGGTCTAGATGGACCTTTAGTCTCACCCAGTATGGTCATTCTTATGATCTCAGCTCACCCCCATTCACTAATTAACCACTAATCTCTTTGCTTAAAGGAAAGACATAAAACAAGAATTAATGCACAATGTTCAGAAACTGAGTCAGAGAGAGGGAGAGAACTGGACTTTTAGCTGTAAATTCAAGCAGTAATGTTAATAAAAAAAAATAGTTTTGCCAATGATTAGTAAACAAGATTAGGCTATAGTTAAATATGTTAGGAGGTCAGAGGCCAAAACTTATTTTCCTTGAAAACTACATTGGTTGTTCCCAGTGTCTGCAAAAACTTTTTGTTCAACCTTCAATCACCTTTAGAGTACTTGATTTACTATTACAATTCAGGGTTATTTTCTTTATAGACTAATATATTGAGGGTGACTTTGCAGTTAGAAAAACAATCTCTTTTACTGAGAGACTGAGCAAATTATTTTGGAAGAGAAATGGAGAATCGCAGTGTAGTTTTTACATCATTGTCAGGGTACAGCCTTACTTTAAGTGGGATCCTAAAACCCTTTAGGTTGTGCAGGTTTGTTGAAACTTGCTGCCTTTTTTTAATATTCAAACTTAAGTTAACATATACCCTAACTTTTTCCCCCTTCCCATTTTCAACATTATGTTAGCTTGTAAAGGGAAAAACTTGTAAGTATCCCTGGGCACAGAGGCTTTGTGTTTTAACCTCTGTGATTAAATACAAATAAATATGTCTGAATCTGGGAGCCCTTGGTAGGTACCACCCTGCTAAATATCAAGGGTTGCTCTTCCATTGCAGAAGATTCAGTTTAATTGACAGATTAAATTGGCACTACCGTATATGTTTTTACTCATAAGAATCTCCTACATTCGTTGACTTCAGTGGAAATTTTGAGTGGCCACTCTAACAATTTTTCCTAAAATACTTAACTTTAGGAAAAAGACATGAATATGCAAACTACATGTTTGTGTACACAAGCTCCAAGAATCTCAGAAATGCAGCTACGTCTGGGTAGCAAGTAATTTTTCTTTAACAGAATACAACTGTACACAACGTTTAAGGACAGAAAATAAAGAGAGATGCATTTTTCTAAATGAAAGATCCGGGGAATTTAATTAAGTTGAATGTAAGTTTGTGAAAAGTGCTTTGGTATCTTTAATAGCTAGGACCTTTGTTTTAAACAAGAAAGGGTGGAACCTGGATTTTTTTGAAACCTGTAAAACTTTGTAGTTTAAGATTTCAGATTAAGAAAGTTCTTTGAGTTTCACAAAATATTTTTCCCTTTTTAATATTAGGAACTTTCAAGACAAAAGTGGATTGTCTTGGTTAAATAAAAGTCTGTTCTATGCAAGCAAAAGATTCACATATAAAAGTAATTCCTTCCCCTTTTTCTAGGATTACCAGGAGACGATAGTTAAAAAAAAAAATATATAGCATTCCCAAACTTTTGTTTTGAAGGTGCAAAATAGAACTCAAACCTCAGAATATTTGCGTTTGATTCTAAACCTATAACCCATGAGCTATGGCACATTCTAAATTTGGCAGAAGAAATTTTTCCAGTCCTTCTTTTAAGTCTTATCCAAAATATTTATAATGCATTTTGACATTTTTAGACTGTATAGCTGCTATAGTCGTGATGAGAACTGTCTTGTAATAAAAATATTTTAATCTCAATCTTTTATTTCTATTTATTTCTCATTAATGGTAGTTACACATGGGTGTAGATGTGTAATTGTTCAAAATGAAATATAGTAAAAAGTTAAAATTTGCCTTTAAAACCACTTTAATAATAATAATAATCTGTAATGCAAAAGGAACATTTTAAAAAGGTTATAGAAATGTTTAGTTTTTCCCCTCCTTCACTCAAAGGTTTTTCGGGGCGGGGGGAAGGCAGGAAATATAATAAAGAATGCTTAATGTTGTAAGGAAATAAGTATATTCCATCTGGAAGTAACAAAGTTTTTAAATATGTTGTTTGCTTGACAAACAGGTTCATACGAAGTTCCACTGCAGGCAGGCACATGCTCCTGGCACTGAAACTTCATGCTTGACGTTTTCCTATGATGGTACTGTCCTTGCTAGTCGAGGAGGTAGGTGAATAAAAAGCTCTTTGATGTATGTTGCTTAAAGAAAGATAAGTTTAGGTTTATGCTAACTATTAACTAATGTGGGAAAGAAATTCTGGCCATTTAAAATCATATTACCTAGAGGTAATTCCTCATACTAGGAAAATAATACATTGAAAACAGAAGTTAGCTAATCTGTGGGTTTTTTAAAAAATCTGAAATACTTCACAAATCTTATCTTTCATTACCATACCTTACTCTAAAATTGTGCTTCATCAGCAGTTCTGAACATGGATGGAGGGAGCATGTCAAACTTTCTAAGGGAGTGTTGCCAGGTTTCTTGATCACTGGGTCACAACATGACGGCTGCCCCTCCGTCGTGAATAAATTTGAGTGGCTGACTCTGTGACCTGTTGGACATGGCCATGGTGTCACTCAAATTTGGTCCATCCACCTTTCCATCATGATGTAGGGGCAACTGGGCCAAATTTGAGTGAGTAGCTCTGCGGCCTGGCACACTGCGTTACAGTGCCCACTAGCACTTGTCAGTGCTGAAATTAAGGAGTACTGCCCTGAAAATGTTGTGGATGTTAAGATATGTGCTTTTAAACATTTCCTTCTCTATGCACTGCAGGATCAAAGGAATGGTTTATTTAAAGTAGAAGCTCCTTTATTGGAATCACTGTATTAATGGCTCCATATAAAATACATTGGAAAGTCCTGTTTTGTAAGGTGAAGAGAGGGCAGGACTAAGAAAATATTGAGAACACATTTATGGAAGGACGTTTATAAAAATAAATAAGGGAAATTGTACAAGAAAATTATTTAATTTATTTAATTAAAATGTGTGTTTATTGTACAAATTCCAGTTTTTTTAATCCGAGCAATAAGCCACCAAAATCAGACATTTTAAATTTGAATAAAATAAACAAAATTAACTAATAAGAAATTTTCATAATGAATACAAAATGTTTAAAAGTATCAACTTTTTTCATTTGTTCTTTGTGGAAAAGCCTCCATCTCTTGAGCAGTATTCATTCCATATTGTTTACTGTTTATTCTCTCCCCAGTTCATTTGTCTAATACTGTCAGGATTGCCTCCCCACTCTGAACTCTAGGGTACAGATGTGGGGACCCGCATGAAAAAAGAAATAACCCCCCCAAGCTTATTTTACCAGCTTGGGTTAAAATGTTTTTCCCCAGAACACAACTTCTTCTGTATCTGGACCTGGTACACTGCCACCACCAAACTAGGTCCAGGGTAGTTTGGGACCCTTCTTTCCCTTTCCACTAACCCCCCAAACTTTTTCCTTCCCTGGGAAGCTTGAGAGAAAAAAAACAAACTTTGCCTGCTCCTGCGAGACGTGCCCGATTCTAAACCAGGATCTTGCACAATAAAAAACAAGCAGTCAGCTTCTTAAAAGAAAGGAATAAATCCCTTATAACCATCAATAGAACAGCATCTACCATAATCAACAAAAGGATTCAGAAACCAAACCTCTCCCCCGAGGCAACTTTCTCCCACTGTTGAAATTTCTGCTGAATCTTACAATCTCAAGAAGCACCTAGCCAACACTCACCACTGAGAACCCTCCAAGTGATAAAAAGAAGGTAAACTTACTGACTACAGTACTTGATAGAATCTATAGTTACAGTGAAAGACATAGCTGTGTTCATCCCATAGCCGAGGTGAACAGAGAGAGACCCCGAGAGAAACTGAAACTTAAAATCCTTTGTCTCCTGAGGAATTTCTCATTGGTCAGTTGTCCACCTCTCAGGTTACCTTTAGCTTAACCCCTTACAGGTAAACACTAATTCTAGGCTACTTCACACTTATGACACGCCCCCCAAATCGCAAACGGTGTCGGAACGTCACTGGGTGCGATTTCTTCCTGGAGCTTTAGGAAAAAATAGAATTAATAAAACACATGCACCTGTAAACATACTACTGGTTACAATGAAACTAACAATAGGTTTCACATTTTGAGGACAGTTTTAACCTGTTGATTTTGGGAAACTTTTCCAGGAGAGTGCATCAGCCACTTTATTAGAAGTTTTTGGAATGTGTTGGATGTTAAAATTAAAATTTTGGAGAGCTAAACTTCACCGAAGAAGTTTTTTGTTTTTGTTGGTGAAGCCATGAAGCCACTTTAGCGCAGCATGGTCGGTTTGTAGTTGGAACCGTCGTCCCCAAACGTATGGGCGTAGCTTTTTCAGAGCGTACACAATGGCGTAACATTTCTTTTTGGTAATTGACCAGTGGCTTTCCCTCTTAGACAGCTTTTTGCCGAGAAATACGACAGGGTGCAATTGTTGATTGGGTCCTTTTTGCATTAAAACTGCTCCCACACCGCGCTTGGAGGCATCTGTGGTTACTAGGAACGGTTGGTTAAAGTTTGGGGCCCTGAGCACAGGGTCAGACATGAGTGTTGCTTTAAGCTGGTTAAAGGCCTTTTGACACTGCTCAGTCCACCGGACTGCATTTGGCTGGTTTTTTTGAGTTAGGTTTGTCAGTGGGGCGGCGATTTGGCTGTAGTGTGGTACAAATTGCCTGTAATATCCGGCCAAGCCTAAGAAGGATTGGACTTGTTTTTTGGACAAAGGGGTTAAGCTAAAGGTAACCTGAGAGGTGGACAACTGAGCAATGAGAAATTCCTTAGGAGACAAAAGATTTTAATAAAAAAAAAAAAAAAAGAAAGAAAGAAATCCCTTATAACCATCAATAAAACAGCATCTACCATAATCAACAAAAGAATTCAAAAACCAAACCTCTTCCCTAAGGCAACTTTCTCCCACTGTTAAAATTTCTGCTAAATCTTACAATCTCAAAAAGCACCCAGCCAACACTCACTACTAAAAACCCTCCAAGTAATAAAAAAAAAGGTAAACTTACTGACTACAGTACTTGATAAAATCTATAGTTACGGTAAAAAACATAGCTGTGTTCATCCCATAGCTGAGGTGAACAAAAAGAAACCCAAAGAGAAACTAAAACTTAAAATCCTTTGTCTCCTAAGGAATTTCTCATTGGTCAGTTGTCCACCTCTCAGGTTACCTTTAGCTTAGCCCATTACAGGTAAACACTAATTCTAGGCTACTTCACACTTATAACAAATACATTGAAATTTTTTGTCATTGGATTGTATTTTATCTAATTTGTATTGTAAATACCAGGAAAAGGGGAGATTCTTATTTACCTGTAAAGTGTTCTCAGGCTCTGGGTTCCTGTATAAATAATGAAACATTTATGAATGGTTCTCTGAGTCTCCTCCTGTCGTTGTTGGCTGAACTTTTCAAAGCTGCCTGTCGTGCTCTAATCAGACTTTGTCTTTATGCCATTCATTTTCTTCATTTTTCCTTCCATGTGATACCTTCCTTCTGAGGACATTTTCTCAAGTTCTGTATTTGTGAATTTATGGAACTTGCTCACTAGCCTTTTGCCTCTTTTTCTATTGTGTTGCACTTCCTTCCTCCATGTTCTTCCCATCCTTATTTGTCCCCAGAATGTGTATCTGGATGATCAGGCATCCAGATGACTGGTCAGGCTATGCCTACCTACTTAATCATCTGTTTATCACCTTTCAGTCTAAATTATATAAAAACTTGATTTATAGTATTGCAGGATTTAAGCATAAGAAATGGCTCCTTAGTGTGTCTAAAAATATTACCTTAATATACAGTATTTGCCTGGTTAGTTGATTGTTTAAACTCTATATATCTGTTATACTAAAAAAGGAGAAGGATTCATGTTTTATTTTAAATTCTTTGTTTGGTTAATATTTTAATAAAAGTATTGCTTTGGATCTGTACCAATAAAAGCAGGTGTGGACCAGCAGTCATAGATTAGCACACCTGCCAAGTGCTGAGGATCAAAGAGAGGATCATTGTTTGGGGGACTGGGGACTTTCACTGAAAGCCTGATTGCCTCCCCTGCATCTCATATAGATTCTGAGTCAGAGATGTGGGATGTGAGGCACAGCTCAGCTGCAGGCACAAGGGAAAAGGAACAGCAGAAGAGTTGCTTGTGGGAGTTCCTGACTTCGTTCTTGTCAATTATTAGCTAAGAACCTGACAGAAATTTAAGAAAGCGATATTTACACACATTTCGTTATTTTAAAAAAGCATGTTTGGCAATGTTTTCTTATCTTAACAGTAAAGAGTGATTCAATAGTGTAGCTACTAATCTGTCATAAAAATAAAATTGAGTTTTAAACGCTGGTATTATATAGAACTTACGGTGAACTTTTCTTGTTGTTTATAAGATAAAAATCTCTGAAAAGTCATGTGGTGGATCAATACATTTCTTTGGTGTATCTCCTCAGAGGTGAACAACTCTTAGGTCTGATGACTCTCAAATAGTCAATTTATAAATGAAAACCAGTGCATCATGATTACATGTAACTAAATTCAATGAAACCTATTCACCTCTGAGCTATCAGATAGCACGTGCAAATATGTGCTACCTATGTGGCTCAGAGATAAATATACTTCTATTTTTTTCTCAGTTTTTAACCACCTCCTATATAAAATATTTAGAAGGAAAAACTGTTTTGTTCAGAACTTCTTGATGAATATGAAGAGATTCCAAATACAGTATTTCCGAATAATACATTTAGAGAGAAGGTAACAATACATATTGGCCATGATTTTTAAAAATTTGGTTTATACAGACTTCTGTTTTGATGAGCAGTGAGATGAATTGTTCCTTAAGATAAATATTCACTTTGGATTTGCTTTCATCAGTATTTGCTTAAATAAATAAACTTGACATTCACCTAAATAAAATGCCAATATTTATTGGCACTAATGGATATTATATAGCTATGTCACCTGTTTATAATGTCTGATTTTTAGATCAGACATTATAATGTATAGATGTTTTTCTAAAAAATGTTCTCTAGCTCAAAAGGACATTAATTCAGGGAAGTCTTACAGTCCGTGTTATACAGGAGGTCAGACTAGATGATCAGAGTGGTTCCTTCTTGCCTTATAATCTATGAATTTATGGAGCTCAAAGGGCTTTCTGGAAGGATTGGAGTTCTAGCAGCCATAATTTCTTCATGGATAGAAAAGCAAATATTCTTAAACACAATGCAGTGTGGGATGGTCTGTTGGAAGGGTAAAGTCTGGAGGACCAGATCATCCTGAGAGACATAGAAGATGATGTAAACGTAGAAATGTGAAATAATTTCTCTCCCAGGTCCCTGTTCTGTCGTTTAGCTTTTGGCCCATTGGGGAAGAGATGAGCACCTTCTGTCTCCTGGGTAGTTCCTTAATTGGCCTTCTCCAGCCTGGTGTGCATGAGCCATTGCAAAAGGACAGGGCTGTGACCTTGCTCCCCTTTGAGGTGATGCAACAGCATAGGAGCTTCTGCATTGCTCAGAGAAAACAGGGATGCTCAGGCACACTCTCATTCCATTTTTCTTACACTTGGAAGGGCCAGAAAATATTTAGACAGTGTTAAAGATATGTTTTTGTTTTCATACATTTAATATTTTGATATTCTCTTATGTTAACCTTTTTATGTAAATAGCTTTCTTGTGTGTTTTAAATAATTTCATCTCCTTCTATAAACTTTGTTGTTAGTGCAGATAAATGAATTTTTTCCAGTGATCTTTGTGATGTTTCAGTTGTTATCCTTGGATCTGTGCATTCAGCATGAAACTTGAGGGAAACTGCCACCTCTCTAAAATTTTGAGCCTTTCAGGCACTAGCACAGCAACCTTATGCAGTACTTGCTCAGTGACTTACACTGGGCCATGCATTTCCAGGTCAATTGCTCTCCTGGCTGATGTCAACAGTGGAGCTCCCCAGAGATTATCACATGGTTCATTTTCCAATTTATGGCAGCACTCTTGCTTCACTGTATCTCCCTTAGCTGCCTGTATCCTTTACAGTCTTCCTGATCAGCATTTTCTTCTGTCCCATCAACATGTTGGTTCTACCTCGACTGAAGGCTGTTTGCAAAAGACCTATCTTGGCTGAGCAAAAATGAAGGCATTACTCTGGTAGCTCTCTGTTAACTGTGATTAATTTGGATATAAACCTTAGTAGGAATGACAGTGGCTTATCCCATTATGCTAAGAGTCTGCCCTTAAATAATCACATGGACCAGGGCACCTGTTTGTAATCCCACCCTAGGATCTTTGTGCTGCTTACTGACATAGTAGAAGATAGAGTCAGAGGCATTGTGTTTCTCAGTGCCTATATAAAATCATCCCAGCTTTTCAGGAAAAATCTGCCCTAAGGACTTAAAATTCTAAGTGGGGAAAAAACTCTGATGTGGTATGTCAAGCCTAATGTGAATTCTTCTTAATTCTCCATTTAAAAAACTGCTTGACTGCCTTTTTATTCCTTCTTTGAGGCTAAATTTAAAAACTTATTCTGTATGAGTTTATCTGGCAGTTATTTTAGTCTGTCATGAACTAATTGAAGGTAGACCAGTGTTGCTGTAGCCCCTATAGGAATTGATGCATTTAGAAATCATCATTAAATAAACCTTGGTGTTGTGGGATAATAATATAGTAATTTTCCAGGTGGCGGTGACTTCACCTCCAAGTGTGAGTTTGGGGCAGTGTCTGATCTACATTCATATTAAATTTTCATCTATAAGGTAATTCTATGAATGCATCCTAAATTTATTCTAAAGTGTTCTACCTTAATGTTGAAGTCATTCTAACAGCATTTCTCCCACATTTGTCAATGCCCATCCCAACAAGGCCTTTCTCCACAAACTGAATGTGAAAATGACCTTGGACTTCTATCTGGAACTAACGGAAGCCCTGCAAAAGTCTTTCTAGCCTCTTCTTTTCACACTAAATACAGTAGGTATTGCTGTTCGCAAGAGAGCTATGTTTAAATAACTGTCTGATTGCATTTCTCCATGCTACAGCTTGGCAGATCTGCAGCTTAAAGATCATGTCAAGGCTCATTCCATTAGGGACAGAGCAGCCTTGGATGCTAGCCTCAGATCTGTTCCTATCCAAGAAATTTGCAAAGCAGCCAAATCGTGTTCTTTGCGCACATTAACAAAGCTCTGGTGCTTTAGTTTTAGCATATAGAGAATAATTATTTGTTTTAATGTTACAAAAACAAACACTTTGGTAGTACTGGGATGGGCACTATTAGAAAACCTTAAAATAGACATTCCCAAGATAGGGAATTCAAAACCCTTGTTCCCTTTTCCCTCCCCCGCCCCCCCTTCCCACCCAACATAGAGTTACACTGTCAAAATATTTTTATTTAAATTTACCATTTTTCAACAAGCTTTCATGTTGAAGAGAGATCTAGTCTTTCATATTTTATTTACACACCCACACCCCTACCTCTGTTTTCATTCAAAAATATGCCACTTATCTTGATTTTCTGTTGTTACTGTCAACTATTTTTCCATTATATTTTATTTCTGTTACCTTCTTTAAGCTCTTTAGTCTCCATGAATGGGAATCCACAGTGATGAATATCTTTAGAGAAAAGAAAATGACTTTCCTCAAATTCTTGTGCTCTGGTTGCGTGCATTTATTTGCATTACCACTCAGCCAACCCCTCCCATCAGAGTTCAAGGGAATTCTGTAACTTCTTATCTAGATTTAATCTTGTACTTTTTAAAATGACTTTTATATGCAAATTCCTCTTCTGACCTTTCGTAAGGAACTGACCTGGAATACAGGGAGGTCAGCTAGTTGCCTGAGTGAGGGTTCTGTAATATGCAGAACCCTGTTGGTGCCTCAGAGACTCAAAATTCTAGAACTATGAGAATTTCTGCCTCCTTTCATGCTGGAAATATGTACCCCAGAATGATAATCTATAAATATGCACATCTCTCTACCCACAAGAATTGCAGGTAACTACCCTTTTTTAACATGTAGTTAATATGACATAACTACCAAAACAGAATAAATAGCATAACTTTGCTTGACTTACTGATTCATACTACATTTATCAAAGCCACATGACAACTGCTATAAATGACTTATTGTGAAGTAGTTCTGGCTTTTACAGTCTCAATTGTATTGGAGGGGCTGTCCTGCACTGTATCTCCCACGAGGAATTCTGGCTGATTCACTCAGAATTTCAGTAGGAACAGAAGCGTACACAGGAATAAAAATGTAGCCACTTTTGAAGGGACACTTTCTGCACCCCCTGTGGTTGGAGGAATTGCCTCCCTCCTCATGGTGGTTCTGGCTCTCTCTCCCAACCTCATCCCCCATGGCTCTGGGGCTGGTGGAGCTTGCTCTCCACCCTGCAGCTGGAGTAAATGGGTACCTCCTGCAACCCAAGGACTGGAGAAGCACTCTCTCCCTACCCTGGCCCCGGAGAAGTTCTGTACCGATGCTGATTGGGAAGGGAAGCCCCTGCTTCCTCTTCTCTCCTCCCATCACTCCCCATGGACACCCCAAGTGGGAGAACACACACAGCAATTTTGGTACACTTGTAATGGGTGAAGTGTGTATGTACCATCTGTAACTGGTCAGCTGGCTGGTGCAGAAAGTAGGCTGGTCTTTGGGACTACTTTCTGTCTACCCTTCCTTGCCCCCTTTGAGGTAGCTAGTGCCTGCACTCCACGCTTGGCTGCTGTGTGTCTCCTAAGGAAAAGGGGAGAGCACCTTATGCTCTCTCCTCCTCCTTTGCACCCATGGCTCCATATATTTTATGTAACTTTTGAACTGTTCCTTCCATTTTAATCTTTGTGATTTAGCTGGTAAAAAGTCAATGAAAATTAAATTGGCAATTTCCCTCTCCCCTCCTCCCCCCAAAAAACCTTTACAGCCCCAAACCCCACAAGCATAGGAAGGATTAGTGTTTAAGGAGTTTACATTCTGCTAGACACTGCTAAAAGTCATAAAGTAGATGGTGGTAGGATTTTGTCACTGAGGAAAAGTCCATGACAGTCTTATTGAAGCATACAGTAAGGAACACTACAGGTGGTATTTCTCATTATTGAACTTTAAACCATTACTTTAGGCACAAACAACTCATTCTTTTCATGTAGCACTCCCGCCCTTTTAAACATGCTGGATTTTTTCTGCTTTTGTGGTATTGATTTATTTAGCTTTTGGGTCCCTGGACAAAAATTAAGTTCCTACAAATATGTAATTCTTGACTCTTATGTGCTAACTTTTGTCATTTGTTGTTTGTTTCATAGGAGATGATACATTAAAAATATGGGATATCAGGCAATTTAAAAAACCTCTTAACTCAGTTGAAGGTCTGTCCAGCTTCTTCCCAATGTAAGTACTTTATTCATTTACTCCAGCCAATAGAAGCAGCTGCAGAACCAGCCAAAGCAGGGACAGCTGTAGTGAGAGATGGGGATAAAAGTGGGGGCCAGTTGGGGCCATCCCTTACCCTGAACTGTTCAAGGGAGACCCCTCGCCATCCCCCACCTTCAAGCAGTCAGAAGGCAGTAGGAGCCAGGTGGTGCTGCCTTCTCTCCATCCTCCCACCATCTGACCTTGGGGGAAAAACTGCAGAGGAACCAGCCAGACACTCCAGTCAGTAGGGCAGCTGCAGAAAGAAGCCAAAGCAGGGACCTTCAGCTATTCAGACAAGTTTTATCTGGATTTCCTCTGACCTATACAGATTGGCTGTTTACACCAACCCTCTTGCTCCACCTTCCTCACGGTCACTTCACCTCAGCTTCACTGTACACTTGCCCCTCTCACTTCTTACTCCCCTGCCCTGTCACCTTTCCTTCCCTTCAGTGTCCCCTCTCCCTTCACTTTTCATGTAGTTTATTGCCTCCTAACTAAGTCCACCCCCAAAAATGACAATAATTATGAAGCTAACATGATTGCAGTCATCACATAGTTCACTCTGTTTGAGTGTGCTGTCCCCTTCTTCACCCTGTGTCTGTGTTGTCTATTTAAATTGTGAACTCTCCAGAGCAGGGGACCTTCTACTACTCTGTGTGTGTACAGTGCTAGACACAATGGGGTTCCACTCTTGGTTGTTCCCAAAGCACAACCCATAATAAACAAGACTAATATTTAATAATTAGCAGCTATAGTATGCAAAAGAGCGGAGTTGGAAAGTAGGTAACTGGACATTATAAGTAGGATCTATATGTTGAAATTATTGTGTTCGAGCTCTCGGAGGGCAGGTATTGTATTTATTTTATTATTTTGATTTGTACCGACCGCCTAGTTTTAGGCACAGCCAGTTACAACTCTCACTGAAGATTTATAGTTTTCAAATGATGTCTCAGAAATAAGTCAAAGACAGACTCAGTTTTGGACTTGGAACTCTTTCTGTGTTTCTAGCATTGAGAGAAAGGAAGGAGTATGTTGTAAAATACTTTTGACCATCTACTTACAATTGCTGTATGTGACCAGGGTGTATAACCCCTGGCCTAGGGGCTATAACTGGGTGGAGGTCTTCAGGGACGGGAGTCACCAGGCAGGAGTTGGAGGAATTGCAAGTGTGAAGGTCCCATAAACAAGAGTCAGAGTCAGGCTAGGGTTGGACACTGGAGATCAGAAGTAGTACCCGATTAGAATTAAAAGGCAGGATCAGAGTCAAACTAAAATAGATGACTGAAGATCAGAGGGAGTACCAGGCTAGAATCGAGAGGCAGGAATCAGAGTCAAAGTCAAGCTGGAGTCAGAGACCAGAGATCAGAAGACGAGGCAAAGTCTGACACTGCAGTAAGCCAAAGTTTGTTTGGGTGCCCAGACAACTTCCTGAGGCAATCCCTGGGGTTAAGTAGGGGCACTTGGCCAATCAGAGGGCCGCAGGGAACTATCGCTCTGGGTCTCTTGGAGTACTACTTGTGTTACCTACTCTCCACGTGCTCCCTGCATGACCTCCGGTGGCAGTGTGAGAATATCAGGTGCCCCAGGCTCTACAGAGCTGGTTTCTAGTTCCTCAGATTTACAATTGCAGTTTAGAATTAATTTGACAGATATTTCACTGGTGAAAACAGATTTCATGACCTACTTATTTCTTTACTGATTTGGAAGCTGCTCATTTTTTTGTTTGTTTCCAGTGCTGAAATTTTGATAAGACTTCTGAAAAAGAGGTGTATTTATTAGTTTTGCCAAATTTGAATATTTTGTGCACAGCTTTATTTGTACATATTATTTTAATTGTCAGACATAGTTAAGCTATTGATGATAGGTTTTAAAAACCTTTTGTAGTAACTGTAACAGATGAAAAAAAACCCTGTATTTGTAATGGTGTTCCCAAAACATATTACATGTGTTCCCATTATGATGACGATTTATTTTATCTGCAGGACAGATTGCTGTTTCAGCCCAGATGATAAGTTAATTGTCACGGGCACTTCTATTAAGAAAGGAGGTGGCAATGGGAAGCTTATTTTCTTTGAACGGGAGACATTCCAGAAGGTGTATGAAATAGAAGTCACAGATGCTGTATGTATTTTATTTTTCTTCTAAGATAGAATTCAAAATGTAAATTAAATGAAGGTATTTTTTTCCATTTCACACATGAAAATTAGGGTGGCACTTCTCCTTTTTATGTGCATATAATTCCCATTAACATACATGTTATCTTCATTAACCTTAAAATCTGATTTTTGAGGAGATGCCTAAATGAAGACAGTGTAGAATTCTCTGGAAAAATGCCACCCTTTGTTTATTCTATTAAACCCTGAGACAAGATGTCCTTGAAGCAGAAGGAAGGTCCCTACTTTGATAGCCACTCCTCTATTAAATGTGATCCCGTGGGGACTTCCTTGGTACCTTCTCCAGTTGTGAAACCATGTATAAGTCCAAAAATTCTGACACACGTGCCTGTGCCATTGAATCCACCAGTTCTCATGTTAAAAGATTCAGCTCTCTTGGGGACAAACTCATTTGTCCCCAGTAGCTGGAGGTGTCAGTGCTATGGGTATAGCCTTGGTAACTGCAAAACCTCTCATGTTCTTGTGTCAAAATGTAAATCATCTATCTGAAACCCTTGGACAAGGAATACCCTTTGTCAGCAGTAATACGCAGTCCTAAAATACTTGAAGCAGTAATACAAGAAGGCTTATGTGTATGACCTGAACAACGCAGCTATTTCCTAATACAAAAGTGAAGACTGTGTCATATAAAACAAATTTCCATAATGGTGTACACAGGCAAGAATATAGATTGTAGTAGTCAGGGTGTGGAACAGAGTTGTGGATGTCTGCATACCAAATATGAAGCATCCACTGTGGTTGATAAGACAGAGTATCAGATGGCCAATTATATGCTAAACAGGGCCTAGTAAGCCAATTCATTGATTCTGCTTTCTATGACGGGCACCTCCCATTGATCCACCTGTTGACATATATCAGTCTTCACTGGCACAGCCCAACAAGACTCCGCCTGGAGTCCATTTACATTGAGACTGATACTTGTACAAGAATTTTCTTCATTAGATCCCATTTTCTGATCTTACTTGATCCTGCAGTGAAATCTGTCTGAGGCTGCATTTGTTATAGCAAATATTTCTGTGTTGGAAGACTTGGGAATCAAAAACACAGAGATTTAAGGGTGAAGTAGAAAGAAGAGTGAGGTTTTGAGGGGGGGAAACTCTTTTATTCTAGTTCACATTTTATATATAGCTGTTATACCACATTGCAGTTTTTCTTTAGTATTAAGGAATTTCTCTAAAGAAAACATTGATGGGATTCCTACACTTTGGTCTCACATACCTGCTATGAGACCAGAATTCACTGTAGCTTTCAAAGATGTTTGGCCTTTTGTGGCACCAGTAGTACAGTCTCAAATATCAATACTTCAGTGGCCACACTGGAACATCATGACAAATCAAAGGCATCTTCAGCTATGTAAGTTAAAACCTATGAGACAGGTGCTGTGAGTAACCCATCTAGGGCATAGGGCAAGTGATGGAAATGACACTAAAACTCTAGTAAAACTGAATTTGAAGTCCACAGGAGTGAGAGTCTGGAACTGGTCATGATGGCTGCATCTCCTACTGGCAGGTGGAGAGAGCTCATTTTACAATAGCAGTCAGAAGAGGTTTCTAAAGACTTCACTTGAGCTTTTTGTTCTGCAAGAGTGGGAATCCAGTCAGCATGATGTGTGACAAAATTCTGTCCTTGTCTCAGTGGGTCCTCCGCTATCTGTCAGATTTTGCTAGCTTCAGAGGCTCACTATGACCCGCAATGTAGCCCTTCCCTCTCTAGAGGCAAGGGTCACAGCCTACTGAGCTATTTTTGTCTTAAGCCATCAAGGGAGATGAGGAGAAGCAACCCTCCCTTGCACAGTCTCTATTGTCTCCCAGTCTCAGTGATTAATCAAGGAGGGGATAGGGAGAGCTCGGGCCTGCCCTCTTGTCCAGGCTCCAGACCAGGGTCCCTAATAGTAGCAGCTATGGTAGCTGACTTTTTGGAAATAGGATGTCTACAATTCCCTGGGCCACCTCCCCACAGAAGCCCCTACTTCCTCAATATCTATTTCACTGTTACCTCAGGGCCTCCTTCCTTTCATCTGCTATGGTTTGTACTGCTTAGCTCCTCCAACAGTGCAGCTTCCTCCTACAGCTCCTGTCAGTCACCCCCAACTGACTGACTGGGAGGCTTTTGACTAATTTCAGAGCGCTCCTAACTGGCTTCAGGTGTCCCAATCAACCTAGCTATCTTCCTTGCCTTTTGGATGTTCTAGACTGGGTATTTGGCTACTGACAGTTTTCGGAATTGGGAGGAGTGATCTACTGTTGCCTCAAAGGGCCAAATATCTGAGAAGTGTGGAAAGGATTCCAGCCTGTCTCATTCTTGGGAGCTAAGACCCAGGAGTTTCTAAATAGTCCTTTTTAAAAACTGTAGTAAATGACTTTTATCTGTAAATGTTTAGTACTCCTCCTTTTGCCTAATTTGTAGCTTTAAAATTTAAGATTGATATTCTCTTAATTTGAGTATAATTAATGGATAAACAAATGGAACAACACTGGAATTACTAAATGAAGAATTAAGATTTACAAAAGCTGATCTCATGACATAATTTTCTATAGGCCAGCACTAATAATGCCTCTGAAATTGATCTGTCCAGAATCCAACTTCAATACTGCACATCTAAGAAAAACAGTTAAACATATTAGCATTCATGTTAAAAAAAAAAAAAGAAGGAAAATTAATCTAAAAGGCCATTTTAAAATAAAAGTAATCTGCTTTCTCAGTGCCTTTCAGTTGCTTGCATAATTTAGCTTTTTCATTAATATTTTCTTTTTCTTGTTTTTCTCAAATTGCAATGTAAGATGAAGTATAAACAAATAGAGGAATGTTGAAAAATGAATGGATTTTAAAGGCATACAGAGTTTTTGCAGCTCACAAGTTATGTATGCTGTGTGTTGGAAAGATCACGGGCTTATAAAGAGAGATTAATATCTTGTACGTGGTTTACAGAAAGATTCTTTCAGCAGTTTGGTACAAATTATTTACTTGCTTTCTACTGAAAGATTTCATTTTTTTTTCTCTACAGTCACTTAAAAATGTAAATAGAACACTTATTATAATTGGAGATGAATATGTTGTTCTTTGAGTGATTCACATGTCCATTCCACTTTAGGTGTTTGTGTGCTCCACTGGCACAGTTTTCAGAGAGTTTCCCTTAGCAGTATCCATCAGGGCTGCATGAGTGCCTCTGTTGAGCCATTGTGACCTCCCTCAGTTCATTCTTACCACCCATGATAGTTTTTGAAGCTCCCTCTCTTTGCTTTTGCAAGTCTTTAAGAAAATCCTATGAATAGTGGCTTTTGTATAGTTAGTTTGTAAATACATTTTTTAAAATTGTTTTGTGTGGTTCCGGCACCCAGTCTTGGTACTGGGCTCAGTACCAAAAATATGGTGCACTCTCCAGGTTTCAAGCCCTGGCACTCTTGTGATAAGACAATGCGTTATAGTGACCCAGCTGTGAGCAACAAGCGTAAGGACTTTAAGCCTCTATTTTAAAAAGGATAGGACAATTAAAGAGACTAAGAATCAGAGAGGTAGCTTTGTTAGTGTGAATCTGCAGAAGCGACAAAGAGTCCTGTGGCACCTTAAAGACTAACAAAAGTATTGAAGCATAAGCTTTCGTGGGAGACTAATAAAGAAACTAAAGTATCTGCTCTTCATATATGTGCTATGTCTTTCATTGGAGCTGTCGACCTTAATCCGGGTACAAAGGACCTTGGCATTGACCAGTAGTGCACTTCCAGCCTACTGGTGCTGAGAGGCAGATCGGCCTCACCAGTACTGAGGAAGAAGCATGGAAATTAGACTGGGTTCTGAGACTGTCAAAAGAGATCAAACTCTTCTAAAGACTCAGGGGTGCATTCAAGGAGAAGGCACTCCCTAGAGCACACCTCTAAACAGTGAAGTTCATTGACTATGGAGCCCAGTACAGGCATGTCGAGACTAGTCCCTGAATCAACTTCGTCAGCATCTCCCCACAGCATGGAACTGCAGAGCCGGTACTGAGGAGGACATAACACCAAACGTCATATCCCTTCCCCAACCCCCAACGAAGCTGTCATGCCTCTCCCACCAGCTCTGGCAGACAATTTGTCTTTTCCAGGAGCTGGCAAAGAGGCTGGTGGACACCATCCACATACCTCTAGAAGAGGCCAAGGACACCAACCATCAGCTCTTTGATATCTTCCATTCTTCATCGTCCTGAAGGGTTGTCCTCATAATTAATGAATTCATTGGCTAAAACAGTGTGGCAAAGCCCAGCATCAATAGCTTGAACTTGTAAGCATGGGGACAAAAAATACTATGTTCCTGCAGAGGAATCAGAGTTCCTTTTTTCACACTTGCCATCCAATTCCATTGTGATGGATGCTGTCAATTCCCTGGCCGACAACACTACTTCTGTCTGGTAGGAACGAACCGAGGAGAGTCTGCAACAGCTTGGCCCTTTATGCCTGCGCATGGTGTGTGAAACAGCAGAGGGCACTCATATTGCCCTGGTGGGTACCGGTCAGAGATTTTTTTTCCTTACAATTGTGCATTAGACCCACAAACACCTATAGTGAAATGGACATGTGCAATGCATCTTGAATAACAACAGTTACAGAAGGGGTGGGCAAACTACGGCCCGCAGGCCACATGTGGCCCGCTGGCCATTTTCATCCGGCCTGCAAGCTCGGTCCAGCGTGCCACGGGTCCCCGCGCTCTCGGGCCAGGCCCACCCCGCGCACCCTGGCCAAGGGCCAGGTCGAGCGCAGGGAGCCACTGGTCTCCCCTGCACTCCCTGGCCGGGGGCCAGGCCAAGCCTGGTGTATCGCGAGTCCCTGTGCTCCCAGGCCAGGCCCGCCCCGCCCCACCCCGTGTTCCCTGGCCAGGGGCCAGGTCAAGTGCAGGGAGCCACTGGGCCCTGCATTCCCTGGCCTGCCCCGCGCTCCCTTGCTGAGTGCTGGGTGGAGTGCAGGGTGCCACGGGTCCCTGTGCTCCCTGGCTGGGAGGCCGGGTGGAGCACGGGGAGCCACGGGGCCCTGCCCTCCCTGGCCGGGTAGGTCAAGGAGCACCCGGATGACTACAGTAAGCAAGCGGGGAGTGGGGTAGGTGGTGAGGTCCTGGGGGGGGTGGTTAGAGTGGGGGGATCTCGGGAGGGGGCAGTTAGAGTTGGGGAGTCTCCAGAGGGGGCAATCAGGGGATAAGGAGCGGGGGTGGGGGGGTTGGAGGAGTCAGGGGTTCTGATGGGGGCAGTCAGGAGGTGGGAAGTGGGTGGGGGTTGGATAAGGGGGTGGGTCAGGCTGTTTGGGGAGGCACAGCATTCCCTACCCAGCCCTCCGCACAATTTTTAACCCCAATGTGGCCCTCAGGCCAGAAAGTTTGCCCACCCCTGAGTTACAGAAAGGTTAGTAGCCATTTTTATTGTTGCCTAAAACATCAATTTGTCTGATGTGCTACAGAGATCTACATGCTCTTTTTCTGTTTATATCTATATGTAGATATAGTAGTAATGTTTATATTAGAGTTGTCAAATGATTTAAAAAAATAATCGCAATCACATTGTTAAACAATAATAGAACACCTTTTAAATATTTTTGGATGTTTTCTACATTTTCAAATATATTGATTTCAATACAACTCAGAATACAAAGTGTACAATGCTCACTTTATATTTATTTTTGATTACAAATATGAGTGCTGTAAAAATTGAAAGAAATAGTATTTTTCAATTCACTTCATATAAGTACTGTAGTGCAGTCTCTTTATCATTAAAGTTTATCTTACAAATCTAGTTATGTACAAAAAATAATTGAATTCAAAAATAAAACAATGTAAAACTTTAGAGCCTACAAGTCCACTCAGTCCTACTTCTTGTTCAGTCATTCGCTGAGACAAACAAGTGTGTTTACGTTTGCAGGAGATAATGCTGCCTGTTTTTTGTTTACAATGTCACCTGAAAGTGAGAACAGGAATTTACATGGCACTGTTGTAGCTAACATTGCAAGATAATTACCTGCCAGATATGCTAAAGATTCATATGTCCCTTCATCTTCAACCACCATTCCAGAGAATGTGCGTCCATGCTGGTGATGGGTTCTGCTTGATAATGATCCAAAACAGTGCAGAGCGACGCATGTTCTCTTTCATCATCTGAGTCCAGGGGTGGCCAACCTGTGGCTCCTGAGTCGCATGCAGCTCTTCAGAGATTAATATGCAGCTGCTTACCTAGGCACAGATTCCAGGGCTGGAGCTATAGATGCTAATTTTCCAATGTGCTCAGTGCTCAACCCTCTGCTCTCCCCCAAGTTCTGCCCACACTCCACCCTTTTCCCCAAGGCTTCTACCCCTTCCACGAGCCTGCCATGCCCTCGCTCCTCCCTCTCACTCCCCATAGCCTCCTGCGCACATGAAACAGCTGACTGCAGTGGGGAGGGGGAGTAGGTGCTGATTGGTGGGAGCTGCCAGCAGATGGGAGGCACTAGGGAGCGGTTGGGGGCTACTGATGTATTATTATGGCTCTTTGTCAATGTACATTGATAAATTCTGGCTCCTTCTAAGGCTCAGGTTGGCAATCCCTGAGAGTCAGATGGCACTAGCAGAAGGTTGATTTTCTTTTTTGGTGGTTTGGGTTTTGTAGTTTCCACATCAGAGTGTTGCTCTTTTAAGACTTCTGAAAGCATGCTCCACACCTCGTCCTTCTCAGATTTTGGAAGACACTTCAGATTCTTAAACTTTGGGTCGAGTGCTTAGCTATCTTTAGAAATCTCACATCAATACCTTCTTTGAGTTTTGTCAAGTCTGCATGAAAGTGTTCTTAAAACAAACAACATGTGCTGGGTCATCATCCAAGACCACTATAATATAAAATACGTGGCAGAATGCAGATAAAACAATGTAGAAGACATACTATTCTACCTCTGGGAAGTTCAGTCATAATTTAATTAACATATCTTTTTAAACGCTTTTTTTAAAGTGTCATCAGCATGAAAACATGTACTCTGGAATGGTGGCCAAAGCATGAAGGAGCATATGAATGTTTGTCATATCTGGCATGTTAATACCTTGGAATTCAGGCTACAAAAGTGCCATGCAAACATCTGTTCTCACTTTCAGGTGACATTGTAAACAAGAAATGGGCAGCATTATCTCCTATAAATGTAAACAAACTTGTTTGTCTTAGTGATTGACTAAATAAGAAGTAGGACTGAGTGGACTTGTTAAAGTTTTACATTGTTTTATTTTTGAGTGCAGTTATGTGAGAAAATGTATCTGCATTGGTAAGTCACAGTTTCACGATGAAGAGATTGCATTACGGTACTTATATGAGGTGAATATACTATTTCTTTATCATTTTTACAGTCCAAATATTTGTAATAAAAATAATATAAAGTGAGCACTGTATGCTTTGTATTCTGTTTTGTAATTTAAATCAGTATATTTGAAAATGTAGAAAAATATCCAAAAATATTTAATACATTTCAATTGGTATTCTATTGTTTAACAGTGCGATTAAAACTGCAATTAATTTTTTGAGTTTTTAATCATGTGAGTTAACTGCGATTAATTGACAGCCCTAGTTTAAATGTACAATGTACAGTGTGTATATTTTGTGGGTATTAGTGCATCTGTAATTGGATTTACAAACTCTGTGTGTTTGTGTGTGTGTGCGCATGTTAAAAGAGAGAGTGTGAGTACACAAATGTATATCAGTTAGTGACAAAGGACTGAATCTTTTCACTGGGCTCATGCAAGTAGTCTCAGTGACTTGAAGCAGGATTTAGTCCAAAGTATTGAGGAAAAATTGCATCATTAGCCCTTTATTTCAACAAAGAAGTTAAAATAATAGGTCTTATTAAGGGTAATTATAAACCAGCTCTGGTGGCACAGTACACATATTGGGAAGAAAAAAATAACAAAAAACACTACTGTATAGAAAGTTTAAATTATGCCAATAATACAGTTTTGATAGCTGTTTTGTATTGCTTCCATATTTTTATGGTATTCCAACAATATAGATAATTCAAAAATGCTAATGGGCAGTAAACTTAATCTTAAACTTCTTGATAAATAGCCAGTGCATTTGGCCTATAAATGAACCTGGTGGGTAATGGGAATAAATTGAATGTCTGACCAAAGTAGTGTTTGACATTCCTTTCCATCATACCAAGCAAACCTTTTTTCACCTCCTTTTTTAAGTTTTCATGGGAAAGTGCATTCTTGATTCAAAACTGCTGGAATGAAACCTTTTGATTTTACTAATGGGCTAGCAGTGCGTTAACCTCCATTGTTCTGACACATTAATTTGGTTTTCATGCACCTACAAGTGTTTTTTAAAGGCTAGTCTGAACTAGAAGCGCTGTAGTGGCACAGCTGCACCAATACAGATGTGCCACTGTAGTGCATCTTGTGAAGACTCTGTATGCCAATGGGAGAGAGCTCTTTCATTAGCATAATAAAACCACCTCCGCGAGAAGTGGTAGCTATGTTGGCGGGAAAAGCTCTCCTGCTGACATAGCACTGTGCACACCGGCACTTAGGTTGGCATGATTTACATCACTCAGGGGTGTCTTATTCAAACCCCTGAGCGACATAAGCTACACCAACATAAGTAGTAGTGTGTACAAGCCCTAAGATACTTTCTAAGACTAAATTCTGCTGGTCCTATTCCTGAGCGTCATGCCACCATGAAGAGATTGGGACTTTTTAGGAGTAAAGCTTATTCAACAATAATCTTGCTGAATTAGAACTAAGCATATGTAAATATACATGGTACATATGTCTGCATTTCAGTATACTGGCAGAACATCCCCTCACCGCAGGCATCTGTACTTTTTGTTCGGAACCTTTAGTTCCCTCACCCACACATAGACTAAGTGACTTGTGCACTATGTCATAATCCAACTCTGGCCCCGCATTTGCAAAATTAGGCCCTTTGTACACACACTGCCCCATCATAGGAAATGAGGGCCTTTATTTTGTGATTGTTACTCACATTAAGCCTCCAACTTGTGCACAGCTAAAAAGGATGGTCAGCCAAAGAATTATCTTCTCTCGATGTTCCAGATTAGATTCTCCCTCTGTTGGCAATAATCACTCTCAGCTGTAGAAAAATAAGTCTTGCCTTGCCCAGCTCACACAGACGTTCCTCAGTTGTTGTGTCTCCCATTTCTGTCCTGACACAATAATCCTACAAAAAAAGTTTTCCTCTTTTTGCCCTAATTCCAAATCTCCAAAAGTAAAACAGTTGCGTTTGTTAAATGTGGTTGGGACTTCATGATACTGTTTTCAAATAACTAAGGAGTTCAAGAACATTCCGAAGGCATGTACTCTCTTTATGAGGCTGAAGAAAGGAATAAACAGCTTATTTATACTCTGGAATAGTGAATCAAGGCCTGATTGACTGAAATTTAACAAATGGCACAAGTTGATATTTTCTTGTGGTTTGAGTCCTGTTCTACTAGAGGGATTTCTGTCTCCTAAGCAGAAAGTAGATCAGTATCTATTTTTATAGTTGAGGACAGTGATTTGGGTGCCAACATTCCAGCAGCAGATGGGGAGCAGTTCCCTGTATAAGAGGCTCGGCAGTGGGATTTGGGTGCGAGGGAATGTCCACATGTACAGGTGCAGCTCCCTGTACAAAGATCCCTCCCCCAACTTCCTGACCCTCTCACTCCTCAGCAATGAGGGGAGGGGTCACTGTGTGGGGACCTGGTCCCCCTGTCCACCCAACCTCTATACATCTGTACGCCCCCTCGCACCCAAATCCCCCTGCTGATCCTTCCCCAACTGAGCCCCTCCTGTATTGGGAGCCCCCAACACCAAAGCCCCACCTTGAGTCTCACTCCTGCATCAGGAGCTCCCCACACCTGGACTTCCATCCCACTGAGACCCAACCAGCTGCATCCGGACCCCCACTCCCACAGCACCCAGACCACTTGCTTGAGCTCACCACACCCAGACCTCTCATCCCCCACTGAGCCCTAACCACCTTCACCTGAACTCCCCTGCAGACTCCCATTCCCCGCGCACCCTGAATCCACACCCCTCCAGCCCCTCCGCATCCAGATCTGTGCACCATGCTGCTCACACCCAGATTTAAGCACACACAACCCTAGTACTCTTGAGGTAATTCCGCACCTAAAATGTTTTAAATTCTGCAAAATTCTTCATATTTTATTTGTCAAAATTACAGTAACACAATAAAATCACACCATTTTGAATTAATTTGACAGTTTATTTTGAAATACTTGACAGCAAATGATTGAAAATGATGCAATTGTTTTGTGTTATTTTGACAACTAAACTATACAGAATTTTAAAATATTTTGCACTGCATTTTTAGGTTTTTTGGTGCAGAATTTTTAATTTTTCATGCAGACTTCCCTCAGAAGTAATGACAATCCAGTCTGTTTCCCCTGTAAGAAGTGAACTGATTGGTTTTGTCCTTTCTTTCTCTCAAGGGTTTATAATAAAAATGTTGCTTACTTCCTTGATGGTGTAGGCATGAGGTAAAGTCTGCGTTTGGTGAGCTCCTGAGCATAAAAATCCAAAAAGCTTCGGTAGAATAAGTTTTGAAGGTTTGTAGCAACTATATGAGCCATACTTGAAGGACAAGAGGTCACGCCAAAAGTGAAGAAGAAAAAGGAGATTTGGAAGGCTCACTCCACCAGTGCATATGTCAGTCTCGTAGCCAACTTACAGTACTTCCTTCTCCAGCTATCGAAAGCTTGTGAAGATTCTACATATAAAAACAAAAGGGCTTTGCACAAAAGGTCATCTTTGGAAGACAAGTATATGAGACTTTATCTACAACTCTTGGTGCTCGGGGGAGGTCCAGGATGACTGGTAAAAGGTTAATGCAGTGCCCATCTTTAAAAAAAAAAAAAAAAAAGGGAAGAAGCAAGATCCAGGGAAACTACGGGCCAGTCAGCCTCACCTCAGTCCCTGGAAAAAATCATGGAGTAGGTCCTCAAGGAATCAATTTTGAAGCACTTTGAGGAGAAGAAAGTGATCGGAAACAGTTAGCAGAGATTCACCAAGGGCCTTCTCTAACTATTAGAGACTAATGAATCTAATTCTAATCTAAGGGCCTTCTATGACGAGATAACTGGCTCTGTGGATGAGGGGAAAGCAGTGGAAGTGTTATTCCTTGACTTTAGCAAAGCTTTTGATAATCTCCCACAGTATTCTTGCCAGCAAGTTAAAGAAGTATAGCTGGATGAATGGATTATAAGGTGAATAGAAAGCTGGCTAGATCATCGGGCTCAACGGGTAGTGATCAATGGCAGCTGTGTCAGGCACGGTGACCCAAAAGTCAGTCCGGGGGCCGGTTTTGTTCAATATCTTCATTAATGATCTGGAGGATGGTGTGGATTGCACCCTCAGCAAGTTTGCAAATGGCACTAAACTGGGAGGAGGAGTAGATACGCTGGAGGGTAGGGATAGTATACAGAGGGACCTAGACAAATTAGAGGATTGGTCCAAAAGAAATTTGATGGGGTTCGACAAGGACAAGTGCAAAGTCCTGCACTTAGGATGGAAGAATCCCATGCACTGCTACAAACTAGAGACAGAGTGGCTAGGCAGCAATTCTGCAGAAAAGGACTTAAGGGTTAGAGTGGATGAGAAGCTGGATATGAGTCAACAGTTTGCCCTTGTTGCCAAGAAGGCTAACGGTATTTTGGGCTGTATAAGTAGGAGCATTGTCAGTAGATCGAGAGACATAATCATTCCCCTCTATTTGGCATTGGTGAGGTCTCATATGGAGTAATGTGTCCAGTTTTGGGGCCCATGGTACAAGAAGGATGTGGAAAAATTGGAAAAAGTTCAGCGGAGAGCAACAAAAATGATTGGGGGGCTGGAGCACATGATTTATGAGGAGAGGCTGAGGGAATTGGGATTATTTAGTCTGCAGAAGAGAAGAATGAGGGGGGATTTGATAGCTGGTTTAAACTACCTGAAAGAGGGTTCCAAAGAGGATGGATTTAGATTATTCTCAGTGGTCCCAGATGACAGAACAGAGAGGAATGGTCTCAAGTTGGAGAGGTTTAGGTTGGATATTAGGAAAAATCTTTTTCGCTATGAGGGTAGTGAAGCACTGGAATGGGTCCCCTAGGGAGATGGTGGAATCTTCTTCTTCAGAGGTTTTTAAGGTCAGGCTTGACAAAGCCCTGCCTGGGATGATTGAGTTGGAGATTGGTCCTGCTCTAAACTGGGGGTTGGACTAGATGACCTTCTGAGGTGTCTTCCCTGAGCTCCAACCCTGACTGTCTGTGATTCTATGACAAAATGTAATTCTCTGGGTGGATGTAAGATGAGGAAGCAGTGACTGATTAGACAGGAAAGCAACGTGAGAAAATAATTCTGATCTGCTCAATGGGAGGAAATAATTTAAAATATTTTTTGTGTAGTATGGTATTCTATTACTAATGACCGGAATATATTATTTTATTTGCTGTTTATATTGCAGTATCACCTAGAAGTCCCCGTTAGGATTGTGGCCTCATTGTGCTAAAGGTTGTATCAATACAAATAAATATGTATGGAGAGCCCAATCTGGGCCTAAAACATCTAAATTTTTGGAGTTTCTTCAAGTAATGAAAAACTTGATCCCACAGCTATCCGGGGACAAATTATTACCTTCACCTTAGATTAAATAGTATTTCTGTGTTACCAGGATGATAATTATGTCTGCAATTTCAGATCACAGGCAGAATTTTATCAACAACCAGAAATAAAGAAAACGACTATTGAAGTGCACATTTTTAATTTTCCCAGTTGTTAGCCTAGCCAAACATCCAAAAGAAGAGAGCAGGTCAAGGTGAGGAGAGTATCTCAAAAATAAAACATTAAAGCTTAAATTAAATGATTGAATAAAATGAATTGGACTCTTCTGATAAGAAAAGGCTTGCAGGCATAAAAACTGTAGTTTGATTAAGAGTTCTGCATATAAGACCATAGAAATTAGGAGCACATTTACTAAATATTTTTACCATATTTGTTGTGTTTTGTTGATATGCTTGGCTAGATTTTACTTTGCTGCTTTTCTCCTCCCTTGTCCCTTAAGTGAAAAATGTAGACATTAAATATAATTGGGAACTGTAGATTGTGAATATCAATCAATTAATATTTTTGTTTCTGAAAAACATAACGTAACATGAACAGCATCATAGCTTTAAATCTGTAGGAATGCTTCAGTGCTGGATGATTTATTTATTGTGCATATTCATGCTTAGCTTCATATGTACTGAAGTCTTGGAAAACAATAAAACCAAAATAAGAACAGTCTCTGCATGCTTCATGTCATGCAGATGCCACCTTTTGAGCCTTTTCAAATGGTTGGTTCTGTCTAAACTGTCTCTGTACCATTTAAAGTTTCAGAATAGATGAAGAATTTTATTTAGGTTATTTACTAATAACCTTCCCTTCCATACCTGGCTCTCATGAATAATATTTGGTAATAAGCTTTCCAGCTGTTTAGTCAGAACCTTGGCCAAAACTTTACTATCACAGATTATTAAAGATTGGTCTATAATTAGCATACTACCCAAGACTTTTTTCAGAATCAAAGATACAGATATTTCATGCACTTGAGATGGAATGAGGAGCACAAGTACCTAACAAGCTGAATCAAGAGTCTTTTTCATTCATGGGGTTAATTTATCAACCATCGAGTAAAACTTATTGAATCCTTGACTTTTTCTGTAGTCTCTTCAGGGTTTGTACTTTAATCATCTTACAGATCTCTTGTACTTTAATCATAGGAGTAAATTTTCAGTGTACTATGCAAGAATTCAGCATGACACCCTTTTAATGTTAAACTTGTGAAATGCCTTCTCTGACTCATTTATTTCAGGAGAGGCCAAGTTCCAGTTTGGGTAATTAGGTTTTACTTGCATAAATTCTGTTTCAGTTATTTGTCACTTTCTCTCTCAAACGCAGTAGCAGAATATTTCTAGAGCAGAGTAGATGCTGAATTCCCTCCCAGAGATGGCTGTAGTTTAGTGATAAGTGATGTGATGATCTGTCAACCATCTTCATAATGCTTTGCAGACTTTCTGGATGAAAAGTGCTATATAAATGGAAAATATTATTAACACTCTCCTGTTTAAATAATACCCAGAAAAAATTTGTAAAACTGGAGTTTAATTTGAAAGAACCTATCATTAAATCTTAAGTGACTGTTGTAATTTACTCAAAAATTGCAACCATTAGTCTGAAAATTCAAAGATAGGTTTTTATTAAAAAATATACAAAATATGAAATTGCATAAAAAGTTTCAGGAATAAACAGCAATCCATTTTTAGTTTATAATATTTATTTCAAAAGATAAACATTTTATGTAAATTTCATCAAAAAATCTATATATAAAAAAATTATTTCCATTTCCAAAATCAGTCTGTTATTATCTGAAAGTAATCGTGATAATATTGAAACCAAAAATGTGTGGCTGTTTTGAAGTAGTGGGTAGAGTGGAGATACAAGACTCTTTCTCTTCCTAATCTAAGCATTTCTAATATGCCCTTTGAGAAAAATATATTTGTGGTGTTATCCAATCTGAAAATGAGACTTATGCAGTAGATCTCATCAAGGTCTTTTCAAATTAATTTCATTTGACGTTCCAAGAATTATTAAATAAGACCTGGTCACAAAACAAAAACAATTAGATGAATATTCAAAACATGACTAAAAACCTATATTTTCTCAGCCCTGTGTCTTACAAATGGATTTTCCCAGTCACCACAAATTTTGGTTAAAAAAAATGCTGGCCAAATAACTCAGAAATTTGAAAAGCTTTTTTTTAGGATTTTACAGTGCGTGGGGAGAAACTGGAGGGAGGGAGAAATCTGTTTTATAATAGAAAGTAAGCCTTCACATTGACTGTGGATAGGGCTCCGTGACTTCTGCAGTGACCAGTGTGGCTTACCCTAGCTGACTTCTGCAGCTGGTCCTGGGGGTGATGGAAGCAGCAGCTGGCCCTTGTGCTCCTCCACGGCAGTGGCAAGAATTGCCGATGGCCCCCCCCAGGGTTTCCCCCATGGCGGCCACTAGCCCCCTGGGGCTTCCCTTCACAGTGGCGGCCAGAGCAGACACTGGACCCTTGGGGTTCCCCCCCAGGCGGCGAACAGAGCTGCCACCAGCCCCACAGGACTTCCCTACAGCGGCTGGTGCCACAGGCCCTCCTGCCCGCAGCTGCTGCCATGGGCCCCCATGCTGGTGCTGAGGGCTTCCTTCCCCTACACCCAGTACAGGCATCCTCCCTCCCCTCCAAGATTCAATCGGGTATTTGTGGTATAAGTCATGGATGGATCACGGGCCGTGATTTTTTTGTTTCTTGCCTGTGACCTGTCTGTGACTTTTACTAAAAATACCCATGATTAAATCATAGCCTTAACTGAATAAACTGCTGCTTCCCCATAATTCTTCATCTGCTTCTCAGTAGCAACAGTCTTGATTAGTGTAGCCTAAAGCAGTCTTACTAATTGTTCTTTATTAGTAGTTTTTTTTCAACTATAGTGCACATACCATCATCTTCTGTAAAACTGGTTTCTTGAGTTTTGGATCTATTCTTGTTTGTTGAATGGATAGAAGTTGGGAAGATTATGTGAATCCCCACATTTTCCTTCTTCCCTCATTCACAGATCTCCGTGCAGATAGTGCTGAGACCCCACCTCTGCAGAAAAGGGGTGATCAGACTCAAGATTTGGTTTGGATATGTTCAGGATGGTTAAATGTAGTTTTGACTCAGTGTTGTAGCTAAAAATTAGCAGAGGGTCTTGGACCTGTAGCCAGTACTTCAGCATGTGATATCCTGTAGATGTACTTATCAGAGATTGAACTATTATAAGAATCTTTTTCTTATATTAAAGGACTTTTGCACAAAGCAGCATTGTATATTTCAGGACTACTGTTTGTCATCAATGGGTATTATTTTCATGTACTATGAAAGAGGAGTACTTTAAAGAAAGCACCACCACCTATCATACTGCGCAGCTGGGAAGTGGGTTTAAGAGATTTTGTAAAACTTCAAAATCCATGATGCGTTGAGGTTATTCAATTTTAATCATAGCAAGAAACAATTAAATCTGGCTGTAAACTACTTTTTGTACTCAGTTGTTAATTACTGTATTTGTACCCATAGTTTCACTTTGAATCTAGAAAACTGTTAATCTGAATCTCTACATAACCTATACTAGAGGTTAATCCAGTACTTTGTGCTTGTTTTTACAAAGCACTGTCAGTCTAATTACCTCCTTCTGTTTTACTTCTCTGCTAAGAAATAAAATCAACTAAGTGCAGTGAGAGCTTGTAACTTGCTGCTAATTACTGTGGTCATGACGTCCAGCCTGAACTCAACTGTCTCTTGGGTGTAATTGAAACTGAGCACCAGCTGCCGTGTTGTGATGCCATTCCAAAGACTAAATGTTAAAATAAAGCAGGAGTTTTTTAAAAAATTCATTGATTTTAAAATTAGATGGAATTTAGGGCGGGGCTGGATTAAAGCAGACCAGGGCCTTACACACACCATGATGAGAGGCTCCTTATAGCCTTGACCTGCCCCTGTGCCATGGCCCCCATTCTCTTCCAGAGAAACTGGGGCAATGGCCCGGGGCCCAAGTTGTATCTGTCTGGGTCAGGCTTCCTGTACTCTCCTCCTGCCACATACACACTTTTGGGATGGAGTTGGCAGAGTTCCCAAGATCAGTGGGTTATAGAGTTTTCACACCACTGACATTCATAGGGAAGTGCATATCTTTCAGAGCTATTGTTTAAGGCTGTCTGCAGACTCAGGCTCACATTCTGATGCTTGATTCACATTTTCAATCTTTTCTTTGCAGACACAAGGGCTAGAAGATTAAGGTGTTGGAATTTTTTTAAAATGAAAGCTGAGATTCTGACTTCATCATGTGACTTCAGGAGGAGGGTCCTTTGGTTTCAGAATTAAAGTGCCTGTGCTTTAATCCATTCTTAGTTTAGGTTGCTCACTAAACACATACCTACTAAAATTCTAAATTAATTCTAAGTGCAAAAGTGAAGTTAACTCTGAGTCTTAGGGTATGTGCAGTGGTTACTAATTAAATTCTTTATAATGTGAGGATATCCTACAATCTTCACATATTTAGCGCCCAAGCCTGAAATGTTTCGTCCTCTGAGTAATCCAATTTGCACAGTTGACTTCAGTGGGACTACTTGTATGAAAACTTATAAAGATTTAGTCCCTAGGATTCAGTGTTTCAGTCTTTCAGGGTAGTATTTATTTCTGGTATGATCCCAAAAATCAACATGAGTATTTTTTGTCACGTGTTGTAAAGTAAATTTATACACCAGTGATATAATAAAGTTACTTGACTGTTCAGAGCTTGTATCCGCTCAGTTTTGAATAAATTACATTCTAGAGACATTTTACTGTTTCAGAAGATTTATAATGCTGTGTTTCATGGCTGTTTCTTTTGCATGCTCTGAGGCACGTGCCACGGTGTTTTTAAGTGAGCTGTGCATGTTTGACAAGCTAGAATTGTAGCAATTCCCATCAGTGCATGAGCCACAATGTCTCAAGATTTGTTTTTGTTGGCTGGTATCCAGTACCATGCTATAAAATACACTTACTTGACAGAAGAAAGTGGTGAACTGCATTAACTACAGTTTTTAAAGGCTGGCTAAACACATGCAATAAATATTAATAAACAAAAAGGCCACTTACCTTTAACCTTGAATTCTGCTATTAGCTGTGTGTGTTTTAGAATTACTATAGCATTTGAGTAATAACTGATATGGCAACAAATAAGAATTGTTTTTTAAAAATAAGCAGCTTAATATCAGGCCTACATTGACTGCATTGGTAACTTGTTAGAGCAAGTGGCAGGGATTATGGAGATGCTGAACTTCAAGAAATTTAACTTTACATTCCTACTAGTTGCTACGTGTAAAATGAGCCTTGACCTTTAATATGGTTGTATATTTAACTTTGCATACCTGTGAGAGCATGGAGAGGTGTCATTTTTTAAGAAAACTATTGTGTCTCGGTGATGTGTGGGATGAGATTTATATTAGGGACATTTCAGGTGGCTCTATTAACTGCCACTTCATTGAGGCTCAGCACTGTGAAACGTGTTTCTCAATAAATAATTGAGAAAAGTCTATATTTATCTTATAGCCAAAAGAAGGTCCAACTGATTAGGGCTTAACAGATTTCTGTTTTTTCAGAATCAGGTATTCCACTAGCATATTAGCAGGTAGCTCATATTTATCATTGAACAAAATTATATTGGGGCTAGGCCAAGAATGGGAAGGAAAATTGGAATTGGGGCAGGGAGGTAGTGGGGTGGGTGGAAGGCTTGAAAATTGGCAATGGAGGATATATAGCCCATTCACTTATAGGTCACCAAAGTAAGTATAGTCACTCCCTGAAATGTCTCCAGTCTCCAAAGTTATAGTATTATATTTCATTTACACTCCCTATTATAATTTAAATTGTTACACTTCTCTTGTTAAAACTAAAGTGAACACCTGTTCTGTGGCTTGTATAAGCTATATTATGCAAAAGCACTCTTTCTCCCACTCCCATCTCAATATCAAATATAATTTAATAAACAAATGAAAGGTTCTCGTGGGCAAGGTGGAACAGTAGGTTTGGGAAGGAGGTTATGAAAGATGACAGCACATTTCAGTGAAATAATGACATGAGCATGAATTCTTTTAGCTCTAGATACATTTATTACATAGTTAATACAACTCCTCTCAACACTATAACCTTCAGTCTTTGAATTTATTTATCCCTTTATAAGGTAGTTACCTCTCAAACAATAAGCACTTTCCAATTATCTAAATACATACAGTATGTTGTTTAGGTAAACATTAAGATTTGTTGTCCCTCATGGTAAATAGCGGTCTTTGCTTTATTTACCTCAGTCACCTTGACCATTCAAAGAGATTTTTCATTTTGATTTTGTAGTTCAAACTGAAATCTAGTTTTCATAATTTAATATATTATAAAGCCAAAAGGAATTGTTATGATTATTAAACCTGACCTCTTGTATAACACAGGCCATAGGACTTCCCTGAATTAATTTCTGTTAGAACTAGAGCATAGCTGGTGATATGTCATATGGATAAATATGTTAATGTATGTAAAACAACAAGCTACTAAGGCCTTGTCAGGCTAAAACCAGTTTGTGTACAGATCAAAAGAGGGGCGGAGGTATCATCTCAGGACTACAGGCCAAGGCACCGACTATTGGCAGAGACTGAAATTGGATTAATTCTTTAGGACATCCTGGGGAAAGAAGAAATCAGAATGAAAACCAACTGTTGTTGCAGAGTCAGTGAGTGAGAGAGTAGCACTGCGTGTGAAAGTTTTAATTCTATAGGGAAGAAAAACTATAGAAAATAAGACTCAGAGGAAAAGAGCTAATTAATTACTTTGAAAAACCCTCACAAAGTTGTATGCTGAGTCTAATTTCAAGACCTAAATGGTTTGAGATACAAAAACACTGATCCAATATCAATATGTAATTTTATTTCAGAGTGTTGTGCGTTGTCTTTGGCATCCCAAGCTAAACCAGATCATGGTTGGTACAGGAAATGGATTGGCTAAAGTGTACTATGATCCAGTCAAAAGCCAGAGGTATTTAATAATTACATTATTATCATTAAAACTATATTTTCCCCCTCAACCTGGGACTGACCATATTAAAAGGTGAGGAAATTAGTTTATGATCATTTTTGAGGCAGAGAGCCAAAAATAGTAGCTTTAGGATTTTCAGAAGCAGTGCGTTTTCCATTGAGCCTTTGATTCCACTGTATATGTGGATATTAAAATTTGGAACTTTATCTGAAGTTTTGAATACTTTCCATGAGGTTTCATCAGTGTACTAAGTGGAAACTGAATTAGGAATGCCCAGTTAGCATATCCCTCACTGTCCCCGAAGATTGCTGAAGTGGTGTTTGTAAAAAGACTGTTTAATGTATTCACACTTGTTTTTCTGAAGTAGCATTTTGTTTAGGAGGCCAGCTCTTAGTTTGAATTTCATTGGTCTGTGCAGTTATGTTGAAAACCCAAATTTGACAAGAGGTGAGGAATGGAATGAGATAATTTCCCATCTGTTTCACTTTCTTTGCTGCCTGTGGCCAGTGACTGTATACTTAAAGGATGGAACGGCAAAGCAATTAATGAAAAGGGAAGATAGCAGTTGAGAGTGGCCGGATGACTTTAAAGACACTGCTTTGTTTGGAATTTAACATCCTCATCTCATAGTTTTTCTGTCAATCTAGCACACTTTCTCCCTGCTGCCAGCTGGAGAGAGCACAACTGATTTTCTGATTATCCTTTCCCTCCTATACTTACAAAGATTTGTTCATTTGCATGCACAGATGCTTCTCTCTCTAGCAACCAAAGGAGTATTTCATATCGGATGCTGAATGCTTGATATAGGGACAAGCTTAGGTTCCAAAGATTTCTGGGACTCAAGTTTAATTTTTTCTTTCTGTGTATATTTTTGAAAGCTTTGTAATGCTTTGACATCAGAGCCTGAGTTTCTGCTCCTACATAAACAAATTTTTGTGCTTTCTCTTCTCTATATGCATGGGAGACATCCTGTAATGGAGGAACCTTGCCTCTAAATTCTAAAGATGCTCACAGTTCACAGCTGTCTTAATGTAAGTAGGTAGTCCATGTAAAATGCAGGAGGATTCCAACCCTAAAGTCTGAATGGAAGAGGTGCACTCTTGTCTGTGATAATTTCCTGGTTTCATTTTTTCTTTTTCCTTCACAGATATATATCTATATAAAGAGAGAGAGGGCACACCAATTTAAGTTACTTCCAACAAGACCTATGAAAGCTTTGCCCCATAGTTTTGTTAGGGCATCTTCATTTAGACAGCTAATACTCTGTTGCTTGAGAGAGAATAATTGGTCTGAATAGTTGCAAACTGCATGGTGTTTTTTGGGTTGTGGATAAGCAAAATATAAAATGAAAGTACCACATTCATTTCCACCTCTGACTTTAAGCCACATTATAACACATTCATCAACCTTTCTAGCCTTCCTTACATGCATATATACAAAGGTATTCATACCTTTGTAAAAGTACTATTCAACCTGGCAGGAATTTTATCTTGAACAAACACTTTCTACTTCTATTATAAAGAAATAAATTAAGCCACTTTATTTTTTTATCCCAGGGGAGCAAAATTGTGTGTGGTTAAAACAAAACGAAAAGCCAGACAGGCAGAGACTCTTACACAGGATTACATTATAACACGTAAGTAATTTAAATAAGGTGACCCTTATTCATTTCTCAAGCTTTTTACCTTTATATTTCCCCATCTAAAAAAGTCAAACTATCACCATATTGCGCATTGTTTCCAAATGTTTACACTTCATAGGAGACTGGTTAGAGCTCAGAAACTAGTCCAGAATACTACACATCAAATGAAAATGTTCTTGTATATACCCTGTATAGCTGTTAATATCGTTATTTACAAGGTGCAAATACAGACTTGATCTGATGAAATTCTGGATGGGCTAAAGTTTTCCTTCAGAAATCCAGGCTGGCCTTTTAAAGTTTATATATATTTCATACAAAAAAACTCCATGAAAAATACTTTGAGATTGCAAAAATAGAAACTTAGAAGTCACAGAAAGACAGGATTAAAGTGGTTTGTGCAGGTTGATGAAGATCTCTGAAACTTGGGAGCATACACCGTGCCAGTGGAATGTTCACAGACTTAAAGGACAAGTTCTGAAGACGTTCTACTAAAAATTTGAAAGTGGTGATTTTCCAGGTCTTAGAACTCAGGCAAAGATATGTGGAATTTTTATGTGAACAGATAAAACACCACTCAGAACTATCTTCCTGCAAAATATCAAGTTTCTACTAAAAAACTGTGGAGATGCTAGCTGTTCAAAGAAATGATAAAAAAATTGTTAACATTGGCAAAATTACCTATTTTTTCAGAATCTCACTCTTGGAAGCAGCTAACCCATATTTACTGAAACTTTCAAAATTTCAGTATGGAAAATTTCAGCCTCAACAGTTAGTTTGGCAAAGTTGTAAGCACTTGAAAGGAGGGGCATTGTAATGGGTAATTTTATGCAACCTTAAAAGCCTGTAATAGAAATAGTCTATACTTTCATAAATTAATGTTTGCATTCTAGAGTGCTTCGACTATGCAAATTTTCAAAAAGTGGAGCCTAAAATCCAGTGGGACCACAGCCTCTGAGTCAGGGGCTTTTAAAAATCCCACCATTAGGTGGCTAATTATGGATTTCTCTAATTTTTTAAAATATTAACTTACCATGAGGATTTGTATGGTTCTTGCATGTCATTGTGGATATCTAGCAAGAATAGATCCATACAAAGTAATTAACTGAAAATGTTTCTAAACTTAGAATTTAGAGTTTCACTTGAGTTTTTTGTTGATTTGTTGCTTGTTTGGAAGCTTTTCAGAAGCCTCTTCCTTACAGGGAACATAAAGCATCTTTTTACCAAGAAAGCACAACAAACCATATTTGAATTTCAGAATTGCATATACTGATTGCATAAAAGGCAGGATTGCCACTTGAGGGATTAGGTGTTACATTTAAAATTCAGGCATATTACTACTCAGCTGGATTTTCCTCAAACAAGCTTGACTCCACATACGGCAGAATCCTGGATCTGTACGTTAGTCACCTCAAATGCCCTCTGCAAACTTATCAAGCTCGTCACTTGCCAACAAACTGTTCAGAAACTTCATACTTCATGAAGTCTGCAAAAACAAACTCTCTAAACATTTATTCCTAAAGATCCATAGCCATATCATCTGGGTTGTGATTTCATTAAGTCTAATAAATTAAGCAGACCTCCCAGAATAACTTGGAAAGAGGTAATGATGATTCAGTGGATAGTTGTGATTCAGTATAAAGCCAGTGCTCCCACATTAAAGGCTACTGTGCTGCTGAAGATACTGTCTTTTTGTTGAGAGGTTAAGAACAACACACTGACCATTTGTGGCCATTAAAAATATCAGGGCAACTTTCTCAAGAGGTGTTAAATCCTGGTGTCCTGGCCAAATTCTGACTGAAGTGATTAGGTCCTGCCAACCTAAATTTGCCTCATTACTTGGGGAAAATTGATTTTGGCAACATATGCAGAAGTGCATTACAACTTGGATCAGGGAGGTGGTAATCTGCCGTCTGTCACTTTGCTGTAAAACTGTGCTTGGAATTTTGATGTCTCGGCACCTCGATATTGGAAAGATGTAGAGAAATTGTAAGTTCAGAAAAGAGCAAGTGGTTGATCAGGCAACTGGTGGGCTGTCCAATAGGTGAATGAGCTAAATAAGTGTAAATTGTCCAGGCGATTTATTAGACTAGGGCAGCGGTCTTCAAAGTTTTTCCTCTATGGCCCCTTTTTGCAGAGGAAAAACACACGCGGCCCCCGGGGGGCGGTATGTCCACTGAAATGCCGCCGCAGAAAATGGAAGATTCCGCTTTCCACAGCGGCGTTTCAGCAGGACAAAAATAGACCGCCCGGGACTTCAGCGGTCTTCCAGGCGGGATCAGCGGTGGCACCGGGGTCTCACGCACACCAGTGAGTGGTCTCGCACACCCCACTTTGAAGACCACTGGACTAAGGAATAGTCCTTGGAGAAGCTGTGGAAATCTGGTTGCTTTAGACTTTTAAAAATGGACCTGACAAAGCCCTATAAAATGTATTGTGATAAGCCAATGTGGAGGTATGTAAGAATGACATCCCTGGCGTTGCACAAAGGATGGCATCCTCTCCATGCAAGAGTCAAAAGCAATCTGGCCCACAGGGTTAAAGATGTAAAAGTAAATGTGGCTGCTAACATTTAGAATTATTTTCCCAAACTGTGAATCTTCTCTTTAGCTCATGCCCTTCCAATGTTTCGTGAACCACGGCAACGAAGTACTAGGAAACAGTTGGAAAAGGATAGGCTGGATCCCCTGAAATCTCACAAACCAGAACCTCCAGTAGCAGGACCAGGTAACCTATATTTAGTCTTTTCAGATTGTTGTAAGTAAATGGGAAACCTATTTCAGAGTTCTGTAAGTAGTTTTGCTCATGAAATTAAATTTACATTGTAAATTGTTTGGGAATGGGAATGCTGTCTTTATTATGTATATAAAGAATGAGGAGTACTTGTGGCACCTTAGAGACTAACACATTTGTTTGAGCATAAGCTTTTGTGGGTTACAGCCCACTTCACTAGATGCACAGAATGGAACATAAAGTATGAAGCTATATATACACACAGAGAACATGAAAAGGTGAAAGTTGCCATATCAACTCTAAGAGGCTCATTAATTAAGATGAGCTATTATCAGCAGGAGGAAAAAAAACTTTTGTAGTGATAATCAAGATGGCCCATTTCAGACAGTTGACAAGATGTGAGGATACCTAACATGGGGAAATAGATTCAATTTGTGTAATGACCCAGCCACTCCCAGTCTCTGTTCAAGCCCAAGTTAATGGTATCCAGTTTGCAAATTAATTCCAATTCAGCAGTTTCTCATGGGAGTCTGTTTCTGAAGCTTTTCTGTTGCAGAATTGCCACCTTTAAGTCTGTTGAGTGACCAGAGAGGTTGAAATGTTCTACTGGTTTATGAATGTTATGACTCCTGATGTCAGATTTGTGTCCATTTATTCTTTTGTGTAGAGACTGGTTTGGTCAGTGTATATGGCAAAGGGGCATTGCTGGCACATGATGGCATATATCACATTGGTTGATGTGCAGGTGAATGAGCCCCTGATGGCATGGCTGTGTGTACAATGGCTGGGGTGCTACTTCCATACAAATATATAACAACAACGACTAACTTTTTGTTTAGGCCCATAAAATATTCAATAGAACACTACTTTGAATGCAACTCTAAATGCTATTTTCTTTTCTTCCCCACATCTCTTTTCTTTATAGTAGTATGTAAGTTCAGTACACTACTAGATCAGTGTTACACACACGGTACTTCACATTTTGCCTATGTGTTCATTACTATCACTCTCAAATATTTTTTCCCCCCAATTATAGGTCGAGGGGGTCGTGTTGGAACTCATGGAGGTACATTGTCATCATACATAGTCAAGAATATTGCACTGGATAAAACCGATGATAGCAACCCCCGAGAGGCCATTTTACGACATGCAAAGGAAGCTGAGGATAACCCCTACTGGGTTGCTCCAGCCTATTCTAAGTAAGGAAATAATTTTTAAAAATATAAGCAATATTTCTTAAAGCCATTGTGGGTTTGATATCAACAGAAAATATACATTTTTAACAGCATTCTCTGCCTTTTCTGGATCATTGCCAATAATATATAAATTAAGAGTGTCAGAGCTCTGATATGAAAGTAGTATCTACAACACATCAAACTGTTAAAAGTATACATTTCTACAATTTCCATTTTTAAAAATTAGCCTTGCAATGCTAGAATACGATTTTTAAAGCTTTCTAAAAGCTGTTGGTCCTAAATCTTACAGTGAAACTCCAAGTAATCCTGGCTTTACGGGTGGAGGATTACAATAGTACCAATAAATATTTTTAAAATCTCCAAAACACTTTCTAAAGTAGATGTTCCTCTAAAATGTGTGACAAGGAGAATGGTGTGATGTGGATGGATTAATATTTTCAAGATTTTTAAAGATTCACACTATACCATCATGTATACATTCTAAAAGCTTGGCCCATGTTACAAGACCTGTGCATCTACTTAAGTCAGCTTGGCTTTATAGGTGGAACAATACTGCAAACAGTTTTGTTTTCCTAAAAAAGGCTGCTCCAAAATGGGGCATAAACAAAAACATGAGTGCTTATAGTATATATAACGGTATAATGATTTAACTGGCAATTGTCTGGGTTGACCTGTAGAATATAGTTTTGCCATTTGAGAGTCAAGTTGTCATGTCTAATTCTTTCTCATAAATTTTTAAACCAGCAATATTCATTGTATAATATGTGTGTGTCTGGTGCACATACATTACATATAAGGACATTTAAACTGTGGAATAAACTCCCTCAACTCTTTGCTTAGTTGTAAGATTCTAAAACAATATTCCACATTTTTTGCCTTTTTTTGTTTATAAAAAATTGCCACTGCAAAATGTTTTTTTCCAAATTATTATTTATTTAACTATTACTAGCACTTTTCATCTGTAGATGTAAAAATGCTTTGCAAAAGACAGTAAGTATCAATAATCCAATTTTGTAACTGGAGAAAATGAGGTACAGAGAGATTAAATGACTTGCTCAAGATTACATAGCACACAGAGCCAAGGGCAGAAGCCATATTTCTTGACTCCCAGTCCAGTGCTTTTAGACAATGCTGCCACTATGTAAGCTTTACTTCTGTAATGAGAAGATAATTAAGAAAAGCAGAGTTTGAACGTTACCCATAGTATGTTAACAGTGATGGGTATTTGTGATGTGGCACTGATCCTCTGAGCTGAGTACAACTTCTTTACACAGACGATTGAACGGCTATCATCAGGCAACAGTTCTTGGTCTTCATTGACCTAGGATGGCTTTGAACTGGGAAATATTAACTTCTAGAACACCTATGCCAGTGTTACAAAATATATAAAATAAATGAATAATGCAATACTTCCTACATTTACCAGTCCAAAAGAAATACTCTTTAAAAGGATAATTCTGTAAAGGTTATTGAAATGGAGATGTCAAGTATGATGGTTGTTTTTTTCTTATTTGGAGATTCACATGTGCTTGAGATGAAATGTATTCAGAGTCTAAATTCAGATATTTTTACTTAAAATATATAAATATCCCTTCATAAAGAAGTGATATAACTCATTCCATCAGATAAGTAGCTACACCAGTATATATTTGGCTAAGTAATTTCGTTGATGAGACATTAGGTTTCATCCCTGATACCTGTGATGTAACTGACATGAAAGTTTTAAAACATAGTAGTATTATAGAAGGTTCACTGTGTCAGGTGGACAGATCTTGTTACAGTTTATTGCTTAAAAATGTATCTGCAGGGAAAGAAAAGTGCTGGCTGAGAAGTGGGGAGGATGTAAGTCCAGAATGCTATTAGCTTACACACCAGACGGTGATGTGCGGGGCAGAGGGGAGAGCTTGGATAATAGCCAGCATCATGCTGGCTTGACAGCTTGGTCAATGATAAATTTCATTCCAAAGAAACTGCCATTATCCCTACTTAAGAAACTTACTTTTTAAGAGGTATCCTGTGGTGAATATATTTTAAAGTAATTTTTTATTTATAGAGACACACACAAATTTGGGCCCTTTCTGTATATCATATTACATTTCTGATGAACCTTTGCCTTTTTGTACTTGGATTCTCAAAACCATAGGCATATAGTTCATGCTTAATCTGCATGTACAAATTCGCCAGACAGATGTATCACTAGTCATTTGTGCACACAAATAACCAATATAATAGTTGTGATAATTATATATATATTTGACTTTGCTATGTAAATAAATATGACTTATTTATGCAATATTTTACAAACATTTCCCAAAATATGTTTAATAAAAATATGCTAAATATAATGTATGTTTGTCATAAATTATCTAACTTTTCAGCATACTTCATACCAGGGGTCAGCAACCTTTTGGAAGTGGTGTGCATAGTCTTCACTTATTCACTTTAATTTAAAGTTTTGCATGCCGGTAACACATTTTAATGCTTTTTAGAAGGTCTCTTTCTATAAGTCTATAATATAGAACTAAACTATTGTTGTACGTAAAGTAAACAGGGTTTTCAGAATGTTTAAGAACCTCAATTTAAAATTAAATAAAAATGCTGATCTTATGCTGCCAGCCCGCTCAGCCAGCTGCTGGCCTGGGGTTCCATTCACCTGGGCCGGCAGCAGGCTGAACATGGCCTGCGGCCAGGACCCCGGCTGGCAAGGGGCCAGCAACCAGAACTCCAGACGGGCAGCGGGCTGAGTGGGACTGCAGCAGAGTGGAAATCTACTTCTCCCTGGTTCTGGCCCATTCTCTTCCTCTCTCTCTTCTGCACTGAGCTGAGGGTGGTAGTGCACTGAGCACAGGGATGGGGGTGAAGGAGTGGGCTGGGAGTTGGGGTGTAGGGTCTGGCCAGGAGCTAGAATGAGCGAGGGGGTTCAGAGTTGGGGCAGGAGGTTTGGGTGTGGAGCACTTACCTGGGCAGCTCCCATTTGGTGTGATGGGTGCAGGTGAGAGTGTGTGTGTGTGTGCGCGCAAGAGCTCTCGTTTGGTGCTCAGGGTGGCGATATGGAGGTGCAAGAGTCAGGACATGGGTGTGGGGGGCTGGGTATGTGGGGGGGTGCCAGAGTCAGGGCAGAGGGCTGGGTGTGTGTGAGGGGGCTGCAGAGGGCTGGGGTGGGTGCAGGGTCAGGGCAGAGGGCTGGATGTGTGTGAGGGGGTTTCAGGGGTCAGGGCAGAGGGCTGGATGTGTGGGCTGGTGTCCTGAGGTGCTCACAGCAGGGGGATGGAAGGAATATACCCTGATTCCACCCCCTTCCCCTGCCTCTTCCCTGGAGCAGCACTGCAGCTCTGTTTCTCCCTCTCCCTCTCCCTCTCCCCATCCCCATCCCTCGTAAGGGCCATCAGCTGATCCCCCAGCAGGGAGGAAGAGAAGGAGGGGCAGGAAACCAGCACGATAGGGAAGAGGTGTTGCAGCTGGAGAGGGGGGCAGTCCGGGGAGGGAGGAAAAGGGAGAAGAGGACAGGTTGCATGGAGGAGTGCCCCGGGGCTGATCGCATTGTGGGACACAGTGCCCAGGGGGAGAGAGAGGCCGGTTACAATGGGGAGGGGGGAATCTGGCAGGGGCACCCTCCAGCCCATCCCCAGCTCCCCCAAGGTGCCTTACCTTAGCGAGGCAGAGCAGGAGCAGCAGGCGGAGGAAGAGCTGCGCTGGCTGCTGCATGGTCCTAAAGTGCTCTCTCCGCTGCCCGCACAACTGCTTAGGTCGACTCCGGCTTCCCCCGGGATATGACAGGGCTGCACCCCCCAGCACTCAGCAGCGCCTGGCGGGGTCCATCTGCCACCCCGTGTCTCTCTCTGCGCTGCGGAGGGGCAGCTTCTACTTCTTTCTTGCTCTGCCTGTGGCACTTCCCTCCCTGTCCCGCTGAAAATGCGGGAGTTTGGAGTGGGGGCAGCAGCAACCATTGGGACCACGCTTCTGCCCCGTCAGAGAGGCCGACGGGAGGTGGAGAAGAGCAGGCCGGACAGGATGCCTAACGGCACGCTGCTGCCTGCCGGGACTCCAGCATGCTGCAGGCGTGCCATTAAAAATCGGCTTGCGTGCCATTTTTGGCACGCTAGCCACAGGTTGCCGACCCCTGCTTTATACTATATGCAGCAGTTACTTAGGGCCAGAATCATGTCTTCGGTGTGCCTGTACATAGCTTAATATTGCAAGTCTCTGGTTCCAAATGATATTAGGAATCCATTTAAAATATACTGTCCTAAAGCATAGAAAATGTATACATTTCGTAAGTGTTCCTTTTTAAAAGGTCTTTAATTAAATGATTGTATTTGCAAAACATGTATTTTTAAAATTTCGCTTGTTCTTCCTATTAAAGTTCCGGTGACCTGAACTATGCTTTTAAACTCACTATTTCTTTGTTCAAATTCTTTCACTTAGATAATGTTTTATTTCTGTATTTATGGGCAATGTATAATATCATAAGAACATCAGAGTGCCCATACTGGGTCAGACTAAAGGTCCATATAATCAAGTATCCTGTCTTCTGACAGTGGCCAATGCCAGGTGCCCCTGAGGTAATGAACAGAACAGGTAATCATCAAGTGATCCATCCCCTATTGTCCATTCCCAGTTTCTGACAAACAGACTAGGGACAATATCCCGGCCCATCCTGGCTAATAGCCATTGATGGACCTATCCTCCATGAACTTTCTAGTTCTATTTTGAACCTTGTTATGCTATTGGCCTTACAACATCCTCTGTTAAAGAGTTCCACAGACTGACCGTGCACTGTGTGAAGAAATACTTCCTTTGGTTTGTTTTAGACTTGCTGCTTATTAAATTCATTTGGTGACCCCTAGTTCTTGTGATATGAGGAGGACTAAATAATACTTCCTTATTTACTTTGTCCACACCAGTCATGATTTTATAGACCTCTATCATATTCCCCCTTAGTCATCTCTTTTCCAAGCTGAAAAGTCCCTGTCTTATTAATCTCTCTTCAGATAGCAGCTGTTCCATACCCCTAATCATTTTTGTTGCCCTTTTCTGAACCTTTTCCAATTCCAGTATATCTTTTTTGAGACGGGATGACCATTTCTGCACTCAGTATCAAGATGTGAGCATACCATGGATTTATATAGAGGCAATATGATATTTTCTGTCTTATTATCTATCCCGTTCTTAATGATTCACAATATTCTGTTTGCTTTTTTGACTGCTGCTGCACATTGAGTGGATGTTTTCAGAGAACTATCTTGGTAACAGCTAATTTAGACTGCCTCAATGTGCATTACTTTGTACTTGTCAACCTTGAATTTCATCTGCCATTTTGTTGCCCAGTCACCCAGTTTTGAGAGATCCTTTTGTAGCTCTTCTCAGTATGCCTGAGGTTTAACTATCTTAAGTAGTTTTGTATCATCTGCAAATTTTGACACCTCACTGCTTACCCCTTTTTACATATCATTTATGAATATGTTGAATAGGACTGGGCCCAATACAGAACCCTGTTTCCTATTGTTTAACCAGTTACCAGTCCATGATTGAACCTTCCCTCTTATCCCATGACAGCTTACTTTGCTTAGAGCCTTTGATGAGAGATTTTGTGTAGGCTTTCTGAAAATCTAAGTGCACTATATCTACTGAATCCCCCTTGTCCACCTGCTTGTTTATCCCCCCTCAAATAATTCTAGTAGATTGGTGAGACATGATTTCCCTTTGCAAAAGGAGTGTTGACTGTTCCCTGACAAATTATGTTCATCTAAGTGTCTGAAAATTTTGTTCTTTACTATAGTTTCAACCAATTTGCCCGGTACTGAAATCAGGTTTACTAGCCTGTAATTGTCGGGTCACCTCTGGCGCCCTTTTAAAAAATTGGCATCACATTAGCTATCCTCCAGTCATTCAGTCATTAAACAATTTAATCCATTTAACAATCTGTTATTTGACCAGGCTTTTTTTATATACATTTCCCCATGGGTGATTATTCACTTAACGAGAAAAATAGAAGATTCTTTGCATTAGCTAAAAAAATCCCGGGCTACATATTTAATCTTTTTCCCCCATTCCTGGTTTTTAAAATAATTTTAAACATAGGTGACTACTAGGTCCAAGACTTTTTGCTGATCCCTTCCTTTAATTTTCATAATTCTATATTTGTGATGACTAGGTTAGAGTTCATCTGTTACTGATTCATAGTGGTAGGGTTAACAAGTATGTCAGATTATAAAGTCATAGCTATACTAGACACTGACTTTGAGGTTTTCCTTTATTATAAACAGTGGGCACAGAGCCAAGAAAGTTGTGGTTTTCTCTCACATTCTTAGTCACAAGTAATACAAGTCATGTCTCTTCACAGTCATACCATTTGTCTGAAGCCAGCTTTATTTTTTAGTGAATGAATCCTATCTGATGAGTAACAATATTTTAAAACAATTTGATCTATGAAGTTCAAATTGCAGTGAAAACATTTGGATGATACACTCTGGTTTTAAGTACTAGAGGAAAATGATTGTGCTTTAACCTACTTCTTCTACAGTCAGAAGCAGGGGAAGTCCTTTTAATAAGATTAAGACAGACAAGACACTTATGCAAATAACATCTACAGTCGCTTGTTATCGGGGCTGATCCTTTTGACATTTTAATCTTCTCTGCAAGAACAGCAAGATGTCTTCTGGAAGGAGGAAGAGAAATCTGCATGTTAATTAGTTACTCTTTATGTAAAAACCTCTGGATAGAAACACAATAGTCCTGGCTTGATCTGTTGTATTTGGTAGAATTTTTTCATTTTTATTTGAGAAAATGAAATAAGAAATAAGGAAAAGAATAAGCAATAAGAAAAAGCCATATTTAAGTAAATCAGGTGTGGGAGAATATTTTAAATTAGACTCTTCTCGTTCACTTGTTTTGAAATGCTTTAGGAAACATACTCATTACACAGCTTACAGTCCACATTTACTTTTTGAAAGTCTCAAAACTAGCAGTGAAGATAAATAAAATTGACCTATTTTTTAAAAAATAAGAATATTTTCATAGGAGAATTGCTGTTCTATATTATTATATTAACATTTTTAAAAGTTCTTTACTTTCATTCTGACAACCATTATTTTGAAAAACTGACAAAAATTGATTTATTGGGACTGTTTTTTAAACTTAGTTAAAAATCAGTTAGGCAATGAAAATAAGACTTTCTAGTAAGTTTCACTTTCCTTTATAGGGCCTTAGAAGTTATCATATTGGAACAAGACCAGAACAGTCCATGTGGTATGCTATCTTGTCTCCAGCAGTGGCCAGTTTCAAACTAAGGTGTCCACAAACGTCAACTATACAGTAACAGGCCAACAGAGAGGAAGTTGGTTCCTAACTCTGGGCAGCTGGTGGTGGGCTTGTGTACTGAAACATGGGTAGTTACATTTTACATTCTAGATAATGTAACTGTAGATGTTATTTGCATAAGTGTCTTGTCTTTCTTAATCTTTAAGTGGGTGTTTTAAAAGGACCATGGAGAGGGAATACAGGTGCAATAACCCTGAAATTGTGACAGAGGTCACAATGGATGAAGATGGAGCAAAGACCTTGAGATTTGTCAGGGAATAAATTCTTAGAGACCTTCGTGGGACCAGTTTCAGTAGAATGAAGGGGGTCTGAAGACCGATTGAAGGGTTTAAAGAAAGAGTTAGAGGAAAGGAACTTGAGGCAACAATTGTAAAGATTTTCAACTTTCTTTGTGAACGGTTTGCTTTAACACAGCTTTACAGAGATGCTTTAATTATTTCAGGTGTCCTGTCTTGCAAACTTACCACCAGCAGGAACCATTAAATGTTCTAGCTGAGGGTCCAATCATCCACATTTTAAGTGGTTGGGTATTTTACACTGACCTGAGTGGTACAGGATAGGGACCTAGCAGGAAGTATCTTGCTGTTAATCTGAGACTTTTATGGTCAACATTTTATATTTAGCAGTGTTAAAAGAAACAGTCATTAAAATAAAATCGGCTTTAGATTTGGAAATACAATTAGAGCTTTATGATTACATGATAGTGATACCATATGCTATATAAAAGTAGATACCTACCACCTCTTCAAAAAGCATTAGTTTCCTTTCCTCCAACATGTGTACCAACTGGGTAGCCCTCTACCGCCACAACAAACCAAAAGCAGACAAATTTGAGAATATGCCATGATGGCTTATGACAGGTAGGTGTGAAGACTGTCAAGTGCATTTTTGGCCAGAGGGGTTTAGGACAAAAGAGTAAAAGGAGGATTGTAACTCCGTCTTTTTGTTACTGCCAGGGTAGGTGTTTTTAGGAGATAGTTAAATAATGATGCATCCACTTGGCCAAATCATATAATTCCTCTCTGTGTCCTCACTGTTCCCTACCATTTACAAAACGAGGTGGCTTAGAGAAAGGAGTTGTAATATTGATTGGAACACATGCAGTCCGTTCTCTAAGCACTGGTGCATTGTAACCTAAAGAGTAATAAAATTGTGGATGGATGCTTTTAACCTAGAGAGCAGACCTGGATAGATCATTTTCGACCAAACAATTTCTCATCAAAGTATGCTGTTTTGTCAAAGCCAAAACATTTTGCAGAGAGGTATCCATTCTTCTTCGAGTGCTTGCTCTTGTCATTTCTATGCTAGGTGTGCGCATACCACACGCACACACCACGTGTACAGTTGCCAGATATTTTTTTTCTTTTAGTGGTATCCATAGAGCCGGCCCTAGTGCCCTCTGGAGCCCCATGCATATGTGCTGGTATAAGGGGTGCTGCCGGCCCTACACCCTCTCCGTTCCTTTTTACCACCTGTGATGGTGGTTGGAATGACTTCTTGCCTTTGCAAGGCTTTCCTAACTTAGTGGTTTGAGTTTTATTCTATTGTATATACTTGTAATTAGGTAATTACCAAGTTAGTGTTTAGAGTGTAGATAGTTCTCCTAATCTTAGAGGGATGTCATCCCAATGGGTATGCCCCTGTCTCCGGGATTCAAGCCATGCTCCACCTGTGGCAAATCTATGCCTGTGAGAAACCCGTATTCAGCCTGTCTAACGGGCCTTGGGGAAGCTCAAGTGAAGAATTGTAAAATCTGGCGGGGCTTCAGGCCAAGGATTGAAAAAGATAGACATTTGTTTGAAGTCACATGGAGACAACCCTCAGACCATCCTCAGAACCATCCTGCTCCGAATCAGTATTGCATACTTCAGCCTTGGTGTGAAGTGCACTGCTGGCACTTGGTTCTCCCAGGTGCATTCATCCCCAGTGCCAAGAAAGAGAGACAAGAATCAGTGTGCGGAGAAAGAGCGCACTCCCTCACCAAAGACGGACAAAAGGGAGCAGCTGACGTGATGAGACCTGCACGGGGTCACTCATCCTCTCCAGAGCTACTGCTCAAGTGGGTCCATAGTCCTGGATTATCTAGACTTAAGGAATTAAACCCAGCAGCAGTTGTTTCTTGTGCCTCCCCCATACTCTTCTCTGATCTACACTTTTCTTCATGAATGTGCATGGTTACATCCTTTTGAGATGGAGATATGGATGCTGCAGTAGCTGCCAGGTCACCTGCACTCTGACTGACTGGAAGATCAGGCATCTCCTCATCACTCACATCCTCAGTGGGGCTGGAAGGCTCACCATGAACACTTGTGTCTATGTATCTCAGGAGAGCTCCTCCTGCTAAGATAGAAAAGCTTCCTTGGCTTTCTCTCTGTTTCTGAATGCTGCCCCAGAGGTTTGTTTTCTTCTTTCACTCATGACTGCTGTGCCAACTATAGTTGCTCTTAACACCCAGTTGAAGGGGATAAATAAGCAGGCTGGCAGCAGGGCCTGAGTGAGGGAAGATATCAGCATCTTCAGGGCCTGACTGGCTCCTACTCCTTCAGTTGTTCTCCTCAAGTGCATTCAGGGAAGTAGCAGGAAACAGGAAGCTCCCTGAGAAGCTGGTGTTAATCAGTCCAGGCTCCTGGGGCTGTAGAGAGATACATAAGAGGCTTCTCCTCCTCTCTCTCCCTGCAGTTTCTGCTGCTATCTGTTCTTCCCTCTCACCTTTTCTCCTGTCTGCCTGTTATGTCTCTTGTATCCGTCTTCCTCCAGCACAGCACTCACCATCTCTGTGCATCTAGAGCAGAGAGAATACATATGCACCAGGAGCAGACACAATTTTCTACACTCTGGGTCCTAATGGTGCCCCCGAACAGTCTGGCGCCTGAAGCAGTCGCCTCAGATCACCTCATGATAAGACCAGCCCTACCTGTGAAGCTGTGAAATGAAATTGTTATCCTCCAGCCATCTCTGCTAGAGAGAGAGATGTGGAGCTTTTACACAAGCGTCGTGGTAACACACACAACTCTATTTTCCCTGTCATGTGTTAAATATTTTTTTGTATAATCTTTAAGCAGCCTACGTGTGCATTTCAGGACCATTGTGGCACTTTGGTACCTGGTGACACTTGATTTTATGACGCTCAGTAAATGTAAATTGATGAGAGGGCTGAAGGAAGAAACAGTGTCATAGTTTTTCATATACCATGGAGTCCTTGGAAATGAAAACATGTTAAAGTAATAATCCTGTTGTAATAATTTTTTCTACAAATGTTAGTCATGCAGCAAACTCCTACTACCACTGGCAACTTCTAGCTAGTGGTATGATTTTTTTGTTTAAGTTAAATGATTTCTGCTAATAATGGCTTAACAAAAACTGAGTTTTTCCTTTGCTCATGTTTTTACAATGGTCAGATAGTGGTCAGACAATGAATCATCCTAGGTGTCCCAAATTAGTTATATATTCTGTGGAGGTGGGAAAGTTTGTACGCCAGCTGAACCAAGTCCAGTAAGTCATTTCATGCTAATAGTAAAAATGTGATAGCGAGTAGACTTGATTTCCTCTTCACATTTTCCCTAGATATTGTTACTGCTAGGTTATGCTGTAGTTTTTTGTTTTAGTAAATGCAGAACATCTTACAAGTTTCAGCAAATATATCAATATTTCATATATCGTTGTAAAAGGACATTTTAAATCACACCATCCTGCTCCCCCAAATAACAGGATTTTTACCATATTATGAATTAAATTATTCTTCCTTGGGGTTTAAATTAGCTGTTACCATGCAAGAAAGAGATCTTGGCCACATTGTGGATAGTCCTCTGAAAACATTTGCTCAATGTGCAGTAACAGTCAAAAGGCTAACAGAATGTTAGGAACCATTAGGAAAAGGATAGATGATAAAAGAAAATATAGTGTTGCTATATAAATCCATGTAACATGTCCACCTTTAATACTGAATGCCGTTCTGGTAGTCTCATCTCAAAAAAAGATGTATTGGAATTGGAAAAGCTGCAGAGAAGTGCAACAAAAATGATTAGGAGTATGGAATGGCTGCCATACAGGAGAAATTTAAAAGACCTTAACTATTCAGCTTACAAAAGAGACAACTAAAAGGGTCTGACAGAGGTGTATAAAATAATGAATGGTATGGAGAAAGTGAATAGGGAAGTGAAGTAACACACAAATTAGGGAAATTAATGAAACTAATAGGCAGCAGAGTTGAAACACACAAATTAGGGAAATTAATGAAACTAATAGACAGCAGAGTTGAAACAATAATAAGGAAATACTTCCACAGGTTGACTATGCATTATGTGAAAATCTCATTGCCAGAGGCTTTTTTGAGGCCAAAAGTATAGCAGAGTTCAAAAAAGAATTAGATAAGTTTGATAAGAATAGGTCCATTAATGGCTGTTAGCCAAGATGGTTAGTGGTGAAACCCCATGCTTGGGCTATCCTAAACTTCTAACTGCCAGAAGCATCTGGCATTGGCCACTGTCAGTAGACGGGATACTGGGCAAGATGGACCATTGGTCTGATCCAGTACGGCCATTCTTGTTATGTTCTTCATGACTCCAACTCAAATTATCATCTTCACAGATTTTTATGTCAGAAATATGTTATTACAGGTCAGTTGTGTTGCACTGACAAACAACCGGATGTTGGCCTAAGTTGTTACCACATGACACTCATTACCACATGTCACACCTTTCTGTACAAAAGCTTAGATAAGCAGGCAAGTAGACTCTTTGAAGTTGATTAATAAACTTCCGTAAATAAGATTTGAAGAGAAGGAGAAACAAAGGAGATTCCATAAATCCCATTTCTTCAACAGCCAACAAAATCATATGTTTTAGTCAGTGAAGCCTTCATCCCTGGTGACCATGTTGGCTGAAGTATTGCTGCTGCTTCTCCCTCAGCCTCCCCCAAGAAGTGGAATTTATGGAACTGTCTTCGGATTATTTAAAATGTCTGACTATTTTTATTTTTTCAAAGTGTTTAGCTTGTTATAGAATTAATTTTGCATACTATGAAGTGTAGTATCTTCATGCCTTATGCTGTCTCTTTGGGACTGATCCCAAGCTCTGCTTAAATGCAGTGAGATGGAGGGAAAGTGAGTTTGGCCTTGTCCATGTGGAGACTTTAGTTCACAACAAGCCAGGGTGTGAATGTAGAGTGCTCTACCCTGCTGAGCACTAAGTCTCTGAGTGGACCCTGCAATTGCTCTCTAAAAGTTCCATAATGCACTTGGAGGTATTCCTATTTGAACTTTTAGTGTGTGGGAGGCTACTGCACATGCACTCAATCTCAAGGTTACTCAGGGGCCTTACACCGGTGGAGGATAGTCCACTCTGCCATGCCCATACCAACTGAAATACCCCCAACACTCCTCACCCCTCTGTCGCTGGTGAAGGGGGTGACTGGTATAGGAGGCTTCTACACCAAGGGGAGAGCCCTTGCAAAAGGGAATTCTTCACTGATTATCTCTCGCTTCTTTAAAGCCATGTTATGCCGCATACTTAGCAGACTGGAGAATCCAGCCTGTTAAGACTAATGGGTATGTTATACATTAGCTCTTGCTCCGATTGAAGTCAGTGGTAACTTTAATTATGCCTATTATTTTAAGTAAGTTAAGCACTAGGTTTATGCACTTTGCAGAATCTGCCAAATAACATTTGTAATAATAATATATAGCCTTTATATAGCACTTTACATCCTCAAAGTGCTGTAAAAACTTTAGTTAATATGCTAATTGGCCAAAAACTGTTGCCTGCATTTTGTACTTTACACTTTGTTGTGCAGCTTAGAAATATGAATCTCTGTTGTAGCCAATTTTAGAAATTCAGTGGTTTTACTAGTACTGCTTGAAGGTTTTGTGGTTATTCTTAAACATTAGATTGGGAACAGTAGACTAAACTGAGATTAAAGTGCCAAATTGTGGCATTGAACACACGCAGCTTGGTGAAAAACTATTTCATGCTGTTATAGTTAAAAAAGTAGTCAGTGAATATTTTGTAAAGTTTTAAAGTATATTATTTAAATTACAAGCAAATTAATGTCTGGATAGAGAGGCTCAAGATTACTTGCAGGATACAGTATGTTCTTGTATGCGTATCATTACTTTTATTATGCTACAGTAGTGCTAGATGGTCTCTGTGGAGAGGAGCTGTTTTTTCATGTGAACGCTTAAGTCAGAAACTGGGCTATTCTTGTTCTCATTTGGTGACAGCTGTCAAAGTACGGTATTTGAAAGATTTATTTTAAAATATACCATGTAATGTGAAAATGTATAGCTCAGTTTTTGTAGCCTTATATTAAGCTCGCTCTTTTCCCTTCTGGTATCTTAATTTTATTAATTGAAAACGCATATAACAGTGCCTGTTGAAGAGCAAACAGTACTTGCAAGAGAGGCATATTTATTCATTAGTCTGTTCATTCATTTTTTGGCCTTACATCATCAAATTTCTCTGATTTGCTAGGAATTTACTGAATATTTTTATTTCATGATTAAAATGCAATAATTAAGCCAATAACATTTTTTTCTCTTTTGGGAATCACTGAAGAAAGTGTTCACTTCTGCATAGAAGAGCTGTAGTTTAATCATTATTCTGCTTCTTAATGTTTTCTAGGACTCAACCAAAAGCAGTTTTTGCAGAAGTGGAATCAGAGGAAGATGAAACAGACAACAAGCCAGAGTGGAAAAAACGTAAAATATGAAGAACTTGATTTGCAGGAGGGTGGATTCAAAACAAAGTAGAGACTTATTTCATTATGCAATAAAAAGTCAAATTCTTTACAAACAGACGTTCTTTTAATGCATTACACAATTCGCGACAACCCCACCAAAGATGATTGTTGCATTGCTGTAGACTAGAATTGTTGATCTGCCCTTTTGTAATAAGGAGTTACATAAGATTTTTGCAAAATATAATTAATTTTCTTAACTTTTGAATTTTTAAAAAAGTATTTGTAATTTTTAACCAGAATACATCGTCAGTGATTAAGGAGAAAGCAACATTTTACTATAATGTTCCATCTGAGGATTTTAAGTAAGAACATAAAAACTGGAGTTTTTCAGGCTTCTTTTATTTATTCCAGTAACATCTCTCAAGCTGTGCAAAAAAGTCATGATTTCACATTTTTTAGGATTATCAATTCAGGATAATTCTTAGGCATCAGGTTTGTTTAGCTGGTGTGCTAGTTTTGTAAAACATCAAATATTTTCTCGTATTTATGGACGATCTGAAGTACATTTCTTTTGAATTGTACAGTCTCTCACATTAATGGTAAAGATTTTATTTTATAAGTCATATGGAGTAAGAATGTACAATTCTGTATGTTTGTCTGAATTAAAACGTTGTATACTTGTTACTTTTTTTTTTCCTAATTTTGTATGGATTATTCAAAGTTAAATAGATTTTGTTCAGGCCTCTTAACTCTATTGTATATTGACAAGCAATAATACTTGATAATGTGTGTTTGTTAGCAATATACACACAGACTTAGGCTTGCTGAGTATATAGCTGAACTGTACTTATACTGGCTGACGAAGTTACTTTCTAAAATGTGATGCTGACCTTTATAAAATGGTGGTATTTACCACCAAGTTGCTATGTTAAATGTCACTAAGTGAAGGAGAGAGAGATTTTAAAAAAACAAAAACAAACCAACCTCCTTAAGGCAAATAAAGAAGCTAGATCACTTGTGGGCTTGTATATTTTGGTTACGATAATATTCGCTGGGCACTCAGATACCACAGTGAGGATCGTGAAATGTACTAAGCATCCTCTGTCATTGAGAGTGGAGGGTACTCAGCACCTTGTAGGATTGAGCTCTGAAAGTGATGACTGGAAATGGGGGTAAGAGGGACTTTAATTTACCTGATTGAGGCCGAGATTCAGGAAAGAACTTAAGTACATGTTTAATTTTAAGAACATAGTTATGTCTTACTAAAATCAATGGCGTTTAGACACTTGCTTAAGTGTTTTGCTGAATTAGAGACTAATTTAAATGCGTTCTTCCCCCTCTGCTCTTTGCTGTTTTCCTTCCATGTCTTGTATTTCCCTTTCCCATCACCTGCACCTTTAGGGCCATCAGTCCCATTCCCAGTGGGTTTCCTGACTATTGGCCTGAGATGCTAACATTAGAACATCTCCGCTGCTGCTGCCACAGCTTAGCCCTTTGATAGGGAAATAGGTACAGTATGGCATTAGGGAGGATAAACCACCACTTGCTGTTTATACCAAAAAAGGGAAGCATAACTTATTTAAAATAATTATTGGTTTGCCATATTTTCTGCTGCCATGAAATAATGTCTGTATCAAAGGCACTAAGCAGCAAGTGCAATAGTGACTGCTTGCCCAGAAAGTGCAGATATGGAAAGGAGGGGAGGACAGAGAAAAAAGGGAGCAGGTGAGAGTAGCAGAGAGCGGAGGGATAAACTCAAAGCAAACCTCACCCTTAATTAACAGGATCTATCAAAATGCTCCCCACAGTGTCCATATCAGCTGCTAATAGCAATCTTTAAAAGTTAATGAAATATAAATGAAAACATTTTATTAATATGATTGTCGTTCCTATTAATAGATGATCTAGGATTCCTCTAGACCTTCTGATTTTATAACTTTGAACACATGACAACCTGTTGCTTTTAAAAACACTGGAAGCTCTTCACTGCACTAGCATGGATTACTACAATGCAGAAAGCTAGAAAGGAAAGAAATGATCAAAAATTGCTGCTACTGATATTCTCTGAACATGCAGGAATAAGGAATAATTAAAGCAAAGTCTCCTCCTTTTATGTCATTTCTTCAGGTTAGTAGCCCATATAATAGGACCTTAATATATTAAAATTATGTTTATGTTTTCAGATGTTCTTGATATTAAGATTTTTAATTGTTTTATTAAAATGTATATGTACCCTCCGCTAGTACAATAAGAATTTATTTCATTTTGTGTTTTAAGAACTCCAGTCATTTTAATCCAGTCATTTACTTCCCAATTTTCTTGAGTGGTCTCAACTCGCTAGATTAGAACTGGGTAAATAATTCAAAAACTTTTTCCTTTTTTGCAAACACTGATTCAAATTTTTAAACAAATCAGCTCTCTCTGTATTTGCACCCAATTAGTTTTTGTTTTTCACAAATTTACTGGCAGATGCATTCACCAAAAGAGCAAATACTAACACATTAGCGCAAAATATTCTGAAAAAAAAATTTTTTTTGTTCTTGTAATCATGAATGTTAGCACAGGAAACAGGATTGTAAGGCGTGATCCAAGGAGAAGAAAAAATTTGTGTGACCAATCAAACCAACTCAGATTTCTAATTGCAAGTATTCTCAGCCACCACTTTGAAGGAAAAAGCTACATTATTTCAATTACAATCTTACTGTAGGAAGGTTCACCAGAGGCACAAAATGGAAAACAAAACATAGCACTTGTGTTAATTTTGACTGAATTAAAAGGAGCATTTTTCATTTAAATTTAATCTTGAGCCTGATTCTTACGTGGTTTTAATCTCTACCAAAGCTTTTATCACGTGTACTCACAGGTCACATACCCTCACTCACTTTCTCTGGGCTGGGGCAGGGGGTTGGGGTGTGGGAGGGGTGAGGACTCTAACTGGGGATGCAGGCTTCAGAGTGGGGCAGAAATGAGGGGTGTGGGATGTGGCTCCAGGCAGGAGGTTGGGGTGCAGGAGGTGGTGTGGGCTCTGGGGTGGGGCCTGGAATAAGGGTTTTGGAGTGCAGCAGGAGGCTTCAGGCTTGGGTGTGGGTCAGAGGAGTTCAGAGTGTGGGAGGGCTCTGGGCTGGGGCAGGGGGATGGGATACAGGAGGGGGTGAGGGCTCTATCTGGGGGTATGGGCTCTGGGGTGGGGATGAGGATGAGGGATTTTGGGTGCAGGAGGGGGCTTCAGGCTGGGGTATGGGGCTGGGGGGTGGGTTAGAGCTCCATCCGTGGGTGTGGGGGTGAGGGATTTGGAGTGCAGGGGGGCTTAGGGCTGGGTCAGGGGGTTGGGGCACGGGCTTACCTCTGGCAGCTCCCAGTCAGCGGCGCAGGAGGCACTGCCTGTCCTGACTCCTCTCTGTGTCCCGGAAGTGGCCATCAGGTCTGGCTGCTAGGCGGAAGTACATCAGGTGGCTCTGTGTGCTGCTCTCACCCCCAGGCACCACCCCTGCAGCTCACATTGGCCACAGTTCCTGGCCACTGAGTGTGTGAAGTCTGTGCTCTGGGCAGGGCAGCACATGGAGCCCCTGTGACTCCCCACTGCCTAGGAGCCAGACCTGCTAGCTGATTCCAGGGTGCAGCATGGAGTCAGGACAGGGTTGGGACTAGCCTGCCTTAGCTCCGCAGCACTGGCAACAGGACTTTTAATGGCCCAATCAGTGGTGCTGACTGGAGCCGCCAGGGTCCCTTTTTGACCAGGTGTTTCGGTTGAAAACTGGACCCCTGGTTATCCTACAGCCATGTGCTCACAGACTGGCTTCCTGATGCCTCCTCCTAGCTCTTCCCTCCTGCATCCTTTGCTTCTCCATCCAATTTTCATGCAGGTTGTTACATTTTTCCTTTAACAATTCTTGTTTGTGTCTCTTTTGTGCAAGCATTTGCTAACCTTCTGGAGCCAGAGGTTACTTGTATATAGCCCACCCTCAGAACCTGGCTTTTTTATCACCAGCCCACTGCAGCCTGTTAGTTGTCATATTCCATCAAGTATTCTGGTTTCCGAACCAGTCCCCCACTACTTATTTGTGTTGATGCGTTTAGTGCCAGATACTGTTCTGATCTTCATTCTGTTGGGTTCTTTTAACTTAAGCCTGTGTATTTGCTCTACTAACTGCTCTACTAACAGTTAACTAATAACTGTTATTGTTTTGAACCTTTGCTTGCACAGTTCAGATGGCCTTGCAGTTTGGAGGCATTTCTCTAGCATTAGATCTGTTTCAACAATCTCTACTTTGAGCTGAAGAACACATTGCACAAATTAGTCTGTCTTTAATTAGGGAATCTTTAAAGTTAGGTGTGGATACTCAGTAATGTATGTATTCCCTTTTCTGCTTCTTGGTATTGGGTAAAAAATCCATTTGTCTGGGGTCACAATACTCATCAGACATTTTTATCAGCTATTTCACTGTTTCAGACATTATTCCTGTCCGTGGCATCTCACTCATTCACTTATCCTTTCCCCTCAATAAGATAATAAAAATCTTTATCTTCGTTTTGTCATCTTTATCCCCTGGGGTCAACTATGTATACAGAATCAGTTCTTGCATCCACTGTTTACATTTTTTGCCAAGTTTTATGTGTGGAAATCCAGCATTCCTGGTGGTTTGAGCTCCTTCATGCTGCCTGATTGCTCTATTTCTAGGTGCTTTTTTGTTTGCTGTGCGTTTCCCTAGGCCAGGGGTGGCCAACCTGAGCCTGAGAGAGAGCCAGAATTTACCAATATATGTTGCCAAAGAGCCACAGTAACACATCAGCAGCCCCCTATCAGCTCCTGTTCCTGCTCCCAGCGCTTCACATCCACCCGCAGCCCCGCCAGTCCGTTCCTCCCCTTCCATCCCCACGCCGCCTCATCAGCTGTTTCATGGTGCGCAGGAAGCGCTGGAGGGGAGGGAGAGGAGCGAGGGCACGGCAGGCTCAGGGGGACAGGGTGGGAAGGGGTAGAGTGGGGGCAGGGCCTGTGGGAGAGCCAGGGGTTGAGCAGTGAGCACCACCTGGCACATGGGAAAGATGGTGCCTATAGCTCCAGCTAGGGTGACCAGATCACCACAATAGAATAGCAGAACACATGGGAGGGGGTTAAGGCGGGGGCCAGGCAGCCCCAGCTTCCCGCCCCCACCGCGGGTCACCAGTACAGCCACTCCCCACCGCCGTTTGGCAGCGCAGAGACCCCCTCAGTTCCAGGGCCAGGTGCAGCCCCCCTGCTGCGGATCAGCAGCACAGGGCCTCCCCTCAGCTCTGGCACCAGGGGCAGCTGCCCCTGCCACGGGTCAGTGGTGGAAGGCCCATCCGGCTCCGGACACAGCCCTCCTGCTACAGATCAGTGGCGCTGCCGGTGCATGGCCCCCTCCTCAGCTCTGGGGCCGGGCGCAGCCCCCGCCTGGCTCCAGTTCCGGGCAAACCCTCTCCCCAACAATGCAGCAGATCGGCGGCGCAAGGCCCCTCACCCAGCTCCAGGTGCAGGCCCCCGCCTTGGGCCCAGCGCAGGGGTGCTTACCTTGAGGGGGTAGCCGGGGACTCTTTGCAAGCCCTGCCCCTGCAACATGTGGCGGCGGAAAGACCTCACCGCCTCTGTGTCTGCCTGGGGCCAATTTCCAAGCTCCTGCTGGGAGCTGCCCCAGGCAGAGAAGTGGTGAGCAGCGCCCTGAGTTCCCCGAACTTTCCTCAGTCCCGATATCGGGACAAAGGGTGTCCCGACTGAGGTAAGGTCAGGATGCGGGACAAGTCCCCTAAAATCAGGATGTCTGGTCACCCTAGCTCCAGCCCCGGAGTCGATGCCTATACAACTTCTGAAGAGCTGCATGTGATTTCGGAGCCACAGGTTGGCAACCTCTGCCCTAGGCTGATTGCTGTCACTGTGTTTCACATACCTTGTGCTGAGTAATAACATTAAAGGACTCCATGTTTCTAAAACTAAACTGGTTCTTTATTAAGAGAACTATTTACATGTGTGCTATAATTGAAGTTAGCATTCCAGCCATGTGCACAGACTGACTTCCTGGTGCCTCCTCCAAACTCTTCCCTCCTGCATCCTGTGCTGTTCCCTCCAAGTTCTGTGCAGGTTGCTACACTCTCACATACAGCTAGTAGTAGAGGGGATTTCGAATGGTATTTTTCTTTTAAAATAATGGAGGATTCCATTTCTTTTAGTGAGGGTTGGTCAAGATGTGGTCTAGTAGGCCCAGTCAGACACTTACACTGTCTACAGTAGGGGGGGTTGTCGACCTAAGTGTCGACCTAAGATATGCAACTTCAGCTGCGTGAATAACGTAGATAAAGTTGGCTCATCTTAGGCTGACTTACCTGCTGTCCTCACGGCGGCAGCAGTCAGCAGCGGGCTCCCCCATCAACTCCAGCTTGCGCCTTGGCGAGCTGGAGTTCTGGAGTCGACGGGAGCACCTTTGGTGCTCGATTTATTGTGTCTTGACGAGATGCAATAAATAGCCAAAAGATCTATCACTACCCACCAATCCAGCGGGTAGTGAAGACATACCCTGAGAGTTCACCTACAGGCCAGGACTTCTGGCTACAATATCCAGCAGCTCTATAATAACAAATTTTTACTAATTGTACTTTCATATTACTTTAATGAACAGGGAAAGAAATGAAATTGTTTTTCAAAAAATAATGTAATGATCTTGACAATTACCTCAATCTGCAAGAAAATAATAGTATGGCTAACAAAAAAAACTGTAAACATCTTGATTAACAAATTGGAAGTAATAAGAACCACAGATTTATAAAAAAATGCCATTAGTAAATCATGTAGGTGCAGCGAATCAGGAAATTTTAGTGGAACAATTAAGTGAATATGAGTCTGGATTGAAAATTGGCTGAAGGATGTTAAGAAATGGGTAATGATAAATAACAGTGTATTGAGATGAGTGGGAGGTGACTAGTGGGATGCAGCCGGAATAGGAGTTATGTCCGGTCTTATATAATATCATCTTAAGCTCCCCCCTTCCAGATCATTAAACAGCATGTTAATGAAATTAACAGATGATACTAAATAGAGGACTGCTGCAAACACCATTGAAATGAAAGAGGCAGGAAATAACAAAGGGAGTGAGCCTTGACAAATGCAAGATAGTACAGCTGGAGGAGAATGATTCAAAATGCAGATTTTTTTTTTCTCATGGGAGAGAGACGTTCGGATGGTAGTAATATCTGAGTAGACTAGAGTAATCAGAATCGAACAACAGCAGGTCTGGCTTCTAGGCAGGGGGGCGACAGGGCTCCACACATTGCTCCTGTCCTGAGCATTGGCTCCGCACTCCCAATGGCTGGTTCCTGGTGAATGGGCACTGTGAGGGGGCATGCCTGCTTATGTGCCTCCACCTAGGAGCCAGACCTGCTCGCTGCTTCAGGCGCAGTGCAGTCTGTGAGACCAGGACAGGTGGGAAGCCTGCCTCTGCATCCCAGCTGCGCCACTGATCAGGAGCTTCCAGTGGCAAGTCTGTGCCCCAACCCCCTGCCTGAGCCCTGCCAAATCCAAACACCTTCCTGCACCCCAAACACTTCATTCCCAGTACTACCCCAGAGCCTGCTCCCCAGCCCTGAGCCCTGCCCCCCGCAACCTGGAGCCCCTCATCCCCGGCCCCACCCCAGAGCCTGCACCCAGAGCTCTGACCGCTCCTGTATCCCAACCCCCAGCCCTGAGCCCTCCCCAAACTTGGGGTCCTTCCTGCACCCCAAACCCCTCCTCCCCAGCCCAGAGTCCTGACCCCCTTCTGCACCCCAAACCCCACATCTCCTGCTCCACTGGGTCATGAGCATCAACAATTTTCTTCATCTGGGTCCCCAGAAGATTTTTTTAAAACAACTGGATTAAAGCTTGTTGATGGCAACTGAGATGAGTTTGCATTCTGATGTGGCAGCACCAAAAGCAAATGCAGTTTTGGGCCACCTTTGAAAAAGCATTGCTCCTGACTAGATGGATTAAGTTAGAGCTACTCTAGAATGTTGTATATTTTACACCTCAGCCCCAGAAAAGTGACAAAAGTAATTATTGTGGCTCTAATCTGAAAAGTGATGTTAAAAATGTCCCAGAGGGATCTATTTTTATTAGGGCTGTTGATTAATAGCAGTGAACTTGTAATCAACTCAAAAAAATTGTGATTAAAAAAGTTAATCACAATTAATAGCAGTGTTAATCACACTGTTAATAAACAACCAATTGAAATTTATTAACTATTTTAGATGTTTTTCTACATTTTGAAATATATGTATTTCAGTTACAGTACAGAATACAAAGTTTACAGTTCTCAGGTTATTTTTATTACAAATATTTTCACTGTAAAAATGATAAAGGAAATAGTATTTTTCAGTTTAACTCATACAAATACCATAGTGCAATTTCTTTATCGTGAAAGCACAACTTACAAATGTAGATTTTTTTTTGTTACATAACTGCTCTCAAAAATAAAACAATGTAATGCTTTGAAGCCTATCATTCCACTCAGTCCTACTTCTTGTTCAGCCAGTCGCTAAGAGAAACAAGTTTGTTTACATTTACGGGAGATAATGCTGTCCGCTTCTTATTTACAATATCACCTGAAAGTGATAACAGAAATTCGCATGGCACTTTGTAGCCAGCATTGCAAGGTTTTTAAGTGCCGGATATGCTAAATACTCATATGTCCCTCCATGCTTTGGCCACCATCCCAAAGGGCATATTTCCATGCTGATGATGTTTGTTAAAAATATAATGTGTTAATTACATTTATGACTGAACTCTTTGGGGGGAGAATTGTATGTCTCTTACTCTGTTTTACCCACATTCTGCCATATAATTCATGTTTTGGCAGTCTCGGATGATGACCGAGCACATGTTCATTTCAAGAACACTTTCAATGCAGATTTGACAAAATGCAAAAAAGATACCAATATGAAATTTCTAAAGATAGCGACAGCACTCGACCCAAGATTTACGAATTTGAAGTTCCTTCCAAAATCTGACTGGGATGGGGTTTGGAGCATGCTTTCAGAAGTCTTAAGAGCAACATTCCAATATGGAAACTACAGAACCTGAACCACTAAAAAGGAAAATCAACCTTCTGCTGGTGCCATCTGACGAAGATGATGAAAATGAACATGCATTAGTGTGCACTGCTTTGGGTCGTTATCGAGCTGAACCCATCATCAGCATGGATGCATGTCCTCTGGAATGGTGGTCGAAGCATGAAGGGACATATGAATCTTTAGTGCATCTGGCACATAAATATCTTGCAATGCCAGCTACAACCGTGCCATGTGAATGCCTGTTCTCACTTTCACATGACATAGTAAACAAGAAGTGGACAACATTATCTCCTGCAAATATAAACTAACTTGTTTGTCTGAGCAATTGGCTGCACAAGAGGTAGGACTGAGTGGACTTGTAAGCTCTAAAGTTTTACATTGTTTTATTTTTGAATGCAGTTTTTTTTAATAATTCTACATTTGTAAATTCAACTTTCATGATAAAGAGATTGCACTACAGTATTTGTATGAAGTTAACTGAAAAATCCTATTTCTTTTGTTTTTTCCAATACAAATATTTTTAATCAAAAATAAAGTGAGCACTATACACTTCGACTTCTGTGTTTTAATTGAAATCAAAATATTTAAAAATGTCGAAAGCGTCCAAAAATATTTATAGAAAAGTATTCTATCATTGTCTAACAGTACAGTTGCGATTAATTTTTTTAATCGTGCAATTTATTGTGGATAATTTTTTAATTACTTGACAGCATCTAATGTTGATATCAAATGTACTCCATTTATAAGTAAAAAGTATTCCTTTCCATTCGCCATGGGTAGTTTCCTCGTGCATCATTACCAGTTATTTAAAAAAAGTTCTGCCACATTGTACTGTTACGCCTATCTCAAAGTCTGCCCTTCATTAAATCTTGTTCAGGTCATTCTGTTCAAAGGGTTGATATAACAGATGTTAGTTCAGAATATCCACTTGAATTCTTCAAATGAAAACTTTCTTTCCCAAACTTCTCCCCACACCTAATATCATACTTATGTATACTTGAATTGCTCAAAATGCTGGAATGCTAGAAATGACTTTTAATTTTCTAAGATCAATTTTGAACCTTAAACATTTACATGTACTTTCAAACAAATATATGGTAATAAAAAAAGGTAGATCTGATATTCGACTTGCCAGCTGTCCACGTTTCTTAGCAAAACAACCCAGGCCTCACTTAAATTTTTGCCTCTATGATCTAAAATGCATTTTATTTTTATACACCATTTTAATACATAATATCACAAACCACATTTCAGAGAATTTTTGAATGGTAAAGATGTGGTGTGAAATAATGATTTTCAAAAGGACATTCTTCTGCATATCAATGACAAAAAGCATGACATACACAACAACCAACAACCACGCTTTTCCTTCAGATCAATCTTTTACCTGTAAAATTTATCATGATCTAGTTACTCTTGGATATGTGAGACAAATGTTTGCATATGCTGCAATGTTTTTAATAATAAAGAAAAGTGAATTTTGTCCAAGAAGTAGTTAGTTACAAAATCTCAATCCGCTTCAATACAGTGTGTCTGTAGTTGATTAGACTAAGTATTGTGTCTCCATTGTCTTACAGAGTCCAGTTCTGCAAAACACTGAGCTCAGTATCTCACAGGATGTGGCCCACAGCACGAGATGCCAGTCAGTTGTTAGAGGCTTTTTCTCATTTGCATAAGTACAGCACTAGAGAGGTAGCTAAAGAGAGGGATTTAAATAGTGTCAAAGTATCTCTTCTCTTTTCTGCCTGGTGCTGATGGCCAATATTAGGTTGTCCTCAACTCTAAAGCAGCAGTTTAAGAGCCGTGTTGAATTTCTCCTTTAGTGAAGGTTGTAACATACATTACAGTAGCCTTTGGAGTTGGTGGGGATACTGAGCTCTGACATGTGAAGGGTATGGCCTTGAGCCATGCCATTCAAAGAGACCAGGAAATAAAAATAAGTATTTTACCAACATACCTGTGTACCACACCTTTCTGACAACAGAGAAAGTTTAATGACAGGATCTAATGTTACAAGAACCATAAGAAATGCCTAAATGTAGTGTAGAGAAAATCCTCACGTAATGCAAGAAAGATCTTGGATGAAAGGTATTTTCATGACTAAATTGTTGAACAGGCTGCCACGTTTTCTCTCAAATGCAGTTTGAGATTTTGCCAATCACAAGCTTTATCTTTTTTAATAAGACTATAAAATGTCCATTTGTGGGGCTCTTTTATTATTTTACTAGCTTTTAACTATTGTTTACATTAAAAAATATAAACATGAAATTTCAGCCCTTGTAGTAAGATAACCATAAAAATGGTGCATATCCTTTTTTTGTCTCTTAACCGCACAATCAGTATCGTCTTGATACTGAATATAGTGAAATCAGCCCTAACCCCTACTCAGAGAATAAAGTTAATTGGAGCTCTCTTAGACTCCAGTCAAGCCAAGGCATTCCTTCCAGAAACACGCTTTCTCACCATGGGCGCCATCATAGAGGAACAATACCCCATCAGGTGATATCCCGCTACAGTGCAAAAATGCCTGAAGCTGCTCAACCATATGGCCGCTTGTACATATGTAGTACAGCACTACAGGCTGCAGCTCTGACTCCTTCAGGCTTAGCTAGCCTCGGTATACGGACCGAACTGAGACTGCCTAGACAATTTGGTCACACTAATGCCTCCAGTTTTCAAGTCACTCCTGTGGTTGATCGACCTGCAAGTGCTGTGTGCGGGAGTGTCCTCCTCCAGGACCCACCCCTTGCTGTCTCTAGTAATGGATGCATCAGCGATGGTTTGGGCAGCACATCTAGGAAGACTAAGGACTCAAGGTTTCTGGTCCCAAGCAGAACTTTTGCTGCACATCAACGTCAGGGAGCTACGTGCGGTTAGCCTTGTTTGCCAGAGGTTTCAAACCCATCTGGAGGGCACATGTGTATCGATATTGACAGACAATACAACTGTGATAGTCTATATAAACAGACAGGGTGGTGGTCGCTCCTCTCCCCTGTGCCAGGAAGCCCTAAAGCTGTAGGACTTCTGCATTGCCCACTCAACACACTTGGAGGCATCGTAGCTTCCAGGATCTCAGAACAAACTGGCCGATCATCTCAGCAGGTGTTTTCACACGCTCAAGTGGTCCCTCCACCCGGATGTCATGATCAACATCTTCTGAGGGTGGGGATTTTCCCAGACAGACTTGTTTCCAACATGGCATAAGAGCAAGTGTCAGCTGTTCTGCTCCTTCCTGAGTCAGAGCCTGGGCTCACTCACAGATGCCTTTCTTCCCCTTGAAAGGGGCACCTGCTGTATGCATTCCCATCCTTTCTGCTCGTGCAGAAGGTCCTGCTGAAAGTCTGAAGAGAGGGAGCCTCAGTGATCTTGAGAGCACTGGCATGGCCATGTCAGCACTGGTTTACCATGCTTCTAGACCTGTCGGTGGTCATATCTATAGCACTACCACTGGTCCCAGACTTGATCACGCAGGACCATGGCTGCCTCCAGCATCCCAATCTAGAGTGTCTCCACCTCACGGCACAGACGCTCTGTGGCTAAATTCTTTGGATGTCATGTGCTCAGAGTCTGTTATGGAGGTTCTCCTTGGCTAACTAGACATTGAGCCATTGATCACTATCCGTTGAGCCCAACAATCTAGCCAGCTTTCTATTCACCTTATAGTTCATCATCCAATCCATACTTCTTTAACTTGTTGGAAAGAATACTGTGGAAGACCTTATCAAAAGCTTTGTTGAAGTCAAGGTATATCACGTCCATCACTTTCCCCATATCCATAGAGCCAGTTATCTCCTCACAGAAGGCAATCAGGTTGGTCAGGCATGACTTTCCCTTAGTGAATCCATGTTGACTGTTCCTTATCACCTTCCTTTGCTCTACGTTTCCTGGAAAGTGGCGATTCTGGTGGCTAGAACTTCAGCCAGGAGGATGTCTCAGCTTAAGGCCTTGACGTCTGAGCCCTCTTGTACTGTTTTTTATAAAGACAAGGTACAGTTGCGGCCACACCCGGCCTTCCTCCCAAAGGTAATTTTGTAATTCTCTGTGAATCAGGGCATATTCTTCCAATGTTCTTCCCTAAGCCATATACTAGTAACTGGGAATGGATGATACACTCCCCAGATATCAGACGAGTATATCAAATATCAGAGATATCAACACAGCTCTTCATTGAAATTGTTGAGTAGATGAAGGAGTTTCCGGTGTTGTCCCAAAGTATCTCTTCATGGATAACAGCCTTTATCAGAACATGCTACGACCTAGCAAAGGTACCTGACCCAGCACTAACAGTGCACTCCATGATAGTGCAGGCTTCCTCAACAGCGTTCCTGGCACAGGTCCCCATTCAAGACATCCGCCAGGCAGCAACATGGTTGTTGATCCACACCTTTACATCGCACTGCACCATTACACAGCAGATCAGAAATGATGCCGCATTTGGCAGAGCGATGCTGCAGGCTGTGACTTGATGAACTCAAGCCTCTTCTCCTAGGGACTGGTTGGGAATCACCTATTTGGAATCGACATGAGCAAGCACTTGAAGAAGAAAAAACGGTTACCTACCTCTCCTAACTGTTGTTCTTCAAGATGTGTTGCTCATGTTCATTCCAAGACTCACCAGCCTATAGCTCTGTCAAAGTACTCTGGTAAGAGGGAACTGCACGAGGTGTTGGATTGGCAAGGATCTATATACACCGTCATAAAGGCACAACTCCAGGGGTCTCCACAGGCAACCCCACTAGTACCGCTAGGGGAAAAACCTTCCAACAACTGTGCACACGGCACGCACACACCTGTTTGAAGTGGATATGAGCAAATCATCTCGAAGAACAGTTACAAGAGGTAGGTTACTGGGTGTTTTGCACTGCAAGTGGACAATGTGAAGAAGTCTGATATAGCTGGGTACTTGTATTTTAATTTAATATTGTGCTTAGGGAATCCTCTGATTCAATATATGTAGATATGATAGCGATAAGACAGTTTAAAACATAAAAAATGGACAAGACTCTCTCTCTCTCTTTCTCTGTGTGTGTGTGTGTGTTCCATTTTGTGTTACATTTGTAATTTTTTCATTGACTTTAGATTGCTAAGCAGGAGAATATATAATTTGTGCATATTTTGAAGAGTTCCTTTTCTGTGCTGTTAATGCCTTAGATTAGATTAATAAAAGTTAAAGGAGTTTTAAAATCTAAGGCCCTGATCCTGCAGTGAGCTCCAAATGGGTACAAAGATTGATGAATTTTCAGAATCAAGGTTTATGATACTTATGATTAACTATTTACTATATTCTGTTTGACTTTTCTCTTCAAAGGTAGAGATGAAGGGATTCTCCTCACAAAGTTTCAGTCAGTCTCTGAGTTTGGATTCATATGTAATAATTAGAATACTGTGTACTGGAGGTACCACATATCAGCCTAGTATTAATATGTGAGTACTTGAGTTTGTTCATTTTATTTTTAATTGGTGAATTTTACATATTATACAGGTAGACTAGAGAATCTTTACTGTTAAATAATATAATACCATCTTAAGTGTTTAGGAGGATGGCCATCATTAGAAATGTATGAAAATAGGAGTAAAAGATATTGATAACTCGGTACAGTGATGGATATTGGTACAGTGATGGATGCCATAAAAATATTATAGATATATAGCTGCACTCTTTAGAGCAGATTTTCAGGTCCCAGCATTTAAACAGATTTATTAGCCAGCATCCTTCTCCCCCTCCCCCCACCACCAGCAAAAGGAAAATGAGACAAATTAATATCCGCAGGCAGGATTTTTTTTTAAGTATAGAATGAAATAGTTTCAAATCCTCAGCTGGAGGAAATCAATACTATGGAACTATGTTGATTTACACCAGTTGAGGATGTGGCCTTGGATTTTTAGTTTTGTTTTTCAAATCATTGTTGTTAGTGTTACCCAGACACTAGTTTTGTTTTAACTAGAAACTGATGGAAATCTGGGCCAGTTTTCTGTCTGCAGATTTGCACTGCTATAAACTGGAAGAGCTGAGTGTGAGCCAACAGAATGTGAGCATATCTCTGAGGTGAGATAGTTGATTGCACAAGGGAGTAGAACTGATTGCCAGTTCTCTCATCTGGAGAATAGTTCTGGGTGGCAGCAAGTATGAGAGGCAGAAAGAAAGAAAATCAAATGTGTTATATATAGGGGGAGGATTGATAGAACTATGTAGTTTAGTATAATAAAATTTAGTTACACTGTTGTTTGTTCTATGGACTTGAGTTTTTCTTTCTTGTAACTGTGCAGAAATCCACCAGCTCTTGTTCAATATGTCTTTGTGGGTTCAGGCAGTTTAGGTTAATGTACAGTTTTTAACACGTATCTTTGGTAAAGCATCTTAAGTTATTTGGATGAAAAGTACTATACAAATACAAAGGTTTATTTATAACCACAATGTACAGTTTTCAAACTATACTGACATAAAAAAATCAGACAATAGGATTCACGTGGATGATGTAAAATAAATCATTTAAAGAATTTTGTGCATATGCTATACTGTGCAAAGTGTATTTGTGCATTATATAATACAAATGCACAGTGCGTGTGCAGTATTTTAAACACTATAAAAATCACAGTATAAGATGCTCAAAACTAAGGGCATAATTTTCAAAGGGGTTGCAACTTGGCCTTCTTTTAAAATGTATAAATGCCCATATGAGCACTTTTCAAGTATTAAGACCTGAACACACAGACAATAGAATGTACACATGCAAATTATTCATATAAATTGGTTACCCTTTTCATGCTGGTGTTGTTTATTATTTCTATTGCAATAGTGTCTAGAGGCTTCAACTCCATTGTGCTAGGCACAGGACAAACACACAACAAAAGGAAGTCCTTGCCACAGAGAGCTTCTGATTGAAAAGTACACCTGCAAGTATTTATGCATGTACACAAGAAGGCTACTGTTAGCAAGGCAGGTTTTTTTTTTACCTGTGTATGTTATAGATAGATTTATATGACTCTTAATGTACTTTTAGCCTTGTTTGTGTTGACAGACATAAAAAGGTCATGTAGTGTATGTGAATAGCGTGAGCTGCATATAATTGTGGTAATCGAGGATTTCCGAAGTGACTACTTATATGTGAAAATGGTCAGAAGCAGAGGGGAAGAGGTAGTGTGTGTATTGCATATACTGTAGTAAAGATTTATGACATGATTTAGTTTAAAAGAAAATAACTCATGTAAAGTTCAAGTTCTTATTTGAAACTAGGAAAATAAAGTAAAATAGAAGACAATTAGTGACAGTTGGCAGAGCTTGTAATACGGAGTATTGTTGTATAATGTTCACTCAGTGCCTATAATTAGGTGATTATGTAAGGAGACCACAGTGTACATTTGAATAGCTACTGTATTGGGTTAATGATGTCACTAATCTTTACTGAGCCCTAAATTATTACAGCTTAGCCAGAGGGACAGTGTGAATTTTAATAGGTATGAAATCATAGTCAAATTAAACTTTAGTGAAGTAAACAGAAGACAGAGCTATTACAAGGGTGAGCAATGACACTATCCCTTTGAACCAAAGGTCTCCCAAATTGACTGATCCCGTGTAGATTTGCTGGTAATTTTTATTCTATAGTTATGTAATGTTGCAGAAAACAGTTAATGTATTTTTGAAACCACTGATAATAGGAATTGAGCAGTTATTTTTGTCATCATTATAATTCAGTGGGAGCTATCAGATTTTCTGTTTTGCATATTTGTATTTTGCATATTTGTATGTAAATCAAAACATTCAGATGCTATAGTTAAGGGTATTTATGAGCTTCCTTTCAATATATATACAAACAAATATGATAAAAGGTTTAGAAAACCTGACCTATAAGGAAAGGTTAAGAAAATAGAGTCTATTTAATCTTGAGAAAAGAAGACTGAGGTGGTGCTGATAACAGTCTTCAGATATGCTAAGGGCTGTTATAGAGAGGGTGAAGATCAGTTGTTCTCCCTATCCACTGAAGTACTTGGCTCCATCTACTGCAAGGAAGATCTAGGTTAGCTATTAGGAAAAGCTTTCCAACTATAAGGGTAGTTAAGCTCTGGAATAGCATTCTGGAATAGTAATCCGTGTCATTGGAGCTTTTTAAAAACAGGTTAGATAAACACCTCTCATAGTACACCTATGTTGTAGGTATACTTGGTCCTGCTTCGGCATAGAGGGCTAGACTAGAAGACCTGTCAAGGTTCCTTCCAGCCTCTCCATTTCTATGGCTCTATACATATATCAAAGATAAAATGGGAGCTCATGTATATACACACATGCATAAAATAAACCTTGATTTTCACGCCATATACAAAAACAACACAACACAACACATGTTCTTGGAAAGGTTGTATTTGTTCCAGGAGTTTCTAAATTACACTACATCACATATGCTTTTCATAGCTAGCAATGCTACGTTTCTCTGCCTATTTTCTTAAGTTTCTTAGGTGGCAGTAAGTTTTATCTCAGAACTAAATGTTGTGAATCTCAAAGCAGGGATCAGGCACTCAGGCAACCATATAGGTTTGCTCAAAATTGACGTGACTGAATCACTTCAAGCTGTTCAACTGTTTTCACATTCATAATTCTGATTCCTTGATTTGAAACGTCATTGTTTAGATGAGCTTTTAAGACTCACATAGCAGAGATCACCACAGGGATACTGCTTTGGTGCAAATTTATTTCATTGGTTCACTCCTCAAATGACCTAAGTTGGAATATCAGGGTATGTGTACACTGCATTAAAACATCTGTGTTTGGCCTGGATCAGCTGACTCAGTTTAGTGGGGCTTGGGCTGTTGTTTATTATTTGTATTGCAATAGTGTCTAGAGCAATACAATTGTAGTGTAGCTATTTGGGCTTGGGCTACAGCCAAAGCTCTGAGACCCTGTGAGGGAGAGAATCCCAGAACTCAGGCTCCAGCCCAGCCAAAACAGCTACACTCCGATTTTTGAGCCCCATGAGTACGAATCAGCTGACATGGGCCAGCCATGGGTGTTTTATTGCAATGTAGACATACCTATAGCCTCTGCCTAGATTCCAGTGGGATGAAGTCAGTAGGATGATATTAACATTTTTGTAGCAAATGCATAAGATAGCCGATTTATTTTCTAGCAATCATCTAAACATGAGGTAACTGGAATTCCTGCTGCACGCAGCATCCCAAATCACCTATGTATCAGCCAGGACTAACCTTTTTTGTATACTGTTCATTTGAGACCATGTCTATGTGAGGACACTCAGAAAAGTTAATGCAAATCAGCTAAAGTTGTGAAGTTAAACCTTAATTTAAGAATTTAGTTACAGAGAACAAACGCCACTTTACTCCTGAATGAGAGCATCTACTCAAGATTTAAGGTGCATTAACTGAGGGTATGTCTACGAACAAAGCCCTTCCGCAAAACAATCCAGTTGTTCGTCGCTGTAGCTGAACAAATGAAGAGCTTGCCAGTATCTTCTCAGCGGATATCATCTTAGACCACAGGGTGCATCTGCGCTTGCTATGACTTGGCAAAGGTTCCACTGCCTGCCGTTACGGCTCACTTCACAAGGGCGCAAGTATCGTCGGCAGCCTTCCTAACTCATGTACCTCTCTAGGAAATCTGCAGAGCTGCCACATGGTCTTCAGTGCACACATTTACGTTGCACTATGCCATCGTCCACCAATCTTGGGATGATGCAGCCTTCGGCAGAGCTGTTCTTCACTCCACAATACCCTGACTCCAACCCCGCCTCTAAGGTAAGGCTTGGGAGTCACCTAACTGGAATTGATATGAGCAAGCAGTCGAAGAAGAAAAGATGGTTACTCACCTTTGTAACTGTTGTTCTTCGAGATGTGTTGCTCATGTCTATTCCATTCCCCCCACCATCCCCTGTGTCGGAGTAGCTGGCAAGAAGGAACTGAAGGAGGGTCGGGCCAGCAGAGTCATATATAGGGTGCTATATTGGCGCCACTCCAGGGGGCTACACTGCCAGCCCAAAGGATAGCTGCTAGGGAAAAGTTTCCAACAGCCAGGCATGCAGCGCGCACACACACCTAGCTGGAATAGACATGAGCAACACATCTAGAAGAACAACAGTTACAAAGGTGAGTAACTGTCTTTTGCAAGTGCTACAGTGGAGCAGCTGTAGCTATGCTGCTGTGGCACTCTAGTGCAGACACTTACTTCAGCACAGGAAGGGAATTTCTGTCACAGTAGAAAATCCATGCCCTCGAGTAGCAGTAGCTAGGTCCACTATGGAGGTTAGATTGAACTAACTATGTCACACAGAGTGTGAAATTTTTCACGGCCCTAAGCAATGTAACTTGGTTGATCTGAATTTTAGGTGTAGACAGGCCTTATGTATATGACTTCACCTTTTGCTCATTCACCTTACCTTTCACGAGTGTCCCCATGCAGACAAGCCCTGAGAAACAGAAGTAGAAAACCATCTTTTCTTCTGGAATCGTGAGCCAGCTTTTAACTGAGGGCATTCAGGTTTATAACTAAGGGATGTTTGAAGAGCATAGGTGGTGCAGAATTCCAGTGCATATGCAGCATCGCAAGCATGCATATTAGTCCTTCAGAAGCTCTATTATCTCAGAGCACCATGTAAATGTTATCTTTGGCTATCTGACATTTCTCTAGCATGCCCAGACATGTCTTTGAAATGGCAGATCCTGTGTGTTTTCTGTCAAAAGCTCCCCAATGCTGCACATTTGTTTCTACCCAGAAGACTGTTAGGCCTAGGAAAGATTGTGTGGTGTTGCTCTACATCCACATGTTTCCAGTGAATGAGTAGCATTTTTCATTGTTATCAGAATCATAATGTGTATAGTGGTGTGGGGGTGTGAGACAGTCTGCAAAAAGGGAGTTGGCAATGAGGCCTCTGGAATTTGATCAGCTAGACAAGGTGCACAACTTCAGTAATTAAAATTGCCTCCTCATCTCACCCAAGTACACTGCTGGGCTCAACATCATCTATTATACTCTGCAATACAAAAGGTAATGTCTTTTAATATGGCTTGTGACACCCTGACACCCCAATATTCACCATTGTCATGTAATTAGGATATGTCTTATGCAAAGAATATGAGGTGTCATTCTAAAAGTCTTGATCTGCTAGACAGTAATAGCTCATTGGATTGTATGTGCTGTCATTGTGTGTGCAGTTATGATGTCTGGCTATGTATGTGTTACTGAAACATGTTGTGAGGTTGAAAACACTCACAAGTAGCCTTTCAGGTCTGACAGTGAAAAGGCCAAACAATGTTAATGGCTTATTGAGGAAATACACATAAGCACAAGGATTACCCCAGGAACTGTGGACAATAGAAACCACTCAGAGATAGCACTACACAGTGGGAACTGTTTGACCCAGGTCACAGTAAAAGAGCTTTCCAGCAAGTGGCAAGAAGATATAAAAGGGGGGAAATGACCTCATAGGGGGACTTCACTGTCCCTACAACAACACACCAAGAAACACCTGAGGAACAAAGACTGACCTGTGGGAAGTGATGGTTCTGGGCTAGAAAGATTTTTAGCCTGTGTATGAAAACCTGGGAAAGCCAAGACAACTTGTGCCTTAATAATCTGCCAGCCTGTTTATCACTCAGGGTGAGAATTTGCTAATTTATATCCTACCCATCTAGTTTGTTAAGCTTAGTTTGCATTTTTTGTTTATTTATTAAGGTAATCTGCTTTGCTCTATTTGCTATCACTTATAAGCACTTAAAATTTATCTTTTGTAGTTAATACATTTGTTTTGTTTTGTCTCTAAAACCAGTGCAGAACTCATACTTGGGGCAGAAAGCTGTTGCATATCTCTGCATTGAGGGAAAGGGTGAATTTTATGACCTTTTCTGCTGTATAGTTCTCTGTGTAGCACAGGATGAGACAATTTGGAGTTTATACTCCAGGGGGAGCATGCATTTGTGTGATGGGCAATTCCTTAGCTGAACTCTCCCATGCAGAGCTGATCTCAGCATCTGTGTGACTATAGCTGCAACTGAGTGTATCTCTACCTGTGTGTGTGCTGGAAGGGAGCTTGAGAGCCTGTCACAGCAGCACAGTGTAAGGGGTACCCAAGCTTGTGGCACAGGCAGGTTCAATGGTATCCCAGTTGCTAAATGTAAATGCATCCATCTAGGAACAAAGAATGTAAGCTATAATTACAGGATGGAGGACTTTATCCTGGGAAGCGGTGACTAAGAAAAATTTTTTGGATCATGGTTGATAATCCGCAGAACATGTGAACCTAGTGTGAAGCTGTGGCCAAAAGGGCTAATGGATGCATAAACAGGAATCTTGAGTAAGAACAGAGAGGTTGTTTCACCTCTGTATTTGGCACCGGCACAACTACTGCTACTGTGTCCAGTTCTGGTGCCCACAAGTCAAGAAGGATATTATAAATTGGTGGGGGCTCAGAGAAGAGCCGCAAGAATGATTAAAGGGTTAGACAACATGCCTTATAGTGATAGACACAAGGAATTCAATGTATTTCATTTAACAAAGAGAGAGTAAAGGGGTGACTTGATTACCTTCTATAAGTACCTACGTGGGGAACAAATATTTGATAATGGGCTCTTTAGCCCAGCTGAGAAATGTGTTACATGATCCGATAGCTGGAAGTTGGGAAGCTGCACAAATTCAGACTGGAAATAAGGCATAAATAGTTAACAATGAAGGTAATTAATCATTGGAACACTGTGCCAAGGGTCATGGTGGATTCTCCATCACTGGCAATTTTTAAATTAAGATTAGATGTTCTTCTAAAACATACGCTGCAGAACTTTTTAGGGGGAAGTTCTATGGCCTGTGTTACACAGGAGGTCAGACTGGATGATCATAATGATACCTTCTGGTTTTGGAAGCAAGAGTCTATGAAACAACAGTTTTGTTACTAACAACATACTATACCCTAATAATCCTGGTTAGAGTATTTTAGTAAAGTCTCTGAGTGCTTGGTTCCCATATGGTTTCTCATTCCACGGTATTACATTGTGAGCAGTCAAGTTTTTGGTGGACTAGGATTACACATTCCTTATGAAAATCTCCTGTAAAATGTATTAGGAATTTAGACCAGTTTGGGGTTCTAGAGAAATTGCCCTAAAAACTATAAAACTTAATAGACTACTAAATTCGTACTTATACAGGTTCCTTGTATAGGTCCATAGAAAAGTTATTCTCTATTAAAGTCTGCAGGGCTGTTCCATAGAGGTTTGCAAGGAGAGAAACCTCAATTTCATATTCCATTTTGTTTAATTAACAGGTTTATTTAACAGGTCTGCATACTGGTTTATGCCAAAGATCACCAGGATTCAAAGTCTATGCTTCCTGTCTTTGTTTTTTTTCCATTAGCAACAAACACCAACATTATACTGTTTGGGGGAAGCCCACATCACCTCTAGATGCAGTATTTGCCTCTCCTTCCCTGCGTGCGCCCAGGAAATCCAAGTTCTCTGCCTTAAAAAGCACCTCATGGAGGTCACCATGGGGTGGAAGTTGGATCCTGGCCAGAAAATCCCCCACTCCTTACATCAGCCTGAGTGATTCAAGAGTGCTCCTCCTATCACGGAGCCTTCTTCCGGATGCACTGGTATGGACCCCACGTCTGGGGCTAGCCATGAGCCACGGAAGCATGTGCTTACACATGGCAGAAAGTTTTCCTCTAAATCCGAGAAGGACACTGCACTATCCATGAGTTCTGGCCACAAAGCAGCTACACGGTTCAAGGCAAAAGGGTGATAAGGGGCCACACGGCTCACTGGATCCACGTACCCATCCTGCTTTGGCTTTGCTGGTGTCCCATGAATCGATGGTCCTGACTAAAGCAACTCGTGGAAGGGACACAAAGGGGGGCACCAGCTAAAGGGGGATATGTGATTCCTCCCGCCCCGAGTCCGGGGCCCCCCATGCTCTCCTTGTCCCCTCCTCATCCCATATTACCTAGGGGGGCTCTGTCCTCCCACTGCAGTGGAAACCACAGTAGTGAAAGGAGAAGAATGTGGGGCTGCCTGGTGGCCCAATACTGGCAGTACCTCTGGCGCGATTGTACTGCCCCCAGCCTTTCCATGCAGATGCATCTCCTGTCTGGGGTCTGTACTGCCCTGCTGGAGGACAGGGATGGGAGTGAGGCTGCGGGGAGTACAGCCACACCAGAGGAGTTGCTGGCATGGAGCGCTGGCTTCTGGGAGTGGCAGCCCCAGGTTCTGCTACTTTCACCACTGCCGTTCCTGGGAGAGCCTTGCAACTCAGTTCAGTTCAGTGCTGAACTTCAGGGCTGTCCCGGGAACGGCAGTGGTGAAAGAAGCAGAACATGGGGCCGCTGGGTGGCCACATGCTGACAGCTCCTCTAGTGTGGCTGTACCACACCAGCCCAGGCCTCCGGCAGGGCTGTATAGACCCCAGACAGAAGATGCGGCTGTTTGGAAAGGCTGGAGCTGGGGCTGGAGGTGGTGTAGCCACGCTGGAGGAGCTGTGGCCCCACATTCTGCTACCTTCATCGCTGTGGTTCCCTGCTTAATGTGCTGTCCCACAGGTATCTGGGGAAGGGAACATGATCGTTACCCCTCCTAGGCGTCGCCTTTTGGTCCCGTCAATAGACCAGATACCATAGAGTCCAGGGACACTCAAGCACTCCTGGCCCTCACGAACTGTTAGGCCCTGAAGGAGCAAGATCTCCATGTTTTCCAGTGCATTCACCTCTGCAGATGGCTCCATCTCCTGCATTACATCTACCTTGTGCTGGCTGTACCTTTCTAACACATCCCTTTCCAATGGCTCCATCAGCACCACCATTAATGCAAGACTCCAACTCCTCTGAATTTGAAGATCCAGATATACAGCACAGTACACTGCTTGTTCCGGAAACAGGACTACCAGAGGGTTCTGATGGCTCCATGGCAGTTTCCTCTATTGCCTTACTCAAGAAGCTGGTATCCAGCTGCTTGGGCACAAAAACTGCAGGATCAACTGGGCTGGCCATATTGGAATTCATGACAACAATATTTGCCTTTAGAACAGTCTTGTTCAGCTTAGGAGAACTCCAGTTTCACTGCTCCACCTTTCATACAATAGATGTTTGAAAATGGGTTAGACAATGCAGTGATCACCCTGGCTCTGATGGTACTGGTGGATATGTGAGATGGTCATGTGGAGTTACACACTTTTTCCTCTCATTATGTTCTAGTACGTGATACTGTGAGAGACACTTCATTTGGTGCAACAGTCCTTCGTTCTATGAATCCGCAATTTTCCTCACACCTCTTCCTATCTAGGTACCGCTTGTCAATCACCCTTAGTGGAATACAATGGGGACCATCCCTCGAAGAAAAAGAGGAGGTTATTTACCTGTAACTGAAGGCTCTTCAAGATGTATGGTTCTTATCTGTATTCCAGTCATACCCTCTTTCTCCTCTGCTGCAGCTCTGTAGGTCTGTGGTGGAGAAGGAACTGGAGATGGGGTCATTCTGCTACATCCTTTATCGCCTTGGGCGAAACCACAAAACAATACAAAGAGCACATGTGTGGACCTCTGAGCATACTACTTCGAAAAGCTCCAGTTTCGGGCGCATGGCACATGCACATAATTCTCAGTGGAATGGAGAAAGGGACCACACATCTCAAGGACCTCCAGTTACAGATGTAAGTAATCTTCTCTTGCCATTACAATCCATACATGACTGTAGCGCTGTATTCATGGTATTCCCTATAGTTAACATGGACAGTACCTGGGGAATATTAGTAGCCTATAGGAAATCAAATTATAAAGGCAAATGATCAATATAAGTGGTCAAAAAATTGAATTTCTGACCTACACAAAATTCTGAGAATTTTGTTTTGTCCTGAATTGGTACAAAAAGTTAAAATCTTGGAATTTTTCATGAAATTAAATATTCCAAAAATAAATTCCATTTATCAAAATTTTTTGTTTTGATAAGGTATTTATTTTGACTTTAGTATTTTGACATATATTTATATTATATTATATTATATTATATTATATTTATATTCACTTGTAATAAACATTTGGTCTTATTGAAACAAAATGTTTTGATAATTTACCATTGGAAATTCTTACAGAATGGATATATTCTCACTAAATATTTTGAATCAGAATCTTCTGCTGGAAAACTGTTTTACTGGGAAATTTTTGATCTGCTCCAGTGATTAATATTAATGTGCAAAGAGCAGTTTGGAAAGGACTGACAAGTTCAGGGATGTAAAATTGTCTGCAGTGTAAATTAACCTGTACTACTTATGTTGAAAGTTTTGTATAGGGAGATGGACAAGAAAAGTAGAATATCTGTCTGGTTCCTGCTGCTAAGCATCTTGGGAATTAGTGTCATTGTGTGAGGCTCATTAATACTAATGAAGGCCTGTAACTGTTAAACCATTTCCTCTGCCTTCTGACAAACTTCCTCCCACTCCCCTTCTGCACAGATTTCTAGATGTTTTCTCCCTGGATAGATTCTTCCTCTTCTTACCCCTGTATTCTTTGTGGCTGAGGCTTGGAAGAATACAAGTCGATACAACTAGTATGTGTGTGTCTGCATCTATTACATGTTCATGCACAATGGAAGTCACCAAACATTAAATAATTGAGCAGAAAATTTACAGTATTAGTCTGTTACTGGCACCCTGGTAATTTACTATGGGAGGTTGAGACCCCCACTGAATGCGTGTGTGTGTAAATGTGTACATCAGGCCCGCACAACTCGGAAAGCAGTGAAGGCCATATTACTGCAAAAAAACCATCTGCGGGTCAAAAAGCCCTGCCCCCATCCGCTTCTCCTCACCCCACTGCTTGGCTTGCCCCACCCCTACTTACTCCCCGCGGGTCACACAGTGAGCCCATGCAGGCCGCATGCGGCCCCCGGGCCGCATGTTGTGCAGGTCTGGTGTACATAATACTATATCACATTGGGTATTATTTACATTTCCGGTATCCATGATGATGGAGGGATGCCAGCAGCCTGCTGAGTCAGGTACAGCCACAGGAACTCCTGTGAATGGCCATCCATTTGTCTTGACTGATCTGAGGTAGAGCCAGCAGCACACCAATGAATATGCTTGCCTTGCACTTCTGTACTACTGGGCAGAGCAAAGAATTTTTTCTGTGGAGCCCTGTGAAGTAAGAGGAAATTCTGTGTTTAGGGAAAGATTCCATAGCTGTACAAGGTCCTTAGATATGGGTGAATATGAAGATCAACACATTATCTGGGCTTTTCCCAGTATGTTGGAAATTTTTGAGCTAAAGCATTAAAAAGTGGGAAAGAGGCCCCATTTAAAAATATGTGATTTCTTGGAAAAGCAGCAGTAAATGTCAACAGCCTGGCGGAAAAGAAATATATCAACGGTCCCAAATCATGAGAATGGGGTGGGGAACCCTCTTGTTACAGAAAACAGGTCTCTATTTCCTGATGAACAACACTGGACAGTTTAAAGAACTGACAATAAAACACATGATTAAATGAGTTCAAGAAAGTGGCCTCAACCATAAAATAATACATTTAACAGTCATTCTAGTTAATCCATGGCAGTATTTTATTGACTTATAACTTTGGAAGAGATGAATAAACATGGTTGAGACCAAGTGGGTTCAGGGGATTCGTTACCTTTGTTTTTAAGATAAGCTTTACCGTATTTCCTCAAAAATCTTCACATGCTGTAATTTCAAAGTATATTTTTGAGTTCAAAGCTAAACAACGTCTGAGGAAGATATGAAAGATTTAGCACTTTAGATTGGTAAATAAAGCCTATGTACCTATTTTTAATTAAAGTACTGCAGACATCATTCAGTTCTGCAATTCTGTACTCACTGAATTGTTTTTTGTCCTTCAAGTGGTTAAGAATGCTTAGATCCTAAATGTGTTTATGGGCTGTGCATTATTAACCTTTCCCCTAATCATGAAGCCAAGGAAAATCTAAGAGGAGTTGTTTATGCAAAATGCAACAACTGTGATTTCTCTTCCAATTAAATGAACAACAATTCAACAGAGTAGGTGTGATGCTGTGATAACATCGTCTCCCTTCAGTCACTGCTCTAGAAAGAGCAGTCTAACACAGTCATTTTGTTCGATTGTATTGGCTCATAGTACATAATAATATCCCAGTACATGATAAATATAAAACAAAACCTATTACTGAAGTGCGTGCAGGGATCTATTTGTACTTTGTCTAGTATGTATTACCGGTATCTCTGAAACTAGACTAAAGTATTCCCAAGAAATTCTTAATATATTAACATAATAGATTCCAAGTTTCCTGAAATGAGTCTTTTCTTTATACAGACTTGCCTTTTTAAGTATTAAATTCTAGGAACTGCCCAAATTTTGTTCTACCAGTGGTCAGAATCAAGAGGTGTTTTCTGAATACATGGCAAAAATATATTTGTGTATGTTTTATTAAATTGTATTTGGTAGGTGAGAGAGAACCATGGATAGTGAAACCCAACTAAAAGTAGGGCTACATGATATGAACACCTTTGCAAGTATCAGAATTTGGGCTCCTATATGCAACCAGAATTATCTAGCTATTGAGAAGTATCACTAAACAGAAATAAAGTACTTTTAGCCTTTTTGACCCAAGTGGTTAGCCAAAATTTGGGATTCTGTGAGGTGTTTTGGTTAGGAAGAGAAATTGACGATGTTGCCAGATATCTGATGCAATCCTATTTACAAAGAATGCACACAGTTCTAGTTCCTTGAAAGGAGTCAACAGGAGATCGTTTCTTGGCTCACAGTTCCAAGTTTCTTTCTAGTCAGCACTTAGTCCAAAAGCTCTCTCTTAGCTTTTTCTTTTGGCTACGCTATCAATGCTTCTGGGGCTGGTGCTTCCTTATTACCTTCTCTTTCAGAGACAAACAGACTATCACAAAATAACTAGTGACACACCTTCAATTGCATTTCCCTTTGTTTTGGACAGTAGTGTGTACCGGGGTACGGCTACACTACCCGTTTTTCGCGTAGCTGAAGTTGCATATCTTAGGTCGACCCCCCTTCCATAGTGTAGCCCAGCCCCCACCTGTGTTTTGGGTTGAGACTACTACTGTTTCAGCTGTCTGGTTCCATAAAGTCCTCTGTTTTCCATAAAGTTCCCTAGTCCTCTGTCTTCATTACTCTCCAGCACAGCACAGGACCTTTAAAAATCCCATCTGTCCTTTAGAAAGGGTATTGCTCTCTTTTTTTAGACTCAAATTTATCACACAGAATTCACTCTGTAAATTGCACTTCTTTTAAAAGGACTCATGTCAAAACAATATCTCCATAATCAAAATGCTATTAAGAATAGTTTCATTTTAACCAAGTGTCTGTCTTTAGTAATAGGAGGCTTGTTTGCCTGACTGTGAGGATTGATTTTGAACTTCCAGGTAATGCTTATTTTAAATGTTTACTGCTGCCAAGCTGCCAGTGATTGATGGGGAAAGGAAATTGGCAGGAGGAGCAAAGAAATATCAGGGAATTCATAGATGGAGGCAGAGGAGGGGAGGGAAAGTATGACCAGAACAAGGAAACAAAATGAAGGGGTTTAAGGGTGGTGTCCCCTCCAGAAAGGCTAGAAAACATGAAAAAGATTAAATATATGTAGTTAGAAAGAGAAACTAGGTGGAAACTGGAGAGAGGATGATTTCTGTGAATGCTACCATTGGAGGCAATGGCACTGAGTCTGTTCTGATTTACACTAGTGATTCCACTGAAGTCAATGGAGCTATTCCGGTGTAGTTGACAGGAGACTCAGACCAACTGGGACCATTTAAACGAGTATAGCTTACCGAGGTTACTCACTTTTGTATTAAAAAGGAAATGTTAACCATTCCAATGAACCATTTGAGAGGAAACCTGGGGTGTCTGGGCAAGTTGGAGGAAGCCTATAGGCTTAATTAACCTAAAGTATTATGAGTCAAATTAAGTCATTTAGCCTCTGGCCTGTGTTGGGCATGATGCCAGACTGCTTCATCCTGGGAGAGCTCGGGGAGGGATCATGTCACGGGGGTCATGATTCCTCCCCAAGCAGCTCAGTGCACAGAATGATGGTGCAGCTTGCTCCTCTTGGTGTGCTGTTGTCTCGTCTCCTTGCTGCCCCCATCCCAAGCTACCTTTGAACTTGTGTTCAGCCCAAGCAGAGAGACTCATGCTTCCCAGTGGTCCTGTGTGTTGGCCATTCACAGTCTGCGCTCTGTATTTTTTGCTTTCATTTCTTGCGTTTGCATGTGAGTGTCAAGTATACTGCCATTTCTCCACACTTAAGGTTGCAAGTTTCTATTACAAAGCTGATTTTCCCAAAGCCCTCTTAACAATTGTGGGCCAAATTGTGATCCACCTAATTAAGAGGGTGCAAGGCACTCTCTTAGGCCTTGTCTACACTATGGGGGAAGATCAATCTAAGTTACGCAACTTCAGTTACGTTATTCAAGTTGATGGACTTAGATCTACTTACCATGGGGTCCACACTACACAGCGTCGACTGGAGATGCTCCCCCATTAACTCCCCTTGCACGTCTCGTTCAGGTGGAGTACAGGAGTTGACAGGAGAGTGATCGGCAGTCGATTTAGCGGGTCTTCATTAGACCCGCTAAATCGACTGCCGGTGCATCGATTGCCATGCGTCGAACATCCCGGTAAGTGTAGACAAGGCTGTCCAGCATGGTTAAGGTGGCACACTGCGGGAAGTAATCTGTGCCAAATATAGGGCTGATGTAAATTTCTTACTTCAGGATCAAAAGAGGAACCAGTCATGGCCTGCTCCTGAGGCAGTGCGACTATACACCTACACTGGCTCACGGCTAAAGGCAATTTAATCCTATGTTAGTCAGGATATAATAAAAATGTTGGGTAGATTCATTACATATTGTAATTACAAGTGTTCCTAAATTACAATAGCTCCTTTGAAGATTTCAAAATCTGGTCTAGATTCAAAGTGGAAAGGTTATAGAAGGGCAGCTTTCTAACTTTATAAATTAATTTTCACAGCTGTGGAATTTGGTTTTGGAAGTTTTCAAAACCAGAGAGTTGTCAGTTATCTAGTGTTAAAAAAGTTTCCACACGGAACTCCAGTAGGAAAGCTTTCCCTCGAAGCATGTTTGTAGCCCGATTCATCACTGCATTACTCCAGTTGTACACTGGTGTAACTCCACTGAAGCCAACGGGGTCAAGATAGATATGAACAATGTTACTAAAATATATTGTTTGTTTAAAAATTGATCTATTGTCCTATAAATATATTTATGTATTTTATTGTGCTGATGTTGGCTAAGTACTGCAGCCTTTACTATGGAAAGTCTTCAGTGGCAGTGAGTGGGAATTTTGCTGGGGTGAGGAGTGCAGGACTGGGTCCTAATTTAGCATTTCCTTCTAATGTAACACAATTAAACTTTTCATCATGATGATACATTTCCAAATAAGCAAACTTCTCAACATGTATTAAGGAGCCATTTCAGCCTATCTCTTGATTTGGAACAAAATGTCTTTGTCCAGCTACACATGTCGTTTGAAGATCTATTTATATAATATGTCAGTTCCATTTATTTTTTCATCCTGATATTTTCTTCTATATTTTTAGTTCTACAGCAGTATCAATAATAGCTAGTGTCCTGGCCTCTATTATAGAGCTTTGCCTTGTGTGGGGTTGGGGTTTTTTGTTTGTTTTTTATTTGGTTGTGTAAACAAATATGGAGGGACCAATGTTTAAAAACATCTGAGTTTATTTTATCATCCCTACAAGAGGGATCAGTGCTACTGAACAATTACATGGTAGAATATAGGTATGGTATACCAAAATGCAGAAACCTTTAATGTGTAGTGTACATTTTATTCTAGATTTCCATTCAGTAGAGCAGAGTAGAAGACTTCACATTGACCCTTTTGAATCTGAGCCTTTCTCTCCATCTGTCATAGGCCTGCTTGTATAGCCCAGTCTGTAAAGCCTTGTCAACAGAACTGGTGTTTCCCAGAGCAGACTCTGCCATGGGGGGACTAAATCTCCAACGCAGTTTCACCAAGGACATCTTGGTTTTATTTGTTTTTTCCTGCTTATAAAACTCCTGGGTAACCGCTGGGCACATTTACAGAAAGTATGAGTCAAAAACCATGAGGGAGATGGTCAGGCCTAGTGGTCAAAGTCAGGGGTCAGAGCTGGAATTAGGAGTTTAGGTTTGAACAAGGTTAGAGCAGGCCTGTGGAGTCGGTTACCACTATCAGGCAGAGGAGTATCCTAAGTATGGGTGACAGGTGAACCGCCGGCTAAGGAAGGCTAGCCCCTGGCCAGACCCGCCCCCGTGCCCCACCGGAGGACCCCCTCACTCCCCACCAGAGCCCTTGCTCCTTGTGGCTGTCAGCCCTCCACTGCCCCAGACCCAGAGCACCAGATGGGTTGCATGCGGCCCACCCCTGCAAGTGCAGGGTGGGCGGCAGGCAGCCCCTGTGTGCTGGGCAGACAGCGAGTGGGCTAGCAGCGGACAGACCCTCCCTGAGCACAGAGCGGCACAGAGCTCCCCAAGATCAAGTGCTCCCTCCCTGTCCCTGCGCTCAGCATGCTATCCTGAGAGGAGCAGCCTGCCTGGGCTGGGGCCAAGGGGGGAGGACAAGCAGGAGAGGGCTTCAGGAGGAGCATGGGCGGGGCCACCCCAGGCTGTTTGGGGAGGCACAGGCTTCCCTAGCCTATGCAGCGCACTGCCCAGGGTTCCGAGCCATGAGGTGACACTGACCAGCCTGTCTTGCAAGGCTTATATGTCCGGTTCCTGGCTTGTGGATTGGCTGGAGCCTAGCATAAGAACTGACTCATCAGTGTATGTGACTTAATCGGGCCCTAGTTCAGGGATGGCTTATCACCTCACAGTACCAAGCCTATTAATGCTGAGTGTCAACCAGTCCAGTATTAATTATTGCCAGAAAGTTAGTTCCCTATCTACCAAATGGACCCCTAAAACCAAACTCTGTCAGACTCCCCCGTAGTAAAATCCAGAGCAAGCTAAAATAGTTAATTTATGTGATTTATTTCCTTTAAAGTGATTTAACCTAGCTTAATATATTATGCCTTTTTATCTATTTTCAAAACTCACCATTGCTATTTTTTCCCTTCTACCTAAAAAGCTATTGGCCCTCCTGGTGTTGGTAGTAAGTAGTAATGAATTGTGTGTTTATTAAGGATTGTTTAAAATCCTTTGCACTTCAACATAACCTTTCATTCAAAGATTTCAAAGGGATTTATCTCCCCCAACATGCAGCAAGGGGGAGTTTAAACATTTTGAACCCTATTTTAACAATCAGCTAATGAGATGTTAAGTGACAGCAAGTCAGTGGCAAGGCCAATAATAGAATTTAGGAGTCTTGGCTTCAAATACTTTGTCCTAAACAGCAGCACAATTAATTTTTATGTAGTTCTCTTATGCTTTCTATAGCTTTCAAGAATGGATTCTGGCTCTGGCCAGTGAGACCAACCACACTGGAGCAACTCTGATTCCAAAACCTCCTAGGGTAGCTCATCTTTTCACTGATGAGAGTGGGAAAAGTATACTGAACTACCTTGTGCAATTTGCAAATCAACTAACTCCAGCCATTTTAGTAATCAACTGTCCACTCCTGCTAAGGCCAAACATAGAACTACAGCATTGCCTTAATCATGCTTCCACATCCATGGGAAGGCAGACGTGAGGTTGATAAAGGTCAATAATTTATCTTTGTAACGTACCCTGAAAACTGCACTCCAGATCTTGGGAAAGTGGATGATCTCTGTTGAATGTAGAACTGCCAACAGTCTCTGTGCCAAGCAGTTTATGTGAGCTACGTTCCACCATGCTGTAACCAGCATAGCTCTCCCTTTCTGAAAGGCTAATGCCCTGTGCTGTCAGATCTCTGGGAAGTTTACAAGGAATTTCATTTGAGATGTACAATATGTTTGAATAATATGCATTTAAAATGCAGATCTCTGACTGCTGCAACCTACTTACAACTAATTTCACTTGTGTTGTAGAGGCTGTATTGCTATATATAGAGCACTAGATACAACCTGCTAGAGAGACACGTTACGTCACTGCTGTTCGTAAAATGAAACCTAGTGTGACGGAGTCAGACCAGAAGGATATAAGAGCGTGCTGGAAGGCAGGTATTTTAGTCTCAGGATGTGCAGGTCCCTGTTCCCTGGATAGCCAAACAAAGGCTACTTCAGGCCAATCAAGACAGCTGGGGCCAATTAAGAACCTTCTAGAAAGGAGTAGAAACAGCTAGCCTCATTGGGACACCTGAAGCCAATCAGGGACTGGCTGAAACCAGTTAAACCTCCCAGTTAGTAAGGTGGGCTGTGGGTGTCAGGAGTTGTGAAAGGAAGTTGTGCTGTTGGTGAGACTCAGTGGTGGACAACGTATCATACAGAAGGATGGAGGCCCTGAGATAAGGGTGAAGTGGAGTTTGAAGAAGCGGGGACTGCTGTGGGGAAGTAGCCCAGGGAATTGTATTGTGTTTTGTGGATAAAAGGTCAGCCATCTTAGCTGATACTATTAGGGTCCCTGGGCTGGAGCCTGGAGTAGAGGGCGGGCCCGGGCTCCCCCCTTTTCCATCTTCCATACTGGCCTGAGATGAAGGTAACTCACTAGGCGGTGACTCTTGCCAATTATACTGAGAAAGGGAGGTCACTCTGTGGCCTGGATGAGTTTCTGAGGCCCCTAAATCTGCCAGGAAGCGCAGGACCCACAAGTACAAACTTGGAGCTTTGTCACACTAGACACCCGTATGTTGTGTATGAAGAGAATGCGAGTGTATTGTTTTGGTTAAGTCTTTTAAAGTGATACGTGCACTTTTCAAACAGCAGGACCATCCCTCATCTTTTGGTTTCCACCAATGCACAAAGCCTTTAATTGTCCTATTATTATTATTAATTATTATTTTAATAATTATGTTTATTAAAGTGCTGCCTAAGGGCCAACCAAGTATGGGGTCCCATTGTGCTACGCACTGTCCAAACACAAAACAGTAGATGACTTCTGCCACAATGAGTTTATAATTTAAATAGACAAGATAGACACAGGGCGCAGGAAAAGGTCTAATGTCCAAGAAGAATGAACAATGTAATGGCAGCAAATGTTATGTTAGTGCCATAATTTTGAGGGGAGGGTGTTTACTTAGGAGGGGATAAACTAAATAGAAAGAAAATGTGAGAGAGAGGAGACACTGAAGGGAAGGGAGTGAGGGAGACAGGGCAGATGAAGAGTGAAATGGAGGCAAAGAGACTGAGAGAGGAAGAGTTGTGCTAACAGGCAGTCAGCACAAGGCATAGAAAGTCCAGTCAAAACCCTAGAGAGTTCTCTTTCCAAAGGGAACGAGGGTTGACAGAAACAATGCTCAGAACAACACTGGTCAAGTCCCTGCCTTGGTTGCTTCTGTTTACAGATGATGTTTGGAGCTGCAGCATTTAATGTGACCTAGGCAAACTGCTGTGAAAATTTTCCAGCTCAGGCACCAAATCTGCCACACCCTTTATTTTTCCTCTGATGGCTGAAGATAATGAAAAATCTTTATATTCTATTTTCCCATCGAGAAAAAGAAAAATTACTTGGACATGGTGAATGGAATCTTGCAAGGCTGATTTAGTAGCCCATCAGTAAAGCAAAAGGCAAGTAAGATATTAGTTATTGGACTGCAGCAGGTTGTACAGATGGACTATGCCACAGACTAGGATTGGCTAGAAACTGTTTGAGTAACATGTTACAGCATAAAAAGTGTGTGATATACATTTCCATTTCCTGGTGTGTGTGGCATAGGGCATAAAATGCTACAGTCTTTATGCTCGTTCTTTTGAAGCTGTGGTGAGATTAGTTTATCTCAGTATGTTTGACTAATGTGTATTTGGCATCCCCTTCCACTGTCTGATCCACAGTGCAGAATGGGTACAGTGGATGAGAAGAACTCCACGTTGAATTATGCCTTCATTTGGGATTTCCCCTCTGGATTGTAAAAAGGGCAAGATAGTAGCTCGCTGAAAAGGATGGACATGCAAGAAGCATAAACAGCATCCATACAACAATAGAAATGAGTTTTATTTTGTAAAAAGTTATAAAATGAATATTGTACAAAAATAAAGTCTGTAGAGAACTTTGGTTGATTAACACAAATAACTGAGACATAAATTGTAGGTGAAGTAAAAACCTCCAGAGAAGCATACTCCTGTTCTTGATAAGGTTTTTTTTTAAAAAAATCACTAACTTTACCCTTTGTAGGTTGAATATAGTGACCTGCTATAATTAAAGCCTATTTAGGCTGTTGCTTGAGACAAGCTGTCAACCATCAATGAAGTACCATAGCAAGTGATAAAGTACTTATAATTTCTGTGCTCAGAGCTAGCCTAAGCTAACCACAGTGTTGCTGAGTTTTGACTCATCACACAGCCAGGACTGTACTATGCAAGTAATGCAGATGATGCTTTGACTGTTGTACACTGCCCAACACAGTGGTTAATACCATCACCCAGCACAGCACTTAAACACATACTTAATGACTTCCATGGGACTATTCATGCTCGAGTGCTTTGCTGGAGTGGGGCCTTAGACTCTGCAATTGATTGCATGTGGCGGATTGCTGCATTTAAAGCCCATGAAGATGACTGTGCTCACTTATCAATTGCAGGATTGGAACCTTCGTGAAGAAACTTGATTTAGGGCAAAATTCTCCTGTAAGTCACACGATAGTGGATCTTTGTGTGTTTTTCCTTTCTTTCTCCCTGCATACATGGGACCTTCCCCACTGATATCAGTGCAGATCCAAGCACTTAAAAGGATCAGAATAAATATGGAGCCATTGCATGGATCAGATAAGTTATTACCCTAATTGTTGTTGTTCAGTAGATTCTTTGTTGGATACTGTTTTTTGGGGAGTGAAGTCTTCACTTCAGTTGTCTATTATGTCTAGTATAAATACACTTCTGCTAATCTTTAATAAATAAACCTCCAGCTTCATAACTTATGCTAATCCCTTTGGTACATAACCTCCTTCACCTTAAAGCAAACTTAGATGAAAACTTAAAATGGTTTTTACTATGCCAGTTGAATCCTGTAATGTTTCAGCAAATTATACAAAACACTTTGGTTATTTAACAAAATAGTTTGTTTACCTTAAGTCTACATTAAATCCAGGACTAACTACAAAAAGGGATTTAACCTTTTCTATATGGAAAGAAAAAACAAATATAACATGAAATTAAAATGACAAGTGTGATTAATCTTCATTTGTCAATCATAGTTATGAGGTCAGTTGGCAGAAGTGTTTGTGAGAGAAACTGCATCAACATTATAGTATTAATATAATTATTTTTTCTAACAAATTGATAATAGTGGCCCCCATTCTATGACCTGCACTCATGTGGAGTGTCACATGGGTAGTAATGTAGTTACTCACATAAATGTTATTCAACATGAATAAGGGTTGCAGACTTTGGCCGTCTATTTTGAGATTTTAAACGGTTTTGTTAAAAAAGGTAAAGTAAGTGATTTTTTGCTTTCAAGTTAACTGTTAATACTTTTAAAAGCATGGCCCCTTGTTCCCAGCTTAACTGTTTTTGTATCTTGCGAGCACATTCCACTTTGGCACCTTTGAAAAAAACTTTAATAAATAAGGAACGGAAACTCATTATTGAACTGTAATAAATAACAATAACTTAAATCTCAATAAATATCTTCTGTATATTTATGTCTTTGAATGGATGCATTGCATCAAGTAGTCTGTTCACTCACAATGACCAAATATTAAAGGAGTTATGTAAGTGACATAGTCCTTTGTAAACCAAAAGAAACACATTTTGCATTTGTGTAGGCCACGCTCATTGTTTCTATTATTCTACTAGGAGTGAGTGCTTAAAAACACAACTTCTTTTCAGAGGTAATAGAAGAATTAAACCTGATATTTAACTGTTTTGAAGAAACGTGAGATGGAAATAACCTAAATCAAACAGTAAGTGAAACTGTTTTCTTTTGTGTTGATTTTCCCCGGATGAACTTTAGCTGATTAATTTTGACACTTGCTTGATTTAACCTTACACATATACTATGTAATAGAAAAAGTTATCTCCAGTGTTTTGGAATAACCTTTTAACAAGCAATATTACAGTATCTTGGAGTGACGCTAATACCACTTGAGCTTACCATTATTAATGCTACCCCAGTTTTTATAACTAAACTTAATAAAAATAGAAACAAGACATGATATTTAATAGGTTGTGTTTTTAAGCACATTCCTAGCTGATTCAACTCTCGTTGATAGTGGACCATGTCAAATGAAATAGTGATAGCAACCTCCACCCATCCATTCTGAAACTCCACCCCTGAGCTTTGATGCCTTTTTTTTGCTTTCCTGTAGAAATGAAAAGTTCCAACTGTTCTATCCTGTCCAGTTCTCTTTGCTGGATCTTGTCCTACCAGGCTCCCATGACATTTGTTTTCCTGCATCCTTGGTCCTCTTTCTCAGTTCTGAACAGACGTTTCTCAGGGAACCTTGGTCCTGTTCTTTGCATTGTAGTAGGAATGCAATATTGTAATAATCTCAACAAAAAAAAAAATCAGACACATCCACATCTTTTAGCGGAATGTTTTTTCAGTATATGGTAAACCAAGTTATCGTCCAAAAATGAAAGGTCATCATCGTAGGCAGTGGGTCTACAGCAAGCTTGTCTCACTTTATCATTAACCAGCTTTTTCTGTCTGGTTAAATTTTTTAAAATTTTGTCATATGTGGTCTCAGCTGCATCACAAGATCCACTGCAATACCGGAAAATTAGCTCTTCTTTGGTTTCATATCCCAAATCCAAGTCAGTCACATTTAAATGTATTTCTGTTAAGATACAACCTCGATTTTTGCCCTTTTGACCTCTCCGTCCCTTTTTACTGGAATTCTCTGTATTAACTGCTGCATTTTGCCGACTTCTCTCCCGCTTAGAAAAAAATGGAGTTTGTTTATCTGGTGACCTTCTCAGTCTTTTTATAGTGGCTTGAATAAAGTCCACTACATTGTCAAACTGATCTGGATAATCCTCTGGCATGTTAGCTATTTGAAAAAGAAAGAGAGAACAGATTTTGTTAGATGTAGATGGTCATTTTTATTTCTCCTAGAAGTTTTAATCAAAGTCCACTAGAACTTGACCAATATTATAATTCAACAGAAGGTCAGGCCTATGGAAACTATTCTATCAATTGTATATTTCAAAAAGTATACATAGCAGGTCCAAAAAGTGGGAAACAAAAATCTGACAAGGTATAAATGTTAAATGAGCAGACCTACTGTAGAAGGGTCACATAGACTTTCCTGGTCTACTGTAGATAGGGGCTCTCTCTGATTATCATTGTGATTAGAAAGACTAGCAATGGGTAGAGGATATGCTCCTTGAAAGATGGTAATGGTAGAAAGGAGCTGCCCATAGCTCACTGGCTAGTCAAACTGAGTTACTGTGCCCTGGCTAAATGCTTGCTTTTTAATGCAGCTGAGGATGTTATTATTAGAGCTAGTTGAAAATTTTCATGTGGAACGGTTTTCTGTCAGGAAATAATGATTTGCCAAATTGAAAATTTTGGCAGGAATGTATATTTTGTTAAAATTTTCATGGGAAATTATTGAAACATTTCATTTTGACTTTTATGATTTGATATACTATAATATAATATATCAAAATTAAACATTTTGATAGGCTGAAACTAAATATTTTAGGAATATTTTATTTTATGAAAAATTCTGAGATTTCAACTTTTCATACCAATTGGAAACAAAGCCAATTTTGAAATTCTGGCATTTCCGGTGGGATAGCAATTTTGATTTTCAATAAGCTCAAGTTATTATGTTGTAAGTTTAACTAAGGCTACATTTACACTACAGCCAGGAATGACACTTTGAGATCTATCCACCGGGGTTGATTTAGCAGGTCTAGTGAAGACCCACCAAATCGACAGCAGATCGCTCTCCAATCGACCCCTGTACTCTACACCCGACGAGAAGAATAAGGTAAGTCGACGGGAGAGTTTCTCCCACTCACCTCCCACATTAACTCCCTAAGGTACATCGACTCCAGCTACGTTATTTACATAGCTGGAGTTGCGTAGCATAGGTCGACTTATTGCGGTAGTGTAGACATAGCCTAAATGAAAGGGTGACTGTTGCCATTGTATGAGTATCATTTTATTATTTAGTCTGAACACAAAAATAAATATGCCACAGGACTGAGAATTTTCTTGCCTCATGCTCAATGCCAGAACTTTCATCATGGAAGACACACATCCTTTGCAAGGATCAGAGGGAAGATATCTGTGGATTCACCCCTCAACAACTGGACGACATGCAGGATGGTAAGGGATTGTGTTGACAAAGTTTTCACAGATACCAGTGTAGACAGCCACCTGTGAAGTTGCTTTCAGAGGGTCAGATCCTTAAACATATACACAGCTGTACACAGGACCACACCATCACCACCAAGATGGTCCAGTGCTTAGATGGGATCAGCTCAAGGATGAAGAATAGCTGGTGGGCAGAGAAAAGCATTATGAAGAGTTTGCAGCCGCAGTGCAGTCTCCTTTAGTTGAAGATACACATTCACAATTGGTCAGTTCAGTCCATAGTTTAAGCATACTGCTGGGTGCCTCACTGGCCCAAGCTCTCACATAGCAACATCTGTGAGTAATGCTTTCTACTGTCTCTGGTTGCAACGAGATTCCATCCTGTCCTGGCAAATGCCTTGGCCACATTTACTCACCTCTTGGCTGGACTACAGCAATGCAATATATCTCGGGCACAGAGACTTCAGCACTTAAGAAACTCCAACTAGTATAGTACGCTGCAACACATCTCTTCCTCAACACAGGCTACCACAAACACACCAGATCTATCCTCCACTCTCCACACAGACTCCCTACAGAATACTGAATCAAGTTCATGTTCTCAGTCCTTATCTTCAAGGTACTCATTGACCTGGGCCCCGGATATCGAATAGACTGCCTAAAGCAGTTGGATGAAGACTATAGTTGAAGTCGCCACTCCTGTGGCACAATGGAACTCAACTACAATAAAATAAAGCTCATCTGTACAGGAGACAGAGCTATCTCCGGGGCCAGTCCAAGATTGTGGAATGAACTCCTCCAGGAACTGAGGACCATCCAAATCTTACCACCTTTCTCTGTAAGTGAAAGGTGCATTTCTTTGACCTGCCTTCTCTAACAGAAATACATAGCAACATGGATATTTATGTATTTTAAAAACCCCTACCAAAACAAGAATTCCACTGCATACGCTTCTCCCATTGGAAAGAGGATGAGAGAACAAACATGTGGCAGATGTTAGAATGAAATTCAATAAGGACAAATGCAAAGTACTCCACTTAGGAAGGAAAGGGATCTGGGGGTCATAGCGGACTGCAGGCTAAATAGGAGTCAACAGTGTAACACTGTTGCAAAAAAAAAAAAAAAGTGAACATCATTCTGGGATGTATTAACAGAAGTGTTGTAAGCAAGACATGAGAAGTAATTCTTCCGCTCTACTCCATGCTGATTAGGCTTCAACTGGAGTATTGTGTCCAGTTCTGGGGGCCATATTTTAGGAAAGATGTGGACAAATTGGAGAAAGTCCAGAAAGAGCAACAAAAATGATTGAAGGTCTAGAAGACATGGCTTATGAGGGAAGACTGAAAAACCTGGGTTTGTTTAGTCTAGAAAAGAGAAGACAGAGGGGATATAACAGTTTTCAAGTACATAAAAGGTTACAAGGATGAAGAAAAAAATTTTGTTGTTAATCGCTGAGAATAGAACAAGAAGCAATGGGCTTAAATTTCAACAAGGGAGGTTTAGGTTAGACATCAGGAAAAACTTCCTATCTGTCAGGGTGGTTAAACACTGGAATAAATTGCCTAGGGACTCTGTGGAATCTCCATCATTGGAGATGTTTAAGAGCAGATTAGACAAACACCTGTCAGAGAAGGTCTAGATCAGCGGTGTCCAATAGAAATTCGATGCTAGCCACACTGCTCGCCACACTTGTGGTTTTGAATTTTTCTTATTAGCCACATTATAAAAAGCCACATACATTAGCCACAATTCAGTAGACTATTAGCCACATGTGGCTAGTTGCGAACTTATTGGACACCGCTGGTCTAGATAATACTTAGTCCTGCCATGAATGCAGGCAACTGTACTAGATGACCTCTTGAGGTCTCTTCTAATCCTATGATTGTATGTTAGTTATGTTGCTTCGTGCACTACTGGAAGGTGCTCAGGTATTATGGTGGTGAACGAAGTACAAGAATTTATATAGAATAAAATAGAATAGAACATACACACTCAGAGCCTGAGTAAAAGGACTGTGCATGGGGGAAATATGTGGGCATTTGTGGTCTTAAAAATCCTCCTTCCAAGCTCAAAGTATGGTGTAAGGCTTCTGTGTATTTGGTTTGCAGTCTGACCTACAGTCATTATGCAGGAGAAAGGGTCATCCAATTCAGCAGGCCCCTCTATGTGAGGCTTGTGATAATAGGATCAGCAGAGTTGCTAACCCTGCAAGTTCAAAAATGATGACTCCAAAAATCATGACACTGACTTGAAATCATGAGATCTATTTTATTTTTACATCACATCTTTTAGGTCTGTTTTCTGATTTTTGAACTCATAGTGGGAATCACGTGTGTGTATATATGTGCGCAGCATGTACATTTTATTGAATTTACTCTGAAACACAAAAATAAACAGAAGGGGTGGGGAGTGTTGAACATATTCTGCTTCCTTTTATTGCTGACTGTTGGAGGGCCTCATCCCACCTCTCCCTGGGCAGGCTCCCCTAAACCCTCCTGCTCTGGCCCTGGCAACTTGCAGTAGCTCTTTATCTGGGACACTAGCCCCTTCTCTCCTCTCCCCACCCAGGTGCTGTTCCTGACCAGCTCCCTCCCCACTCAGCTTCTTCCATCCAATGGGTTCAATCTCCTGCCTGCTCTGTCCCTCCTCTGGACATGTGCCTTCCCAGCTGTCCCCACCCCGGACAATGTCCCTTCCTCTCTCCTACCCCCACATTAGGAGCCCAGTGCAGTGGATGGACTGCAGAGTGCAGCATTTCGTAGGGGAGTGAAAGGGGCAAGAAGCAAGTGCTGCCCCTGGCACCTTCCCTGCAGCTTCCCCTGCCCACATGGGCTACTGCTTCTCAGCTCTGCTCAGGCAGAGCAGCCTCTCTTGGAGGCGGCTGGAACTGCAGTCCAACTCATGCAGCTACGGCTGCCAACAGCAGTTTTAATGAGTGAAGCTAGAGCTGCAGCATCAGTCCAGAGTTGGGTCCCCAAAACTCATGGGAATGGCTTAAAAATCATAAGTGTTGGGTTCATTTATTTTGTTTTTTGAGACTTTAGAGTACACTTAGGCAATGCTTATGCCACAACCATTAGGGTAAGTTTTAGAAATGTACTTTTTTTAAAAAAAAAAAATGAAACCTCAGTTTTTCATCTTATCACTTGTCTCCAGGAGCTAGGTCTTTAACATATGCATCAGATAGCATGAGACTCATGATAAAGTTGTAAGAGTTGGAAACACTGATAGCCACACATTCCCTCCGCCAAACAACAATGGCCCCACTCATTTTCCTATGTAGAGAGCAACCAAAGAGTTCTGCTCCATGGCTCTCAGAGGATCATCATGTTCTCTGGGCAAGTTCTTCACTACATTCCCCAAGTCTGCATTTCCAGTTGATTAGAGGCATCAAGTGCCAGAGAGGATTTGGCCCTCAGCCCCTTTAAGAAACAATTTATACTGCATACAAAAAGAATTTATAAATAAAGTAGGTCCAAATGTCATTTTGGAACAGCAGACTCCAACACGGCCGTGTTCCAAAGAAGACAGAAACTAAATTGTCCCATCTGTCTTTAATGGGAAACTAACAGAGCAAATCTGGCACAAAATTTAGGTTTTATAAAGCTAATCTTTTAATTCCACTGTTAACAGATTTTTTTGAAAAAATTCCCCTTCAGTGTCAACAACCCAGACAAGAGTATTAGTGCAAGAAACCCTCAGAGCAAAAGTGACCAGAAATGTATTTCACTGGGAGAAGCTGGATCTTCTGCACTTTTAAAAATCTGATCACTTGTTTAGGTGTCTAACTATTGATGTAGGAGCCTAACTTAGGTGCTCACTTTTGAAAATCTTGGCCATTACATTTTAGAGAAAAAGCTTAAATCCCACTCATTGCAAGAAAGTTATCTGTAAAAGATGCCTTTTCACTAAAATGCAATTTTGAATTGAAACATTTTTTTCTGTCCTGTGCAATTATTTTAGGAAAGGAATAATTTTATGTATTTATCTACAAAAGAACCCGGAGTTATGAACACCTCGGAATGGAGGTGTTTCGTAGCTCTGAAATATCTGTAATTCTGAACAAAGTATGGTCCAAAAGTTCACAACTGAACATAGACTTAATACAGCTTTGAAACTTTACTCTGCAGAAGAAAAATGCTACTTTCCCTTTATTTCTTTTTTTAGAAGTTTACATTTAACACCATACAGCACTGTATGTGTTTGGTTGGTGTTTTTTGGTCTCTGTTGCTGTCTTATTGTGTACTTCCAGGTGTGTGATTGATTGGTCAGTTCATAATTCTGGTGTTTGTAACTCTGAGGTTCTACTGTACATCATTTTTTATGTTAACTGGAATTGTGCATAGCTCTGTAGACATGGTAACATAATATATCAACAATTTAAGATACATTAAACACCAAACACCATTTACATTATGACCCCCAAGTTCAGGGGGTTTGATTCATCCTATTATAATGATAGGGGTTATTTGCAAACTTCAGAACCAGACCTGGGTTTGGCTCAAAGGCTCCTTCTTCCAAAATAAGGTCCAAAGTTTTAGTTCAAGCCCCTCTCAACTTAAACTCTGTTTCCATTTTGACCCATGGTGAGCCCGAGGGGGTCCAGTTGTTCTCCCATTAGCCTCTCTAGCATTTTGATCATTCTGTTGCATACATTTATAAGCTAGAAAGAAATGGGTTGTGAAGGGGGAAAAAAGACTCATTTAGAAATATTTTTCAGTAATAAGCCTATCAAGCAGAAATTATAATCAAATCCCTGGAAATAAACTAGCTATGCTGAAAAGTTATCAGAATTTAAACAATTAAAATAACACCAGTCTGAAGACTGACTTTGCTTTTATGCTTTGCATGGAAATGTGAGGGTCTCTGTTGAGTGAAACAGAAACATCTCATTTGTATTCATTAAAAAATATAACTTCAAAAATGCCAAGGTCAACTTGTCTTTAAATGATTAATACCGTTCTAGTTCATTATCTTATTCACTGACTTGCCAGCTCACAAAGAGACTTAGAATTCCTGTAACTTAGAATTCCCATAGAAACTGACAGTCATTGGTGTCACCTCCCTCTCATCAAGGTGAAGTGTTAAGTATCCTGATGCATCTCACTCCTAGACCTTTTAATGTCAGATACAATGAGCCAGTATTAGGAAAAGTACTGAATTAAAATAGCTTTTGTAATTTTTCCTTTTGTGGTTACAAGGATTTTCTCTTTATAACTCACCAGCTTGAAGGCCCATCATATACCAGGATATGATCAATAAATCATTTGACAGTTATGGCTAATCTGCTTATTAATTCATATTTTTACGTTTGTGTCCAGCCTTTTACAAGGTTAGCATTTGTTTCCCGTTATCTTTTTACCTCTTCAGTTCACAGTAGTTGCGAGAAAATCAGATTTCATCTGTTTTCAGTAAAAGAAGGAAACTAGAGCAGCGGTTCTCTGACTGTGGGTTGGGACCCCATTTCAATGGGGTTGCCAGGGCCAGCATTAGACTTGCTGGAACCCATGGCTGAAGCTGAAGCCTGAACTCCACTCCCATCCAGGGCAACAGGGCTCAGGTTCTGCCCTTCCCTACCTCCGTCTGGGGCGGCAGGATTTGGGCTCCGGGGCTCGGGCTATGTCCCCCACACCTGGAGTCATGTAGTAACTTTGTTGTCAGAAAGGGGTCATGGTGCAGTGAAGTTTGAGAACCCCTGAACTAGGGCCTGGTCTACACTACCAGGGTAAGTCAACCTTAGTTACGCCACTCCAGTTACATGAATAATATAACTGGAATCAACATAGCATAGGTCAACTTACTACAATGTCTACACTGTGCTGCATTGATGAAGACGCTCTCCCGTTGACTTACCTTATTCTTCTTGTTCTGGTGCAGTACCGGAGTCCGCCAGAGAACGCCCTGCAGTCAATTTAGTGTGTTTTCACTAGGTCCACTAAATTGACCCCCATGTATTGATCGCAGCAGCATTGATCCCCAGTACGTATAGACATGGCCAAAGAGAAGTGGCAGAAAAATCCCATTTCACTTGCTGTCATCTGTGGCTGTATTAGGGAAAACCGTGCTCAGGAGAGTCGAGTAAAGTAGATACAAATTTGTTCAAGGTGAGAGAGCTCCAGCAGAGGACTTCTCAGGCCTAGTTTTGAGGCCTGGCGCAGACCCAAACTGGACCCAATCCCACGAAACCCAACCCAAGCACAAGAGGGTAGAGTCGTTTTCCAACCCAACCATGAACCTGAATCAGTACTGATGCCACCTTCTGCCTATAGGGTCGGTGCAGCAGCAGCTGCGTATGCCAGTGTCTGCATGCCCTGTTCCTTTTGTGCATGCCCCACACTGTGCTGTATGTGCACTATAGAGTGGTGCTGAGATTTCTCTGGCACGGTCATTCTGCAACACACACAGCACAGCCAGGTAACGGAGGAACGCAGGAGCAGGGCACACACACGGGCAGGAAGTGGAGTGCCAACCCACCCCAACCTGAGCCTGAGAGAATCCAGTTGTTTTTCCAACCACTCTGAATCAGACCTGGGTCACATCGGGTTTAGATCAGGTTGCCGGTCTCTAATCTTTGTGAGTTCATTTACCAGTTGATCGCTAGTTGGCCAATCTGAGTGACTAATAGTGTTCAAACTGAAGCTATTCACAAAATCTCCGTTAACTTAAATAAGAACAAAACTGAGCCCTGGGGGAGGGGAACCCTGTTTTGACAGCTGCAGATCCTAAGTTTGATATTAGTATATGATATGATTAGTCCAAGCAGCAAAAATACTTTTGTTGGACAGTTAGATTTTTCTTCTTCATCTCATCTCATCGCAGGACATCTTTGCAGACACAGGAAGCAGTACAATGTTCATTCCTGTCCAGGACTTTTTTCCTCGTTAAGCCCAGCCTGGTCATGTTCCTGGCTAAAATGTTCCTCCCTCTAGTTGGTGGTTGGCCTCTAGGTCAGATTGCATTTGCATTATTTTCTTTGGTATTTTATCATCTGTTTGTCTTCTGCAGTGTTCTCACCATCATAATATTTCTCAATTGCTGCTAATCCCACTGTCACACACAAAGGTATGGATGATGTGTCTTAGTGGCTGAAACAGAATCTGTTGGGCAGAACTGGACTTGTGGTCAGGAGACAAGCCAATGGTCAGATCCAGGAGTTGGGAACCAGAACAGAACCAAAGTCATGGTCAGGAGACTATCTAGTGATCAGAGCCAGGAGGTAGGGGTTCAGAAGTGGGCACGGACTAGGGCTGGAAGCAGGTCTGGCACAGCTGCAGGTATGGAACTCATTGAACAGCCACTGTGCTGCCATTCCTACAAGGCTTAAATGGTGATCTGTTGGCTCTTTTGCCCAACTAGGGAGCACAGGCACATAGTGTGGGTTTATTGGGCAGCAGAGCTCACGTACTTGTCAGGCAACCAAGTCCAGAGGCAGCTGAGTACCTGACATTCATACCCTGATTTCACATCCTACTCTCCTTCTAATTTCTTTGTCTTAACATTATTTTACCTTACACTTGCTATCTTCCAAACACCTCTCACCTTTACTGCCTTCAGCCTTCTGATTTTTTCCCTTTTAATGCAGCTGCCTCCATATGATAAAGTATTACTATTAGTACATTGCTTTTATAAATTTTCATTTTTTGTACTAAATATGTTTTTATCAGTCCATAATTTCATCAAATTCTGTGCATCAGCTTCTGTGCAGCACTTGTATCTAAAGCACATCTTTTTTTAACTTCATTCTTGATGGAACCATCAGCACTGATCAAGCTTCCTAAGTACACATAACATTTTACTTGTTCTGTGACTTCACTGGCTGCTGCATTTCAACAGTTCATCTATTGTCCCTCGTCCAAAATACAACCACTTTATCTTCTTGTCGTATATTGTAAGTCAAAGTCAACCACACCAGTTTTCCAAAGTAGATCATCATTGTCAATTCAAACGCATCTGCCAATTGTACAATGTTATCTACATAAACTAATGAGCTTAACTCTAGATTACCCAATGTCCCACCATCCAAATCAGCTATCATTCTTAATGTTCAGTTTGAAAAATGATGAAAATAAGAGTGAATCCTTGTCCCCTTGCTTTGGTTTCAACCAATTGCTTAATTGTCCACTATAGGTATCTTAGTACATAACTTTTATAATTGCGCTTATCCTATCTGGAACACTACATGATTTTAATACTTTCCATAATGCTTCCCTCCAAACTGAATCGAATGCATTTGTGAAATCAATGAAAACAAAAAATGTCTTTAATCCCCATTAACTGTCAGACTGGGAATATCTGATCAATGCAACTGCAGCCTGGTCTGAAGCCACATGGTGCTTATTGCTGCCCCTATACTGGTCATAATCTGCTGACAATTATTTACATCATGATTTTTCCCAATACTGATGATAAGCTTACAGCATTGCATAAAGTGATGATGACATCACAAAGACTGGATAAACAAAAGTTCTGGAAAGAAGAACTCTCAGCAACTACAGAAAGAAAACAAGATATGAAAATGATGTACAATAATGTTAAGTTGTATGGAAACACAATCAGGCCAATGATGCTAGCAGGAAGAGAGGCTCATTTTGTTGGACTGACAAAAAATTCTGAAGTGGAGCTGAAAGTATTGAAGGAGCATTTTTGACAAAGTGTGGAACCTTGTATTTATTCAGATGGAAGCATTCTGGAAATCTAGATAAACAGGGAAGCGTATAAGGCCATATGGATATCACCATCAGACGAAGAAACAGAAAGAGCAGTGGAACAGTTTAAAAATGGGAAAGCTGCAGGAATAGACGATATAACAGCTAAGCTGCTAAAAGTCAACAGGGAACATGCTATCAGAGCATTAGGAAAAATATATAAGATATGGGAGCAAGAGGCATCACGGAATGACTGTCTAGTGGCAATAGCTCTACCAGTCTTGAAGAAAGTATATCCTGCCAATCTGAATAAGTATAGATACAAAGATTTTTATTAAGGCTATTGCATGGAAAAGTGTTACTTTTGACTAATTATAACGTGACAGTTTTTCAGATAAAGCATTATTATTTATTTTAATATATCTATTGTGGTAGCACCTAAAGGCCACATCTGCAATCAAGTCCCCACTGTGATAGGTACTATCTAAGAGACCATCTCTTCCCTTCAGAGCTTACAATGTGAATAGACAAGACAGGCAAAAAGTGAGAGAAGAAATAGAGATGAGGTGACCTGCCCTAGGTCATACAGCAGGACAGTGATAGAGCTGGGAACAGAACCCCAGTCCATTGCCACAGGATACTGGGTGAGGTGGACCTTTGGTCTGACCCAATATGGCCATTCTTATGTCTTAACCCCTGGACCATTCCTCCTCTCTAATTCCTTGTGTTGTTCTAAAACAAATATGGGAATCTGTGCCACTGAAGTACATGTCCAGTGTCAGGCAGGTTCACGTGTCCGTAAGCTGAATATTCTGTTTTATCAAATTTTTATATATATCTCATCACTATGATATCTGAAAATCTCCAGCAGTACCTGAAACCTATAAGCCTCTTGCTATTAGCCAGCACTCATAGCAATGAGCATGAAGCCAGCTAACAGACACAGTACTGAGATTTCTGGGAGAGTAATCTGTCATGGCCATACAAAGAAATTCCATCTGAGATTTCTGGTATAAAAATTCTCCGGCAGTTCAGCTCTCAAGTAATGTAATCAAAGCCCCTCACTAGAATGACCTGGCTGCCAATCTACTACTGTTTACATATTCAAGGTGAAAAATGTATTGGTGAAAAAATACAGAATTATCTCACCAATTAAAATACATAATATCTAGTCAATATCAATCAAATGCATTCTGGCCCAGGAGTATATGTTCTGGCTTTGAGTTCCCATGTTGTTTTAGGATACATCCCCAAGGAACAGGCCTGGGCTGGATTGCCCAATAGGCAGACTAAGCACGTGCTTAGGGCACCAGCAAAGCAGGGGACATCAAAAAAAGAGAGATTTTTTTGGGGAAAAAAGGATATTTGATGTTTCAAAAAAAGCATCAAAGTAGTCTTACAACATATTGAGCAATGATCGTGCATTGAAATCTCTTTCTAATCTTCGCTGGGAGGCACATGCAGTGGCAACAAGTGCAATTCTGGAGTCCTACTCAAAGATTGTGGATGCATTAGAAAGGATAGCTGAAGGCCAATCACAAAAGGGAGAAACTATATGAGAGGCAGAAAACATTGCAAACAAGATGCAAGAACTAGGGTTTGTATTCATGTTGACCATGTGGAATGAAATTTTACAACACTTTTACCACATAAGTAAAGCTGTCCAAGAAAAAGAATTGGATTTGAAAACATGTGCAGACCTCCGTCAGTCATTAGCAGACCACTTACACACTTTGAGGAATGATTTCAAAAGATTTGAAGATGTATCAAAAGATATCTTGCCTGATACTAACTACAAAGAAGCCCAGTCCTGCAAGCGGGATCAGGAAAAAACAAGCAAATGATAGCAGTGCAACAGAAACAGCATTGAATCCTAGAGACAAATTTTGCGTATCTACTTACTACGCTATAATTGATACACTTGAAGCTCAAATGAAGAGGAGAGGTGAAGTTTATAAAGAAGTATCAAGTAGATTTTCTTTTCTAAATAATATGGACTTATCTGATGAAAAATATTCACAAGATTCCCAAAAGCTAGTTGACTCATACCCTCTTGACTTGAACGTGAATCTCTATGGAGAAGTATGGCAGTTCCACTGTTATATACAAGCAAAGTTTAATGAAACAGGAAAAATAAAATTCAGTCACATTGATCTTCATGACACAATATCGAAAGATGGAATACAATGTGTATTTCCAAATGTAGAGATCGCACTATGTATTTTTCTAACATTGATTACTATCTGCTCCACAGAATGCTCTTTTTCTCAGCTAAAAAGAATAAAAAACCCTCAGAACAATGTGTCTCTATTGTGTATGGAAGCGGACATGCTTCGTTGAGTCAGCTTCAATTAACTTATCCAGAATTTTGCAATCAGAAAATCTAGAAAGAAGCTATTTTAATTTCAGCATGCATGTAAGTTTTGTGTCATTTTGAAAAATAAAATTTTATTTTATGGTATAGTATTGTTTTTATTTTGAATTATATATGGGGGGCACCATAATCTTTTCGGGGCTTAGGGCCCTGGAACAGGCACAAGGACCAGAAGGCAGATTGTGCCTCTTTCATAGTTTGCTTGCCAGGTTGCTCCTGGAGCAGTACACCACCATATTCATGCATAGGGTTTGTGGCAAAGCTATGATTGAACCCTGACTATGTGAGTCTCAGTTGATTTCAGTGATGGTTTTGCATTATGAATAATACATATTTTTCAATGATGCTCTTTTACTTTCTAAATGTCAGCATTTTTAGAGTTTGTGTCTGGATAATGAACATACTGTTAGCATGAATGTTTCTCAGTATGAAAACTGTTAGCATAAAAGCTGATAATGTTTTCATACTATTACAATAAATAGTGCATGTCCTGTGATCCATGGAACACTTGACAGTGATTTGCAGAGAGGTGTCTGTTCATAGTATGGCTCTTATCCTTTCCCAGATTCCACATGGTATTAAAATATAGCCAAACATACAGACCTGATATAACTTTTCCAGGTAGGCAATTGCTGTCATTAGAGAGTTTTTGTGTGATTGTGATGTAAGGTGGTCCTCACATTTATCAATGGGAGGGAACGTAGTATGTGACCTTTGTGAATCAGAGAAGATATATATCCACAAGAAAATCTCTCTAAGACATGATCTGCATTATGAAAAGATTCTGAAATTCCTGCTGTCCTGCAGCTATGCTCAGATTCAGCAAAGCACTTAACAAGTGTTCATTTTTAAACACATGCTTAAATCCATCCCTACTCATCACAGCACTTAGGCATGTTCTTAAATCCCATTGACTTCAAAGAAATTTAATTACAGTCTTAAAGTTAAGCACATATTTAAGTGTTGTGCTGAAAAGAGAGATAATTAAGCAAGTGCTTAAGCTGAGTTGAGGTGGGACCTTATACCCTTTTAAAAAACCTTTATTTAAATTTGTAACAATCTATCAGCACCTACAGGATCTCTATCAAGTATTCTTAAAGCTACAGTGCCCACCTGGTGAAATGAAGAAACAAATTGACAGAGCCAGAATGGTACCCAAAAGTCACCTGCTACAGGACAGGCCCAACAAAGAAAGTAACAGAACGCCACTGGCCATCACCTACAGCCCCCAGCTAAGACCTCTCCAGCTCATCATCAAGGATCTACAACATATCCTGAAGGACGATCCCTCACTCTCAGCAGACCTTGAGAGACAGGCCAGTCCTCGCTTACAGACAGCCCTGCAACCTGCAGGAAATACTCACCAGCAACTACACACCACACAACAGAAACACTAACCCAGGAACCATTCCATGCAACAAACCCAATTGCCAACTCTGTCCGCACATCGATTCAAGGGACACCATCATAAGACCTAACCACATCAGCCACACCACCAGGGGCTCGTTCACCTGCACATGTACCAATGAGATATATGCCAACGTGTGCCACCAATGCCCCTCTGCCATGTACATTGGCCAAACCAGACAGTCTCTATGCAAAAGAATAAATGGACACCAATCAGACATCAAGAATTGTAACATTCAAAAACCAGTAGGAGAGCACTTCAGTCTCCATGGATACTTAATAACAGACTTAAAAGTGGCAATTCTTCAACAAAAAAACTTCAGAAACAGACTTCAGCAAGAAGCTGAAGAACGGGAATTAATTTGCAAAGTGGACACCATCAAATTAGGCCTGAATAAAGACTGGGAGTGGATGGATCACTACAAAAAATAATTTTCCCTCTGCTGATACTCACACCTTCTTGTCAACTGTTGGAAATGAGTAATGTCCACTTTGATTGCATTGGCCTCATTAGCACTACAAAAGTAAACAACTTTTGAGAACAGGCCACTTCCACCTTAATTGATTTTTTTAACATATATATTGCTTACTGTATTTTTCACTCCATGCATCTGATGAAGTGGGTTTTAGCCCACAAAAGCTTATGCCCGAACAAATTTGTTAGGCTCTAAGGTGCTACAAGGATTCCTCGTTGTTTTTATCACTACATAGTTCATTTTCATTCTTTTACCTTAAAACATGCTAAGTCTCCTGTAATATTTTTTGTGCAACTGAAATCCTGTATGAACTTGTCTCATGTATCTAGTGGTTTGTTTAGTTCTGTTTTCCATCTTTATAACTAGGGAATGGTTTCCATGTTTCATTGACATCTTCCCTTCTATTCTGCTTGCTATATATCACTTCTTCATTAGATGCATCTTTTACATCTAAGAAGATCCATTGTAGTCCTGTTATACCTTTCCAGTGTCAAGGATTAACTGCTTTTACCACCACTAAATGTTTTGAAACCCACACTATTTTAATGTCTGATAAAACTGAGGATTCATATAACTGCATTGTTTAATATTACAGTCTTACTGATTACCATTAGGATATTATCTCAGAATTATGAGATTCCTCTACAACTTTACATCTTTTTCAAGCAGGTCCAGCAGAGATTATTATTTCTGAACTCTAGTCTCTGCAGTCCTAATGGGGATCAGAGCAATTTATACAATATTTTAAACTCCATACATTGGAGGATCACACTGTAGTAGCCATATAATTTCTTTCCTATCTTTTGGTCCATGGTCATAGAAACAGCTGAATTCCAAGAATTCCCCCCTGAATATGCTTTAAGTAAATATATACTTTTAAAATATGAATAATGAGAAAAATTTATACTTGTACATTTATTTCCTTTTGAAGGACTTGGACATTTTAATGTTAGCTCTTTGAGCACCTTCCGTGGAAATGTATTTATTAGACATTGTATTTGACACAGAATGGAATGATGGTGTATTGTACATGTCTAACAAGTGGTATATAGGATAAAGTCTATTTAGATCAGAACATATCATTTGTTTAGCACTAACAATGTGTTCCTCTCTATATAGCATCAATATATAGACAAATCTTACCCTGAAGACCTTGCATTCCAGTATCATATCCTGGCTATTCTACATTTCCTCTGTATTTCTAATATAGTAAATAAAAACACTCCAGCTCACAGGCACTGACTTTTATTTTAGTGGGTGGGTACTCCTCTCCTCTCTCTTTTCCCCATGCAAGTGGTGGGCACGGCTGCAGGGGGAGAGGCCAAATTGGGGTGGAGCCTTGGAGCAGAGCAGGGATGGAGCCACGGTCCTGGGCACCAGGACCCACAAAAGATTAATCTAGTCCTGCAGGTGCTGAGCACCTCCTATTTTTTCAGTGGGTGCCTGAGTCCTGGAGCACCTATACTCCAGCTAAAGATGTTAAATGGCTTAACACTAAATTATCTTTTAAAAAGAAACACACAACAAACCCTTGAAATCAAATCACTATTCAACAATCTCACTGTGCCTCAGGTACAGCAACTTATAAGAACCTCTTCTGCCTCCTACAGAGTTTCTTTTTGTTTTATTTTGTTTGTAAGTACACAGCTAGATCTTATACTATACTCCCTCTGTGCCAGTGATCACGTTGTAGGTAATGGCCTATCTCACTTGGGATCCCATTTATCCTATAGTTACAGCCATGTTGGTATACCCCGTTACAAAATATATATGCCTAACACTAGGTTTGCTTTCATAGGTAAGGCCAAACAACATAGCCATTGACCACATCTTGTATCCAGTTATTGGCATAGTTCTATTTTAATATGTTTTGTGTTCACACAGTACATAGTATCTATTGAAGCTAATTGTGTGCCACTCTTGCTCATACAGGACCCTTTGATCATGCCTATATAACTCAGATAGCTTCCTCTCAGCCGCTATAACAAAATATCCCACACTGCATTGCCCTATGTATTGCATGTGCCATTATGCATATATCCTCCAGCAATTCTATCCCCTGGTCACTAACTATCCCATATGGCTCTGCTGGTTACATCAGGGGTCTTCAAAATTTTTCCCTCGCAGTCCCTTGCCAAGGAGAAAAAAGTCTGGCAGTCCTCTGGGGCGGGTATGTCCGCTGAAATGCTGCCGCAAAAAGCGGACGCTTCCGTGGGCAGCCGCATTTTGGCGGTCTAAAAATAGGAGTTCAGAGGTCTCCCAGGTGGTCTCGGCAGTGGCACCGGGGTCTCACGCACCCCTGGGGGTGTGCGCACCCCAGTTAGAAGATCACTGGGTTACATGATCAAGAAGCAGGGGGCTGATCTAAAATGCTCTGCAATTAGTGCAGGATATACTGAGCAAGCTGATGACTGTTTTAATCATATAGCTGCATCCTGTGACTGCTGGTGCACATTTCTTTATGACTACTGGTCTGGAGTGGAGGGGTCATCACAGTACATCTGGTCACACTGAGAGGTCAAGACCTTGCTCATAATCTGGAGCAAGGGAAACTTTCCGGCCAATCTGAATTTGGTGCTATATAATCATGTGATCTCACAGCGCTGTCAGCACTTCACGGACAAAATGATGCAATAAAGTGAGGGAAGATGAAAATGTGAAAGTCCTGGTGTAACTGAGCTGACAATTCCAACTATTTATCAGGCAACTGCAGGACAAAGTACCCCTCCTTCTAGGGAACTGAACTCCAGAACCAAACTAAACATTGTTCCTGGCAGCATATTGGAGAGCTATGCATATTTCAGAGAGGAGAGGGAGGATGAAGAACCACAAAGAGGAGAAGAAACCATTGACTTCCATTACAGGTAGTGTTCCATCCATTTATTTTGTTGGGATATGTATGTGTGTGAGAGAGAGACACGTACACTAAATGATGTGTTGATGAGAATGGGACCAAAGTCATGACAGCAGATTGAGGAAGATAACTGTGGAAGGGGAACCCATTAAAAAGTGCCCACGTCTTTCATATCTCTCTCTTCTCTCTCGAGGTATTGTATTTGTATGAGTACCTTCGACATAAAATCAATAGCACATGGCAAAACCTCTAGTGGGACTTCTTTTTGTTTTTGTAAAAGTGAAAAGAGCTTTCAGTGAAATGGAAATACACCTGCATGCCCTCTGCCTACACACTAATGGTGTTCATCCCATCATGACTCAGACTCTGCCAGGCCTTGCTATCAAAATATAGTCCCTGACTCAAATGCCAGTTGTAGTACTTTGAGTTCTGCCTACACCCTTTCTTATTATGGTGGAACCCAACCACCATTGTGGGCAGAAGTACAGTGACACATCTTGGTTATTGTTAGCTTGTTATGCACAGTGTTTTCAGAATGGCATCCAGCTGCCCCACATAGTTAAAACAGAAACACTAATAAAGTGAATCAAAGTATTTAACTAATTAGGCTGGAATATCAGCATATAGCTAACCAGCTCAGCAAACCCCTACTATTTATCAGGCTCACCGATGTAGCCAATACAGGAGTTTCTCTGAGCATGGATATTTTACCAGTCTTGGGAAAAGAACACAAAAAATGTTTGAGGGACTCACTTATCCAGCTTTAAACTCAGGGTGAGTAGCAATGCTCATCTTCCCTTTGCACCTAGACCCATCTATTTGATTTTCATTGTAGGTCTGAATAGTGCAAGAGCATATTGCTCAGGTTTCTGTGGATAATTTCCCTAGTAGGAACATAGGAACTGACATACTGGATCAGATCGATCGTCCATCTCTGCTTGGCTCTACACTGGGCATATAGTTCTGGAAGATGCTGGTCACTCATCCTGCCATGATTCACCTGAACCACAAGGCCCACATGATGGACATTCACTCCTTAGTCTACAAGATATCTAGACAACAATGAGAAATTTGGTTATCCTCATACTGGAAATAGACTAGACCTAGTGGGTAAGCGATTAATGCTTCTGCTCTCTGTCTGTCCCCTCTGCTTGCTATGGAGTGGACGGTTTGATGAAATAACATTTTGTTAAATGTCTTAAAAGAGGGGTTGGTGTTATAAAAAATAGTTCTCGGCCTCATTTGTAGGACCCAGGAAAATGGAACTCTGATATCTCACTTCCCTGAATGGACTACTTGTCATCATTGTAAAGTTACTAATACAACTTTCTTCTTAATGTTTTTTTTCTTCCTACAGAACTGAAACAGCTGCAACTCAGAGTAGGGGAGACTGGCACAAATACCAGCAAAGCAGATCCTGAGGTTTTGTGGAATCTTCTACTGCACAAACACCCTCATTTCCATGTACCACAATGTAGAGGAAGATCACAGCATCATAAATCCTCAGCAATCTGTGTAAGAAGAAGAAAACTAGGGAGGGAATTCTTTTGGTCAGCTTGCATCTGATGAGGGACTGAGACAGGATGCCGTCATTCATGGAACAGTGAGAAGTTCAGCTCAAAAGAGAGGAGAGTGAGGGCTGGGAAAGATTCCAATGGGAGGAAAATTTGAAAGAGGAGAGAGGATTAGAGAAGGAAGAACACAGATGTGTGTGGGGAAGGAGGGGAGAGAGGCTGAAGCCAAAGTAGTGGGAACAGAGAATGGAAAGTCAGGACTAAAGGGTAACTGCAAGGAAGGCAACTCTTACATCATTTGTACCCAGGAGCAGCACTGAAGCACCATTCTATCCCATCCACACAGACAATCTCAAGATGTCTTATAAATGTGTTCCTCAATACGGTTGTAACTGTGAAGACAGGAGGTGAAAGTATACTCCAGGTCAGAGGCAAGGTGAGCACATATCAGAGTGTTAGCTATACCTGTGTACCCTGGCAATTGCCAGTATCTAAGCAGAGAAGAGAATTAGTTAAAGACAAAGTGGGCAGTCTCAATTCTGGGACTTTGCTTTCATGGGTTTAAGACAAGGATTTTCATGTTAACTGAATACTCCTAAGATTAACTTGTGTATGTTGCTACTGCTTACTAGTCATTATTTCCAACTTTAAAGGAGCATCACTGTGTATTTAGAAATCAGGCTGGCCTCTGGAAATGCTTTCCTTGGAGACCTTTTATTATTAATTATTATTACCCTGAATTTAGATTGTAAACTGACTCTTACTGGGGGCTAGTCTACAGCCAGTCTTACACTGATTTAACTAGATCAGTTTCCTAAAACCTTTTCTTATGTCTGTGTAAGTCTGCTGTAGACGATTTTAGTTTGGAATTAAAGGTGGATTTAACTGAGGTCAGTAGCAGCCCTACTTGTTTGTACAGTGCTTTGTAGGATGGGTTCCCAATCTTGGCTGAGGACTCTAGGTGTTACCTTCATATAAACAATACATAACCGTGAGATTTGTTTAGAACTGAAAAGTGATTAGAAGGGAAAAGAAGCGATTCCTGTTTGGGATCCGTTTAGCAGCATTCCCCGCTCCTTTGCATGGATCTTTCACAGGGGAGCAACAAATAGAAAAACAGCTTCTAAACAGAAATCCTCGGTTACAGCCACAAGCGGGATGGGAGCAGGTGTAGCGACTGCACCTCAGTTAGAATACCCAACCCCCGCCCTGCCAGCAGCCCCCCTCGCTTGTAGCCCCACAGCCCTGGGGCGCTCCGCGCCGGGGGTCGGACCCTGGAGAGCGGGTTTAGTAAGACAGACAGTGGTGACTATGAAGGGGAACGTTTCTTACAGTCACTTTGCACAGCATAGGGAGGCGGCAGGCTGATGGGGGAGTGATCGTCTTCAGGCCCCTCTACCACTGAAGGGGGCCCCTCGGGAGGCGTCTTACCGGCGGGCAGCGGGGATGTGGAGACCGTGCTGAGCAGCACCACGCAAACAGCCACAACATCCCATAACTTCATCTTAGATTTCCTTCCGACACCGGCCCCTGGAAGAGGAGACGCAAGGTTAGCTCCGCGCTCCCCGTGCGCCCGCCCGTGGGGAGCTCGCTCCGCTCTGCGCCCCGGGCTCCGCCCGCGCCGGAGCCAGCGCGTCTGGGCTCCCGGGCGCCGCCTCAGAAGCCTTCGATCAAGCGCAGGTGCTGGGGTGAAAATGATCAACTCCCACCGGGCGGAAAGGTTCGCTCCAGCCCAGGCTCCTGCGTGGGGGGTTCCCCGTTAACCCCATGACTCAGCACAGACCAGGGGGGCTGCCAGGGCCCTGACCTCACCCCGCAGCAGCCGGCCATGCCAGCTGATCTGATTCTTACGAGAGGTTCGCGCAAACCCAGCCCTCTGCTCGCCCCTAGCGCTCTGAAGCTCAGCCGAGGGTCTGCCCAGAAAACGCTGGGGCTGTCTGCGTCTCTTGGGGCCTTTTCATAAACCCAGAGGATCTGGGCAGGGGCGGGGGCTCGTTACGAAACGCAGCAGGTCCTGGAGAGACGCTGCCCCCATCCCACGGAGTCAGGCACCCGGGTAGAGGAGGAACGTCTGCCACGCTGCCGCCTTGCACTGGACAGGGCAGACACCCGCGGGGCGCTAGATCCCTCCTCTTTGCCCAGCCGCCCCCCCAGGCCAGCACCCCAGCCCCTGGCTGTGTCGGGGAGACGAGGGAGCGGCGGGATTAAGTCTAGCCGGGACTGAAATGGTCCCGTTGATAATCCCGCTCGGGAAGGGGAGTAGGTGGAGGCCAGGAGCTCGAAAGTCGAACTCGTTCTGTGATACAATCCGGCGTGGCGCGTAGCGGGAATGCGGGTTAAGCGTGTGTTCTCTAAAACCAGGCGCGTGGTAATTGAAACCCAGCACACTGGCTTTTACATCAAAGAAGAGATCTGGCAGCTTTCAGGCTTTTGATAGTAAAATGTTATGGGCACCAGGCGGGCGTAAAGGGGCTGCGCCCAGAGATGTGAGAGAAATCTGGTGTTGCTTTATTTACATCCACTCCACTCCGACCAGTTCCCCGCTTTCCGCAAACACCTAGCTCTGGGCAGATTCGTGTATTTTCCATCCTCTTTGTCTAGCAGATGTGAGCTTTCGCCTGTTTGTATTTTTGTCTTTGGAGTGGAAACTCGCTAAAACTGGTTTATTCGGATTTCGTTAACGTGGGGCCAGATCTGGCAAATCTTACTTTGACCTCTTTGCGGTCAGACTTTGCCTCGGTAAAAACAGTTGCATTTAGCCCTTATTAGCCAGGGATGTTGATTGTGATATAAATAAGAAATTAATGTAGCCCCCTGAAGCCCCTTTACAATTTGTCAGCAATCAGAAAAATATACTAAAACACAAACAACTTTAAAAAACTTAAGCAAGGCCCTTTCCTCCGTTAATATTTAGGAGCAATTCAGAGGAGTAGCATCCAGATAGCTCCTCATGAGAGGATCACACTTTCTATAATAAAGAACTACATTAGTTGTGTTAAAACTATCAACTCCAGAGCCAGGGTACATTTGAAAACAAAGAACCACCTAAAACAATAGCGTCCCTAAAGCTTTCACCCCCCTCCTCCATGTAACTACGACCGATTTCCCTTCTGACTCCAGAAGAACGCCCCACTTGAGTGTTTTCCTTCTGCGGGATGGGAGGGGTTTTGACAAATGGATTTGCTTTCTGCACTCTGATGATTTGCCCAGCAGGGTCTGGAATATTTAACAAAGACAATTCCAATTCGCTCTCCTCCCATTAGGTAGAATCCCTCTTTCTGCTTCAAGTCCCAGAGCTCTGGTAATATGAACGCATTAGCCCCAATCTCCCGTTCACAACTGGGCTACCTCATCTGAGTCCTTCCTCCGCCTCAGACATCCTTAGGGCATAAACAAGGCTCCCCAATCCCTGTCTGTCCTGGGTAGGTCTTTGCGTGTTCTCTATAATGCGGGAGTTTTATAGAAGCTTTTGCAGGCTTCTGTCCCGGTCCCTTTGAAATCGATGGTAAATTTTCAGTTGACTTTAGTGTGGGTCTAGAATGTCATCCTGAATTTCAGTTATTGCCCCTTGTATATTAAAGAAGTTCAATAAAGATAGAGGCATCTGCACCAAACCACATCTCCTGTTGAGCTTGCTTTATAAAACAGACCCATTCCTGAAGGTCTAAGTTCTACTCGCGTTTTCTCTACCATTTGCAAAATCCGTGTCATTTTCTTTACACGGTTTATTCAAAACAAATCCTTCAGTGCGCTATGTCTTTTCTGTTGCTTGTTTATAAAAGAGCGAAGGAAACAGAAATCCAGCAATCACGAGCTCCCCTAAAACAATTCCAGCGTGGAGAAGAAATTTCAGCAAGGAAAGCGATTCGTGTTTCCGGAACCCGGAGTTAAAGTGATGAGGAAAGTCTGAAGAGTTTTCCCAAAGGGAAAGGCACAAATGGGGCTGCGGCCGGTGGTGGATTAGTAACTTGCTCATTGCAATCGTGTGTTAGGACACGTACGTTTCCGGCGCTAGGGGGCGGTGTAAACCGGCCGCTTGAACTGCGATAGCTCGCTGTACCCACCCATTACGGTACGGAGAAGTTACTATGTTTGTGTAGCTCAGCATGATGTCTGGAGAGGGAAATTTGTATTTGGAGGGTACTCTTTGGAAAGCAATAGGAGTGAACGTGATCCCGCATGGATTGCTGGCGGAAAACTCCGCCACCAACTTTCAGTCCTATCCATCGGGTAGCAAAAAACATTTGTGAAGGACAAGTACGCATCCGGGGATGCAAACCAGCCGAGGGGCTAGAGACCTTTCGAAGACTTGCACGGGCTGCGTTAAACCATGTGGCCACTTCAACACTCCCTCTTCATTTATACCGCGATTTCAAACGTTTTGTTTTGCTCTTTGAAAGTTCCGCTCCAGACTTAGTACCTTGCCCGCAGAAAATGACCGCAGCAGATCTGCGTTGGGGAAGTCCCGATGCGCAGGCTGTTGAGTCATGTAACAAGCAGAGGTGGGAGCTGTCAGCTCTTTGGAAACATCCCTCCCAGTGTGGGATGAATCACAGCGAGGAGACTCTTCCCCGCGTTCCCCGAGGCTATTTTCATGCCTGTGCGCTAGTGTAGACCCTGCAGGGGCCGGGAGCCTAACGATTGTTTTGTGAGGGCGAGAAACGAGTCGTGGTTGAAAGGTTGATTTGCACCTCAGCGGCCTTTCCTTCGCTGCTGCTGTCCCGCAAGCAGCATGGGAGGATGCGGAGTTTAGACGACGTTGATTGCTGGGGCCCCGTCCGTGGCTGCGTCCCTCCCGGATCGCTTCCTCGGCCTCTTGGGACACCAGCCCCTGCAGCCTGTCCTTGCTGCCGGGTCTGGCAGGCTGGGAAGAGACGCGGCAGGGTGGCGAGGATAGCAAGGGGTTCGCCGGCTGGTGCTTTTGGGCCCTGGTGCCTCAACTTCCCCCCGCACGTTCTGCGCCGCGCAGCCACCAGCAACCGCGGGCCTAGGCAGCGTCTCCGGCGGACCCTCGCCCGGCAGGGAACAAACAGCGGCTGCAGGCGGTGCTCGGAGCTGCCGCCCGGGCGGCGCCGGGGAGACAGCGAGTCTCCAGCCCCCAGAGTCAGCCCCAGTTCTGGGGTCCAAGAGCCCCCGCTGCGGCAGAATCCTCACGGCTTGGAAAACGCCCGGAAGGGCAGAAATTCCTCCCCGGCGCCTCGCCGAGGGCAAGAGGAGCTTCCGACGCCCGGCCCAGGTGCGAGAGCTGCGGGGAGCGGCGCGGATGTTCGCACTGACCCAGGGGGCCTAGGCAGGCCTGGCCGGTTACTTCCCAGGATCCGGGGGGAAGAATATTTCCCAGGGGTGCGCCGGCTCCTCCCTGTGCCCCCCAAGAGCAGCGATCCGGAGCCCTCGCCACCCCCACCGCCGCCTTCCCTGCGGCCACCCCCAGCGCCTCGCCACGGGCAGAAACGTCACCTTACCTCGGAGACGGTCTCGTCGGACCCAGCACGGACATTAACTCCAGGAAGCCCGGCCGGCCGCCAAGGGATGCATGTGGCTCCGCTCGGGGATCCTCCGGGGGGAGGCGGGGAAGATCACAATTCCGGACGAGGGAAGGGGCTGCCGCCGCCGGCACCGCTCCGTGCGCCCTTCCCCGCCGCCGCAGGTGCGCGATCCCCGCGGAGAGCAGAGGCAGCGCCCGGGTCTCGCCGATCCTTGCCCTGCAGCCGAGTCCCGGTTCAGCAGCAGCCTGCGCCGCGCGAAGCGCCGCCTGGCAGCGAGGACTGGCTCTGGGCGCTGCGGTTGAGCTCCTGCCTGGAAATGTGAGCAAGACACCCCATCAACAACTGCGGGGAGTCCAGTGAAGACATCAGGGCTCCCGGCGCGCCAGCTGGGCCCGGGGGAACGGGGCACTCGACCATGCACGCGAGAAACAGCTGAGACGGGGGAAGAGCAGCCCGCGGGAGGGAGAAGCAGGGCCTGGCGCTGAGACTTGTGATCCCGCAGCCGCAGCCAGACGCCCTCCTCCAGCAGGAGATCGCGTCACGTTGAAAGAGTAGATCCAAGGGGAGCGCGTGGAGGAAGAGCGATCACTCCTGCAATCCAGACTTGGTGCGAGAGCATCCAGCTCCTCCCCGCAGGACCCGCTGTCATCCGGCGGGGTCGGAGCGCTGGGCGGGAGCGATCCGCTTCGGGGACCTGCCACCGGGGGGCGGGGGGGTCTCACACGAGGGCAGAGGTGGGCGCGCAGGCCAACATGCAAAGCGATCGATTTGCCAGGGCGAAGCAGCAATGGAGATGGATTTATAGGGCCCCTTTTCGTGACGTGCCCTCCGCTGCCTCCTCTGATTCGCTTTCGGATCTAAACACACGTTAGCCCCCAACACTGGGTCCGACAGAGTTTCCAAATATCTCTTGGCTGAAGTCAGAGGCTCTACATATCATGTATTACATGGCAAGCAACGAAGAAGGCTTCTGAAATTGGCCGGCATCTTAGGCTACATTTTCAAGCGGATGTAACATAACACCACACTTTGGTAGAAAGACACACGCACTCCGAATCCCAATTCCAAAGCTGTAACATCATTTCTAAAGGAGCAGGTCAGAGAAGGCTGCGTTCAAACTGATTTCCTCCAAAATTCCCCAGCCCCGCCGCGAGTCTTTATCCCTAGCCAAGGCTGTGAGCAGGTGAGCAGGACGCTAGGCAAAGGCGCTGGGGGTGTAAGGAGACCTGCTATTTCAGAGGCTTTTCCTGATTTCTGGGTGACCCAGGTAACTAGACAGAGCTAAATCCAGTTTCTGTATAGCACGCGTGTTAGGTAATCCCTGTACCGGAACGGCAAGCTTTGCTGGTGATTTCTAAGGCACTATTAGGCAGATTGTCATTATAAAAGGAAATGCGATCTGTCTCTTTCACTTAAGATATTAGCTTCCTCTAAGATGTAGAATGGCTCTTAAATATGCTGCTAACTCATTAAACTGCGTGGCCGATACATTTCCTGAGATTTGAAAGCTAAACTCGAGGTTCAAACGGACTCTGATATGGACGATCTCCACTATTTTAGTCGCTGGAGGCCTGAGAAAGTGTGAACAGCTTCAGTTTACACGCTTACTTCTTGTATTCGTGACTCATCCAGTTGTTCTGAGGCATGAAGTCTTCTGAAGCCCGTGTTATGAAATTTAAGAGAAGAGAGCCTGGGAAACAGGATGGAGAAGGGCGCAGGAATTGGGCAAATAATCAACATTTGCTAAAAATCAAAGATCCACGTTTAGGAGAAATTGCAGCAAAAGCCTGCGAAAGATAGAGTCTTTCCTGACCGTACAAGGAAATAAAAACATAACGTTTTGTGCCGCACCTTGAATCAATATGGACAGCCTCGCTCGCTCTTTCTGGCCAATGCTATAGGCCCTGAATATCCTTTTATTTAATTGTAGTTAGATCTACAGTGTATTTAGAAGTAATGACTTTAGACGGGGGCTCTGAAACATTCAAGTAGTGAGTGACCAACAACTAACTAATCGATCATAACAAAAGTTGTAAGCTGGTAAAGAAATTCCTCCAGATTCTAAATATCATTTTTCATCCTTTCTTTCATGGAGAAATAGGAACAACCTCCTCTCAAACAAAACAAACAAGCCTCTTTGCTGAGACCCACTGAACTATTTGTACTTTGCTGTTTTAATTTTTTCTTTGCAGAAGCGGTTGATTAAGAAACTACCGATAGCTCTGATGAGGAGGCAGGTGAAAAATGGCGAAATCCTAATTTAAGTCAACTCAGTTTAAAAAGAGAGAGTGAAAAAAAAATCAAGGTTTTCTAAATGGAAAAGGACTCCGCTAAGAGGATATTACCAACAGTTCTCAGCTGTTGGAAACCCCTCAGTTGCGCTCCTGCAATGTTTATAATGGAGACTTGGTTCTATGCTACGCAGTAGCTGGAAAGGAAGCTAGAAAGCCGCTTTAGAAAAGTGAAAACGAGGAGCTAGCATTCAGGGGAATGCACTGGGCTACCAAAAGGGGTTTTGTAAAACCACCAGGCTCAGACAACGAGAGAAGCCACCTACTGGCAGCACAAATGACTTACTGACTTTCTTACCCAACAGATTAAAGGGGAAACAGTAGAAATAGCACTAGAAAGGGAAGATTTCTGCTTCCAGCAAGGGTGAAATCTATGTGCTGGGGGAGCAGAATCTTTATTATAAGCGAACTCTGAATATACGCTAGGTAAAATGATACTTTAAAATATTGTCTGTCTGTCTTCCGTTAGGCATTTATAACAACATCTCAGGGGGAAAATGTCTTCTGTAGGAGTTTGCTCCTTTTCCATTTACTAGACACTGGGGCTTTACTTTTTAGCCAATTTCCCCATAAAAAGAAAAGAAAACAATATCAGTGTGCCATTGTTTCCCACTGACATTAACAGGTGGTTTTGCTTCTTTCCTTGTGCAAACTCATCATCTGAGATGTCAGCACAGCTTTAGTAACAATCATTTTGTTAAGTATTGTTGGAGAGGCTAGAGATGGGAAGGTTTTATTCACAGAAGTTTGGAATGGCTGCATTATTCATGAGACATGTGGAAAAGTAGGGCTGTCAAACAATAATTGCAATTAATCATGAGATTAAAAAAATAGTTCCGATTAACCACAGTTCTAATCACATAGTGAAACAATAATAGAAAAATAATTTATTGAAATCTAATATTTTTGGATTTTTCTACATTTTCAAGTACATCGATTGAGATTACACACAAAATAAAGTGTACAGTGCTCACTTTATATGATTATTTTGATTATAAATATTTGCACTGTCAAAAGATAAACAAAAGAAATAGTATTTTTCACTTCACCTCATTCAAGTACTATAGGGCAATCTCTTTATGGTAAACGTGCAGCATACAAATGTAGAATATTTTTAACATAACTGTACTGAAAACCAAAAGAATGTAAAACTTTAGAGCCTATAAGTCGAAGCATGAAGGGGCATAGAAATGTTTAGCATATCTGACACATAAATACTTTGCAACTTGGGCTACAAAAATGCCATGTGAATGCCTGTTCTCACTTTCAGGTGACATTATAAAAAAATGGGCAGCATTATATCCCATAAATGTAAATAAACTTGTTTGTCTTTGCGATTGGCTCAGCAAGAAGTAGGACTGAGTGGACTTGTATGAGGTGAACTGAAAAATACTATTTCTTTTATCTTTTTTACAGTGCAAATATTGGTAATAAAAATAATATGAAGTGGGCACTGTATACTTTGCATTCTATGTTGTAACTGAAATCAATATATTTGAAAATGTAGAAAACATCCAAAATATGTATAATACATTTAAATTGATATTCTATTGTTTAACAGTGTGATTAAAACTGCAATTAATTGTGACTATTTTTGAGTGTAGGTGGTCAAAGGTGCCTGATACATGCAATTATGCAATTTACCATGTGGTTATCACCTCCCGCAACATGTATATTGTTTATGTATACAATATGTGTACATAATGTACTGCATAAGGTTGTATTAATTTTGTGCACTTCCCTTCTGCAGTGTGGGATCTCCCTTCTATGCTTATTAGATGGGGCAGTGTGTAAACTGCCTCGTCTCCTGACAGCACAATGATAGAAACAGATATCTCTGAAAAATGTCTCCATTTTCAAACACCTCTAATTCTATGCTCATTGGGGCTCAGATTGTCATTGACTATATATTTGTACAGAGCTTAGCACAATGGAACCCTTACTTGACTGAGGCCTCTACATGTGGTCACAATAAAATGTTGAATGATAAGTGTTATTTTGCAGTAAAATAGTGAAACTTGATTTGTCATGGTGATATGGCTGGAGGTCCGACAGGCTCAATATGGTGTCAGTGGAAGCCCCTTGCATGGTGTATTAATTTTAATATTTCCACAGTGCATCTCAGGAAGGAAGGAAAGAGCTACTAGCCCGACATGATGTTACTGGAATGTATCTTTCTACTTCCTCCCCACCTGTCTTATAAACATAAAATGTAGTCTGGATGCATTGGATGTTGTCTGGATGCATCCACATATCCATATGCGTCCACGTATCTATATGCATCCACATATCCATGAGGCCAGTAGGCGATAGGTCCACAAAAACAACCAGAACCAACCTGCTAGATGTCATGGGACTTTGTGGCTATATTTTCAGGCCCAATCAGCTGGTGCCACTATGGTGAGGTGAGTGCATAGAATAAGGATGCTTTGCTGTTTTTTTTCTTCAACCGAAATTAATTTTGTGATGTGTTAAAAATATTTTGAAACAAGAAGTTCATAAATGTTCGTCAGACTAACCCGTCCTCTCTAATACAGACAGTGCTACCAATTCTGCAATTGTAAATATGTTAGGATTAAATGTTTCAAATCCATCTTCAACTAAAATAACTGATTTATAATGTAACTGGCTACATTCCATGGCAACAATCTTCCCATTCAATGGGAACAATAGTTAGCTAATCAGAAATAGTGTTCAGATAATTAACTGTATTAGAAATTTTTTTAACCTCAGACTACTTATTACCATAGCTGTTCCACTTGGTTAGAGATGAATTTGCACAATACAGATGTAACATGGGAACATCAGAGTAAATTAGTTTAGTAATACATTACCCCTTCTGTAAATTCTCAAAAATGTGCAGGACTATTCACTTTTAAAAATCTTAACTTTTTCAAGTAAAGACATTTCACTAATGGGCAGCTGGAATAAAATTGTCCAAAGTACAGCTTTTTATGGACAGCAGCAAATCAGTGGAAGAGTGACCGTGTGATCTGTTGAATGAAATTATGTATATGGCATCTGTAAACAAGACCATCCTTACTAACTAAATCTCTATTGTAAATATTGAATACAGTGGGCTTAATTCTCCACTAAGTCGCACTGCTTTTATGTTGATGCAACTCCATGGAATTTGCACCAGTGTAACGAAGTCGAGTCTGAGGTCCCATGTTTGCAACACTACTGGAATTTTCTCTTTTTTATTAGTACAAGCCGTGAGAGAGCTCTTTCTGTAGCATATGCATTGCTTACACTGTTAGAAATGATAACAAAAGGGAAACATTATAAATGTCCTGCCCACTTTGTCAGTGTGTTACTCTCTGAATGTATCTAATTTAATTAGTTGATTCTGTCTTTCAGACTCTGGCCTTTGACAACAGGCTGAACCAAAGAGGAGAGCAAATCTTTTGTGCTGGGTCTGTCACTATCTCCAAATGAACCCAGAACCCAGAATAGAAAGTCTCATGACAAGGACCTCTCCTTAATGGAATAGTACGGAAAATGTCACAACCTAACAGATCATCTCCACAATGTGGAACTAAAGTTAGTACTGGTTGAAAATTTTGAGACTAATCCCCCCCCTCCAAAAACCCCTGAAATCTTGTTTTTTTAGTTTTCAGCAATCCAAACCCCCCACATTTTTGTTTTTTTAACTGAAAAATAGTTCAGTTTTTGACCAAAAAAAAAAGTTGTTGGGAAAACATGAAAACTTTTGATGAAAATATTCAAATTTGTCAATTCTTATGTGGAACAAAAATATTTCCTGTCCATATTTAAATAAGGTGCCCCTTTCCATTGAAAATGTTGTCTCTCTAAAAACAAATTAAAGAGCTGTTTGGTATAACGCAGCATGGTCTCACTTCTCAGTTCAATTGTGTAATCCTCCAAGGCCAACAAGATGTATATAAATCACTGATGATGTCAAACACTTCACGGTGAAGTTTCCAAGTTATAAATATAAAACATTAATATAAATACAAATATAAAACAAGTTTGAAATATAAAACATTATTTCCTATCCTCCGTATGTCATCCATTTTACAATCAGTTATTTATTTAGTACTAGAAAATAATCAAATCTAGGGCTGTCAAGCAATTAAAAAATTAATTGTGATTAATCATACGATAAAAATAATTGTGATTAATTGCGCAATTAATCATGCTGTTAAAACAATAATGGAAAACCATTTACATTTTTTGGATGTTTTCTACATTTTCAAATATTTTGATTTCAATTACAACCCAGAATTCTAAGTGTACAGTGCTCACTTTATATTTATTTTTATTACAAATATTTGTATTATAAAAAACAAATGAAATTGTATTTTTCAATTCACTTAGTACAAGTATTGTAGGGAAATCTTTTTATCATGAAAGTTGAACTTACAAATGTAGAATTATGTACAAAAAATAACTGTATTCAGAAATAAAACAATGGAAAACTTTATAACCTAGAAAGTCCACTCAGTTCTACCTCTTGTACAGCCAATTGCTCAAACAAATAAGTTTGTTTACATTTGCAGGAGATAATGTTGCCCACTTCTTGTTTACTGTATCATCTAAAAGTGAGAACACGCGTTCATATGGCACTGTTAAAGCCAGAATTGCAATATAGTTATGTGCCAGATATGCGAAAGATTCATATGTCCCTTCATGCTTCGACCACCATTCCAGAGGACATGCATCCATGCTAATGACCGGTTCTGACAGATAAAAATCTGGAGCAGTGTGGACCAATGCATGTTCATTTTCATCATTTGTGTCAGATGCCACCAGCAGAAGGTTGATTTTCATATTTGGTGGTTTGGGTTCTATAGTTATTGCATCAGAGTGTTATGCTTTTAAGACTTCTGAAAACATGTGCCATACTTCATCCCTCTCAGATTTTGGAAGGCACTTCAGATTCTTAAAGCTTGCGTGGAGTGCTGTAGCTATCTTTAGAAATTTCACATTGGTATCTTCTTTGCATTTTGTCAAACCTGCAGTGAAAGCGTTCTTAAAATGAACAACATGTGCTGGGTCATAATCTGAGACTGCTGTAACATGAAATACATTGCAGAATGCTGATAAAACAGCAGGGAACATACAATTTTCCTGAAAGGAGCTCAGTCATAAATTTAATGAATGCTCTTTTTTTTTTTTTTTTTAATGAGCATGTACTCTGGAATGGTGGCGGAAGCATGAAGAGGCATATTAAAGTTTAGAATATCTAGCATGTAAATACCTTGCAATGTCAGCTACAAAAGTGCCATGCAAATGCCTGTTCTCACTTTCTGGTGACACTGTAAATAAGAAGCGGACAGCATTTTTTCCCGTAAATATAAACTATCGTTTCTCTTAGTGATTGGCTGAACAAGAAATAGGACTGCATGGACTTGTAGGCTCTAAAGTTTTACATTGTTTTGCTTTTGAATGAAGTTATGTAACAAAAATAATCAATATTTGTAAGTGGCACATTCATGACAAAGTGATTACACTACAGTACTTGTATGAAATGATTTGAAAAATACAATTTTTTTTGTTTTTCATTTTTACAGTGCAAATATTTGTAATAAAAATAATATAAAGTGAGCATTGTATACTTTGTATTTTGTGTTGAAATTGAAATAAATATATTTGAAGATGTAGAAAAACATCCAAAAATATTTACTACATTTCAATTGGTACTATATTGTTTAACAGTGTGATTAAAATTGCGATTAATTGTAATTAATTTTTAAAATCACAATTTTTTTGAGTTAATCGTATGGGTTAACTGCAATTAATTGACAGCCCTAATCAAATCACATTGTTGTTGAAATTAGTTTCTCCATAAATAACCCTGAATCACAGTAAATGTACCATTCTGAGTGTTCTTTGTTCCCATTGACATCTATAGTAGTTGAAGTTTCTCAGCACCTTGGAGGACTGGACCCTTAAAAAGAAATTTGGATGAAGGGATTTATTTCCTTTCTCTGAATTGGGATAATTAAATTTCATATGAATTTGTGAGCTCTTTGTGTGCAGAGACTATCCTTTTGTTCTGTGTTTGTACGGCACCCATCGTAACTTGGTCCTAGGGCTTCTAGGTGCTATGGTAATATAAATCAACAATGTGCCCTTGTTGCCAAGAAGGCTAACGATGTTGGGTTTTATAAGTAGAGGCATTGCCAGTAGATCAAAGGATTTGATCATTCCCCTCTATTCAGTATTAATGAGGCCTCATCTGGAGTACTGTGTCCAGTTTTGGGCCTCACACTACAAGAAGGATGTGGATAAATTGGAAAGAGTCCAACAGAGGACAGCAAAAATGATTAGGGGGCTGGAGCACATGACTTCTGAGGAGAGGCTGAGGCAATTGGGATTGTTTAGTCTGTGGAAGAGAAGAGGAGAGGGGATTTGATAGCTGCTTTCAACTATCTGAAAGGGGGTTCCAAAGAGGATGGATCTATTCTAGATTGTTCTCAGTGGTACCAGATGGCAGAACAAGGAGTAATGGTCTCAAGTTGCAGTGGGGTAGGTTTAGGTTGGCTATTAGGAAAAGTTTTTTCACTAGGAGGGTGATGAAGCACTGGAATGGGTTACCTAGGGAAGTGGTGGAATCTCCTTCCTTAGAGGTTTTTAAGGTCAGGCTTGACAAAGCCCTGGCTGGGATGATTTAGTTGGGGATTGGTCCTGCTTTGAGCAGGAGGTTTGACTAGATGACCTCCTGAGGTCCCTTCCAACCCTGATATTCTATGATTCTATGAAATAATATATCTACATATATGATAAATCACTCCCACCAGGTAAAAGGGCTAGAATTGTATAAAGGGGCCCTAAAATGCCCAGATCTGGATGGTGAAAAATTCCTCCATTGCAGGATCTGAGGAAAACAATCACATGCAATCCCTGGCATCAGGGGCATGGTAGGGAGTCGGTGGAGTATGTCATGGTGGGGCCACAGCATACAACACTGAGGTGATTCTGGGCAACACTAAGGTCTATGGGCACTCCTGGGAAGCTGCTGTAATTTAGACAGGTCCCCAGAGCTGTCTAAATTATGCTTGGGGCTGCCTAGCCCAGGATCATGTGCTCACCTTCCCCTAAGCTCTGCGCTGTGCCACTTATAGAGCATCTCACTTGAGATGTTTTCTTGTAGATTTTGATTCATACTTTGGGAAATACATTTCAAAGCATCACTGTGTGATCCTGCAAACCCTTATGTCATATGTCCCTTCCTCACAAGAGCAGTTCATTTGAAATCAGTGAGACTATTCCTGTGAGTAAAGGTTTGTAGGCTTAGGCTTTACTCTAGTTACACATTTCAAAGAGGATCCTGGTAACAAAGTGTTTAAAACTTGTTAATTAAATGTAATCACAAACAGTGGTCACACACTATTACTGCTTTAATTGGCACTACCTGGTATTGCATCTGTCTCTTTTGACATCCCACACTCGTATTGGGATTCTGGTGTACTTGCTCTCATCTCAGAATTTGTCACCACCTAGGAGATTATGTGATCATAAATAAAAACATGGGGACAAGCTATGTGTTAGAGTTAAAGGTCATTAGCCTGAGTTCAAAAACGAGAAAACCATGTGGATGGCCAATTGGAATCTAGGGAGAAATTTTGCAAACTCTTTAGGGGTTTCCATCCCAACTCTCTCTTTCTCTCTCTCTCTCTCTCTCTCAATCTCTCTCTCTGTGTGTGTGTATTCTGAAAGCCAGTAGTCATCATAATGTAGTAGTCATCATAATCATTGTAAAATGTATGTATAGATAATATTTAAGGAGTTATGTATCTATATTGAACCTTATGTTCTTAAAATCTTGCTGTTAAGGCAGGTCACCAGGAGGTCACATATCTTGGACATGTTCCTTTCCGGCAGGAGGCAAAAAATGCTTATCTGTCTGCTTGATCCTACATATATTGTCTGCCTCATAATGAAGGTCCATTTGCATACTGAGCCAGGTAAGGTCAAGAGACTGTGAAATCTAAAAGAAAGAAGATCTGCACGGAGAAACAAACCAGCAGGTGGGTGGGTGGGGGGCTTTCAGTATGAGTGAAGCCACAGGATGGTACATGTATATGGGGGAGCTAAAGAGGGCGGAGCAGGGGGGGATGAAGGGGCTGACAAAGGAACACACTAGGTCCTTCATCAGGGAGGAAAGCTGACAATGGACAAGTCTCATGAAAGGAGGATAACAGCCACGCCTGGCTGTAAAGATCAGCAAGGATTTCTGATGAGCCAAACTCTACAAGACATGAAATCAGGACTATATGCAGGAATTTGTTTGATTGCTTTTGGAGGGGGCAAGTTAAACGCATACAAATGGCTTCAAGGACACATCGGGTGCTATGTGTTGATTAAAGTGGTGATCTGAGGTGGAACTGGTAAGCTGGGGCAGACTGCTTCTTTGGGAGCAGCAAATCTGTAAATACCGTGAGTAATTAGTGGACCAAGGTCTGGATGTTCCAGGGAGACATTTGGAAAGCATGATAGTAGACTGCCTATCACTACGCTGTAGACTAACAACACGGCTGGTGAGGCCTAGAGGGGAGTGCTTGTGATGCTTGTGGCTGATGGAGTTGGTGAGCTGACCCCCAGCAGGCATAGACAAGGGATAGATGGTAGAGAAGTGCCTCAAAACTCTGGATATCCCGGGCAAGCATCCCAGACTTAAGTGGACTTGGTGCTAGATCTGTGCATAGGGGTGAATTTCACCCTTAGGTTGCAGGCGGTTTGGGAGAGGGAGTATGTCTTACTCTCTAGTTGTACATAGCCATGTACATGTGCAGTGCTAGATATGATTCTCAGTATTATTTATTTTTTTGCTTATCAATAGCTCATATCCTGAGGAATTCAACGTTCTTAACCAGCTCACTTTCTAATCTTAAGGAGGACGGGAATTTGCTCAGCCACCCTCATTTACCAATGTCACTCTTTACATTTCTGCCTTCTGGATATTCATGAATGAGCCAGGGAAAAACTGGTCAGTCTCCTCAAGAACAATACGTGATCTCATAGGAGGGAGCTATTCTAATGTTATTGGTTCAGTGAGTCAAAGCCAATATTTTTGCTCTTGGTGTTTATGGCAAAACTGAATTTTTGAGAGGGGTGCTGAACCCACACTCCTGGATGTTTCCTATGTGTTTTCAGAAAACAAACATTGCACTTTGTTATAGTAACTGAAGTCAGAAGTCAGAACAATGCAACATGTAGAGCAAAATCCCGCAAGCCTTTTAATCAGGCTAGTCATTAAAATGAAATCAATTGTGAAAAAAATTATTTGATTCTTAAAATCAGAGAAGAGCTCAAGCTTCAAAAGGTCTGAACCTGTCCCCATTGACATCTATGAAATATTTGCTCTTTGACTTCAAAAGAAACAGAGTCAGGCCTCAAATCTGATCCTGATCTGGTCGAAAAGTTCAGAAACATTTGGATCTGTTTGACATTTTCTTGTGGATGTCCAACTGTCAGCTTGAACTCAACATGGTCAAACCAAAGCATGGAATCTTTTTTCTCAAACTCTCCCACTTCTTTCTCAGTCACTGTAGACAACATCACCATCCTTCCTGACACTCAGGCCCATAATCTGAGCATCATTTTTCACTCAGCCCTCTATCTAGATTCTCACACCAAGGCTATGTCTAAATCCTGCCATTTCACCCAGCTCAACATCTCTATGATTTGACCTTTATACTCAATCTACACAGGTAGTAAAACTCTCATCCAGCCCCTTATCATCTTGCATTTTAACTACAGAAGTCTACTCCTCTCTTGCCTTGACCAAGCCCATGTCCCAGTTAAATCCATTCAAAATGTTGCTGTAAAGATTGCTTCTGTGGCTTGTCACTTAGAGTCTGTCACCCTTCTCTGTGCATCTCTCCACTTTCTCTGTGCATCCCTCCAAGGCTTTCACTTCTTCATTGCATCAAACTACTTGTCTTCGCTATTAAGGACCTTCATGGCCTAATCCTGCCCTGCCGATAATCTCCCAAAGGCTGCTGAGATACTGACTCTTGTCTCTGCTCAGTCAATGACATCAGCCTTCATTGCTACTTGTTAAATTTTCACACAAGCAATGTTATGCTGTCTCTCATGTTCCCAGCCCCCACAAGGTATGGGAAGAGTTACCCATAAACATCAGTGGCAGTTTTCTGACAGATGAAGCACAAATCGCAAAATAGTTATTTTCATCACGCGTCCAATGTATTATTTAATAACTATTATTGTAAGACTATTTTTCAATACATGGAAAAGAATCCAAATTAATTAATCTGGTTAGAAAGTAAGAAGAAGAGGAGTAATTCCAAAGTAAACAAACAAAAAACTCAGACATTTAACTATCAGGCTAGCTTATGTTAAAGTCCTAAATGTAAATTGACACTGTTCAAGAAATTTCATATGCGCCTACTTAGAGCATTTTCATGCATTCAAATAATAGACTGTAGTTGCTATGTAACTATACTTCCATCAGTTCAAAGGCAAAAAGTAACATCAGCTTTTCAACACAAAAATTACAGAATTGCTAAAATAAAATTCCTATGGCTGGAGCACAGCTGGGACTGCACGGCTTCCTCCTCGCAAACACTGATGAGGTCCAGCACCTTGCCATTGCTCCATACTGGGGATCGCCTGGCGCATGGAGGCATGGTCACCTGGAAAGATGCACTGAGAGCACTCCACGCCTGGCTGAGCAAACAGGAAGGGGATTTTCAAAATTCCCATGGAATTTAAAAGGCGGGTCTGACGGTTGGTCACCTGAAGCCAGGAGAGTAGAATTCAAACTGATGACCAGAGTGGCTAGAACAAGCATTGTGGGATACTTCTGGAGGCCAATTAGAGCGTATTAGGGCATCCACACTGGTGCTGCGATGCTCCAGCAGGGGTGCATCAAACTTTATTCCTCTCGCCAAGGTGGAGTACCAGGAGCGCTTCAGCTGTGGAGTCAGAGCACTCTACATACCTTGCCAGTGTGGACTGGGAGTGAGGTAGAGCACTCTGGGCAGCTTTATTGCAGTATAACTTGTAAGTGTAGTCAACGCCTTTGTCAGACAAACTTTCCTGGCTTTAAAACACAGGTGTGAAATATGACCTTCAATTCATACCCTGTATGTTGATACTGTATGTTTTGTATGTATCTGATCTGAATGTTCAGATCTGTGAGGCGGGAACTTTTCCCCCTGTTTATTTGTACAGCTTTTACCTCACTGTCAGCAATTAGAAAATAAATAACAACCATAAAATAGCTCCAGTGCAATGGTAAATTTTCTGCACAATGTTTTCTTCCATCTCCATTCTCTCAATGGAAATGATAAAAAAATCACTATAAAATACCAATTTCTACTACATAAAGGGACAGGTCCATTTTACACTGTGATTTTTATTGTTCCAACTTTTAAAAACAGTGTTGCTTGAAAAATTGGATCTGTTGGTTTTAAGCCACATTCTGCCCATGCTACTCTGGCTACACTGCTATTTTCAGCACGCTAGCTTGGACAGGGTTAGTGTGGATATGTCTGTGCAAGCAGGGAATCACATATCCCAGCTCAAATGTAGACATACCCTATATGACGCAAGTCTGGGAGGCAGAATCTGTCCTTTTATGCTTTGTATACATGTCATGAAGAAAACCCCAGGTGTGCTTTTAGGCTGGTACACAGGGAATTTGCTTCAAATCCTGCTCAATCCTTGCATCTCTACAAAAACTCTCCCTTCTCCAGCTAATGTACACACGTTGTTTTGAGGTATGTTCAAGACAAGTCGGAGGCAGCTTTTCACCAGGGCCGGCATTAGACTCGCTGGGGCCCAGGACAGAAAGTAAGGAGTGCCCTCCCCCCGGCCTCCCTTACTTGCTCATACATTGGATTTCTGCAACATTTCTGAAGCTGAAGCCTGAGTCCCGCTGTGAGGGGCCTCTGTGGGGTGGGGCCCTGGGCAATTGCCCTGCTTGCTAACCCCTAACACCGGCCCCATTTTTTACTATAATCATAGGTCAGATTTTGCCATCTCTTTTTATAGGGAGCAGCGTCTGAATCTGCAAGCAGTTTATTAGGCTACTCAATAGGAGGAGAAAAGTGGGCTCTGGCCTAACTTAATAACACTGAGCTAAAAACGGAGAGGGCACCTGGGAAAAATTTTAATTGAACACAGCAAGCTCAGGAGCAAATATTTCAGAATGTTGGGTTTTTAATGAATTACTGCTAACTGATGGCATCTTAAAAGGAAAATACAACAGTTATGAGACCAAAATTCTCATCTGTGAAAACTAATTTCACATACTTATAAGGTTTCTATAGCTGCCAGCTTCTGATTGCCTGGAAAAGGAAACAAAAGTTTCTCCTGCCCACAGTGGCTGCTGTCTTGATGCTAAACTGTATCAAAATTGAAGCTGAAATGAGATCACCATTCTGTCTATGTCTGCTCTCCATGTATCTGCTGCAGCTTATGCTGATTAGAAAATGGAAAACACATGGGATAAATCTGTCTGCCTTTGGGTTAAATCACATTTATTTCAGCTTTCCCAAGAGATTTCAAGTTAACTCAACCTGATCATTTGTAAGAAACTTTAAATATGACACATACAACATTTTGCTTGCTGCAGCCAAACACATATCATTACAGAAATGTAGGCTGGAAGGGACCATAGAAGTCATCAAGTCCAGCCCCCTGTGCTCTGGCAGAACCAAGTAACCTTGACCATCCCTGACAGGTGTTTGTCCCACTTCTTTTAAAAAACTTTCAGTAGTGGGGATTCCACAACCTGTCTAGGAAGCCTATTCCAGAGCTTAACTACCTTTATGCTTAGTTTTTCCTAATAAGTAACCTAAATCTCTCTTGCTGGAGATTATGCTCATTACTAATTGTCCTATCTTCAGTGGACGTGGAAACAATTGATCACTGTCCTCTTTACAACAGCCCTTAACATATTTGAAGATTGTTATCAGGTTCCCACCTCAGCTTTCTTTTCTCAAGATTAAACATGCCCAGTTTTTTTAACCTTACCTTACAGGTCAGATTTTCCAAACTTTTTATTGTTATTGTTGCTCTCCTCTGGACTCTATCTAATTTTTCCTAAAGTGTGGTGCCCAGAATTGGAACTATGTCAAAAGCCTTACTGAAATCAAGATATATCACATGCACCACTTTTTCTCTATCTATTAAGCCAATAACCATGTCAAAGAAAGAATTTAGGTTGGTTTGGCATGATTTGTTCATGAGAAATTCATGCTGGCTATTCCTTATAATCCTACCCTCCTAAGTTCTTACAAACTATTTAATAATTAGTTCCAGTATCTTCCAGGTATCATAGTTAGGCTCACTGGTCTATAATTCCTTAGGTCCTCTTTGTTCCCCCTTTTAAAAATAGGTACTCTGTTTGCTCTTCTTCAGGCCTCTGGGATCTCATCTATCCTCTATGAGTTCTTGAAGATAATTACTAACTGTTTGGTGTTTGCTTTGGTTAGTTCCTGAAATACCCTAGGATGAAATACATTAGGCCCTGCTGACTTGAATACACCTAACTTATCTAAATATTCTTCGACATGGCAGAGTGGAATAATCATAAAGGTAATGATCTATTTTAAAATGATTTTTAGTCTTTAATGGTGACCTGGAAGAGTTTCTAGTAGCCAAGTCTTGAGTTCACTTGCAGCAGTTAATGACAACATTAACTCTTTCTATAAAACATGGCGGGAGCAGTTTTCCTTGCACTGCTTTAGGTGTAAGGGGCCCAGCTCTGCTGCATTTGGGTTCAATGGCATAACTCCTATGAACTTTAGAGGAAAGAAGAGTATACTTATAGTGAAGGCATTGTTTGTACTGGGGTAAACAATGAATACTAGTTTCTGGCTCTTGCAGCCAGAAACAGCCTGGATGGGGTGCTGTAAAGCTGTACTTCAGTCCAGATTCCCTGAAGGAATTTGCGTGACTCAGTTAAAGTCTAGCTGGAAGTCTGGCTCCTTTTAGGCCATGTGGTTGTATGGCATAGGTCATTGGAAAAACTTACCTTCCTTATTGCCTTTTCTGTACCATGTCCTGAGACAGCTGCTTTTAAATTCTGTGTCAACTGCTCCTCAACTCATCTTGGCTGATTATTCTCGAACACCTTGAGACCTTTGTTGGCTTGAGCAGAAGTTCTCTTCCTTGGTTCACCTCTGGTGGATTTCGAACAGTGGCATCCTATGATCAGGGCCGGCACAAGCACTAGGCAACCTAGGCGGTTGCTTAGGGCAGCACGATTTGTGGGGTGGAATTTCAGTGGTAGCTTCTTCCAGGGCACCCTTGGGGCATCAAACATTGGGGGGCGGCATGCCGTCCATAATTGGGATGGTGCTCTACAGCTTTCGGCGGCATTTCAGTGGCCATACCCACTTGGCCGCTTCATCTGGCAACAGCTCTACAAGTTGTTGTATTTTTTTTTTTGGCACTGGGGGCAGCAAAAAGGCTGGAGCCAGCCCTGGCTCCTCACCTCCCGCTGAAATGCTGCTGAGGAGCCCTTGGCGACAGGGAATTTTTTTGGTTTCGCCGCCTGGGGTGGCAAAATAGCTGATGCCGGCACTGCCTTGAAGGTTCCATTAAATCTATTGTCTCTGCTCTAAGGATTCTGTTCTCAGTCCTCTAATATACATGCTTCATCCTAGGAAATTTTATCTGTCACCATGGCAAAATGTCATTCATATGCTTATTTTAAAATTAGTCTCTTTATTTCTTCTTTCTCTGCACTGTGTCAAGGACTAGAGAATCTAGAAACATACAATTTATTATGTCTCAGAATGACCAACGCCATGAGGGATCTACAGAGATTTGCAACCACCTTCTCAGTCTTATTTTTTGGGAGCTATTTCTTACACAGCTTTAGTTTAGGAGTGCAGCTGTTGGATCTAGGTTCAACATTTGATTCACATCTCTCTTCTGTGGTGAAATCTGCCTTCAGTCATGTTAGAAATATTATCGTTGTATGCCCCCGACTTGCATCTCTGTCTTTGTCTCTTATGGTTTATGTTATTGTAAAGCCCTCTGTGCTAGCTTCCAGTTTACAAAATTTAACATACTTCATCTTGTACAAGTTACTGCTCTTGTGGCTCCATCTGACACCCTGTGAGTGAACACAGTCCTAGTGCTTTGCTTACAGGTCAGTTTCAGAATTCTGTCTGAGGTGTTTCCACTGACTTTATGAAGCCCTTCAGAATATGGATATGAAGGCCTCTCTCTGTCTGATCTGATCACACCTTCCAGCCTCACAAGTGCCAGCTGAGATCACTGATAACAGCCTGCTTCTTTTGCCAGTTCATAAATTTACACAGACTGGGCAGCTGCTGTTCCAGACATTTAGCAACTTCTCCCTGAAAGTTCCTGTCCAAAGATGCCAGAGATGCTGCTGCTCTTTCACTCTTTAAATCAATACTGAAGGCTTCACTCTCACTGTGCTCTCAATTGTCAGCTTGGCATTGCAGGCTGAGCTATTGTAATGTGTATATTTTGTGAAACACTTTATTGGCCATGATCCTATGGGAGGCTGAGCTCCCATTGACTTCAGTTGGAATCGAGGGAACTTAGCACTTCACAGAATCAGGCAGTACGTAACTTGTAGCCTAAATTGCTACTGATTTGAATGGGAGCAAAATTTCCCATTGACTTAAAGAGGAACAGGACTAAACTCTTGTACTGGAGCCAGCTCAAGACCTAAAGGTCAATTATGACTGCGATGTTTTGAGAAACACCTCTCATTTATGGGAAAACATTTAATTACTGGGCAGATAACGCAGTCTAGAAACTTGATTTCTCCTTGTAAAAACAGCTTTCTTTTAAAGATAACATGTCTGTCTTTTTGTGTCAGGGACTGTGATTGGAGATACCTGCCCTGCATTGGAATGGAAAGGGTTAGCCCCATATTGTGGGCCAACCCCCTTCACTCCTGTCAGGGATGCTCCAACTGGAACCATAGTATAAAAGGGAGCAGCTCAGCTCAGTCTGGGCTGACCATTGAGGAGCGAGGATGTGTGTTGTGGACTCCCACCTGGGAGCAGCCAGAGACCCAGACAGCAGAGGCCAGGTGCGCCATGATCCAGGGGAATACCTGGCTGCTTGTGGAAGCCTATGAAAGGAAGGAGTTTGGAGTTTTGCTGACCAATAACCCCAGAGATCCAGAAGACCTCTGCACTACAGCATAGGAAGGCAGAGTAGAAAGTAGCCCAGGTGAAGTAGACATTGTTTCGGTTGTGGAATTGGGAACCCAGTCAGTGTGTTTCAGACAAATCCTGCTGACTCAGTGGCCGATACACTCACTGGTCATAGGGCCCTGGGCTGGGACCCAGTGGAGTAGGAAGGACCCCAGACCCCTACCCTAGCCAGCAGCACACCTCTCGGGGGCAGCCCAATCCCCTTGGGCTATTAGGCCACACCATTGGCTCAGGCTGTTAGACCATACTGCCCTGCCTGGCAATCCCATTGACTTGGGCCACTGGGCCTTACTGCCCTGCATTGAAGGGCAGTCCTATTGACTCTGACATTAGGTTACACAACCCTGAGGAAAAGCATGGTTATATGGACTTGGCCACAAGGCTCTAAGGTCCACTCCCTCCCGCAAGGGGTGCGGGGACTATCTGCCCCATGACAGGGACACACCGCTGAAAACATTTCAGTGCAAAGCTGGAGTCTGAATTCAGTCTTCTTGGTCATCTGCCAGTAAGAACTATAGTTCTCATACAATATTGCTGGGACAAACTAAACCTTCTTTGGCTTAAGTTCATTAGTTTTCACAGACAATTCTGAGAATTATATTTCTGCTTATGAAATACAAAAACTGATGTGAACTGAACATTACAGTGGTGTACAGGAACCCCTGCAAGAGTTGAATTTCCAATGACAATGTAAATTTTATACTATATTCTGTATCCGAGTTCAATCAGCAGTTGAAACTGCTTTGTTTGTGTGATGTATCCAGGTAAATGTGGCTATTGACACTTAAACTTATTTGCATTTCCTTCCTGTGCTTCTGCACAAGTCCAAGGAGGACAAAGGATATAAACAGCTTCTTCATTCAAAAGCAATGGGATGTGGGCCTGCAAATGGGATTGTGCCATGGTGCACAAAAGTACTCTGCTAATGCAATAAGATGTGCCCAAGGGATCTGATCAGAGGGAAAAGGCATATGGCTGACCCATAATCCAGAAAGCATGTTTGTTTCCATCTGCAACAGGAGCATGATGGTTCTAACAGAGCATTGCTCTTGAAGTTAGCAGGAGTAAACAGTATCTGGAAGTGCATTGAGTCAATCTGACATGCAGTAACCTGCCTTGTGATGTCAGGATTATTATTATTTACTTTATTATTTGTGTTGTGGAGAGGCCTAGAAATCCCATTCATGGACCAGAACTCCATTGTGACAGGCACTGTAGAAACACAGAACAGAGAGCCATGTTTGGCAGTAGATCTGGTTTTAAGTTGTGTGTATGACAGTGGATTTACTGGTGACCTGCCAAGACATTAATATTAAAATATAGATATTGGAACTTCATTTCATGTTTCTAAGAGGGAAGAAGAAAGCAGCACTGCCAGTCCCAAACATTCAAAAATTACAAGTCAGGCCCTCTGAAATCATGATATTATCTTAAAATATGCTGTGATTTAAAAATAATAATAAATGTGGAGTTCTTTTAATTTGCCTTCTGGTTTTTGAGCATTTAGAGTGCCCTCAGCTCACATTATCAAGCTTATCTCTGCAATCATGAGGGCTAGAAACTTCCTTTTTTAAACAATGAACACTGAGATTCTTATGTATTCACATGCCTCCGGGAATTGGGGATTTAAGATAAATATTAAAAATCACAAGCCTCGCAGTCTTAGACTATATCAATCAATCACCTGTCAATATGGTGATACTGGAAAAGGGGCAGAAGAAATGAGAGTTAAAAAATGAAGCCCTGATTGAGGAACTATAGAGTTGCACACCTGCATGTTGTTCAACTCCCTACATTTTGAATTGTATCCTTCCTTGTGTCCTCTGCATACAGAATATTTTAAAATCTATATGACTTTGCTAATTAAACTCCCTCTCTTCCAAATTTATCAGAAGTCTGTTTCTCATTGTGTTGTAGCAGATGCAGACTTTGAATTTTTAGAGCTACATTTTCAGCCTGGACTTAAAAAAGGGCTTAAGTTTTGCAGACACAAATAACTGTGGGCTCAATTTTGTACTCAAGTTTGTTTACACCACTTAGAGGTCTAAGTCCTTGATTTGCATCCACAATTTAGAGTGCTTAGATATTATCAAAATTGTGCCTTTGATTTTCATACACAGAAGTGGATGTTAGTGTCTGAAAATTTGACCCCTAATTAAATTGAGCAATAATTTGAAGTATATGTATGTGGTTTTTAAAAATCTCTCTCACGCTCTCTCTGAATGGGAAATGTATAATTTTGTTACTCATCTAACTGAAAAATAGCAGAACAGATGTTGCTCAAAGTTTCAGATCATAAAGTTCATGTTCTGACTGTGTTCATGCATGGAAAGTCTCAGTCCAAAAGGAGAATTCCTGAGACATTTTTGAGTGAGTGAGAATAGAGTTTTATAATGGTGGTTACATTTTTCAATACTTACTACAGCTTTAATTGCCACTAATGCTATAGTTAAGGCTACGTGATTTACTCTTTCATGGAAAAAAATGTGTTGCCATGACAGTTATTCCAAATTTCCTTAAATGCAGCCTCTGGTTATAATGTGACAGCTTTGTTTTCAATAATGATTTCAGAATAGGCTGATGTGCCCCAGAATGCTGTGGTACTTGTCTAGATGAGTGTTATTTCTACTTCGCCTTATATTTCATTGTTAGCTCTGTCAGTAAAATCTGCTTTTGTTGTTATTATTTTTATTACAGTAGTTTGGATTAACCGAGATTGGAGATCCATTGTGCCAGGCACTGTACAAACACAACAGCACACAGTCCCTGCCCTGAAGAGTTTACAATCTAAACAGGCAAGATAAATATGGGGTGGGGGAATAGGCTAAAACATATAAGTGGAGTGAATGATGTGATGGCAGCAAATGTAGTGTTAGTTCCAAGATTCTTTTTGAAGTGTGGGCTGAGATTTAGTTAGGAGGGGATTAGCTGAAAGGAAAGAAAAGACAAGGGGAGGGAGATGGGTAAAGGCTACAGAATAGGTGAGAAGAGGAAGCAGAGGAAGAGCTAAGGTGTGGAGCAAGGCTGAGGTGAAGGGGCTTGAGGCAGGGAGCAGGTGTGCGTGGGAGGGGGGATGTTGGAGCAAACAGCCAATCAGTACAGGGCAGAGAATTTCCAATCAAAACTATAGAATATATTGTCAGTGTTCATCCATCCCTGCTTATACTGCTTCTGCAGTTTCTTTCCCAAAGGCCACATGGCTGGGAGGAGAGGAACACTGAATGGGTCCTAGTGGTTTAAGAGGTGCTGTCATCTGCAAAGTTCAGGATCTGTGAGGGATATGGGGGTCTCCCTGTCTGGGCCAGCTGCTTAAGTTGTTTCTGCTACCTAGACTGTTGTTTTGTTTTTGGTTAAGGCAACCTCAAATCTCTTAGCTCAGTACTTAGAAACTGGTAGATGGATTAGATACAATAATAGGTATTAGTTGGGGACAGTCACTGCTTGGTGGCTTGAGGAGAAATTGAACTTTGACTTCAGATGAAGCAGGGTTTGAAGCAGGTAATGGCCTGCGTGTAAGGTGGGTAAAGGGATTGTGCTACCCCTCCCCAACTAATGTCACAGCGGACACTAGTTACGGCCCAGGGGCACAGGGAGAGGTGAATGAGGGTATGGTTTTCACTTGCAAGATTATAGCGCTATTGGTTATAGCGGTCCCCTTATACAGTAATATGTATAGCGCTATTGTATGTCCACACTCAGACGTGCCAGCAGTATAGCATGGCCATATTTGGGGCATTTAATGCGGCATTAAGAGCAGCGCATTAGGGCAGGTATCCCAGCATTCAGCTGGGTGCAACGTGCTTTTTAAACGAGGGGGGTGAAGGGGGACGTGCTGTGTGTATGCGGAGGGAGAGAGCCAGTGATTTTTCCATTCTTCTGAAAGCCTGTCAGCGAGCCTCCGTTCACAGAGGGCTTTGTTTTCACACAGGCTCCCTCCTTAAACATTTGCATTGCTTATCTGCCAAGCTAAGAGAGAAACTCTAAAGAGGTACTTCCGCATTCCTCCAGCCGAGTTCAAAACAAAGGGAAGAGACGTCAATTGCCTTAAATGGCTCTAGGCATCTCCAGAGATCACTTGTAGCGCAGTGGGTGTCCACATTCTTGCTGTAGTGCTACAGCAGCTGCGCTACAGTCCTTATGACACATTGTCCTGTGACACATTGCCAAGGATCTGCTTTCACAAGAATTGTCAGGGAACCTCATAGAGCTACAGTGCTGTGCTCAAACACCATTTTTGTTTACTTCACATTAGGTCAACCACTTCAGTCTACCCTCTAAGTGACCTTTCGTTTGCAGACTAAAGGGAGAAGTTATGTAATAGCTGCAGCAAGCGATAAGCAGAATCCCAACTTCAAACAATAGAAAAATCCTCCTGTCCTTCCAACTATATATTTTGTTGATTTATATATAAGCAAGAACCAGCTTGTAATACTTGACCACAATATGGAAATCTGATGGCTGGCTGGGGGCGTGGAGGTGGGGAATTGCTTATATCAATGCTCTTAGCACTGCTATAGCTGATGGCAGAGGTTCCATGAAGGTACATTCTAAACCATGTCAAACAAAGATAGCTCCTCTATAAAAATGCCAAAAGCATCCTAGCATGCTAAATAATAGGAGTAGGGAGGACTTTCAGGGGAAAAAATCTATTATAATAAATGGCTAAAATACTACTTCTGGCTTACTGAGAAGGGCCAAATTCTGCCCACATCTACCACCTCTTTAACTCCAGTGGCTAAATTGCACCAATAGGATGTAAAAGATCTGGTATAGCTATTTGACCCAAATTGGAAGAAAGTGTAAAATATTAGTATACACAGACAGCTGAATTTGACAGGGAATTAGCTTGGGCAATGCTAAACATCACAGGCCTGATTCTTATTTACACTAAGACCCTTTACACCACTCTAGCAGTGTAAAACATTCTTAAAATAGGTGTAAGTGTAATTTACACCTACTTTATGGCCCTTTTACTCTTCCAGAGTGGAGTAAAAGGAGCTGCTTGTTAATGAGAATAGGTCCAGTGATTTAATCCTGTTTTTGATTAACAGACTACCACTGCAATAATTTTAATTTATGGAGAAGTACATATCTTAATGAAGATTAATGTGCATTCTGTTTAATTTTCTTACATTTATAATTGAAGAACAAAAACATACAACAAATTAAATGTAATTCCTGATATTTGTGTCACTTAATAAATCATAAATGAAATGAAGAAGCATTAGGTATTATTCACATGCCTGCTCTGAGGTACCCATAAAAAGTTTAGCACTCAAAGAAAACAAACATTTAAAGCAGGTGTTGAAATAATCAGTGTCAATAAGCTAAATCAGTTGGAATTTCAGGTGTTTGTAATGAGCACTGAAACGATCTAAAACCACTTTCTTACGTACAAGGTAATGAAAACAAACATGTTGACTGCAATACCCCACACATTGTTTAGGCCATCTTGAAAACATATTAAATACATACATGGCTCCTAATGATGGTCTGCATGAGTTATTTTACTTGTGATTAATCAAAAGTATCATCTGCTTAAGTTTTACTAGTATAACTATATTACCCCAGTATACCCAATAACCTAAAGAAGAGCTCTGTGTAACCTCAAAAGCTTGTCTCACTCATCAACAGAAGTTGGTCCAATAAAAGATATTCACTCACCCACCTTGTATCTTTAATATTCTGTGATCAACGTGGCTACAACACTACATACAGTTAACTATGTCAGTTAGTTAGAAGTGTGTTCTCTCGCCACCTCCACCTCAAAAATAGTTATATTGATAAAAGCCCTAGCATAGATTCCGTTATTCCTGAACAGTTTATTTCGGTTCCCAAACAGGAATATGTTATTGTGACATACTGTAGTTTGGGGGAACGTCTTGTAACCCCCATATTCCTCATCTGTATATAATTGTGATATTAACTATAAAGTGTGCCATGTGAGGTATCAGGGAAAGGTTATGATCTGCTGAAAGACATTGCTCTATTTAAATATGTGTATTATCAATGCATATGAAATTATAAAAATTGTGTTGTATGGTTTTCACTAAAATATGTTGTGGATTTGGAAGGTGCCCAATACTAGCTCTACAGAGACAATGACAAGGGAGGTAACAAACATCCAGGTGGGCTCCGCTGAACAGACATCACCAGTCATTGTTCAGCAAGGGAGCTACAATGCAATGAGTCACCTGCATAAGATCACACCGGGGGAATTGATCAACCTTGTCTGGGAACTCAGCAATGTCCACCGCACATGCCTGGACTTGTGTTCTCCAAGCACTTTGGCTAAGAGTATAAAACAGAACACAAGCTCCATGCTTCACCTTTCTCCTGCCCCCATCCCTCAATGCTTCAAGTGACAAAGACACTCAGAAGACTGAAGACTCCAACAAAGGAGACTGGACCAGGTTTAAGGGACAAACCTGCACATTAAAGACTATAATATCCAGTGGGGTGAGAAAAACTGCTTAATCTAGATGTTGCCCAGTTTAACAGAGTTGAGAGTTTAGACTGCATGCTTATATTTTCTTTTCTTTTGGTAACTAACTCTGACTTTTGCCTATCACTTATAATCCCTTAAAATCTAGCTTTTGTAGTCAATACATTTATTTTATTGTTTATCTTTACCAGTGAGTTTGCCTGAAGTGTGTGGTAAAGGTTTGCAAAGTCTGGTGTATGTCCAGTTTCCATTGACAAAGTGGTGAACTAATATATACATTTGAACTCCTAGTCTTCAGCAGTGCAAGATGGTGTAGTCCTGAGGTAGAGTGCTGGGAGCTGGGGGGATTTCGCTGGTGATCCATGAGTGGCTCTGGGAGCATTCATGCAATCTAGCTGGGTGTGGAATTTCACATGCAATTGTACCGAGTGATAACAGTGCCTGGAACACTTTGCTGCTTGTCACTAGCAAAGCATTGTAAGAGACAATGCAGGCTGGAGAGTTAACGGGACACAGTGGTCCCACAGTCCCAGGCTGCACCCCAGGGATCCCTTCACAGCTATACTAGTATAAAGCACCATTGGTGTACTCACTGCATGAAAGAAAGCAAGGACGTATTGTATGGGTTTTAACCAGGCTGCAACTTTATTAGTCAAATTACTTCCAGGATTCTCATTGATGAACAGCCCAGCACAATCACTTGTACCCCACTGATGCTATGACAATTCTTGGAGGCTCTCACCACAAGGGAAACCATTCATCACACGAAAAGGGTCTCTGGATGCCTCCACTTGCCCACTAGCAACCCTGCCCCTGTTGGGGGTTGAGGTGAGAAGAAACCTCAACACCCAGTCAGCACCACTGTCAAACGCATTGGCAGGGAGGCCCCACAGGGTGGTGCCCAAACTCAGATTTGCATTTTCGTCTCATGGGAATTAGATACCATGCCCCCATCTTATAAGGAGATGCCTTTGGTGTGACATCTTCTCTTTTTAAAAGTTTGAGCACTCCCTGGTCCCCAGTGCAAAGTCCCACTTTTGTACTGGTTTCAGTTTTGCTGCCAGCACAGCAACATCTCCACAGCAGACAACTGTGTTTCCATCACTCCCTCTGTGTCTGACTAACTCCTCTGCTGGGTCCAAATATAACACTCAGGATGCCCCCTATGTTACCTTTTTATTTATATATATTTTTTATTTTTTCCAAATACCAATTTCATCATGATGCACAAAGTAATTAAAGAGGGTTAGGACAAAGGCAGGGGTGGGGAAGTGACATATCTATCTTCAGGATCTATGTTAATCATAGATCTTTAAAAAGTCATCTCAAATTACTTTAAGGTGCCACAGGACTCTTTGTCACTTCTTCAAATTACTTTGAATTTTTCAGGCACTCACTCTTTGTGGAATTCCCAATGCTCATTAATTGCGAGGTCAGCCATGGTGGAGAGTGACTTTTCCATTTTTGCAGAGTTAATTATTTAGCTGCATATTGGAACCATACTGCCCTGTTACCAGGTAATCTCCAGGTATAAGGAATATATCCAAAAATGCAACTTGAGGGGGAGGGTTCCAACTGAGCTTCCAATATCAAATTGGTCCTTTGAACCATCTCATACTAGAAATTTGTAGTACAGCGTCACTTCCAGAACATATGAGCACCAAAAGAGTTACATTTCCAACAGCGGTCAGCATTTATGAAGCCCATTATCATGAATCTACGTGGGCACCAGTATATTTGAAAAAGTGTCTTCTAGAAACTAAGTCATATCTGGTTTATAGTTGCTTTTTGAACATTAGATATTGATTGAACTGTATTCCATTGGGGTGGAGGTAGCGGTTTATCCAAATCTCTGTTCAAAGCAACTCTCAAATTATTGATCTCTGGCAGAGCTTTTTGGGCCAGAAAATCATAAAAGGATACCACTAGTGGAGTAAATCCATGAAGTTTCCTTCAGAATAATAAAAGTTCTGGAAATTCTGGAGCTCCTAATGCATCTGGTCCAAATAGTTTCATTACTGGAGATACTTCCATGCTCGGAGTAGGGCAAGCCAAATTGTTGCTGAAGATCTATAAATAATTTAAATTTATCATTGTCAATTAGCTGTGACACAGTCATAATTCCTCTCTTCATCCAATCCCTCACATTAAGGTTTTGCCACCGATTTTAAGAGTGGGGTTGCTCCAGAGGACTTCCTCTACCTGGAAGAATAGATGGAAGCAGAACTTTCCAGCCATGTTTGACCAAGCTCGCCTCAGAGCTGTTATTGTGGGAGCACTGGAGCTACCCAATCTATAATAATTTGATCCCACAATGCCTGAAAGGGGTCGAGGGTATACCAATTCTTGTTCAACCTGTACTAAAGGTGGGATCTGTGAGGTCACATCTAACAGCCACATCGACGCCTGGCTTAACAACAAGGAGATGTGATAGTTTTCCAAGTTGGGAAAATGAATGGATGTGATAGTTTTCCAAGTGGGGGAGCTGTAATTTGTTGAGTCAGTCTAGCTTTTGCACCTGGGCCCCAAAGGAGTCTTCTGAAAATATTAATGAATTTCTTAAAATAAGTTTCAGGAATAGAAACAAGGAGAACTTTCAAAACATACAAAATTCCAGGAAGGCCATTAATTTTCAGTATATTAATTTTACCCCATGTATTACCTTTTTGGATCTGGAGCCTAAATCAGCAAGTTTCTGTAGTGGGTACCTGCCAACTAAATGACTCTCATATAGGTTAAAACTTTGACTTCCAGGAGGGGGAGAATTCATCCTCCTGTTGCCCAAGACCCAGCACCTAGATTGACTGCGAGGAAGGTGAAAAAACCCAGCCAGCCATGGCCAGTCTAGTGGCATGGAGAAAAATTCCTTCCCAGTCCCAAGTGGTGACTAATCTCACTTGCAGAGACCTAGATAATGGAGGAATGGTGGGTTGACTGCTGGAAACCAGCTAACAGGACATGGCCCTGAGCACCTGGCTCTTATCATGGCTCCAAATCAAATGCCAAATCCCACCAGACCTCAAGCCTTCTCTGGAAGTTCAAGTCACTGGAAATCTTGTGGGACTCAGCCCATCCTGTCCTTTTTTGCCCTCTCCCATAGTGGGAGTCACGAAAACACACCCTTCTTTAAGTTCAGAGCCCTCTGAGGCTTGTATAACTTCATCCACATTAGTTGGGCTTTTCCAGTTTCATTTTACTGGCACGCTTAAAGTGGCAAAACTTTCTAGTGTTGACACGCCCTCAGTGTCTCCATAGAAATGGTCTCAGCATAAGCATTGCTACCTGTGGTAGTGCTTCTGCAGCTGCATCCTGAATATACAGTTAAGCAGGTGAGATAGTGATTGAAGATGTTAAAAAACAACTCCCTTCTAGAGGCAACCCATTGCCGAGCTTTTATGTGGAAACCTCTCTAAGATTGTTAGAATCCTAAGAAGGAGAGGGTTTCTCTTGTCCACTTTTTTTTAGGGGTGGATGAATGGGATAATCTTTAGGCCACATGATGTTCTCTCTTCACTCTAACCTACTTAAAAGAGCTTCCAGTTAGGGCAACCCTGTCATGTGCAGCCCCGGAGTTTTAAAATTATTCTCTAGCTGACTATCTGTCATTTCTTTACAACCACGTAATTTATCATTTACAAATGCCTAATACCCATACCCAATAAACACGCACAGCAGTATCCTCGACCGTCCCTGGGTTATGGGGTGGGCGTACATGAATGCATAAAGCTCCCCATGCACCAAGAATTAGCATTAGCATTGCATGAGTGCAGCTTTGGATACTAGCGAAAGTTCCTGAGAGTGAGCAGCTGCAGAGATTCATTTGGACTGGATTGGGCCAAAAGCAATTGAGATATAAGGGTTCCATTGTTTGCTCAACTTGCCTCACTATGGAGTGCAGCCTGTGTTTAATTTTTAGTTAATATGGCATGCACAGATAATAGGCCATGCTAAACGTCTGCAACCAGCTTCTATTGTAATCTGCTAGAAGATTCTTTCTGTGGTTTAAACTTTGGCATATGAAAAACTCCAGTACTTTACATATACAAAATGTCAGTTATGTGCCCTGAGGCAAAAATCTAAGAATTATACCAATGCACTGATTGATCTGGCTCTAGATAATTTATCTGCAGAAGTATATTTCATAATTTAGGCTCAAAAGAGGGCCACAGAGCTCACTTGTTTTGAGTAAAAATTGCAGTCATTAATTTCTCATTAATTGCAAAATGTCTAGATTCTACAGCATAAGAAAAAACTAATAAGGCACTGTAGTTTACAGGAGCCAATAATATGCAAGAGTAATGCTTTATTCACTCAGAAGACTAGGACAAGGGAAATTACCCAGGGTAAATTCTCTGCTGACTTAAGGTCCTGTTGTCTTTGGTGGAACAGGAGCAGGGCCTTACAGTGTGTGCGACATCACTGATTTCAGTGCAGAATCTAGTCTGTAATATCAGCTAGCCTGATCTCTGCAGCCATTATAACAGCAAAATTCCCACTGCCTTTGTATTCATTCATCATGCAGTGTTCTGAATTAAGCACAGTCTGTTGAGAGAAAGCTATAGTTTAAAGGAGGGAATAGTTAGGAGCACTTATTTTAAACATCTCATTAGCAAAAACCCCACACACCTATATGCATGTGCTGGTCTAATTCCTGAACAAAGAGAATATTTTTGGTACGCAAGAGGATTGCTAACAACAGATAGTAAATGAAAGTCATAAACATAAAGGACTTGATCGTCATTTACACTCAGGCTACTTTATATTACTCTGGCAGTGTAAATGGGCCTTAAAGGGAGAGTACTGCAGTACTATACATCAGAGTGGTGTGAGAATTAGACCTACAACAAGTACCACTGCACTGGATTTAAAGCTTCTCAGGTGTTTAGAATTTGCTCCACTTGATTAAAACAAAAATCTAATGAAATTGTAGCAAAAGCTTTAAATTGTTGAATGGAATTTGGGGCTGGAGTTTGACGTTTCTTTAATAAACAGAAGCTTCCAGGGATAGACAGCTGAAGCTCTATAGCTGCAAAAGTATATTGGATGTAACTCTTAGTGAAAAAGTCTTGTGTCCAATATTTCAGAGCTAGTCAAATTACTGGCAGCCAGAGTCGTGTGGGAGGTGAAATATAGAGTGAGTGAAGAAATAGAAACTCTGGGCCAGATTTTTATCTCGGTGACACCAGTGTAAATCCAGACTAGTTTCCCTGAAGTAAATAGAGCTATTCCATATTTACACCATGTAATTAAGCTCAGAATCTGATCCTCTGGTGTAGGGAATGAGGTATTCTCTGAGTTAAGAATCTGGACAATTATACAAATTCCTATCAGAGAATGGAGGAGTTTTCTAGTAGTAACCACACGGGCCAGATCAGGGGAGAAAGGAAGAGGACAGATAGAAGGGAGACACAAGAAAAGAATAATCAAATAATTCTAAGGACTGAGGTAGAACAAAGCAAGTTACGATGCAGCCCACATTAGAACACGCTCCCAAAGCCCTAGTCTACATTGGCAGGAGGGGACAGGGATCAACCTAAGATGTGCCACTTCAGCTATGTAAATAGCGTAGCTGAAGTCGACGTATTTAGGTCAACTTACTACGATGTCTTTATGGCACTGAGTCAACTGCTGATGCTTCCCCATCAACTCTGGAACTCCACCACCGCAAAAGGCGCGGGTGGAGTTAATGGGAGAACTCTCAGGGATCGATGTATTGATCCGGCAGGTAGTGTAGACCTGGCCAAAGAGTGTAGCCTAGAAAGGCTTGGAAAGAAACATGATACACAAAACTGGTATAAGAGCAATAAATGTACTGTTCATGTTTTCACTGAATGGGACATAGTGTGTTTATGTGTCAGAATAAATAAAAAGGTGTGAGCCTCCATTGATGTAAATCCATGTGGCTTCACTGACTTTAATGCAGTTTTGTTGATTTACACCAGCTGACGATCTGTCCCCAAATTCTCAAGTATGGACATAAGACAACATTGATTTGTTCTTGAAAAAGATCAGAAACTCCTGTGATCATCTACAAATTAATCTCTCCCTCCCTTCTTATAGAACACCTAACATCACAGTATCTACGTTTGACATTGCTCCATAAATCAAAAAAATAGTTAACAGGATATGAATATTCTGTGCTTTATGTATTAAAATATACTGCATGCAAGATCTAAAAATAGATTGTGAAATGTGAGTTATATTTTGGCTAACTACATAGTAACGTATGAACTATTTACATAGTATTTTATTTCACTTTGCAGGGGAGGATGTGAGTAAAACAGTACGTCCAGTAAAGTACATGCTATTCAAATTCATAAAGCAATTCTTCCCATGTGTGTAAGCAACCACCTCCCTCTTGTTCACTAACTGATGTTCTGTGTATCTTTCCCCTCTTCTCTAAACAAAGAAGCGGATAACATGAAAGTTGGCAAAATGAGATGTATCTGGGGCCGATCCTCTGGGACTCCTATCACCCACTACAGCATGAATTTCTTAGAAGCCAGGTCTTGCCTGTATAGCCACAGCGCTTCAAAGGATTTTTGAAGCATGGACCAGGAACCTGTAACGATAAATGCTAACAGGGCCAGTTGTATCCCATTGATACTTTCTCAAGGCAAGATGTTACACAAATAATTCTCTCCTGAGTCCACCACAGTATACACTGACATCCCCACCCCCCGAAAAAAAACCCAATCAAAAACCAAAACTACCTGCATGTTGTTCACAGAGAGAAGCTGATGGGGGTCAGAGAAACAGGCGCTTTATGCTACTTCCACTCTTCCCCTTTCACCCATGTGAGCAGGTTTCCCTGCTCCTTTCTTTCCTTTTGCTGCTCACATTGCAAGGAGAGGATCTGAATACGAATTTTAAATCTTTTGGATGCAGATTAATTTTTCTTTGCTCAGGATTCACCTGGGACACAGGGACTGTGAAGACTGATAAAGGGACTGAAAACATGTCCCTGCTGTGTTCTGTAGTGAACCGCTGTACATTTTCACAGCAGGAATTCCCAGTGAATCACAGTTGGTCCCTGTGTCTTCTACAACTGCAATATGATAATTACTACTTTTTAACAATTTGTTTTTAATTGATTTCACATATAGTAAAGATATACTAGAGCTGGTCAAAAATAAAAAGGAAGCACAAATTTTACTTTAAAATATTTTGGAAAATTTTCCTCATGTTTTGAAGTCAGTAATGTTGAAACTTCAGAATTTGAATAAATGTCACCCATCCCCAGGAAATACTTATCTCATTACCTGTGAGTTCACCATTTGTAGATTCAGGATACTGTGTGTCTTTGCTCCTCCACTCCCATTCGACAGTAGGTGTAAAACAATCATCTTTTAATCACTACATCTTATTATTTACGCTAGATCAGTCTTTTATAAGAGAGGTTCTCCTTGGAAAGCAATATCCTCAGCGTGCCTGAGATATAAACATTCATCTGGGCAAAATAGCAAAGGGTTCCCAAAACTGAATCCATGAAAATTTTGAGTGTGACATTTTATACATGCAAACTTTCTACATTTCCATGTCTGAACCCATTCATATCTCAGTGAGATAATCACACACAATATTTAAAATATCGCAGTGAGTGATAAAATATTGCAGGTGTATGTTCCATCTATTCCATTATAATGGTTGCTCCCAGGAAAAAACAGACATAAGAGTTGAAATCTGAAACTAACTTTCTCTCCTTTTTAATGTTTTTGAGTTAATGTGTTAGAACACCTTAGTACAGTTTGGTGTTGCATGGTTACATGACAGACATATAATGGCAGCTACATGTTATGGTTGGAAAGATCTTTCAATGGTGCTTTATACCAGATGAGGATCTGGTTTGATAATTTTTGCTCTTGTTTTTGAGTGCATGTATTCATATGAAGGATGTGAGGGTTATAGTGGATCACAAACTGAATATGAGTCAACAATATGATTCAGTTGCAAATAATGCTAATGTTGTTCTGGAGCGTATTAACAGTAGTGTTGTATGTAAGACATGGAAGGTAATTATCCCTCTGTATGTGGCACTGGTGAGCCCTCATCTGGAGTCCTCTGTTCAGTTCTGGGCCCCATGACTTAGGAAAGCTGTGGACAAATTGGAGAGAGTCCAGAGGAGAGCAACAACAATGATAAACATTTAGAAGATCTGACCTATGAGGAAAGGTTAAAAAAGCTGGGCATGTTTAGTCTTGAGAGAAGACTGAGGGGGACCAGATAACAGTCTTTAAGAATGTTAAGGACTGTTATAAAGAGGATGAGGCTCAGTTGTTCTATATGTCCATTGAAGGTAAGACAAGTAGTAATGGGCTTAATCTCTAGCACAGGAGATTTAGGTTAGGGAAAATTTTCTAACTATAGGGGTAGTTAAACTCTGGATTAGGCTTCCGAGGTCACTTGTGGAATTCCCATCACTGGAGGTTTTTAAGAACAGGTTGAACAAATATCTATCAGGGATGGTCTAGGGGTACTTGATCCTGCTTCAGGGGGCTGGACTTGATGACATCTCAAGATCCCTCCCAGCCCTACATTTCTATGATTCTAGATAAAAGCTATTTTTTTCCATGCAAAGGATCCCTATTGAAATGTTATTGTCAGCATGATATTCACCCCCTCAAAACTCTTCCATCATAACTAGTGCTTGTAGAAGTCAGAGAGAAGATCTTAATGTAGGCACTTTCTGAAAACACATAATAGAAATAACATTTTTCAATATCCGAGGCATTTCAAGAGATGGCAAAACAGCCAACAGTAGGCTACACATATGACAGACTTCGAGCTAAGAGCAGAGCTCTCATTACACCCAGTTCGGAATTTTGTTGAGGAGTCAGAAATCGCTGGTGGAAGAATATTATTCACCTCTTGGAATAACTATAGGGTTGATCGCGTGTATGGCCACACCTATTAGCAGGGAAGACAAAGCAGAAGAGAAAGGAGTAATCTTTTTCTTTATATGAGCTAGGTGACATTCAGCCATGAACAATGGGGCAAATCTTCAGCTGGTGTAAATCTGTGCAGCTCCACTGATATCAACTCCATTGAAGTCAATGGAACGATGTCTATTTACACAATCCAATAACTTCTTCAATGAAGAAATTCAGTGCTAGGAGGGCTGTTTTCAAAAAGGTAAGAAAATGAACAGTAGGACAAAATGACAGATTTGAGCAGACAAACCTGTTTTGTGTCCCTTAGTATTTAAGGCCTTTCAGTAGGTTATGGAGTCAATTGATCAGATTAATTCTGTAGAAAAGAAATAATGAAATACTGAGAGTGAGAGCCACCTTTAAAGCCATTCTGAAAAGCCTGGGAGCTAGAGATGGACAGACTGGGTATGACATTTTGTTGAAGAGATTGAATATAAGTGTTTCTTGGTTACCTATGTGTAGAGCCTGAGGGAGCTAAATGAGGAGATTTGGGGGTCTCTGAGGACTCCTTGGGGCAGGCAAGGTAGGGGTTGTCAACCTGTTTGGAATCATATGTATTTTATAAGTCAGAGTGAAGATCACATTCTAATGAGGAGACGTAGTCATGATTCTTCTCCTGGCAGCTCAAGTCCCCTGCTCTCTAGGGGGTGTGTGTGCGTGTGTGTGTGTGAGACTGCTGTCCTAATATGTTTGGATGGATTCAGTGGGAGAAGTTTTACCTTGCAATTTCCCCAAGAAATGACCAGCTGGCCACCTCTAACATCTTTTCTAAATGTGAAGAAAATAACATCTTTGGGAAAACAGACTTGGTAGAAGATTGAATGGCAGATGAAATTCAATGTTGATACATGCAAAGTAATGCATATTGGAATACATAATCCCAACTATACATATAAAATGATGGGATCTAAATTAGCTGCTACCACTCAAGAAAGAGATCTTGGAGTCATTGTGGATAGTTCTCTGAAAGCATCCTCTCTATGTGCAGCAGCAGTCAAAAAAGTGAACAAAATGTTGGGAATCATTAAGAAAGGGATAGATAAGAAGACAGAAAGTATCATATTGCCTCTGTATAAATCCATGGTATGCGCACATCTTGAATACTGCATGTAGATGTGAACACCCCACCTCAAAAAAGATATATTGGAATAAGAAAAGGGCAACAAAAATTATTAGGGGTATGGAACAGCTACCATATGAGGAGAGATTAATAGGACTGGGACTTTTCAGCTTGGAAAAAAGACAACTAAGGGAGGATATGATACAGGGCTATAAAATCATGACTGGTGTGGAGAAAGTGAATAAGGAAAAGTTATTTACTTGTTCCCATAATATAAGAACTAGGGGTCACCAAATGAAATTAATAGGAAGCAGGTTTAAAATAAACAAAAGGAAGTATTTTTTTCAAACAATGCACAGTCAACCTGTGGAACTCTTTGCCAGAGGATGTTGTGAAGGCCAAGACTATAGCAGTGTTCAAAAAAGAGCTAGATAAGTTAATGGAGGCTAGGTCTATCAACGGCTGTTAGCCAAGATGAGCAAGGATGGTGTCTTTAGCTTCTGTTTGTCAGAAGCAGGGAATGGGCAACAGGAGATGGATCACTTGATGATTACCTGTTCTGTTCATTCCTTCTGGAGCACCTGGCATTGTCCACTGTTGGAAGACAGGATATTGGGCTAAATGGACCATGGTATGGCTGTTCTTATGTTCTAATTATCTCTATTTTAAATGCAGTTTATACTGAAGTAGTGAGGAACATTTTGCTTTTAGAAGGGAGAAGCTCTTATGTCCTTTACCCAGTTGAGGCTCTGTGGTTAGTTCCCCCATTCTTTTGTTTGTGAAGGAAAGATGTGACAGTAATCCCAAGAGATTTAAATTTATTTAAAGAACTACTGAGAGTGCATGAGAAGAGTGGAGGTTTGGCAGTTTCTGGTAGATAATTAATTATTTATATGGACTTTTAGAAGCCTTTCACTGAATGCTGATGCCATGTGGCATCCTCTGGCCATTTATTCCAGAGGGGAGGCTGAGGGCAACTTCTTCAAAACTGGCCTCGTGTTTTTCTATTTTTGTGTCTTGGGTTCATTGCAACAATGAATATTTTAAGGAAACTCCTGGCTTAAGCTGGACTTCCCAAATTGAGGCCTAGGCCAGGGCTTGCCCACTTCAACATGACTGGACCATGTTGTCTGTATCAGTGTATATTTCACACCTGATTTGACCAGAGACTTCACAGGAGGTGCTGCAAGGATCAGTGAGAATCATCCACCACAAAGATGAAGAGAAAGGAAGAAGGCCTTGCCTTTGGGTCAGCAAGCCATCTCAGTAAGACTGATGTTCCAGAGCCCATGAGATGGACTGTGTCTGAGGAAGGAATTCATGACATCACCCCAGCTATTTAGCCTTGACCAGCTCCTTATATCTGAGAATGCTTGTCTGCAACCATTGCCTGGTCCTTGACTTCAGCTACCCCTCCCATTACATGTGACTCCCAAGACTATGGGAGCTGAAGAGTTTGAACCACTTTTTATTGTAGTAACTCATTTTTCCTTTTTGTTTTTATTAAGTGGGAGACATCCCAGCTTTCTATTATTTTAGGGTGTGAATATGTGGTTGGGTGAATTAATATGTATAGGAATTCCTGCAAAAACCACACAGGCAGGTGCCAAAGAAAAATCCCTTAAATTTAAATAGTCCTAAAGTCTGCCTTAAATTCACTGAATCTGTGTGTTCTTAATTTTGTGAAAGGATCCAAAGAAACTAAGCTGTCAGCTATATATAGTGCTAAGTGAGAGAGCTGCTAAACATCCTCCTAAAAAAGTGTCTTCTAGAAGCTGGTAATTAGTGCTGGGGTGTGGAAGGATGTGTGGGGAGCAGTCATGAAACAAATTAGCCACCACACAATAGTAAAATTTAAGGAGGAAGCCTCCATTGGCTGAAAACTGGGATCAAGACATAAACAGTAATTAGGTTTAAAAACCAAAATATTCATTCAGTTAAAAGTTGATTTCACTGCGGTGGGATAAAACTTCTGTAATTGTGGCTTATAACTAAATAATTGACCGCCTCTATGAACTTCCTGTTTCAGGATTTATAAGGATTGAGTTGCTGATGTTTTAATTTGATGATTTAGCTAAACTGATGACTTAATGTTAACATTGCTGCTAACTTGTTCATTTGATCCGATTTTCACCTCAATTTGATAACAGTATTATTCAAATTCTTAGTTTAATGATGTTTATAGTAGTGTAGCCTTAGTGATATGTTGAGTCATGTTTCCTTCAATAAGCAACTGGGGTCAGAACCATTGAGAATATTGGGTGGGTATTAACCTGCCCATCTGAGAGCTTAACAAGCTCCCTCTAAATTCATCTTTTGGTTCTCACAGAAACCACCAAACAAAGTGTGGGTCAGATTATGACACCCTTGCTCATGTCAAGTAATACTTTAGTCTCATTTCAACAGGACTAGTCAGTGAGTAAGATACCTCTTGAAATCAGGTGGTGGATCAGAATCTGTCCTGGATTACTATGGCCGCATAGTTATCTCTTTGGATCAAACTAGCTATTAGCAATGCAACTCAGAGCAAACTGGCATCAGTTTGGCCTTACTCCACAATAATAAGGCTAATGGATAAGAAAATAAGATCAGTGGGAAAAAACAAAATTCCAACTGATGAAAATAAGTCTGAAGAGGGGAAGATTTAAAAAGACTGATTAAAAACCCCCAAGACTGATGAAATATTAGTAAGAGTGATGAAATAAGAAATCGATGGACAAATAACAAACCCCTTTTTACATTGGAAGTGGAGGGAAAGGGTTACAATGGTTACCATAGCTACTGCTCTGAGAAAGTAAAAGACTCTGAACTTGATTTAGGCTTAGACTCTGGGCTACTGCTCGGGCTGCTCAGGCTGTTGCACTTTCTCCTGCCCTGCTCTGGACTGCAGCTCTGGCTTCCTGGCTCTGCTCTGGGCTGCTGCTGCACTGTCCCCAGCTCTGCTCCGGCCGCACCAGCTCACATGGAGGATGGATCCTGGTCTTCCAACTCCCTCATTGGCTTGCCTGCCTGGTCAATCCAGCTGGCTTAGATTGCTGGCCTCTCTCGATTGTCCCTAGGGCCCTGTCAGTCTCAGGATCCTGATTCCTCTTCAGCCCTTTCCCTTTCTCCATGCCCCCTTCCATCAGGAATGGGAGATTTGACATGGGGTGATAGTTGTCTAGAGCTGAAGTGTCAAGGGTGGGTTTCTTCAGTCTTGGCCAGACTATTACATGTTTGAAGGAAGAAGGGATGGTTCCTTCTCTAAATGATGCACTGGCTATTTTGGACAGGAGTGGCACCAGTTGCTCATACCTCTCCTTTACAAATCAGGAAGGGCATGGGTTGTGTTCACAAATCTTGGGTCGTGGCTTCTGGATATGCGCTAGATCTGACATAAGCTCATCTGCCATGCCTCAGATGTCTCTATTTAATATCCAGAGAGGAGCTGGACTCCTGTCAGACTGCATGAGACAGGACTCTCGGATTCCAGTTTATGCAGGACATGTCAGAGGCAGACTGACATTTTTAGCCATCAATTTTATGACTGTCTCAGCTATGGATTTCTAGTCTTAGTTATTGTATTTTGTAAGTGATCTGTATGATCTGGGATTAACTTTAATACCAGCTAGAGTAATTATCAAAGCATGTGGCATGCTGATGACACACTTACAGCTTCACATAAACTGGTAAACATTCTGTTAACTATAAGCCAAGAAGTTTAAATCTCAGGCCAGCTGGAAACATACTTCCTGGATCTCCTTTCCTGACATGTTTGCTTTGTTTTTAAATTTGAAAAATGAGCGGCTGGGAAAATATGGAAGCAGAAGATTTCATTTGAAGTTTCAGACATTGCATGATCACATCTTATATGTCCTTCTCTTTTCTAACCACCTGGTCAGGAGAACTTCTGAGTGCCCTCAGCTGCCCAGTCTTGCACTCACTGAACTCTGTTGCAAAACTTGTTGACTTCAGTGAGAGCAAGGTCAACCCCTGGAGTTCAATGACAGTTGAGGATGCTCAGCACTTCACATTCATTTTTATTAAGGTTCTTTGAAGTGAATTAAAGGTTCAGTCCTGTGAATCCTTGATTCTGATGGGCTTGCTTGTGTGACTAAGGACTACTCTTGTGAGTAAGAGTTTACAGGAATTTGGCTAATTTGTGTTAAGGCCCACCCTATGCTGGGAGCAATGCAGAGACTTGTGACCTCAGAGAACTTGCAGGGTGTGGGCAATCCCATCCTGAGCTTCCCAGTATACACTGGGAGTGCACAGGCTATATCCTCCTATGGGATGGTGACTCCTGCTCTGCCTGGTGCATCCAGCCCTCTCTATGTATGTGGAGTGGGAGGCCTAGCTTAGAAAGAGGATCATTGAGGTTCTTGGAGAGAAATGCTGCAGAGTGGAGCCAGATTTGCACACTGTGTATACTGTGAATGTGAAAAATGAAAGGAATAGAGCAACAAACCCTGAAGTATAAAGCATATGCCAGAGAACACTCAAACATGAGCACGTGAAGGAAAAAGGGGTAAGTCAGTAATGAATTCTCAGAAATAGTTCTCAGATTAGGGCCTGAGTCAAAGCCCTTTGAAGTAAAAGGGAAAATTCTTGCAGCACAAAAGGAGCATTAGAGGGATGTAAGTAGCCCTACACTGCCGTTCCTCCTTGTAGAGGACATGCTGGGAGCAGGGGCTGGGCGTCTGGTCAAGGATGTGTTTGTGATACTTAGAGGATTCTTGAGTTGTGGGGTAATTCTTAGGCAGACCTCGAGAGACTGCTCTCAATGAGAACAGGGCCAAGCCCAGTGCTGCTTTAACTTATGTTTTGACCCTTGCAGCAGGCCAGGATCAGGGTGCTGTAAAACTACAGTTGTCCATTCTGGGCTACATCACCTATGCTATGCTTTTCAGGAAGCTCAGCACAGAATCTAACCCTTTGGCTTTGGTCACATTCAACCCAAGGAAGTTTGCTGCCATCCACTGAATGTTAGGAGAATGGAGATATGGAAGAAATCATTGAGTTATCAACAGCATATAAATGACCCTCAAACCTGTCAAGTCTAGTCAGTTTGTGTAGGGAAAAGAAGTACAGTACACTCAAAGAATAAAGTATGGAACACAGGACTGAATCCTGAAGAAAACTTAAACCATTGCTGCGGAAAAAAGCCTTTTCCTCAGAGCTTGGGATTGGAGGGCTACATGACTACACTGATGGGGTTAGGGGAAAATGAAAGAAGAATAGGACCCTGAAACCCAAAGATTGAGGGAAAATGTTGAATAAGAATGTCACAGGTAACAGTGCTCAGTGAAGCATGTAACACTAGAAGAATTAGGAATGAGAAGATTTGGGACTGAGCAACAACCATTAAAATCCATCAGTGATGCCATTTTTACAATCATCACTGCAAACTCTGATTGATGAGGATCGAGTAAAGCAGTTATATCAGGGATGAATCTGGCCCATTCAGTCAAAAAGGAATAACTTGGCTCAGAACAGAAATGGAAGCAAAGAAAGCCTCTGAAAGTTTTTGAGAAACTGTGGCTAGAAGGGCAGGTTTTCATGGGAACTATTAAAAAGTATTTTAAGAATCAATTGAAAAAATGTTCCTGGGTGGCTAGTGATCCACCTAACAAAGATTGTCACACTTTAATATTTTGGAAGGTGAATTCTTTATGCGTTGGTTTGGAAACAAACTGTGTTTTATCCTACTAAGTTGCAGATATTTTAGATGGTTATTACTTTAGATGGTTATTAAATGGCAAATTTGTATTATTTACTTGTTGATTGGAAAAAAAACTTGGTTAGCAGATATTTATCTGTTCAAGCAAAGAAAGGGCCAGAGACTCTTCTGCTAGTGACTATATTTAAAGATTCTTTTTTTCCTGAGGCAGGGGCTTAGGTCCCCAGAGTGACAGAAGCCAGGAGCAAGAGCATAACAGGACGGAAGTGGGGGGGTCGGTCCCTGGGGTGAGGCAGGGGCTGGAGCCAAGCACAGCAGGGTGGGGGCAAGAACACGCTGGGGTGAGGAGGGGTCCGTTCCCAGAGTGAGGCAGAGGCCAGGGCCAAGAGCACGGGGGTGTGGGAGGTGAGGGTATCGGTTACCAGAGCGAGGCAGGGGCCAGGAGAAAATATAGCAGGGCAAGGGGACAGGGGGACAGGATCACCACCCTGGGGCAGCACGGACACAGTACCTACCTCTCTTTGCCAGAGTTGGGTGCGTGGGTGCCAGTTCTTTCTCTCTCCAGCTGAGCTGCAGCTCCTCCAGGCAACATTAGCTGCTTTTCCTGCCTTCCTGGTGGGAAGGCTGATTATGGTTACTCCTGTAGCCAGACTTTTAGTGTCCAGTCTGTAGTGCTGACAGGACACTGCCAGGTCTGCTTTTCAACCAGAAAGTCTGGCTGAAAACTAAACACCTGGCGATTGTAATGGACTCTTTCTGAGTGTGGGCCCGGCGTGACGACGCTATTAGTGCCGTAGTAAACCTGGTACTGATGCGGGAAGGAACTGTTTTTGATAGTATAAAATATGCATCAATATTATATTCAGCCCTCCCATTTCCACCTGCCTATGACTGAATGCAGAATGTCAACTAGTCTTGTATTTCCTATCAAAACACATTGTGTATTCACTTTCACTGAATTCTTCATTTATTTGTTTTGAAATAGTGGCAAAGCATATGAACATTTTACTAGGCTGTAATTTCCACGTAGCAGCAGTTAACTTAGACGTAGGAACCTGATCTTACTCTTGCTAAGAATACTAGCTCTGTGAGGAATTCCTGGCTGGCTATTATCCTCGTGCTCAGCTAGTCTCATGGGCTTTAAAGGTATAAATAGAGAGAGACAACAGAGGACACTGGCAGATTTCTCTTTCTGCCCTTCCAAGCTTCCCAAATGAATGACTCCCTTCACTTTATTGCTATGAAAGTCCTGGCTCCCCGTTTGGCAGCTCTAAAAATTAGTAAAAGATGTCTTTTGGAGGGATTCAAATGAAGCCTTATCCCTACCTCTCTGTATAATAAAATGGAGAAGTCTCAAGGATGCTGTAAGCCATGCCCTCAATGTCTGAAGGAGTCATCTTCCATGCAGTTTCAGGACTCTCCAACCCTATCACCATTCCCTTTTCCATCTTGGGTCAGAGATTTCTATGTGAACTTCCAACATGAGTGATTTAAGACATTTTAATTCCTTATGTACAAAACTCTACATCTACCATGTGCTTTGGTAGCCAAGGACTTGAAACGTCTACTCACCAGTCTTTACTGGACTTTAATTGAGAGGCAATACTCAAGTTAACCCTACGTGAGTGAAATTCTGGCCCCACTGAAATCAATGGGAGATCTGCTATCCACTTCAGTGGGGGCAGATTTTCACCCTTGAAGCTTTATATGAACAGAGAACAGAATGATGTCAGTGGATATGCAGAGCAATCTTGACTTTCCAATTGACCAGCTCTAATAGTTGTTGTTTACATGGATGCTCAGAAGGAGATGTAGAGAGGCAGGCAGAAGATAGGAATGTGACCAGTAACTTCAGATGGAACTCATCTACTTATTCCTGTTTTCTGTTTTTCTTCTCTCTTCTGCTGCTTATTTGTGTCCAAAATTTATAGTTATGATAGTGGAGGATGGTCAGAATGATGGAGCACTTCCCTTAAAAGTACAACAAAGCTACTCCTCATGATTGAATGAATCTTCCTTGCCGCATACAAGTATAGATAATGTAGGGCAGGGATGGGCAAACTTCGTCCTGTGGGCCACATCTAGCCCATGGGCTAATTCTGTCCGGCCTCCCGAGTTCCCAGCTGGGGAAGCTAGCTTTTCTCCCATCCCCACACTGTTCTCTCCCCACCTCAGCACGCTGTGCAAGCAGCGCTCTGGGGGATGGGTCTGTGCGACAGCGTGTCTGGCTCCCGGTCAGACACGCTGTTCTGAGCGGCGTGGTAAGAGGGCTGGGGTTGGGGGGTTGGATAAGGGCCAGAAGGTCTCATGAGGGGCAGTCAGGGGACAGGGAATGGGGAGGTTGGATAGTGGGGCACAGCCTTCCCTACCTGGACCTCCATACAATTTTGAACCCTGATGTGGCCCTCGAGTTTGCCCACCCCTGATTTAGGGTATCAGCACTTGGCTATCACATTTGACATGGGTTTAGGCCAGTGGTTCTCAATCTTTCTCATACTGCGGCAGTCTTATCTATTCTGGGACCCCCACCAACGACCCCATTTTCCAATATAGGAAGGGCAGGGTGGTTGCAATGCCCTAAGACCTTTCTGCAAACCCCAGGCTGAAACCCCGAGTTTAGATTATTAGCACTAAATATCACGCTAACAGCATTGTTATGTTAGTGATATGCACCGTATAAAAAACTAAGAGAGATAAAAGTCAGTATACAAATGAACATGGTGTTTAATGTAATATGGCCCAGCTGTGTAAAGAATAAAATAAATACATATATAAATGATTATCGCTACCAGAGAAACTGAAGTGGAAAAACTATACTTCTGTTGGGTTTGCAATACTGTTAATGAAACATTCTGCAGATTCATTTAATCCCGTTTAAGTTTTTGTCACAAAACCAAATCTGACATTCTACTGGAACCTAAAAGCAACAGGACAGATAGATCAGCTGGCCACAAGTACTATGGCAAAGATAGCTTTGAATTGCCACCAACTTAGTGACCCCCGCCATTCAGTTCACAGTGCTGGAAACAGCAATGTAGCAGACTAGTGGCCCACTAGCCCTTTGTTGCTCATAAGAGTAGCTTTATTTATGTTTATAGAAATTCAGTTGCCATAATAAAAAGCCATAGAAGCCACAAGCTTTGTTAATACAGTCTGTCCTTTGCCAGCTGCTGCATTTGTCTGATAGTTACAGCTCTTCCATTCAGGCTTTTCCTCATAACTACAACTGTGTGAACAGAAAAGCTTTTTGAAGTGTTCTTATTTACAGTCCTGGAAAAGGGAGTGCAATCAACACACAAGGTCACCAAATGCCTAGGGAAAAAAGTAAGGATTATTTCCAGAGGCAACATAGTGGCATAGCTTCTTGCTCACTCACAAATTGCATGTGACACTGTACTTTAAAATGCACTCTCTGACCTAACTGGAGCTGTTTATTAATTTCAGATGTCTGTTCTTTAAGAGGGGTTAATTGTTCACACACTCTGTAGACTGTAAATTATTTGTATTGTGACAGCATCTGAAGGCCTTGCTCATTAGCAGCTTTGAAAGAACAGAGAATTGGACTTCTAAATTTGATAGTAAGTGTATCTGTTCCATAAAAGTGACACTGACTCCTGAAGGATGTAGTTAAAGAGAGTGGGGGGAATAAATATGTGTCTTTCCCAGCTGTTACAATCCCACTGAAGCAAACATAGACGAAAATTAAGAGCCCAGACATTGCAACCTTCACTCGCGTCGGAAATTTTTACTCAAAAAATAATTCCATTGACCTCAAGGGGATTATTAATGTGAGTAAGGATAACTTGATTACTCATTAAAGGATTGCAGAATCAGGCCCTAAAACAATGGTTCGCAACCAGGGGTAATGTGTACCGCTGAGGGTCCGCCTAGGGATATATCAACTCATCTAGATATTTGCCTAGTTTTACAACATGCTACATAAAAAAGCGCTAGTCAAGTCAGTACAAACTGAAATTTCATACAGTAACTTGTTCATACTGCTCTATAAACTATACATTGAAATGTAAGTACAATATTTATATTCACATTGATTTATTTTATAATTATATGGTAAAATCAGAAAGTAAGCACTTTTTCAGTAATAGTGTGCTGCAACACTTGTATTTTTAGGTCTGATTTTGTAAGCGAGTAGTTTTTAAGTGAGGTGAAACTTGGGGCTCCACAAGACAAGTCAGACTCCTGAAAGGGGTACAGTAGTCTGGAAAGACTGAGCACCATTGCCCTAAAATATCTATTTGCATTTCCTCATCTAGTAACACTTTCTAAAGCCTTGCCACCAGTTTAGAGCAACACACACATGAAAGTGTATTCTATTCTTAGCCCAAGATTTTAATAAATCAATTTCACGGGTCTAGAAACTGGGGCCCAGATCCTCAGCTGGTGTAAATTGACATAGTTCCATTGACTTAAGAGAGCTATCCTGATTTACACCCCCCTGGGGATACAGCTTCACAATGATAGCTGCTCTATTAAAATCTACAATACGTGGGATAGATAGAATATAAACTGTGAGTGTGCAATGTGTGCATGGTATAGATAAGCACACAATAGGTGGTTTATATTATTAATATACCAATATTTTTATGGATAAAACACTAAAATAATGTTATGTCAGGGAAATATAGTTATTTGGATATTATGATATTGAGCCAAATTTGTCCTGAACATACAGCTGTTGGCTTCAATGAGGGATACTACAAGTACATTTGACTATCAAAAATTACATACATATTACTCACTGGCATTATTGGCTGTGAAACATACATGGAAGATACATGATTATTATGCACAATATTCCATAGTCTGTTTGACACCTGGCGACTGCAGCATAATCCCTTGAAGGGGAAAACCTGCGGTTCCTGCTACATGGCAGGTGGACTTGATGGTTAGGATTTCAGTCAGGTTGATGTTTCATTTATTTGCTGCCTGTAGAACTCAATGTGAACAATATTGTGATGAAAACAATCTGATACTGCTATCTGAAATAGTGGCACCTAAATGAGAAAAGCCTACATCGGTTGTCTTGTGCTGAACGATACTTTCCAGTTTGCTGTGTTCATTCATGTGGCTTAGTACCGTTTGTTTTTATTTTTGGTCTTTCCAGGAGAAGATGTGATGGTTATTTGCAGATCAGGCCCAATTCTGCTTCCACTGAAGTTTGTGAGAATGTTGGCCTTGGTCCAACAAAGCACTTAGGGTCTGATCCTGCTCCCATAAAATTTAATAGCAAAAGTCCCACTGACTTCAATAAGTGCAGGATTAGAACTTTAGCATTGGGAATACTCAGATGCTTAAAGTTATGTATGAGCTTTAGTACATTTCTCTTTGCGGGCCTTAGTGGCCAATAAAAACAGGATTGAGAGCCTTAATTTCTTTTGAGACAGTTGTTAAATTTTGATAATCAAAATTAGTCTTTTCTGTCAAAACTAAAAATTAGAATTATGTAAAACATTTTTGGTGAGATCAATGACAATGCAAAAGAGGCCTGGTGACCCCAAGGCTTGATGTAGCTTTGTTTGAAAGGTTCAGGCATCTTTTGACCAAACCCAGTTTCAAGTGGACATGGGGTTACATATGGTTTGGCATCCAAAAAAAAGTGTATGATCTGGATGCAAAAAGAAACACGAACGTTCACTCTGAATATAGAGTTTATTGGGAACCTGAAGCACCAAGTGAAACTTAGGCACTATGAGCTGAGATGAATAGAAACTGTGAAGGAAATGTTTGCACAGCCCCCTGGTACAATACACCACCTATTTTCCCATTGCTTCTCTGACAACATTTGGATTCTCTTGTTTCAGTGACATCAAGCTAAGCAAGAAGATAAATTAATTTGTCAGTGGCATTTTCTGTTATTTTGATTCTTTTCTTTTTCTTCAGATTCCTAGAAGAGGCATGTGCTACTTTTGTTTGTTAGAGCATCAAGACCCAATCTTGCATTTCACCCCACTCTTGATTGAAATAAGCAGTAATGGAAGTTAGGCGCCTAAATACCTTTGAGGATCTGAGCCTAAGAGTCTGACCCAAAGCCCACCAAAGTGAGTTGAAGGACTCCCATTGACCCTACTGAGCTTTGGATCAGGTCCCAGCTCAGTAGTAAGTTCTGTACAATTGGTGATGGCTTTCTGGAAATTTGTTCAGAAAAAGGTGCAATATATTAAAGCGAGGATCTGAAGCTGGTTTATTCTATTCCACTTTCATTAAAAGGCTCTTTTAAAATATTCCTACAGGGTGAAATCCTGACACTACTGAAGTCAATAGGGGCAGGTCTACATAGCTAGTGGCAGGAAGCTTCCCAGCCCTGCTCAACAAACTTAGGCTAGTGGGGCTTACACTAGTGCTCTAAAAATAGCTGTGTCGATAGTACTTTGAAGTTCTGGCTTGGGCTGGAGTTTGGGCTTTGAAGCCCACTCTCATCTGCAGGCTTCAGAGCACTGGCTGCAGCCTGAGCCACAACTTCAAAGTGTTATCGACACAGCTATTTTTCGAGTACTAACCCGCTCTCTTTGTTCGGGTATGTCTACACTGCAACTGGAGATGTGACTGCAGCTCAAGCCAGCATACCTTTACTAACTTTAATCTAGTTAGCATGGCTAAAGGGAGTATTGGCATGGACTTCCGTGCAGACTGTACAATCCTGGATCCTGGATCTGTGTTCAAGTTCCAAGCCTGCACTGGGGTCCATGCTGCCGCACTGTCACTCCTATTTCAAGCTATGCTAGCTAGATTTAAGCTAGCATGGGTATGCCTCCATGAGTTGCAATCACACCTCCGATTCCAGTGTAGATATACCCTGAGAGTCTGGTATTTACAAGCTCATACATAAAAACACATGTGCAACCAAATGCTTAATATGCATACAATATTTCCCTGACTATGCATGCAAATTGGAGATTTGCATGTACAACTACCCAATATTTTCATGTAATTATAGTAACTATTTTAAAAATGAGGCATATAATTTCACCCACATGTTTTCACGTGGCCCTTGCCTTCTGACTGAGCTGGTGAAAATCAGGCCCTTAAAATAGGAGGCCCTCCCAGGTGCTTCAAAGAGAGCTTGACATTTTCTGCTGTTTGTCAAACCTCTTTCAGCAACTGTTTCACTTTGGATTCTGCCCACAGAAGTGTGAACTTATAAAAAAAGAGTGAAAAAGGCCAGCACAAATACATATGTTTAATTCCCAATAAAAGGCTTCACAAAAATAACCCTCACTGTTGTCAGTATTCAATACAATTAAAGAAAAAAAAATATTGCAGGGCTGATTCCATCTTGTGTTTGGATAAAGACCAATCTGGAAATAGGTTTTGCCTTCTCTGCAAAAAAGACGGATTCTACCATTTGCAAATGTAATTTGCTGTGGCCTAGTTGCATAAAATAAGTAACACACCTCAATCATCTAGTAAGGGTGGCAGAGTGAAAAATGTGAGTTTTGAATCCACTGAATTGTGTGTGACCTTGGGTAAGGTGATGAACTTTTCCCTGATGTCAAAACTGGACCCAGCTGTCTCCGATTGTAGTCTGTCTATCTTTGCTACTGTTGGAATTTCTGTGTATTCAGGTAGCAGTTTCATATGAAGCATCCATTCAAATGCATGGGATGTCTGGACATGCTGGGCATATCTAGTTGCATTGTATGAATGCATTTATTTGGATCTACAGTACCTTACACTTCAATAGACAGCAGCACTGGTAACATTGTTGACATTTCTGTGGTTGTAATTACATGTCTGAATATAAAGCCCCATTAAGCTGAATGAGGGAAATTCACATCTGTCTTGGTGAAAATGTGTTATTCTGTTTACATCCCCAGCATGAAAATAGTATATTAATATCATTGTAAATAGCAAACAGAAATTGCTAGAAGCTTAATTTAATTAAAACATTGGATTTTAGAGAGTTCATCAAAATCACTCATAAAACCAGAAATTTGTGCTGTTACAGATTGTAAATAGGAACATAATAGCTCTATTCTGGGTTGGACCATGGTCAGTCTTGCCCATTATTTGATCTCCAACAGTGGCCTGTACCTGAGCTTCAGGGGGAGTGCCCAGAACAGGGAAATTATGGAGAGATCCACTCGTCTTCCATTCCTGACTTTTGGTTAGTCATGGCTAAAAGCCATTGATGGACCTATCCTCAATCAACTTATTTAGTTCTCTTTTGAGCCTAGTTATATTTGTGGCCATGGCAACATCCCACAGCAATGAGTTCCACAAGTTAGCTGTGCATCATGTGAAAAAGTACTTCCTCTTGTTTGTACCTGCTACCTATTAATTTTATTAGGTGACCCCCTGGTTTTGCACTGTGTGAAAGGATAAATAATGCATCCCCATCACTTTTTACACTCCGTTCATGATTTTGTAGACTTCTATAATGTCCTCCCTTAGTTGTCTCTTTTTTTAAAGATGAATAGCCCTCTCCTCACATGTAAACCATTCTATACTCTTGATCATCTTTGTTACCCTTCTCTGAACATTTTTCACTTCCACTATATTCTTTCTGAGATGGAGCAACCAGAACTGCACACAGTATTCAATGTCTGGGTACACCAGGAATTTATATAGTGACATTATCTTTTCTCTCTTATTTTCTATCCCTTTCCTTATATTTCCTAACATAATTTAGCTTTTTTGATCACCACTTGTCTTTAACTTCTGGATTAATGCCCCAGGACATGGGGGTGGAGGCTCTAAGTTTAGATCAGGTGTTTGTTCAGTTAGTTACAAAGCACAACAAAAAAGTCAGCACTTTGATGCTGACAATGGAAGGGGATTAACACTGAATGGTTGTGGGTATTTCTATAGGAAATAACTATATTCTGCTTACTTAAGAGGCATTGATTTCCTAGCAGTCATTCTCTCATGTGCTACATATTTACAGCAATAAATCAATATTTTCAAATATTTTAGCAATGTTTTATTTAGCAAAATCAAACTATATAAAAAATCCCAACATATTAAGCTGGAATGTTCAGCAAGGTGAACAAAGGGGAGGAGCTAGTTAAGAGGAAATGTGAGGCAAACTTGATAACAGAGGGATATATAGCACCTCATTTAATCAGATCACTCCCCCCCCCCGTCCTTTCCTTTGTTTTTCCTTATTCTTTGTGGGATCACATGGTGAAAGTGAACCTAAGGGGCTTTCTCATCACAGAGACAGAATCCTAAAAGAGAAAACAGCATAGTACATAAATGCTCTATGCTAGTACATTGTTCAAACCCCCACCCAGCGGGACACAGTGTCTTTCAACTGAACATGATACCCCTCTTATTTAAACCAACACTTTGCACTGCTTCACTATTCATACTGACCACAGTGCTACATGACAACTAACAGCTGAAAGAATAAATCAAGGATACTGGCCCTTAGAAACACTCACTTGACCTGACTTGACGTGACCTGTAATATCTCATTGGCTGGGGAGGGGAGTAGCCTTTCTCTAGGGAAAGTAATCACATCCTCCCTAATTTTTCTTTTCTGAGTATGTGTGAGTGTATTTGGAGGAGGGGGGTTGCCAGAGAGGAAATATTCCCCCTCTCTCTTCCCCCAGAGATTATTCTCAGGAAACCACAATATAAATCTTTATTCTGCAGGGAGGTATTTGTCATTTGAAAAACGTTAATAGTAATCCTGTATCACACTGAATGGGAGGGCTGTGGGGGACACTCGCTGGTTATTTTTTGGCCTGCCCAGAGTTGCACAGGGGAGTGGTTAAGGGAGTTGTAAATTTTTATGACTACATTTCCAAATATTGTCAAAGGGGCCTAGAGTTGTACTTTCAAATCCATTTTTGCATCTAAATCAAAATAAAATCAGAATCTTACACTACATGCTAATACAACTAAGAAAATAGGTCAAGTTTTCAAAAAATGCACATGGCCAACTCTTCATGCACAAACACCTGTGCATGCAGGTATTAGAATCCATCACCTGCATGCACAGATATTAGGCTATGTCTGCACTGCACTTTTGTTATTAAAATGTTTGTTGCTCAGGGATGTGGACTCCTACGCCCGAATGATAAAAGTTTTAACGACAAAAAGAGCTGGTATGAACAACATTTTGTCAGTGGTGCTTTCCCAGTGACGAAGCTACAGCCTCTTCTTGGAGGTGGTGTATTTTTGTCACTGGGAAAGTGCTCTCCTGGTGACAAACAGTGGCTGCCGCAGCATAGCCACACCATTGTAAGGTGTGAAGTGTAGTCATAGCCCCAGGGTTCCAAAAAGGCAGGTATGGGTGTTTGCTTGTACAAAGCTGCATGAGCCAAAATGCAGGTCAGGGAAAAGCCCCTTTGAAAATTTGCCCATTTCTATCTGGCATCAAAGAAATCATCTTAGATCGATTTCAAAGTGATAGAAGTAGACAAAATGATAACTAGCTGCTCAGAGTGAGACACCAGGAGGGCAGATACCTGACTGAATTAAGTTAAATTGATATAAACCAGTTGTAAACCAATTGCTAATATATATAAAAGCTAGATATTAATAATGATGGCCTTTCCTGGGCATAAGAGAATTTATATTGTCATAACATCAGCTCTTTTTGATGCAGTCTGGCTCATAAATGATAGTAGCAGGACTTTGGAGTGGAGCCCGGAGCTGGAGCGGGGAGCAGCGGAGCTGCAGGTTTTTGCTTGGAGCTGGAGTGAAGCTGGAGCACTGCTCCAAAGCCCTGGATAGTAGTTTGAGTTTTCTTTGAGTGAATTAGAATGTTTCATGCCATCCTGAGAAACTTATCCCTGCCATTTCAGTTTTGGATGTGTGACAGCCATTTAATATAGCCTAAGGGTGAGAAAAGAAACGGAGCCTTAGCAACAGTCATGTGTACATTTTTATGAGCTGGGTGAATCTTGTTATGGGTTGAGTTAAAACCTCATTGAGACTGATAGGTGTGAACCCACCCTTCAATTCACACAGCTGTAAGAATAAGCCTCACCTAAGGCAAAGAGTGTGAGGGTATGGTTACACTTACAAAATTATAGCGCTATTGCTTATAGCGCTCGCCTTATACAGCAATAATAATAGCGCTATTGTATGTCCACACTGAGATGCTCCAGCGCTATAGCATGGCCACATTTGCGGCACTTAATACGGCATCAAGAGCAGCGCATTAGGGCATGTATCCCACAGTACACCTCTTCCTGATCTGGTGCAATGGCTTGTGGTGGGGGGGGGGCGTCACTTGCGGGGCATTCTATATCCTGTTTCAACTACCCATGATGCTTTTTGGCATATCCCAGCAATCCCTGTGTTTCCTTCCACCTCCGGCGCCATCTTTCAAGGGTTTCAGCAAGGCACGCTCCGTCTTCCATTGTCGAGTGCTGCAATGAATCCAGAACTGCTGAGGGACATGCTGACGACTGTCGCCAGCACATCTCTGTGTGCAGTGGAGTTATTCCTTGACATGCAGGATGACAGTGATGATTCTGAAGACGAGATCGAAGCGGTGAATGCGTTTGACACGAAGCTTCTTGTCTCATTAACGGACATGCTCACGGCTGTTGAACGCCGCTTCTGGGCACGGGAAACGAGCACAGAGTGGTGGGATCGCATCATCATGCAAGTCTGGGACGACGAGCAGTGGCTGCAAAACTTTCGAATGAGAAAAGCCACTTTCATGGGACTGTGTGCTGAACTCGCCCCTGCCCTGCGGCGCAAGGACACCAGACTGAGAGCTGCCCTCCCGGTGGAGAAGCGGGTGGCTATCGCGATCTGGAAGCTGGCTACCCCAGACAGCTACCGATCGGTGGCCAACCAGTTTGGGGTTGGAAAGTCGACCGTTGGAGTTGTGCTGATGCAAGTGTGCAGGGCCATTAATCGCATCCTGCTACGAAAAATCGTGACTCTGGATAACGTGCATGACATTGTGGCTGGCTTTGAAGAAATGGGTTTCCCTAACTGTGGAGGGGCGATAGATGGGACCCATATACCCATTCTGGCGCCCGCCCACCTAGCTGAGGAGTACGTTAACTGAAAGGGGTACTTCTCCATGGTTCTCCAGGCGCTTGTGGATCACCGTGGGCGTTTTACTGACATTAACGCTGGCTGGTCTGGAAAGGTGCATGACGCACGCATCTTCTGCAACACCGGCCTGTTCATGAAGCTGCAAGCCGGGACTTTTTTCCCAGACCAGAGGATCCCCGTGGGGGAAGTAGAAATGCCCATAGTGATTCTTGGTGACCCTGCTTACCCTTTAATGCCCTGGCTCATGAAACCGTACACAGGGAGCCTGGACAGCAGTCAGGAAAGGTTCAACTACAGGCTTAGCCGTTGTCGAATGACTGTGGAGTGTGCTTTTGGGCGTCTCAAGGCGCGCTGGCGCTGTCTTTATGGGAGGCTAGACTTGGCCGAGGGTAGTATCTCCGCGGTTATTTCCGCATGCTGTGCCCTACATAATCTTTGTGAGCGGAAGGGCGAAGGCTTCACTCAGGCATGGTCCTCTGAGGTTCAACGCCTGGAGGCCACATATGCCCAGCCAGAGAGCAGGGTTCATGGAGGGGACCAGCGCGAGGCTGTTAGGATCAGGGAAGCCTTGAGGGAGCATTTTGAGGCTGAAAGCCAGTTCTAAAGTGAGGTGCAGATGGAGGGAGGGAGGGAGGGAGGGAGGGAGGTAGGGAGCATTCTTTTAACAGGAACAGGCATTTGCTTTTCTGTAGCCTGTAATAATGTATGTACACTTAATAAAAAAACCCCATTTATTAAGAAGACAATTCATTTATTGAACAGGTACTTCGGTTGCTGAAAGAAAATATTGTGATGTATGTGAGGGGGAAGGCAGGGGAGGTGCAATGGGGGTGTCGTGGGGTCAGTCAGAGATCGGAGTATGTCCGGGTCTCTGAGTCTCCAGTGCCCTCACAGTGGCCATGTCCCCCGAACCCCATTTGCGGTGGCCAGTAAGGCATGTTATTAGGGGTAGACTGCAGTGGATAATGGTCTGGGGTCTGGGGGTTGTTCGGTGAAGACAGAGGGGTTGGAGGCAGCTGTGGATGGTGATAACCATTTGGCTGATGATAGTGGCCTGGAGGGTACAGAGGCAAAGAAGGGGAAGGGAGTTGGGGCAAACGATAATTGGGGTGGTGGGTGCGGAGCTTCTCCTCCTGAAGGGTGACAAGCCGCTGCATAGTCTGCAATTGAAGCTGCAGTAATGAGAGCAGCTTGTCGGTGCTTTCCCGGCGGTGAATCGCGTTCTCCTTCCGCGTCTTCTCCCTCAACTTTCTCTCATTCTCCCTCCACCTCTGTGCAACTCGATTCTCCGTTACAGCCTGTTGCATTACTTGCTGTACAAGATCCTCTTTGCTCCTTCGTGGCCGCTTCCTCAGTCGCCTGAGCCTCTCAGCTGTTGATAAGAGCGATGGCAAAGGGGTGAAGGACGACCCTTCTAAAATAAAAAGATACATTGTACAGTGGTTCCCTTGTAAAGAGCAGACATGCCTATCATTCCCCCGCATTCCCCGTTTGCCTGTCCCGCAGACAGCACAGATACAGCAACGGAGCCCCTGCCATGGTGAGTGGACTCCAGAGGCAAGGGAAATGATTTTTTCCCTGCCCTGAAAAGCTGTTGGGGGGGAGGGGGTGGGGAGTGCCGGTAAGTGGCAGGAGCCCTACTCTGAACACTATTCCAACATTCTCCGTAGGTGTTTGTCCTGGAAGATATCTCGTTGCTTCGAGTCACTGAGGAGCAAAGGGAAGGGATTTTATTAAGATGCGGCTTCCGCCCAGGGCCATATGCAGCGTGCCTATGTGCAGCAATGCTCCCCCCACCCATTGTAGCACAGTGGCAGGGACTAGTGACCGTGACCGGGACGGGGACCACGCTGGCTCTCCCGGGAAACCTGCGCAGGCGCATTGCAAGCGCTCTTATTGAGACCTTTGAAGAGATTACTGATGATGACTACCGCGATGTGATAGACTACATCAATGCACTATTCCACATGTAGGCAAGCATGCAAGCATCCCCTTCCACCCCAAGCTGCCTGCCTTCCCCATAGAAAAGCAGCTTTACCGCCGCAATGCACTGCTGAGCTGGCCCCTGCAACCGCCGGACTCTGTGGCTGGCCGCCCTCCTCCTGGCTTGAACAGAGCTCCAGGTGGAATGCCCCCCTCATCCCTTTCCACCCCAAGCTGCCAGGCTTCCCCATAGAAAAGCAGCTTTACCTCCGCAATCCGCTGCTGAGCTGGCCCCTGCAACCGCCGGACGCTGTGGCTGGCTGCCCTCCTGGGTTGAGAAGAGCTCCTGGCTGCATGCGTCCAGGGACTCCTCCATGCCCTGGATCGCTGCTGCCTCGTCCTCATCCTCCTCCTCTTCTTCATCCTCCTGCTCTTCGTCCTCCTCCTCACCCCCCCCCTTCACTGGTGGGCTGGGAAATGTCCGTGGTGGTCGATGGAGTGACCGTGGGATCACCACCAAGTATCGCGTGCAGCTCCTTATAAAATCTGCAAGTCACCGGGGCTGCCCCTGAGCGGCTGTTTGCCTCGCGGGCTTTGCGATACGCATTCCTAAGCTCCTTTACCTTAACACGGCACTGCAGAGTGTCCCGCTCATGGCCTCTTTCTGCCAAGGCCCGTGATATCTGCCCATAGGTGTCAAAATTCCTGCGGCTAGACCGCAGCTGAGACTGAACAGCCTCTTCCCCCCAACAGCTGATGAGGTCCAGCACCTCACTATTGCTCCATGCTGGGGATTGCCTATTGCGAGGAGGCATGGCACATGGAGTCATGATGATCAATCAGAATGATCACCTGCAACGATTCCCTGAGACCACGCCACGCAATCAATCAGATCAATGAGAATGATCACCTGCAAGGATTCCCTGACAGCACGCCACGCTTGGCTGGAGCAAACAGGAAGGGGATTTTCAAATTTCCCTGGAACTTTAAAGGGCGGGTCTGACGTGTGGTCACCTGAGGACAGGACAAAAGAGTTTGCAAGTGATGACCAGAGTGGCTCGAACGGGAATTATGGGACAGGCTGGAGGCCAATTAATACGCAGTGGGTGTCCACATTCTTCCTGTAGCGCTACAGCAGGTGCGCTACAGCCCTTATTCCCCATGAGGAGGTGGATTAATAATAGCACTATAACTCCGTGGTTATAGCGCTATTAGTGCCTTGCCAGTGTGGACGGAGAGTAGGTTATAGCGCTCGTGGGGGCTTTATAGCGCTATAAAGTGCCAGTGTAACCATGGCCTGAGTGAACCTGACCAGGAGATTTTAGATTGTACTGCTTTGAGTAAATGTGGGGAGCAGGGAGAAGAGAGATCTCATGAACCTGAGGCCAGATAGGAACATATATAGTGAGAGAGGCTGTCAGCAGCAGCTAAAGAAAGAGGCTGGCATTGGAAGAAACCTGGGGAGAGGTCAGGGGGTCAGGGGTATGGACTGAAAAAAAGTGCTCTTGGTGTTATGAGCCAAAGAAGCTGTTTCTTGCCGTTTGATTCCTCCTGTGTTCACAGACACAGGACTCTGTACACTTTTTGTAAAAAACCCAAAATTGTATCAAAGGAATATCTGACTACCACCAATTCCCTAAACTGAAACACCCTTGAGGTCCCAACTTTGATTACTCACTCTGGTCCAAAAGGGGCAACAATCTGATACATCATCTGACAATGCGTCCATTATTCCTATGAGTAAAATATGTAGTCATCGATCAGATCTTAGCAAAAACCAGAACAGACTTGTGGTTTCAAGCTTCTGATTTTCTTTCAGGGGGATAGATTCAGAAAGAGACATGGGAATTGTGATGCTCAGGGACACCATGCCCAATTTTTGGGCTTGTAGAAAATCATTGGGATTCACAGAGCCTGGATTTGGCACCTAAACTCCCTATACAATGAATGGGAAATATATCTGCCTAAGACTGTGATTCAGAAAGGCAATGCTCTGAGTGGGCAGCCACCTAAAATAGGCCATGGGAGATGCTGAGGAGATGGGGAGTGCTGAGCCTTGCCCCACTCAGGGTGGAGGGAGGCACCTATCTCTGATTGGGATCCACGATCATGAATTCTTTCCTGGAGTCAGGCACCTGTGGCATTTCTTGCAAGAAAAAACACTTTCAGTCATAGCAGGAGACGGTCCTGAGAGCTGGCAATCAGGGCAAGAAAAACAGTAGTCTGTAATGTCTCGAAACACCCCAGGCCAGTAAAAGCAGGCCACGGGACACAGGGCTGGGCCACAACATTTTAGCACCTGAGGTGGGGAGCTCAAATGATGTTCCCATTCCCCCTCGCTTGGCCCAAAACTTTGAAAGGTCTCAATTCTGCCTTCTTCCTGTTCTACCCTCTCATGGTACTACTCTGCTACCTACCCCAATAAAGAAGAACTAACAACTTAAAATGCCTTATTCAAAAATGTTAAGTAACACTTAACTTTCAAACGTCTGAACAGCCAATGTAACTTTTCTTGTCTGCATAGTAAACATTGGCATTTTGATCTGTTTGAATAATCAAAGTGGTGCTTTCCGTGCCTTCTTGGTTGCAAAGATTTGAACTGCTTCCTGAAGGTCCACAGTCTGGGCCAGCTCATGCTTTATTGAGATGGTTGCAAGGCTGACCAGCCTCTCCTGTGTCATTATGGAGCGTAGATGTGTTTTTATTAACTTCAGCTTGGAGAAGCTGCATTCTCCACTGGCAACTGTTAAAGGAAGTGTTAGAAGTATGTGCAGAGCAACAAAAGCATTTGGAAAGAGGGTAGTCATCTTATTTGTGCCCATATGTTCCAGAACAGCCTTTGGAGTTGATCCTGCGGAAATGTATCTTGAAAGTGCATCAATATCACATATGTCATCATGTGTCAATACTGTCTCTAGCGCCCTGCATTATGGTGTAGGTCTTCTTCAGGTATAGTGAGGAGTTTTGGAATATCATACAATATCCCAAATATACTGCTGTGTTCCTTGAGCTGCATGAAACGTTCTTCAACTGACTGTATTGCACCATCTAGCACCCGGTTAAAGAATTCAACTTTGAATTGTTGTTTGGGGTCTCTTACGGGATTATCCCATGCCTTGTAATCAAAATGTCTTCTTTGGTGACTCTTGTGTTCTTGAATGGGTGGGAAAATAGCTTCAGTGTGAAGTTCCTCTGCCAACTTCTGTGCATTCTTCAAAAGAACTCCAGAATCACCGTCCGGAGGTTGGCCAGGAAACCCGGGGCCGGGACCAGGGTGTTGAGCCGATACCAGAGCATGGACAGGACTAGTTGGTTGAACACCAGTGCCCTCCCGCAGAGGGACAGGCACTGGAATAGTCCTGTCTATTTCTGGAGCCGCTCTGTCATCCTGCCGTCTAAACGGTGCCAGTTCTCTGGAGGAGACGGATGTGTGGCAGAAAGGTAAATGCCAAGATAGAGCAGCAGACCCACGCTCCACTGGATGGCCTGAAGCGCGGGTGAGAGGGAGCTTGCCTGCCACCCGTCCCCGACTACCAGGCCAGAGCTCTTGACTCAGTTGACCTGGGCGGAGTAGGTGGCTGCGTAGACACCCTGGCAAGCCTCCACCTGTGCCAAGTCACCCGGGTACTGGACCATGAGGAGCACGTCATTGCCATACGCCAACAGGAGCAGCCACAGGTCCGGCTCTCACAGCACCAACCCTGTCAGCCTCCGACAGAGGAGACAGAGGAAGGGCTAGATCGCCAGAGCGTACAGCTGGCCTGAGAGAGGGCACCCCTGCCGTACTCCCTGCCTGAAGCTGACCAGTTCGGTCAGGGTCCAGTTGAGACTGACCAAACACTCCGTGGAGGCGTACAGGACCTGGAGAAAGCCTATAAACTGGGGTTCAAAGTCTAACGCTTGCAGAGTGCCCAGGAGATACCCGTGGTCCGCCCTCTCGAATGCCTTCTCCTGATCCAGGGACAGGAGGCTGAATGACAGACTGGTCGTAGGTCTGGTCTGGGTGGATCACATGGTCCGCCCTCTCAAATGCCTTCTCCTGATCTAGGGACAGGAGGGAGAACAACAGACTGGCCGTAGGTCTGGTCTGGGTGGATCACCAGCACAAACCCCAGCCACAACGAGATGGCCTTTGCTATGACTTTGTAGCCTGTGCTGAAGAGTGAGATAGGACGCCAATTCCATAAGTTGCGGAGGTCCCCCTTCTTCGGCAATAAGGTGAGCACGGCTCTCCTGCAGTAGAGAGGGAGCATCCTGCTCTCCAAGGGCATTTATTCTATTGCTGCTCCTGTTAGCGCTGGCTAACTCCCTTATCAGTGCTGCTGTTGTTGCTGGGTGGCAAGTGATTTCAGAAGCTACTGTTGCTGTTGTTGCTTCAGGGTGGCCTGTTGCTGCTGATTTTCAGTGGCCCATTTTAGCAGCCACTTTAGATCCACTTCTCTTAAGGGGCTTTTTTAACTCTAGAACCTCTCTTGTGGGGAATTTTTCTCTTTCACAGCAGGGCTGACTGAATACTCGTGTTATCCACCACTTGTAAAAGGGTCCCTTGATGGTTTTTGCCCAGATGGTTGGAGAATCTGACCAAATTTGGTGATTTATGCTGGGTGCAAGCCCCAGCTTCTTACTTTCTTACTTTTTACTTTCAAGGAACTCTGCCCTTTGTAGGCCGTCTTAAGTCTCTCTGGCTTACCCTGGGGAGTTAGTTCACTGCCCTCTCCATAAGATCAGGGAGAAGATCTCCTGGCTGGGAATTACCTCTGAGGCTCTAGGAGTCCCTTCAGTTGACTGCAGTTTCCTTCCTTTTAATGCCTAAATCTGGCATGTAGGCAACTAAAGGAGTAGTTAGGTACCTGAGTTCCTCTATGAATCTATCCCAGGATCTCATTTTTTAAAGTCTTTTTGCTTTTTATTAACTTTTTAGTTACATGTATCTTAAGAAATTCAGATTATACCTAAGAATATTATCTTGGTGCTGGAGTGTAGAGATGGACTAGAATCTTAGGTCGCATAAATTAGCATGCTTCATAGACTTCAGTGAAGCTGTGTTGATTTATACCAGCTGAGAATTTGGCTCCGTGCCTGACCACAAGAAAAAAGTTATCTGTCTTCTCTCACTTTTCAGGAAGTGCCATCTTGTGATATATGTAGGCTTTTTTCTTTTGTGCTCTCTAAATCAGACAGCCTTTCAAATAAGGAAATACTAGCAATCATGAATACTGGAAATCATTTACCAGCTACTTCTTCACGGAGAGCTACCTTATAAGGACTAGTTAGAAAGCTCTCTATCATAGCACAATGATTAAAGAACACTGATAAATGGCTTGTTAAAGTTGAACAATGGTTGCTCAGACATCTTGGGGTTGTCTGGCAAAAAAATACTTTGATGTTTATGTCTAGTAGATTGGGGGGAATGATACAGTACAGTTATCTCCCAAAATAGTATTATTCCATCCCTAATAATATAGCCACGTGTCAGTGACAGTATGAGTTATGTACGCGGCAGATCTGCCTAAGCACTTCTTGTTGTCTCCATGGCAAATCTGCCAAGAGGTTCATTTTTCAAACATGCATTTAAGTTTTCAGCAATTTGACAAAACAAAAATTATGTAGGAATCAGTTTTATGAATCAGCATCTGTTGCTTAATTGTTCCAATTCTGTCAGTGGTTGACATTCTTTCCTCTATTTTTATAGTTAAGGGTCTGATCCTGTACCCTTCTTCAGGTAAACAGTCTTGACTTGTGTGAGTAGGTCCATATGAGTAAGGGTTTGCAGATTTGTGTCCCAGAATCTCTTGCTACCTGTCAGGAAACCTATTTTGATACATTTAGTTTCCATGTAACTTACGCTGTAATGACATGTAGATGATTTTTCCACGGAGCCTCCCAAATGACTTGTTTATAGTACTCTTGCAGAGTCTAAATCATAACTCATTTGCTAGGTGTTTTTTTCCAGATTGAGCAAAAATAGATGATTTAAAAAATATTTTGTGCAAATAAATAAGTTTTCTTGAAACTGCAGTTCAGTGTTTTAAGACTTTGAAAGGTTTATTTATGTTTGTTTGTTGAGAGTGGTCCAGTATTAGTAATATTTATTATTTTTCATCATGTGCTCTGAATTTCAGCATTTTTCACGACAGCCTAGAAATAATTAATTGCCAAATTATATAAATCTTACTGCATTATACTATGGGGAATTTGGACCCTAATGTTCACAGCAAAGAACAGAAAAATTACATCATCATAGGTAAATATTAGAGCTACACTTCAGAGCAATCCTTATGTTTTTGACTTTTAACTTTATCAGTAGTGTGAACAGCCTGCAATTCTGTAGGATATGAATCCCTCAATTTTTCAAAAAATTAGTGTTTCCTTTAATTACTTATCCCAGCTTCAGGGAAAATATCCACACCATGTTTTATTTGCAAGTGCAGATTACTTTTAAATACTAACCAATACAATGAAATAAGACACAGGTCCACAAACAGTGATCCATTTTAAAGCAAATAGGTCTGACAATACACATGGATGTTAAATGTGTGTTTCTTTTTACACTGGAGGCTGTGACAGTTTAGCTTTAATCTCACACTGTTCACAACTTAAAATGTATCCTCTACTGTAAAGATAACTGCAGCTGAGTTTGCACTGATGAAATAATAAAATTAACAGGAGAATTGACAGTTGGAGAAAGGAAGAATGACAAGACAGTTTCTCCAGAGTTATAAGCAATTAGTCAATAAACATAGCCTTCCATACAAAGGGACAAATTCTAGAGAGAGAGTTCCTTTGGGCTGCTGTGCAGTGATCTTGACCTATCAGTGGAAAAGATCGACAGGAGGAGTGTATGTGGGGCATGCAGGGGTCAAATGAAAGCCTAGAACATTGTATCTTGATGGCAGATGAAGGTGATATTAGGTCTGATACTGTGAAATGCTACGGTCTATGCACTCACACACACTGCAATCAAAGTGCTCAGCACCAGAGAAGATATAGGCCTATTGTTACATAATTCATTAGGGCTGGAATTTTCAGGGTGTTCAGGCTGGAATTTTTAAGGGTGTTCAGGCACCTGAAGCTGTAAATAGGCTCCTAATGGATTTTCAGATGGGCCTAGTTGCCTGACTCCCATGAATTTCAGAAACCTTCAAAAAAATCTGACCCTTAGGGTTCCAACTGCCATTGAATATCAATAGTAAATGAAAATCCCAGCCTATCTATTCATTTATAAACATTGTGTTGTATTCACATTTTACGATAAACATTTAAGATTCTCTTTGTATGTACAAGGATTGTTCAGTGCTGAAACCTGGCTGAGCGTCCCTAAACAGTCATGTGATGCTTTGTGGGGCCAAATGGAAAATTAACTGTATATAATAAGCACCCTTTACCCCCCAATGGGGAGGAGTGGATTCATGGTAATCTTTTCTTTCACTTTGCCTTAGTTTTGAGTGCACAGATGTAAAGTAGGAAGGGTGGGGATGAAATTCCATGCATACCTGATTCTTTTTTTGATCTGGCCAACAGATTTCACCTTGTGACTGTCCACTCCTTTATGTTCTGAAATTAATTTAATGAGACTTTTCCCCTCAGTACTGTCAGATCCAGCTAATAGAATGTAACTTTAGTATGGTGACAGAACAGCAAAGATTTTTACCTCATTGTGTGACTTTTTGCTCATCTACTTATACAAGGAGACAACTGTAAAAATGAGAATCAGTAAAATTGCTCCTAATTTCTGCACTTGACATACAGTATGTATCCAATATACCGTGAGGGCTTTTAATGTCAGGCTTTCTGTGAGCCCAGTCCTGAGGTGACTGAAGTGGATGGGAGTTTGTCACTTCAGGCACTAAGAAACTTCCCAAATCTGCAAGTTGAGTGCAGTAAAACACAGATCTTGCATCTACAAAGAGAGGGCCTTCTTTTTACTTTAAAGAGGGAGCCTTTTCCTCACTGAAGGGTCGATGTGCATGTAAAAGTCTGGAGTCAAATTCCACTCACCCTGTTCACATTGAGAAAGACAAACAGAATTTGGCCTATAAGGAAATATATATGAAATCTATCTATCTATCTATCTATCTATCTATCTATCTATCTATCTATC